>CM046877.1:325453046-326121634 GCA_025667525.1 Glebionis coronaria
GTGAATATCAGATTGGAAACGTGACGATTTCTAGGGTATACTATGTTGAAGGTCTTGGTCATAACTTATTCTCAGTAGGACAGTTTTGTGACTCTAACCTTGAGGTTGCTTTTCGACAACACACTTGTTTCATCCGCAACTTGGAAGGAAAAGATTTGTTGAAGGGATCTCGCGGTGCAAATCTTTACACTTTGTCCTTACAAGACATGATGGCCGCTTCTCCAGTATGTCTTCTCTCTAAAGCTTCTAAGACCAAGTCATGGTTATGGCATCGCAGATTATCTCATCTTAATTTTGATGCTATTAATCATCTGGCTAAAAACGAGTTAGTTCGTGGTCTTCCCAAGCTTAAATTTCACAAGGATCATTTATGTTCCGCGTGTTCAAGGGGGAAAAGCACCAAGAAATCTTACAAACCCAAAGCTGAAGACACTAATCAAGAAAAACTTCATCTTTTGCATATGGATCTTTGTGGACCGATGAGAACTGAAAGTGTGAGCGGTAAGAAATTCATTCTCGTCATTGTGGATGATTTCTCAAGGTTTACATGGGTTAGATTTCTACGTACAAAGGATGAAGCTCCGAAAGCTATCATTACTTTTCTGAAATTCATTCAGGTACGTTTGAATACCACTGTCCGCCGTATTCGTACAGACAATGGTACTGAGTTCGTCAACCAGACTCTTCGTGATTATTATGAAGGAGTTGGTATATCACATGAAACATCCGCTGCACGCACTCCACAACAAAACGGTGTCGTTGAAAGACGAAATCGCACACTTATGGAAGCTGCTAGGACCATGCTTATTTATGCGAACGCTCCATTGTTCTTGTGGGCAGAGGCTATTTCTACTGCATGTTTCACCCAAAACCGTTCTATCATTCGGAAACGCCATGGAAAAACACCTTATGAGCTTCTACATGACCGCAAACCCGATGTTTCATTTTTCCATGTGTTTGGTGCTCTGTGTTATCCAAACATCAATAGTGAGAACTTGGGTAAGCTTCAACCAAAAGCCGACATAGGTATTTTCATTGGTTACTCACCGTCCAAAAGAGCATACCGAATCTATAACCGTCGTCTTGGCAAGATTGTAGAAACTATGGACGCTGATTTCGACGAGCTGACAGCGATGGCTTCTGAGCAACACAGCTCTGAACCCGCGCTTCATGAGATGGGACCCGGTGCTATAAGTTCCGGATTAGTTCCCAACAATCCTACTTCTACATCATTTTTACCACCAACTAGGCCTGAGTGGGATAAACTGTTTCAACCGTTGTTTGATGAATTCTTCGATCCCCCGACTGATGAAGTTCCAGCACCAGTAGTAATTGCTCCAATACCTGAAGTGGTTGCTCAAGCTAATGAACCTTTATCTAATGCATCTACAATTCACATTGAACCGGATGCACCTTCACCAAGTGATTCTCAAACTACACCTGAATCATCACCCCTACTTGTGCCTAATGATGTAGAAGAGAATTCCACTGATCACGACTTGGAATATGCTCACTTGCAAGAGCTTCCTTTCTTTGGTGTAGCGATCCCTGAAAACCCTTCCGCCGCCTCTACCTCATAAGAAGCTCCATCTATTGTTCACTCCAGACCACCAAGGATTGAAAAACATAGCACTAAATGGACAAAAGATCACCCAATTAGGAATGTTATTGGAGATCTAGATCGACCAGTCTCTACACGCCATCAACTACAAGAGAGTGCACTATATTGTTACTTTGATGCATTTCTCTCTGAAGTTGAACCCAAAAATTGGCAGCAGGCTATGACCCAATCATCTTGGATCGAAGCTATGCAGGAGGAACTCAATGAATTCAAACGACTTGAAGTATGGGAATTGGTTCCTCGCCCTGACAAGGTTAACATCCTTACTTTGTTATGGGTTTATAAGGTTAAACTTGATGAGATGGGTTCGGTATTGAAGAATAAAGCAAGATTGGTCGCTAGAGGATATAAACAAGCCTTGGGTATAGACTTTGAGGAATCTTTTGCTCCTGTGGCTAGATTGGAGGCGATTAGACTATTCCTTGCGTTTGCTGCTCATATGAACATGATCGTCTATCAAATGGATGTGAAGACGGCATTTTTGAACGGTGAACTAAGGGAAGAGGTTTATGTTAGTCAACCGGATGGGTTCGTCAGCACAGAGTCTCCTAACCACGTGTACAAGCTTAAGAAGGCTCTCTATGGGTTGAAACAAGCTCCACGCGCGTGGTATGATCTCCTGTCAACATATCTCATGTCGGAAGGCTTCTCCAAAGGCAAAGTGGACCCCACTCTATTCACTCTCAAGGACGGCAACGACATGCTTCTGGTACAAATTTATGTTGATGATATAATTTTTGTTGCCACTAACATAGAATTGTCTAAACAATTTGAGAAGATAATGTCCACACGCTTTCAGATGTCGATGATGGGAAAAATCTCATTTTTCTTAGGATTACAGATTTCTCAGAATCCCAAAGGCATCTTTATAAATCAATCCAAATATGCTCTAGAATCACTTAAGAAATATAATTTTGAGAATTGTGACCCCGTAGACACTCCAATGGTTGAGAAAACCAAGTTAGATGAAGATAGGGATGGGATTATTGTCGATCCGAAACTTTACCGTGGAATGATTGGCACCCTTCTCTATCTGACTGCTAGCAGGCCTGATTTGCAATTTGCTGTATGCATGTGTGCCCGGTATCAGGCTCGGCCTACCGAAAAGCACTTACATGTAGTTAAAAGGATCTTTCGGTATCTAAAAGGAACACTTCATCGTGGTCTATGGTATCCGAAAGATTCCTCGATTGCTTTAATATCATACGCAGATGCCGATCATGCTGGATGTCAAGATACGAGGCGTAGCACTTCTGGATCTGTGCAACTCCTAGGAGATAGATTGATCAGTTGGTCTTCAAAAAGGCAGAAAAGCGCTGCAATTTCTAGCACGGAGGCTGAATACATCGCCATGTCCGGTTGTTGTGCTCAAGTCCTTTGGATGAGATCACAATTAACTGACTACGGTCTTGGATTTAACAAAATCCCGATGTATTGTGACAACAAGAGCGCCATTGCCCTTTGCTGCAACTATGTTCAACACTCCCGGGCCAAGCACATAGACATTCGCTACCATTTCATCAAGGAGCAGGTGGAGAACGGAGTGATCGAGCTGTATTTTGTCACTACTGAGTACCAGCTGGCAGATATGTTCACCAAAGCCTTAGATCGAGGACGAATCGAGTTTTTGATCGACAAGCTTGGCATGAAATCATTCACTCCAGCGACACTCAAAGAGTTGGCAGAAGAATCAGCTGAATAGTCGTGGTAAACTATTCAGAGTATCCTTTGGTTGTGATCATGTATATTATCGTAAATATATAAACCACAAAAGAAAAATACAAAAATATAAAACCAAGAAAAACCATAAAAAATATAAAACCTAGAAAAACCATAAAAATTATAAAATCAAGAAAAACCAAAAATATTTTTCGTTTTAAATCGGGCATGTCTTTTAGTACGGTAATATTTACGGCCTTAGAAATGTCGATTAAAATTGACACGGTGCCATAAATAGAGTCCGTATAAAAGTTGTACATTTTTAAAACATGCCCATAATGGCTTGTAGTTATTTCAGACTGCAACCCGGTTTTCATATTAAAGTCACGTATTTCCTTGGAAAACGTTGGCTCAGAACGGGAATTAATTTTCTCGGGCGTGATTTACAAGCCAAATCATGCAAAGGGATCAAGTTTACTTTATAACTTGGTCTGACACGAATTGGTGTACGTCTCAGTGCATTAATTTGTCAAAATAAGAGAAATCTTATTAAAACCACGAATCAAAATTTTTCAAGAGATAAATTGGAAATGCTTTCATCACTATTTGACTCTTTAAACAATGACTACAGCTCTTTAAATAGAAAACGGGTCATTGTTTAAGGGGGAGAAAATAGTAAAATCATCTTCGTCATTAACATTGATCTTCAAAAGTGTTTGTGAAAATTAAGGGCTTCATGGTAATTGAGTGGCTTTGCTTTAGAAAAACGACTAGTGTTCGTTCTAAGTGATAGGCATGGTTTTTAGATTTTGAGGATATGCTAATAGATTGTGTGTGCTAAGTTAAGTGTAATGGAAAAAACTAGGAAACAAAAAGTAAAAGGAATGAAAATGTGTAGGGACTAAAGTGATATTTAGTTGAAACTTGTCAAAATTTTTTGACCTAAGTCAAACTATACACCCCCCGCCCCTCACTATTATTTCTAATCACTGTTCTCCTATTCATTTGCCGCCATTGATACACACACACTCAAGAACTCAGTTTACTCGTTTAATCCATCTAAGATCCGGTTCCTTCGTTTAATTAAGGTATATACATCAATTTGTGATCTTCTAATCCACATTTCTTATCATATAATTCTGATTAAACATGCTCAATTACTCAGTTCAATCCACTTAGGGTTTTTGATTAAATTAGGCTAAATTAACAAGGGATTTATGGTGGGTTTTGCTCGGAATAGATTAAATGATGTTTATATTACCTTAGTTTGCCTTAGAAACTCACAAACGCGTTAGACTAAACATCTGAGATTCGTTTGAAAAGTTCCGAATGAACACTGGATACAAACTTCCGAATGAAGGATTTCTTCTGAAAAACTTCCGAATGAGGAAGTTCCGAATGAAGGACTTCCGAATGAGGAAGTTCCGAATGAAGAACTTCCGAATGAAGGAAGTTCCGAATGAAGAACTTCCGAATGAAGGAAGTTCCGAATGAGGAACTTCCGAATGAAGGAAGTTCCGAATGAAGAACTTCCAGATGAAGGAAGTTCCGAATGAAGAACTTCCGAATGAAGGAAGTTCCGAATGAAGAACTTCCGGATGAAGGAAGTTCCGAATGAAGAACTTCCGGATGAAGGAAGTTCCAAATGAAGAACTTCCGAATGAAGGAAGTTCCGAATGAAGAACTTCCGGATGAAGGAAGTTCCGAACGAAGAACTTCCGGATGAAGAAGTTCCGAATGAGAAGAAGTTCCGAATGAAGAATGTTCCGGATGAAAATGTTCCGAATGAGGAAAAGTTCCGAATGAGTTGTTTGATTGTTATTGTTGGCATGCTATCTATGTACTTGTTGTTTTATCTTATGAAATGTGTTATGCTTAGAAGTAAGAATGATATATATCTATCTGTTTTTGTGCATCAACCTTCCATGTCTTATCTTAAGCAGATAAAATGACTAATCCAACAGTACAAGCTATCCAAGAATCTAGGGAAGCCGATATTGCTAAAGCTCGAACCCTTAAGTTTATACCCAACAACTATAAGCTAAAGCAAGTTTCTAAATCCACTCACCATGGTTTTAAGGTCGCCATAGCCATTCTTGATAACTCTCACTTTAAGAACGCCCTTAGAAGTACGGCCTCGGTGCCTTATGAGTATATGTTTGAATTTTGGGCAACCAAGGATTTCACTTCGAACAAGATCACCTTCACCATCGACAACAAGCAGCAGACACTCACCGTTTCAGACTTCCGTAAGATGCTTGGTATACGGGATACACCCAAGGGCATGTCTTTCTCAAGGGATCCTACTAAAGATGAACTCGCGGAGTTATTTGACGCACTTGGATGTCCGGAAATACGAGTTGCATCTGAGTTTACTACTGCTAAGGTAGGACAACCCTGGAGAGCTTTGATGGGTATTCTCAGTAAATGCCTGACACCAAAAACGAGCGGACATGATGCTTTGCGAAGTCCAATAATGAACCTCTTCTATGGCATGTACAAAGCTGCGAATTCAGATTATGCTTTGTTGATATGGGAAGAATTCACCTTTCAACTCTTCCACAACAAGAAGCTGAAGACAAACTTCTTTCCTTATCCTCGGTTTATTAAGCTCATCATAAATTACTTTATGAAGCTTGATGCTACTATTGATAGGCGTGCAGGAGGTCGCTATCACACTGAAGAAGCTGATGATACTGTAGATCTGAGGCATGAAGGACCGTCTACTGGTGTGATTCCGGGTCCTGTTCCTGATTACCTTCTATCTGAAAAAATCAAAGGTTCTGCAGATTACAAGCTACTACAGTTAGAAATCCAGAGGCTGAAAGCAAACCTTCAAACTGGAGAAGACTCTTCCACAACGGTTAAGAGTAAAGGTAAACGCAAACAACCAGCTGCGTTACCTGAACCCGAACCCAAGAAGAAGAAGTCAGAGGGTAAGAAGGGAAAGGGTAAGGATTTGATGCGTCTACGTGATGAAGAAGATATTGTTGATCCTACTCTTGATAAATCCGAGCAACAAATGATGAAGATGGCTATTAAAAGGAGTAGGAAAGATACAGGCGGTAGTGGTTCAGGTGCGAGGGTAGATATCGAGGATGAGTACGAGGAACCGCATGATGTTGATGAGTTTGGGTCACCTGAAAACTATTCCACTTCGAAGGAGCCATCAATCCCTATTTCAACAAGTGTGGAAAAGGAACCTGCTGCTCCTACAATCATGGTGACAATTCAACCCTTGGCAACTCTACCTCCACCAATCCAACCCTTAACAACCCGACCAACCCGACCGGCTTCCACACCATTTCTTCCACCACCCATAATCCCCATCGTTAGTACAGCAGTAACAACCGAGCCTATTCAGTCAACCCAGAGTAGTTCTGCAACATCTGCAATGGCTGCATTAGTGATGGCCGAAATGCTTGATAATCACAAACGCGAAATGGATGAACTTCGCCAAGAGTTGCAAAGACGAGCTCAAAGGGAAGAAACATCTCAGAAAGCTCAAGAAGAGTTGATTGCCAAGTTCGCTGCAGACATGGAAGCTACACGTAAAGCTCATGCAGAGGAACTTGCTCGAGTTAAGCAGGCTGAGGCTGATAAGCATGCTGCACGCATTACCAGACTTCAAGCAATGAGGGATAAATATAAGGAACAAAAAGAAGCACTTGAAGCATCTGTGAAAGAAAGAGTACAAGAATCCGTTGAATCCTTAATGCCTAAGCTTCGTGACGAGTTGAAGACACTTGCTGCTGACAACTTGATGGTCAAATCCTCCAACCCTTCAGAAGCCGCCTATAAGATTGCTTATGACCTGACGGATTTTGAATTGAAGAAGATCCTTAAGGCTCGAATGGTGGAACTTGGGTCGTATAACAAGTCGAGGATTCAACGGGCTCTATATAAATCCCTGAATGATGCTATCATGGAGGATGATAGATTATTCAAAATGTTTGGAAGTGTGGTACCATATCACATCTTACCTGAGGAAGAAAGGGAAGAGAGTGAAGAAGAGGGTACGGGTGAAGAAGAGGAAGAAGAAGAAGAAGGTGAAAAGGAGAAAGACGATGAAGAAGGTGGTGATGATGATGAGGATGATGAGGATGATGAGGATGATGAGGATGATGATGATGGCGATGATGGTGGTGATGAGAATCAGGAGAGTGTTAGGGATAATAACGGGGATGACAATCAGGATGATGATGGGGGTGAACAGCCGAAAGAGGGAGACAAGGTTACCAGCTCCAAGAAGACTGCTACTGGAACCAAGTCCACAAAAGATGCAGGACAGAAGGACAAGTCGACATCCTCAGAATCAAGACGAACTAAGTGGCGCCACGATGTGAATGCCACTACAGCGTCATCGGTTCCTGGTATCTCTGTCGCTGTATCTTTACCTATTACAACTAACCCCATTAGTTCTGCTGTTGTTCCTCCTGTGATTGCAGAATCAGTGACAGAACCCGAAGCTGCACAACACTCTCCAGTTCAAGACACTGCTGAAATGCCTGAAACTGAACCAGTAGATGTTCGCACTTCCACTCCTCAACAACAGGTTCAACAATCTACGGTTCCTGAACCAAGCATTCGTGCCTGGGAAGACACGTTGGAGATAGACGAGTCTGCACCACCACAAGCTTGGATCACGGCAGCAGCTCAATATGATCCGATCACAGATGCTGACAAAGATGTGCTGTATCTGCGTATCCGAAGTCCGATTGACTTATGTGCATTTCTTGCTCATGAGTATAAGACTTCGGTTACTCCATCCTTGGTCAAGAAAGCGATGAAAGATAAGAGACTGCGTGCCAAAACCCGATTACCCCGAATGGAGCTCGAGTACTATGCCGATGAGATCATAAAGGCTTTGAAAACCGTTCAACGGCCAGGACTTCATGAATCAGAAAGAGCTCCACCTCCAATGGATCCTGCTCAAGATAATCAGATCACTCTTGACTTCTTCGTCACCAATGATCTTGAGTATCTTATGAAGGGGTCATCAAAGTATGCAACATCCCTGACTTTGCTGAAAGCTGCCAACTGGGGGACAATACCCTTCATCGAGGAAAAGGTAAATCGACTCTGGGTCCCAAAAATGAATCGTAATTATGATATGTATGCTGTCATAGGTGCATCTCATTGGGACGAACGAGTCCGAAGGGCGTACAGGGTTTGCTGCATGGTCAATTCTGGAAGCAATGTTAGATCCGACATCCGTATCTCCAGCATCTTAGGAATGAAAACTGAAGCCAAGAACGGCTACTATCATGTGACGGAGATTCGCTTGAAAAGGGAGGATGACAGGGAATACAAAATCCAGCAAGGAGATTTTTCCATCATTCGCCTTGAGGATATTGAAGATATGCTGCTTCTGATGACCCGAGATCAACTTACTCACATTCCTCGTGAAGATCTGATTGCTTTGAATACAGCACTTCGTATGTTCACACGAAGCGTTGTCATCAAGTCACGAGTTGAGGATCTTCAGTTGGGAGTCGAAAGCTATCAGAGGAGGCTCAACTTAACCCGTCCTGTGAATCAAGTGCTACCTCAACATGTAGAAAGATGTCCCTATACCGGCATTTCTGTCCCGAATTCCGGCATTTTCTACTTGAACAGTCGAGGTTTGATGAAGTTTATGAGGGTGGGTGAGCTTCACAAGTATAGTGATGGAACTCTTATACAAGTCAGAGATAAGTTGGAGCATCTGAACTCGGGTGGGACTTTGCCAGAGATGACGGAGGATTGGCATCCGGGTTACCGGCAGATGGCAAAGTATGTGATCAAAAAGATCGATCAAAAGCTCCGTGAACGTAGATTGATGAGGAGCTTGGAAAGATTCGTGGGTGGAAGACCGTATTTAGTGCACCACAAGCTACTGCAACGATCCATCTGATGGGTCGTACATCTCAGGTCACTTTATATTGGTTTTCAATTGTGAATATGTAAATTTGTGAATAATGTGCTTGAATGGCTTGTTGTAGTGTTAAGGTATGATAATTTTTCAAGAATTTCTCACGAGATTCTAAATCTTTCAAAATATGTCATACCAAAGCACTACAACTATCCCTTATTAACTTAAGGGGGAGCAATAACTTGTTCTATGGCCAAAACATCGATTTCATTTTTACCCAAAGACCGGTTAATCCATTCAATATCCCAAATATTAATGGTTAACATTTTGGATAAGGGGAGAAAATGGGATTAAGGAGACGTAAGTGATACTTGGCTAAAAGATGAAAAAGACTTAAAGATTATCCAACTTAATATGTGTAAAGCACGTGTTAAGGGGGAGCGTTTTTGATGAACAAAACACCTAAGGTACAAAACTTTTGATTTCAATATCACAAGTACTTTAGGTGATTTTCAATGATGTTTTCATGGTGGCAATTCCTTCCCAAAACACGCTTAATTCACGACGGATGTGGTGACAAAAGGGTGGTAGGAATAGGTTTAGTCCAATGATTCATCAGAGCCGATGGAATCTTCCCAAGGACAATTCCCTAGATAGAATTAGAAGTCCTAGGAAAGATGGAGAAAGAATGTGAACGTAGCTGAATGCCGACCAAGTACTTAAGCTAGCACTGGAACAATCACAACAAGGTGCTAGTGATGACGTATTGGTAAGCATTGAAGGGGTTGAAGAATGAAAAAGAAATGTAAAGATAAAGGGTGTAAAGAAAGAAGCCCTCCTTACAACTTTAGGCAGAAACCGGGTCAATACATATGCTATTGAGGTCATTTTTGTTAATGATTCTCGGTATTGAAGAAAGACATCATGGACCCAGTGATGCAATGCACAACCCTTCCCCAGCTAACTCAAATATCTCTCAAAAGGTATTTGTTTTAATCACACGGAGATCAACACGTTATCTATTGGTTTATTCACTTCGAATAAACTGGTATTGAAAAGGTGGCACTCCTCTCCAGCCATCGCTCACTAAATCAAAACGCACAATCGAGTCTAGAGCCAAGAGATCATCAAAAGTCTCATTAGGACACTTTTCATTTATTCCTTGCTTTCTCACACACTGTGAAAAGTAAGAGATTTTCATGAGTCCTACGCAGTATTCCTGTAATATTGCCAGAACATCCGAGTAATACGCAAGTATTACAATGAAGATGGAAATCCTGCTTGAGCCAACATCAAACAAGCTCATGGTAGGTTACACGTGCGGTTCTTTTAGAACCAATCTTGTGAAAAACTGGAAGGTAACAGTGGTTTAATTCTTAATTGAACTTAAACTCGTTCCAGGCCTCTTCGCATTATCATATGATCTTGCCAGAACACTCAGAGTGACTCTTTATTGACCACAGTGATGAGTGGAAATCCTTCTAGTGTCAACATCAAACAGCACTTGGTAGGTAACGTGCAAGATTCTTTATGAATCGAGCTCGTGACAACTGGAAAGCAACGATGGTGAAAATCGTAATTGAAATTCACTTGTTCCAGGTTTCATGAATTGACGGCTTTTAATCACAAGGATAATTTATCCAAGTGATTCACTCTTTATGTTCGCAGTCAGCTTTGGACGGTCGAATAAAGAGAACGGGTTCACCCGCGAAATCCTGTCAGGAAGTTACTTAATTGAAACTATCCGTCACGGGTACGATATCTAATATCGTCCAACGGTCTTCACCGACCGGAGGTAAAATGCTACCGAATTAGAATAAAATGTTCAAAGCCATTTTATTCGTGTCGTTGCTGTGTACCTGCTAAAGACGGTGGCGTTGCTGAGTACCTGTTGAAGACGGTGGCGTTGCTGTGTACCAGTGAAGACGGTGGTGTTGCGGTGTACCTGTAAAAGTCGTTCCCACATGCTTATGTCTTTTGCAACAAAAATTCAAGAAAGTACAAGATGAAGTCTTCCGCTGTACCAAACTCTGAAGCTTTCAAGAATCCAACAAAAAGACGTAAGTGTGTGGAACATGAAGTCACGAGGAGGCAAAGTTCACAAGAAAGGCAAAGATCGCACGTGAAAGGCCAAAGAACAAAGCTCTCAAGTCAAAGCCAAAAAGATGAAATCAACATATTCACAACAAAAGAAAGAAAAGAAGAAAAGACTACGAGCTAAAGAACGAAGACTTAGTATAGTATGCTAGGTTTAGAACTTTGTAACGTGGAGTGACCTCCCTTAGGGGGAGATTGTTAGAAATACGTTTTAACGTATATTAGAAGTATCGGTCACTCCACAATATGATTTATGTTGTAATAGCTCGTAGTTAGTAATTAGTTATTATTTGCTTATTAACTTAAGTAAGAACCGGTCCATGGGCTTGTCATGGACCGGCCCAAGCCCAATGTTTAGCTTGGACTATAAATACCCCTTTCCACTAAGGAAAGGGGTTGGTTGTTATCATTTCTTAATTTCCACTTAATAAAATTCACATAGTTTCTCTCACTTTCTCTCTCTAACTTTCTCTCTCTAGAAATTAACAAACCCCTTCATAGATTCATTGATTATCAATATTCTACATCGTTAAATTTAAAAATTTGAGACTCTATATAGTTTATATCGGGATCATTTGGGTTTGGCCCAAATTCTAATCCTAAATTCCCCAATATTCTTCTAATTATATTTTCGACCCCCCCAAAATTTATCATTGGATTAAGTGCGGCGGAGCAAGTAAAAACCAAAGGTAAATTAGCAAAATATTTTACAAATTTCTTTTTTATAACTTTAACCATTTTTCTAAACATTCTACAAGGTGACATTTTTAATTCGTCTAATTTTTCCGTCATAGCAAAAATTTGCTTTAAAACTAATGGGCTAGTTGGGTAATAAACACCGGATAATAAAGTTGTTGACACTTTAAAAATTTGTAAAAATCTTGTCAATTCATCTAGTTGTTCCCAATCTTCGTCGCTTATCGAAGTGGATTGACCTTTACGAACAAGTTTTTCATTAAAAGCGTTTAAAGTATCACGTTGTCGTAATATATTTTCAAACATAATGCAAGTAGAATTCCACCTAGTATTATTATCATAGCAAGCTCCTAGGGGTGTATGACCACACATTTGTCGAAAACGATGATAGTTCATTTGTCGTTCGTTACTCGAACTATATATAGTTACTAATAAACTCCTAAATTTTGTCTTTAAATCACCACATATTATTAACGCCGCTTGAACGGATAAATTTATAACATGAGCAACACAACGAGAATGAAAAAATGCACCATCTAATACGGGTTTTATACGTAATTTTAATAAATCCATAGCTTTAGTATTATTAGATGCATTATCTAGTGAAATGGTAAAAACTTTATCATCTAAATTATATTCAATTAAAGTGTCATGTAAAATTTTTCTTAAATTTGATCCCGTATGTGGATAACCAAATAGTTTAAAAGCGATTGTTCGTTTCATTAATAAATTTGAATCGGGATCAAACCAATGAGCCGTAACGGCTAAATAAGAATTTGCCCTACCATGTGGTGCGGTCCAAGCATCCGTAGTTATAGAAACACCTTGTTTATAATTACGAAAACCATCAATAATTTCTTTTTTAGCCGTTTCCCATAATTTAAATGCATCACTTCTAAGAGTAGTACGACTTACATGATGATAACGCGGTTGTAGCCTTTTCTTTATAATGTCCGTAAGCTTGACATTGTCGAAGTGGTTGAATGGAAGCCCTTGTTGAATGACAAACTTCGTAAAATCAAGTCGAACCGCATCATTATCAAATAAAAAAACGTGACCATCCGCACCAATAGTACCATGTTCCGAACCACCCGCTCCGCTATCAACCGCCCCGGTACAACCGTTCCAATGAGTACGTAGTGTAGAATTACCCGTCGTGCCATAAAATTTACTACACTTCTTGCAACGCGCCTTTTCCACCCCGTCTTTCATAAGACAATAATCGAAATGTGACCAAACATCGCCTTTTCTCGTCGTCGTAACAACTCGCAAAACATCATCATTTGTGTATTTTTTTTTAGCATTACTAGTAGCACCGGTACTAGCATTAGTAGAAGCTTGTTGTGATGGTATGTTTTCCATTCGGGAATCGGGATTAGAAAAAGATTAGAGAAATGAGAGGGTTTTTTGATATGTTTTCAACCCAAACTCAAAACATATATATATATATACTAAGTTACTAGCCATTTCTATGCTCAAAAAGACAAAAAAAACGGGCCAAAAACATGTCAAACGGCTATATAGCCGTTACCCTTAAACCAGCAAATGTTTCTGTAAATCGGATTTTTTTTTTCTGCAAAATCCGGTTAGAACCGGATAAAACCGGATAAAACCGGTTAGCCTGAAAGGTCAAACCCAACGGCTAGTTTGACTTTTCAGGCAAACCGGTTTTATCCGGTTTTAACCGGTAAAAAAAAAACCGGTTTTACAAAAAATAAAAAAAAAAAAAAAAAAGTTTTTTAATAAATTTTAAAAAACCGGTTAAATCCGGTTTTTTAAAAAACCGGATAAATCCGGAAATTTATCCGGTTTTTATCCGATTTTTTTAAAATCTGAAAACCGGTCTAACCGGATCGGATAAAAAAATCCGGATCGGATAAATCGAAAACCGGATTTTGAAAAAACCGGTTCGGATTTTTGAACCGGATTTTCAAAAATCCGGTTTTCATTTGCACCTCTAGGCTACGCTAGTTTTTTTATTTTATTTTTCAAAACAAGTTTTTAATAAAGTGTAAAACTTAGATTTCATTTTACTAAAAATAGATTTTAGATTTTTATATAATTGAAAATAGTTTTAACAAATAAAAATATAAATAAATAAAAACAATTTTAAAAGTATAAAAATTTAGTTTTTACTTTTTCAGAATAAAGTTGGCATTTACATTTTTAGAATAATTTACATTTACGTTTTTGGCTTTATATTATTTTGCATTTTTACTTGTCATTTTCATTTAGCATTAGTAATTATCGTTTACATTTACTTGCGCATTTATTATTTTTACTTTGTGATTTTTACTTGCGGTATTTGCAATTTGTTTTTAGCATTAGTAAGTATTTTACGTAGCTTAATATTTTTATCTTTTTACGTGCTTTTAATTAAAAAATAGATACCAATCAAGTTTCTATAACCAAAAACGAGTAATCTTGTGATAAATTTGTTGATCAATTCGAGTCGAGTCGAGGAAACGAACTTAATTGATACATATAAAATCCTAGTATCACTAGCATTGCGTGGGGACACGGAAATGGTTTAGTATGGGGTAGTGATGAGACTGAAATTATACATAATCTCATCGTCCAAATCGGGCTTAAAATGCTTAAAATCTATATCTATACTAACTATAAAGGAGGGATCCCAATTGTTGAAAGTTAAAAAATTTCAACAAAGCTTGTCATGGAAGAAACAAATAGCTGGATCTATTTATAAAAGGTAATACTTTGGCCATTCAATGTTCAGTTTCAATACATCATCATTTAATTTTTTAGTTTCAAAATCAAGCTTCCTCTACACGACATTCAATATATAAATCCCAAAATCGTTTTCATAATTCAACACCCAAATCATAGAGAATTCATGTGTAAACATCCTTTTATACTTGTTTTTTTGTCAAACCGAATCAACCACAATCAAAAACCTGGTAAGTACCATGTACGCCACCAGCGTCTAGCTAGAAAGACGTTGTCACCGCCTCTGTAAGGCCAGGAGATTTGTTTATAGATCCATAAAATGTATTACTAGAACTAATGAGTTACTAAAACATGATTCTACTCCTGTATTTCATGGCTAGCTTTTCATTAATCTCTGCAATTTATTTGTTTCTTAAGGGACTGTTCGGGACACATTCATTGGAAGCATGGTTAATTTTATCTAAGAGTGTAGGAATTAGAAACACCTCCGGTAGGGGGAGTGTTTCATTGCCAAGTCAAGTGGGTAGGTCATTATTGGGAGCCTAACGGGTCTACTGGTCACAGTCAGTCTTGTGCAGGTATGTATTGGTTTGTTAGGATTATATTTGATGCTTTTTACCAGTCCAAAACGTCATTTCAAATTATGTGTTTAGGTTCCTGGGTGACACCAAAATATCATTAGAAGTTTCTCGATGGGTGTCCAACAAAAACAAAAATCCACCAAAAAACTAAAACTTGAAAACAAAGCAATCATACTCTGAATTACCGCTGCAGTCTCGTTCCCTTTCTCGGTCCCAGTTTTGTGAGGACTTCTTATACTATTTTTGTTAAGTTTCAGTTGTTTATGATGTGATGATTTGATTTAAAATGGAGAAGAAAACTTATAATCCTAATTTATTCCATTCGATGGTGATATGAGTGTTTTTACTCATATCATTTATAGCTTAAAACAATGAAATTATGCTCATAATGTATCAAATATGCCTTTTGTTTGTATATTTCTTGTTTCCATGTGTGTAGGTACCAAGTTCGTGAAAACCGACGAAAACCGACACGAGATTGATGAAAAGATCGAGGAAGCCAAAACCAAGCTCGACATTAGAGGATTTAAAGATTTATCAAGAAAACGAGCCAAGTGGGACCCACAAGAGCTTATTGGGCCTGAAAAGCCCAATATTTGGATACAATTTTATTACTTTTGGACCAAACTTACAATCTTAGCCCATTATGCAATAACCAGATGGAAATTTAACTCTTGGCCCATTTGAAGAATAAATAATTTGAGACGGATTTGTTGGCCCAAGCCCAATTCAGAAAATAAATGGAATGAAACGAAGGAGTATGTGATGGGCTTTAGGGTTTTAATCTCATTCAATAAATAAAACTGATTTCTCACTCGTTTACTTTTCACCACGTCACTTCCCATATAATAAAAACCAAACTGTTTTCCTTCTTTTTCACCACACGTTTTCTTTATTCCTTACCCACCCACACACATTAATTCTTTCATTACAAACTATGGAGGTCAGTTTTCCACTTTCTTCTCCAACACACAAACCCTAAATCCAGTAAATAAATCACTATTCATACAAACCCTAATGGGTAAAAAAGTTAATTGATATGGGGGGTTCGGTTCACACGTGCTTTGCACATGATTGGGAATTAATCCCCAATTTTTAAGGAAGAGAGGGTGTGGAACGAGAAGGATACGTGGCAAAAGATTATTGGTGTTAACACCTCATTTCTCAAATCCCACCAATCAGAATGCTTCAAACTAGCACAAGTAGCACAGATTGGTGCCAGCTTGGCAATCTGTGTGACCAAGAGCAATCCTCCACCCTTGGATGATAAACAGAAAGGAGAGAGAATGTAGAGGAGAAGATCGAAGGCTGGAAATTATTTGGAATATTCCTATGAAGATCCGCATATCCGTTCAAGGATGCCTTTGGGGGGGCTATTAATACCCCCATTTTTTCTTGTGTAATGTATCCCTTTTCTTATTTTTACTGTTATAATGTTTAAATTAGATTAGAAAGTTGTATCTCTCTTTTAAAAGTTTTGTGTCATTTTAAGTTTGATTAATAAAATTACAGTTATTTAAATTGGTTCGTGAGTTTCAGTTTCTGTTATAAAGTCTTTTCATCCTCTTTCTCAATCTAGTTTTATATTATAATGTTAAAAGATATTTAATTAAACTGTTCAATAGTTTAATTAAATATTGAAGGTAAGATTTGGGAATAAATCAAACCCTACTGGTTTGATTAAAGCTATTGTATGGTTCGACTGTTGAATGACTAAATGGTAGTTTCGGTTATTGGAGAATGGTGACTGGTGGTTGCGGTTCGGATCATAGGTAGCTCAGCGCTATCCTACATCTCAAAGGATATCGTCAAAAAGGTGCCAAGTCCTTTTCATTTTTGTGATTATTTGATTTCCTGATTAATGGTTAATGTAGTGTCGTTATATTATTTTCTGCCTGATTCGTTTGTAAACTGCTTAATTTGTTTACTGAATTAAAGTTATAGACTGTGAGTTTAAATTTGCATTTTATTTACTGATTGATTGATTATAACTGGATGGATACTAGCTGATTTAGTCTAAGTTAGTTAACTTTTACTTGGTTTGAATAATCTGTTGTAAACCTGTCAGCATTTGGATAATGGTAATTAAATCTGCTTATTTGGGATTTGTTAGGACTGCTTATTTGAGATAAGTATTTGTTAACTGAGATGCTTGTTACTGCTTGATAATTTCTGGAAAAGAATAAACGTAACGATTTTGTTTTAATTTTTAGATTGTCTATCTATCTTTGTGTGGAGTACTGTAGGTTCCTTTTATTAGTTGTTTTAATCTTATATGTGAGTTTCAGATTGCTTTGTACTGAATTTGGAGTAATTAAATGGCGAATTTATGTTTGGTTTATCTTATTTTTCTAAACTTGAAACTTGATCTTGAATTAACTTGAACTGTCAGTTTACTTAACCTGATTATTTGTGTCAGTTTATTAAGTTAGTTTGGAGTTGAATTTGCTTGATCTTAACTTTGTTTATTGTAATTAACCTGGCAGTTTACTAATTGTTGGTTTGTGTTATTATGCGATTGCTTATCAGTTCAGTTAACTGATTAAGCTCATAAGTTGTATCCTTATCAGCTTAAGCAAATAAGCTTTCCAAAAAGGTCTTTCCTGAGACCAAATTCGCTCAATCTGTCAAAAGGTTTTAATTCCAAAAATTATGTCTTCCATGGGTTTCGAACTCGAGACCTAGACTTCACTCACCCAACATGATAACCATTTGGGCGAGAGCCCTTTTTGATTCTATTCTCTTAATTGACATTAATATAGTATTGGTAATGGTAGCAGCTTTTGTTTTAATTTAATTATCTTTGTCACGTTTTTTTTTTAAAATATATTACTTTTAATTTTAATTAAAGTTAATTTTTAATAAAAAGCAGTTTCATAAAATAAATAATATAAAAAAAAATATAAAAAAAATGCTTTTATTTGAATAGTTTAATTAGTTTAATTAAGTAGATTTTGACAAAAGTAGATTTAAAATAGGTTTTAAATAGAATTGTTTTCAAGTATTTTTTAAAAAAATAAAATAAAAAAAAATAAGTAAATTAGTTTAAAAAGTAGAATTAAATTTTTAGAGTATAAATTAGTTTAGTTCTTTATTAGTTTAATTTTTAAGCAATTAATTGTTTGTTAAAATTTTAAATAGGCGGGTTTACGATTCATGCACTTTAGGGTAATTCTAAATAGCTTAAAATTCATAGTTTTTAATTGTAGTTTAAAATTCACAAACCAATTCAAATCGATTGTCCAAATCAAAGCAAGACGTCTCAAATTCATAAGATCTTCGTGTACAACGAACTTGTTTCACCCACGTGTTTAATTGAATCTGTCTTTGGTATTATTGGACTATTACTTTTTCCTAATGGTAATTTTTTTATTTACCCTATAACGTATCTAATTAAATTCACTATACACATCCACTTTCATCAAAAATTTTGGCGCCGCTGCCGGGGATCTTGTGTACGATTCGATTTTGTGGAGATTTGTTGATCGTGGATTTGAAGACCCTTTCCGTCCTCGGAAAGTTTGTTATTTTTCTATTACGTAGTATGTATCGTTTTTCTCGTTTTATGTGAATAATATATTGTATTACGTAGAACAATAATTTTAAATACTTTTCAAATAAGCCTTAGTTGGGATTTCATCACCTAGCTATTGTATTCGAACCCAAAACAAAAATAAAGGCAAAATAGATAAATACTAATAAGAAGTTTGAACTCGATTTATACAAACTATAAGCTGGGTATAAGGCGACGTGCTATAAAAGGCTGTCTAAGGAAAAAGGTTTTTAAGTGTTTTGTGCCACCTCGTTTCCCCGCTTGCTTGTGCGTATATTGAGAGGGACAACCTATTATTGGTTTGCCGACTCAAGTAGTATTAAATCTTATTTTTGTTGTTTACTTATTGAACCTCGAGACGTTTAGGTTTTCACCTATCGTTTCAAAGTCGACCGAGGGTAATTTACTTCCATAGTAGTTATCCTTATTCCTTGTTTTTTATCGATCATTATTGATTGAGCAATACCAAAAAAAAATACCAAAAATAATCTTCTTCTTTTCTAATTTCTTTTCTTCAATCCTCTAAATTCTCGTCTTTGTAGTGTATGCAATTACGTTCTTCACGTCTTGTGATTGATTTTAATAGGGTTGAAAATATTCCTCGTAGAAATAGAAATCATCAACAACGAATAGTGGAACCCGAGATTCCACCTATTGTTGTAGAGATGGCCGATAACCGAACAATGGAGGAATTTCTCCGTGCACCCACCGAAGGGTATGGGGAAGCAATCGTTGTGCCGGCTATTTTGGCGGATCATTTTGAGATTAAGACGGGTCTTTTATCGCTCATTCGTGCCGACCAATTTCGTGGCAATGAGGCCGATAACCCGCATTCTCACATTCGGAATTTTCTTCGAATTACCTCGATTCTCAAGTTTAGAGATGTGCCAAATGACGCGATTAAGCTCTTGCTTTTTCCGTACTCGCTCGAGGGTAATGCTAAGCTTTGGTATGAGAAAGAACCACCGGGTTCGATTTTAACTTGGGATGATTTAGTGTCTAAGTTCATGAATTATTTCTTTCCACCGTCCAAGACAACACACTTTAAAAATGAGATCACTAGATTTGAACAAAAAGTGCATGAATCGTTTGGGGTTGCTTGGGAAAGATTTAAGGATTTGTTGAGACAATGTCCACACCACGGTTTCTCGGAATTGCATCAAATAAATACTTTTTATAATGGGCTTAATATGATTGAACAAGATTCTTTAAATGCCGCCGCGGGTGGTAATCTTTTAAGAAAAACACCGAGAGACGCGTGGTGTATAATTGAGAATAAGTCTAGAGCACAATATTCACGAAACACACCGGTTGTTTCCAATGTGAATTCATCTAATCACGAGATTGCTAGATTGGACTCTAAGATTGACACAATTTTGAATGAGATTAGGAAGAATCCTCATGGATCGATTAATATGATTGAGAATGTTTGTGTATCATGTGGTGGAGCACATCCTAATTATGCTTGTTTGAACACGGGTTTTGATCAAGCTAGTGCTTTTGCCGCGACGGGAACTTATGGCTCCAACGGTCAAGTTCCTCGTCAAAATCATGTTGCTCCACCGGGTTTTCCACCTGTTCAAAATAGGTACAACAATGGAAACAATGGGAATAATTTTAACCGTGGTAACCAAGGGAATTTTAATCAAGGAAATAGTTTTAATGCTAATCAAAACAATCAAGGTTTTCAAGGGAATAATCAAAATGATTTGTCAAGTTATATCAAGTCAAATGAGGCAAATATGAAAGCTTTTCAAAATAACATCCAAGGGCAAATTAATACTTTGAGACTTGATTTTCAAAATACGATTAAAGGGCAAAATAACAAGATTGAGCTTAATCAACAAAGGCTAGAGCAAAGTCAAAACCGTATGCACCAAAGTTTGGAACAAAGTCAAAATAAATTGCTTTCGATGTTTGAGGGATTCATGTCTAAACCGTCATCTTCTTCGGGTTGCTTACCTAGTAATACCATTCCTAACCCGAGGGGAGAGCTTAAGGTCATAACCGTTTATGATGATGATAATGTGGCAAGAGTGATCGAGAAAATTTATGTTCCACCTAAGCAAAGTTTTCTTAAAGTCACCAAGGCTACTTTGAATGTGATTAGTACTTCGGATTTCTTTGATTTCATTCCTAAGAAATATGAAGATCCGGGTCAATTTTTGATACCTTGTGTTGTTGATGAGCTTGGGGAATACGAAGCTCTAGCCGATCTAGGAGCTAGTATTAACGTAATGCCTTTAGTCATTTGGAAGAATATTGACTATGAACCACTTAGGCCTACTCGAATGATCATTGAGCTTGGTAATGGTACTACCACCCATCCGGTTGGTATAGCGGAAAATGTCATTGTTAAAGTGGGGGAGTTCATTTACCTAGCCGATTTTGCTATCATTGATTATGAGCCAAATCCTCGTGTGCCTATAATTTTTGGACGACCATTTTTGTGTACGGCCGGTGTTTTAGTTGATATGAGGGAGAAGGAGATTAAAATAAGATATGGGGATAAACATATGATTTTCAAACCGGAAAAAATTCCAAGATTGGTTTCTAAGAAATTGGAAAGTGTTGAACTTGATAAACCTAATTTTGTTGAATCATGTTGTAATGTTTCCTCATCTCCACTCAATCTACACGAGGATGAAAGTTCTAAGATTGAAAAACAAATTGATGATTACTTGAGTGAGCCATTTGATGCTAGTGAGTTTATTAATGAGAATTTTGATCCCGAGAGTGATATTGCTTTAATTGAACAATCTTTGAAAATGGACTCGTTTTCACTCTCTAAGGATCATGTTGATGTTCCTAAGGCAAAATCTTCCATTGAAGAGCCTTTGATTCCTAACTTCACACCGAGTGAGGTTAGTGATTATTCATTCGATAAGTTTGCCGATGAACTTGTTGATCCACTTCCACGGGGAAGTGAAGACGTTTTCGATCTCGAGATCGAGCGTGATTCTTGTGTCTTACCTACCATTCTCGAGGAATTCGCCGATGAATTGCCTTCTAATGAGAATGATGATACTTTAGTGACTTGCTCAAATCATATCTTTGAAGTTTCATTGAACAATAATCCATTGTTTCAAGAGGATTTTGAGAACATCATACCCCCTACATCTCACAACCTTTGTGATGATGATCTTTTCATTAGGGAGTTTGATAAGTTACTTTCCATGGACATTCCTTCGGAATTTGAGGAAGAGTCTAATGACGGTGATAAAAATACTTGGTTTGATCACCCGATTTATGATGATGACAATGTTGACCCGGAGGGAGAGATTACTTTTGCTCCTATTATCCTTCCCACTCGCTTTGATCTTAATGTGCGGGTTTTTCATGCGACTCGTTTTGAGTACCATGACCCCTTTATTCACATTCCTAAGAGTGAAAAGGTCAACAAAGTCATGCAAGTTGAAACCACCATGGTTGAGACTTTTGTTCCACCATTACTATGTGCTTCATATGACTTAGGATTAGCATGGGGGGACGACACCTTGTTGTCTATTCCTTTCTCCACCGAGGACGAGGTATTCGATCCTGGAATCGTTGATTTAGGGAAATCTCGGCCTTTCACCGATGCAATAATTGAAAGACTTTTCTATCATCTTGGTGCGAGTTTATCTCGTGGAGCATGCTACATCCATACGATTGTTTGTGATTACCATCTCTTTTTAGAGATTTATGTTGAAGTTTTATCCTTTCGTTTGTCATCCGACAACGAGGATGAAATCTTTGACCCCGGCATCGCGCTTCATGATGGATTTTATCTTATTATGCCGGTTTTCACCATTTTCCCTAAGGACCAATGAATGCGGGGATCGAGTCGAGCTCATGACTCGGTTAACAAAAACGAGTTTTTCTATCTTCTTTCTATTTTCTAACACCTAATAAGGCTTGATCTTTCAAGCTCATGTTCGTGATTTGTTGTGTTGTGATCTTAGGTATGACCCTAATATTTGAAGACTCTCGTGTTCGGTTTTTGCCGGTCCACTTGATCTTCCATTCTTTGAATGCCAAAAAGGGGGCACACTCTTTACCCTTGATTTTTATCGACTAACGTTTTTCTTAAGGCATAATTAATAAACGGCTTATAGATTTGCGTGCTCTTTCCATGCTAGGAGATTGCATTAGACTCTTCGTATCTTCGCAAGGGGGTGTTACTCTTGAGCTAAGAAACATTGAGGACAATGTTTGGTTTTAGCATGGGGGAGTCAATCGATATAATCGCTTGCAATTGCTTTTGTCGTGTTCAAACGTAGTTTTTCTCATTTTTCAATAAAATTTCAACTTTTTTATGTAATTTTTAAGTTTTAATAAATAAAATAAGTGTTTTTGACACGAATGTAGGCTTTCAATAAAAATAGTTTTTGACTCGACTCGGTTATTAACCTTAGCTTTTCCTTAACGTATTTGAATTAAGTTTTGCTAGGCTATTATATAGGGAGCTTTAAAACGCGAAGGTCTTAATTCATTCGAGTTAAGGACAAGAACTTTTCGCAAGCTCCTATAATTGATCCTAGAAAGTCGTCTATCAAGGGAACTTTAAAACGCAAATTCTAAAACTTGCAAAAGTATAAGAAGTTGCAAGATCCTATAGATGACTTGAAAACCCAAAACTTTGATTTAATAGGCTAAGTATCCATTGATTTCATTCTTGGAATTTTACAATATTGAGAACAAGAGATGATAGAGCCAATTATAAGTGTGGTATTCTTTCGGGAATTTATGTGAGTTAATTATGAGCCTATTCTCCCATCGCTTGTTAATAAATTTTAATTGCAATAAATAATGTTGAACGATTTGAAAAGTTACTTAGCTTCTAGCCCAAGATCGTTTAGAAGTTGCTCGGTATGGATTAGAGTTCATAGCCAAGGCATAACTTATTGAAGCGGGATGCGAAGATTGACGAGTCCAAAAAGGTCCTAACAAGACATGAGGGCTATGTTTTATTGCTAAAGATCTCAAGTGATGTGAAGATTCATTATTCAAAAATCAATATGAAGGATCGAGACACACGACGAAAAGCAAAATACTCCCAAAAAATCATGGAGAAGTCTATCCAAAAAGACCAAAAATAAGGTATGAGGATAAATGAAGCCAAGTCCAAAAAGGAGGCGAATCGTTGTTAATCAAAATCCCAAATAAAGATTGGAGAAAAATGAAGAAGTCGTGGTCCAAGTATGAATCTCTCAAAAATTCAAGTGAATAAATATTATGAAGAGAAGACCATTGATTCGTGAACGTCTCTCAAGGTTGGAAGTATTAAGTCATTGCCAAATATCGATCCGAGAAAGGTCTCAAATCGCGAAACAAGTTATGCCAAGATATGAACTTTATGAGAGCCCGAGAAGCAGTTTTAAAAGATTTTGTCCTTTAGCTAACTATTGATTAAATCGTTCACTTTGTTTTCGGCCTAATAAATTATCAAAATAAGTCAACAATGCATCTTCGTGATCATTTAAGACAACAATAAAATATAAGAGATACACCTAGGAATAAGGGAGTCTAAGTGAATAATTGGCCCACATGAATTCGTGTTTGTCTATCAACTTATAATAACAATGATCTTGTTTTTGCACTTGGCATGGAGAAGTGAAAAGTCGAGGACGATGAATATATTTGAGCTTTTATGATCCTTAAAGTTATTTTATGTCTTTGCAAAATAAATTGTCAAAAGTTGAATAATGGTGTAGTTCATAGTTTTATTTTATCATTGCGTGCGGACACGACAATTTCTTAGCATGGGGGAATTTGATATGAGTGTTTTTACTCATATCATTTATAGCTTAAAACAATGAAATTATGCTCATAATGTATCAAATATGCCTTTTGTTTGTATATTTCTTGTTTCCATGTGTGTAGGTACCAAGTTCGTGAAAACCGACGAAAACCGACACGAGATTGATGAAAAGATCGAGGAAGCCAAAACCAAGCTCGACATTAGAGGATTTAAAGATTTATCAAGAAAACGAGCCAAGTGGGACCCACAAGAGCTTATTGGGCCTGAAAAGCCCAATATTTGGATACAATTTTATTACTTTTGGACCAAACTTACAATCTTAGCCCATTATGCAATAACCAGATGGAAATTTAACTCTTGGCCCATTTGAAGAATAAATAATTTGAGACGGATTTGTTGGCCCAAGCCCAATTCAGAAAATAAATGGAATGAAACGAAGGAGTATGTGATGGGCTTTAGGGTTTTAATCTCATTCAATAAATAAAACTGATTTCTCACTCGTTTACTTTTCACCACGTCACTTCCCATATAATAAAAAACCAAACTGTTTTCCTTCTTTTTCACCACACGTTTTTTTTATTCCTTACCCACCCACACACATTAATTCTTTCGTTACAAACTATGGAGGTCAGTTTTCCACTTTCTTCTCCAACACACAAACCCTAAATCCAGTAAATAAATCACTATTCATACAAACCCTAATGGGTAAAAAAGTTAATTGATATGGGGGTTTGGGTTCACACGTGCTTTTCACATGATTGGGAATTAATCCCCAATTTTTAAGGAAGAGAGGGTGTGGAACGAGAAGGATACGTGGCAAAAGATTATTGGTGTTAACACCTCATTTCTCAAATCCCACCAATCAGAATGCTTCAAACTAGCACAAGTAGCACAGATTGGTGCCAGTGAAATTGAGTATAATGCAGTTCGTTTTTTTCTCAGTTCTTGCTAATGGAAAGTCCAACCAATATCGGGTTTTTAATTGTTTTTGGTTGTTAAACTTGTTTGGATATTCTATTTGCTAATTCAACAAAGCCTTGCAAAACGGAAAAATATTACCTACTTATATGTAAAACATCTTGCAAATACCAAGTTTTTATTCAAGTAAAATTCAAATTGTAAAATATGAAACTTAAAGGACTGAAATTGTAAATTCTAGGAAAGTTAAATGCTTGAAATGTAAATTCTAGGAAATCTAGGGACTAAAAGTGTAAATCTGTTAACTAAAAGGATCAAATATGCCAAACTTATAACCAACTAACCAAAATGTAACAAACTTAACAATTTGCTAACTGAAATTAACAACTTTTAAAACTACAAGGACTCAGAAATTGCAAACCCTAAAAACATTGAAGTTTAGCCAAATTTAGAATCTGTTTATAACATTAGGGACTAAATTGCAATTTCTAGAACTTTTTAAGCCAAAACGGGTTTAGGATGAAAATAAGCTCGTTTGAGCTTATTAATGAACCAAATTCAATGAGACAAGTTGCAAAACGTTTTAAATCCCAAATAAGCTACGTGTGTAAAAGGATTTTGGCTGAAGTTGTAAAATAAGCAATTGAGCACTTATCAATAAGCTCAAAATAAGCTACAGCAAAATCTAGACAGTCACAACTAGCTTTTCTTGTTGAAACTGATTAAGCTATTCAAGTAATGAACGGGAAATCAAACTAGAACATTTTTCATCAAGAAATAAGCTGGGAATTTGAATTAAGGTGAAAATGGGCTTATGTTGACCAAGCGTTGACCAACTTATTTTTCAAAAAGCTGAAACTTTCCAAAATCAAGTAACTCTATGTTTTAAGTGGATTTGTGAAGAAAAATGGCCATGTTTATGAAGAGGATAAGGAGATACAAATTTTCAGTTTCCATTTACAGAAACTTGCCTCAACCTTGCTTAACTGAATTTTGCTTATTCCTATTTGCTTATTGTAAACTGTAGAGAATGCTCTTGGAATCTGAATCTATATGATATAAGCTACAACTAAGAACAAATTTGGTACAATTTCATCAAGTAATGAATGAGTACTAGCCAAATGAAAATGACAAGTTCTAATGAGCAATTCTGCATAAAGATGACCCAAACATTTTTAATGCCATTTGCCTGTTTGACTTACTAAATGACTTGCAAATAACTTGAAACACTTTATTACCAACTATTAACTGCAAATGAACTTAAAAAAAGCCAAAACTCAATACTTGAAAACTCTTTATAAGCTAATCCCAAACACTCCTTTATCTGATTTTATAAACTTTTGCAAAGACTTTTTAAGATCTTGTTTAAACTGAATCAAATGCTTATGACTACCAAACTTTAGACTCTAAATGAAATGGTTTTAAACTTCTAGCAAGCAGTGAACTCAACTTTTACTCTATTAAGGTATAAGAATGGAAATAGACTGACTTAAAGCTATTACTAAACACAATCCACAAACAATAAGCAGTAAATCAAGATTAAGCTACAAGTAATCAACAATCAAACAATCAGCAACTCTAAACAGATTTTATCATGCAGACATCAAGATTACACTATGAAAAGAAGCATGCATTTGACTTGTTGAGTGGAACAAAAACAAGAACTTTTAAAACCTTTTGAAGTAAACCTTTGGGAAGAAGAGGAGCGCTGTGCTCTCTTAGCCTAGTGATAACCACCACCTTATCACTAGGACAACAATCAATCAACAAGAACAGCTAACAATCAACAGACATCATCAAAATGCTTGAAAACTTCAATGGATCTAGTTCTGAACTAGAATCACAACAAAATGCTCCCAAACTTCTCCAAGGTCAGTTATGATCAATCAATGATCATAACAAACACAAAACAGCAACACAAATATCCAATAGCAGCAAGAAATGAGCAGTAGAATGAAGAATAGTATTGGCGGGAAAGGATGAATTCAAATTTTATTAATGGAAAACAGTTACAAAGTTGTTTGAAGGTAAGTAACTAACTAACTAACTCAAGAGTTTGTCAGACTCTTGAGTAGCTAGGGTAAAGAAGAAGGAAAAATGAAAGGAAATTTAGAAGTGTGTGTTTTTACAAAACTAAGCTACCCGTTACAAATGAAGTCCTATCCATCTATTTATAGACGTGAGGAAGATGGTTGTTGGGGTTGGTGACGTGTCAGGACCAATCCCAGCTCTCCACGTGGACAATTCTGCATAATTGCATTTGCAGGTATGAACAATGATTTGGGCTTTTCTTCAATAGTTGATTTCATGTTAATTGACTTGTACCATTGTGTTCGTCTCTTCAAAATGATCAATTTTGGTGTTGACATCTTTTCATGAAATGGATTGTAGCTCAAACGCGATCCTGGCAAATATTTTTGATGAAGAAGATGCCACGTGTCAACATGTGAATGGCTGAATAAGTGTCACACGGATCCAACTGTTGTGATTGGGTATTAATTGCAAAGCGGCTGAGTGGGTAATAAATGAGGCTGAGTTGGTGATCCGTGTGATTTCTTTTCTCTCTTCTCATTGGCCAATTCTTGTACACATGGATTAAACCTTGAATAACTTTCAAATGTTGGCAGAATTAGTCCTTATACTTGGCAGATTGTATTTTCAAACTAGCAACTTCATTTCTTTGGCACTTTTAGTCCTCCAAACTTCATCTTTGAGCAGGATTGACCCTTTGACTTTGTTGACTTGATAGTTGACCAATTTTGACTTTGATCTTGACTTTTTACAATATTTGCACTTTAGTCCTTCAACTTTGGCAGTTTGTCAAGATAGGTCCTTGTACTTCAAAGTCTTGTCACTTTTGATCCTTCTTTGTCTTTTTCATCCATTTGAGTTTGATTTTTCTTTGTTTGCTTGAAAATGTATCCTTTTACCTACACAAGTGTACACAAACACAAACATACCACATAACACTGTTTTTGCCAAATAAATTGGTATTTTGCTTCATGTTTTAGGGTTATTTGTTGATAAAAGGATATGAGTTTAAGCTCATATCAAAATCCCCTACACTTGAACATTGTCATGTCCTCATGCAATATTATATATTAAAGCTCAAATTTACATTTCCCTCATAATTAATCCACCTTGGCCATATGAGATGCATCTACACTACTCTAAACTAAATGATGCATGATTTTGACTTTTAATAATGCAATGAACAAAATACAATTCTATCTATTATTTTTTTTATTTTTCTTGAAATGGTTTTGATGGAAATAACTCATAAAGAATTCAATGGCTTAGATTAGGGCTTGGGTACCATGGACATTTATCACCCTCAAGTTTCACTTTCCCCATACCAAGCTTAAAAATGGGATCATTGCATTCACAAGTAAAAAGTGCATCAACTTATTCATGACAATTAAATGTGGAACCGGTTATTATTTGAGCAAATTGCTTGTGAGCAAATTTGTCATTATTCAAGTGAGAAGTATAAGAAGTGTAAAATCCAAAAATAAGGAAGCACGGTTTTAATCCTAAGTAATCCTCTCATCCATTACTTGAAAAACCGCTCACAATTAATATAAGTCCGTTTTAAGACTAATAAGTCATTCGCCTTATGTGTAAAATCCTCATGTCATGCTTTCATAAGTAGCTACACACTCGCTAAGGAAAGAAAAATAAAACTCACGCAATAATTTACATCCGCCATCTTTTTGAGACTTTGGATCTTCAACCCCGCAACCCGTCAAGGTAATATTGGATTGGAGCAATCTATTGAATCCCCGCAACCCGTCAAGGTAATATTGGAACTCAATAGTCACTATAATTAACACCACACTGCCCCTCTTGGGAGTCTTGCATTATTTTTTTTCTTCTTTTT
The DNA here is from genome assembly GCA_025667525.1 of Glebionis coronaria. Classification (NCBI taxonomy): domain Eukaryota; kingdom Viridiplantae; phylum Streptophyta; class Magnoliopsida; order Asterales; family Asteraceae; genus Glebionis; species Glebionis coronaria. The sequence continues at coordinate 325,482,337 of CM046877.1, forward strand.
CTTTTCTTTTTCTTTTTTTTTCTAGCCACTCATTTTTTTTCATAAGCCGCTCTTATTTTTCTTTATTCCTCACAAAGAAATTTGAAAAGAAGAAAAGGAAAAACACCCGCTAAGTATGGAGCATAACATAAGTCTAGTACACATAAAACGTGCTAACTTAGAATCTTAAGACGTACTCATATCAACCATAAATGATTAGCCAAAAATGCATAAGAGATTACAAACCAATTAAAACCGTACTTGATTATTTATTAACAATTATATACATGCGAAGAAATTAGAGGCAAAGAAGAGAAGGGTTTAGCCACAAGTAATTGCCATGAAGTCTATCTAGCCCTTTTACACTTGCTTCAACTCTATCATTTCCCATTCTCCACAAATTTAAAATCTCAAATAATGAGATTGGTGAATGCTTAGCCTAATAGACCAATGAAGGACTACATGGTTAAGGATACTAGCTAGAGAGTGCTAAAATAAGCAAACTCGGGTTGAGTCAAAATATCCATGGCGCGCCTAATATGTCAAAGAAGTCTAAACTTGTTAAAACCATGTTTTATTATATTTTTTCCTTCTTATATATTTTTGATGAAAAATAAATGAAGAAATATATACAATGCAAATGTGTTATGCAAAATGATTGATGCAAAAATTATGAATGCATATTTTTGTTGGCCAAAGTAGATCAAAAATTTGAAAAATGTTGAAAATTCAATTTTCCATGTTATCATGCAAGACAATGACAAGTTCTAGGTAAGGTCACTTCGATAGAAGACCCCCCTACACTTAAGCTAAACATTGTCCTCAATGTTTAAGAGCATGGAAGTATAAAAAAACTTCCCCTACACTTATGACAATGAATAGACTTTGCTTAACCCAAGTTAAGGAAAGGAAAACTATTAGTGAAATCATGTTGAAGCACAAGGTGTCAATGAAAAATCACTAAAGTAACGAAGTGAACCGGATACAAGGGCCTCCTCCATAAGCTCCAAAGCATGAGATGAGTGAGCAACCCTACAAACAATCATGAAGACAAAAGAAGGTCTCCCCTACACTTATCTCCAAGTCTATACCTTTATTTCTAACCTACAACACTCTAAAGCTAGTTATACGATGCTTGAGTTAATGAGTCTCTAGCTCGACTCGTCCCTCAATGAATTAATTCATGGGGAAAATGGGGACCTCTTGGACCATTTCAACGGAAATTTCCTCCCCAAAGTAATGTTTGACACGGTGACCATTCACTTTAAAATTTGGACCATCGGGTTGGGACAACTCAAGAGTTCCATATGGAAACACTTGAGCAATAGTGAATGGACCGGACCATCTCGACTTAAGCTTGCCCGCAAAAAGCTTCAATCTTGAGTTAAAGAGGAGAACCGGCTCTCCAACTTTGAACTCACGATTCTTGATCTTAGCATCATGCAATTTCTTAGTCTTTTCCTTGTAAAGCAAAGAATTCTCATAGGCATTGGTTCTCAACTCATCCATCTCATTGAGTTGATCTTTCCTATGTGAACCGGCTTGGTTTAAATCAAAGTTAGCCCACTTGAGAGCCCAAGATGCCTTATGTTCTAACTCAAATGGGAGGTGGCACGCTTTTCCATAGACAAGCCTATAAGGCGTACAACCAATTGGTGTTTTAAAAGCCGTCCTAAACGCCCACAAAGCATCATCAAGCTTATCCGACCAAGAAGCTCGATGCTCTCCCACCGTTCTCTCTAAAATTCTCTTTAAACCACGATTTGTGACCTCGGTTTGACCATTTGTTTGAGGGTGATACGCGGTAGAAAGTCTATGATTCACTCCATATTTCTTCATAACTCTCGTGAATTGATCATTACAAAAGTGCGTACCACGATCACTTATGATGGCCCGAGGTACACCAAATCTAGCAAACAATTGTTTCAAAAACTTTACAACCACTCTAGCATCATTGGTAGGTAAGGCTTTAGCCTCTACCCATTTGGACACATAATCCACCGCCACAAGTATATACTTGTTTCCCTTAGAGGATGGAAAAGGTCCCATGAAATCGATGCCCCATACATCAAATATCTCACACTCTTGGATAAAATTTTGTGGCATCTCATCACGTTGTGTAATTTTTCCTTGTCTTTGACAAACATCACAAAATTTCACCATTTCATGGGCATCTTTGTAAATGGAAGGCCAATAGTAACCCGAATCAAAGACTTTCTTGGCGGTGTAGTTAGGCCCAAAATGTCCACCCGTAGGTCCTTTATGACACGCCTCTAAGATCTTAAATGCCTCGGGCCCATCTACACACCGTCTAATGATTTGGTCCGCACATTGCCTAAAAAGATATGGATCATCCCAAAAGTAATACTTAACTTCCTTAAGAAACTTTTTCTTTTGTTGATAAGTAAGACCCTCAATAAGCACATTGCCCACAAGATAGTTTGTGATATCTGCAAACCAAGGTGTGGCATCCTCTTGGGAAGAGATAGACATGAGCTCCTCTAATGGAAAGGATTCATTGATTTCTTGGTGTGGGAAATCTCCTTGAAAAGGATGCTCAAGTCTACTCAAATGATCCGCCGCTAAATTCTCGGCCCCTTTCTTATCACAAATCTCTATCTTAAACTCTTGAAGAAACAAAACCCATCTCTAAAGCCTAGGCTTAGCATCTTGTTTTGTCATAAGATACTTGAGAGCGGAATGATCCGTATACACTATGGTTTTGGAAAGCACAAGATATGGTCTAAACTTCTCAAAAGCATATACTATAGCAAGCAACTCTTTTTCCGTGGTAGTGTAATGAAGTTGTGCACCGGTCATGGTTTTACTCGCATAGTGTATAGGTTGAAAATGCTTATTAACTCTTTGTCCTAAGACGGCCCCCACCGCATAGTCACTAGCGTCACACATAAGCTCAAAAGGTAATTCCCAATTTGGAGAAACCAAAACAGGAGCCTTAGTTAATTTTTCCTTAAGAGTCTCAAAAGAGTCTAAACAATCTTGGTTAAAAATGAAAGGAGCCTCTTTCTCCAAGAGGTGAGTCATCGGTCTAGCTATCTTAGAAAAATCTTGTATAAAGCGCCTATAAAATCCCGCATGACCTAAGAAACTCCTCACACCTTTAACCGAGGTGGGTGGGGGAAGCTTAGCAATCACATCAATTTTAGCTCTATCAACTTCTAATCCCTTATTGGATATCTTGTGTCCTAAAACAATCCCCTCTTTCACCATAAAGTGACATTTCTCCCAATTAAGCACCAAACGTGTTTCCTCACAACGCTTAAGCATTCTCTCAAGATTGGTGAGACATGAGCTAAATGAGTTTCCAAATACGGAAAAGTCATCCATAAAAACCTCCATGGTTTGCTCTATCATGTCATGGAAAATCGCCATCATGCACCTTTGAAACGTCCTCGGTGCATTACATAAGCCAAAAGGCATCCTCTTGTAAGCAAATGTACCGTAGGGACAAGTGAATGTGGTCTTTTCTTGATCCTTAGGGTCAATGGGTATTTGGAAATAACCGAAAAGCCATCAAGAAAACAATAGTACTCATTTCCCGCTAAGCGTTCAAGCATTTGATCCATAAAGGGAAGCGGGAAATGGTCTTTCCTAGTTGCCTCATTGAGTTTTCTATAATCAATGCAAACTCTCCAACCGGTCACAAGTCTCGTGGGAATAAGCTCATTGTTCTCATTAGGCACCACGGTGATTCCACCCTTCTTTGGAACACAATGAACCGGGCTAACCCATGGAGAGTCGGAAATGGGATAAATCATACCCGCATCTAAGAGTTTAATCACTTCTTTCTTAATAACCTCATGATTTTTTGGGTTAACTCTCCTTTGGTTTTGAATGGTGGGTTTATAGTCATCCTCCATAAGGATTTTGTGAGTACAAAAATGTGGATCAATTCCCCTTATGTCGGATATTTTCCATGCTAAAGCTTTCTTATGTTTCTTAAGAACTTCAATAAGTTGCTCCTTCTCATCCTCTTTCAACTCTTTAGCAATAATCGCCGGTAATTGGTCTTTTCCTTCTAAGAAAGCATATTCTAAGTGGGATGGAAGGTCCTTAAGTTCAATGGGAGGTGGACTCTCTATGGATGGTTTAACTATAGAAGGTTCCTCAATGGTAATCTCTTGTGGAATAGGAGAAGGAATAGGGTCCTCATTGAGCAACTCTTGGATTGTAAGAATATCTTCTTCCCAATTAATGGGAGAATCATCATCACCAAGAAAGTTGGACTCAAATTCCTCCAAGAGGAAATCACTCTCTCCAAAAGGTGTTAAAGAGGGAGCAATTGAGGCCACGGTTTCAACATGGGGTATCTCATCACTAGCACTCTTACAAGCATCATGAAAGTGTTCATTACACACTTCATCAAGCACATCCACAATGTTAATAGTCTCACAAGGTCTAGACTCCTTAACCTCTTTCCTATCACAAACTTTCCCTAACTTAAACACCACTCTCTCATCTTCTACTCTCATAATTAAATCTCCTTCCGCCACATCTATCAAGGTACGACCCGTTCTCAAAATCGGTCTACCAACAATCAAAGGCACTCTAGGATCCATGTCATAATCAACCACTACAAAGTCGGCCGGAAAGGTAAACTTATCCACACCTACCAACACATCTTCCGCTATACCTACGGGGTGAGCTATGGTTCGGTTGGCTAGTTCAAGAGTCATCCTAGTGGGAGTGAGCTCGGGAAGAGATAGTTGTTTCCAAACCGATAAAGGCATGAGGTTTATGCTCGCCCCTAGATCCGCCAAAGCCATGCAATTTTCAACACCGGGAAAATTACAAGGTATCAAGAAACACCCCGGATCTCCAAGTTTTGTTGGTAAGGTTTTAAGTAACACCGCGGAACAATTTTCATTAAGGGATGTGTTGGGCAAATCAACCAATTTTTCTTTGTTTGAGAGCAAATCCTTGAACATCTTAGCAAACTTTGGCATATAAGCAAGAGCTTCCGCAAAGGATATATTGATGTTGAGTTGCTTAAACATCCTTAAGAAATTGGAGACTTGGATGTCATCCTTGCTCTTTAGCTTGTCCTTTTTCAACCTTGAAGGATATGGAAGAGTAGGTTTTGGTGTAGGTGGAATAGGTGTAGTAGTGGAAGATTTGTCTTTGTTAGCTTCTTCATTGGGAAGTGTGGAAGGTAAAGGAGAAGTATGAGGTGGTTGAGAAGGTGTGTTTGAATGAACAGGAGCATTTTGAGGAGGAAAAGTAGAAGTAGAAGGTTTGTCACAAGTAGGAGCACAAGTGGGTTGAACAATAGTAGGTTTAGGAGGTGAAGGATCCTTTGTTGTTGTTCCACTCCTTGTTGTAATAGCATTGACATTGGCCCTAGGGTTTGTTTGTGTGTTGGAAGGTAAAGCCCCTTGTGGTCTTTGATTTATTTCCACTAAAACCCTATTGATTTGGTCATTCAATTTCTTCTCCATAGCTTGGAACTTCCTTTCATTCTCTTGATTCATTTTTTGCAAGAGATCCATTGTGTTATACTCTTGTGGCACATGACCTTGAAAACCTTGAGGTTGGAAAGGTAAAGGTTGGGTATTAAATCCTTGATTTGGTGGATAAAAGGTATTTGCTTGAGGTTGAAATTGATTGGGTGCCTTGTAGTTATTTCCTTGGTAAGGTGGTCTTTGCCCTTGATTCCGTGGTAAAATTTGAGGTGGATTTTGTTGAATTTGGGTGGGTAGTTGGGGTGGAAATCCGGGTGGAGTAAGGTAGTTTTGAGACTTGTAAGAAAGGTTATTTGGATTGATATTAGGTTTGAAGTGTTCACGATGTTCCTCTTGGTAAGCATAGCATTCTCCTTGATAAACTTGCACCTTATCGCATTGTTCATAAGAATGGGGACCTCCACAAGTAACACAAGAAATGGTGATAGCATTCACATTATTTGAGGAATTGTTCAATGACATGCTCTTAAAAGCTTGAAGCATTTCTAGTTGTACTTGCAAATTCTTCTCACTATTTCTATCCATCCTTTGAAAAATCTCTTCTTGAAACTTGAGAAGTTGGTTGTCACAAGGAGTTTGAGAATTGTTTTGGATAACATGAACCTTTTATTCAAATGGATTGTTTGTTTGAACCATTGCTTTAGTCTCAATGATGTCCAAAGCCTCTTGGTAAGTTTTAAGAAGAATATTCCCTCCCGCGGAAGCATTGAGTGAATCTTGGTGGTAGATTTAAGGCCATTGTAAAAGAGATTGATTTGGTGAACTTGATCCAATCCATGATTAGGGCATCACCTCAATAACTCACTATACTCTTCCCAAGCATCACTAAAGGATTGATTAGGTTTTTGTTGAAAGCCTATAATTAAAGTCCTCAAAGCCATAGTCTTATGTGGAGGAAAGAACTTGTTCAAAAACTTAGTGGTGAAACCATCCCATGTGGTGATACTATCGGGTGGTTGGGTGTCTAACCAATGCTTAGCAATTCCCTCTAAGGAAAATGACACTAACATCAACCTAATCACCTCATGTGGAACCCCATTATGCTTAATGGTATTGCAAAGAGAAAGGAATCTCTTAAGGTGAGCATGAGGATCCTCATTCTTGTTACCAAAGAAAGGTGATTGTGAAACCATATTGATCATAGATGTATGTAGCTCAAATGTATTTGCGGGAAAGTCGGGAATCTTAATGGCACTAGCATATCCATGAATGTTGGTTTGCATACGTTCATACAAAGAGCGATTATCAATAGCCATAGCTTCTTGTGGTGGAGTCAAAGCACGATTCTCGTGATCGGCTTGGTGGACGGTGGTGGTCTTACTCTTTCTCTTTTTCTTCCTTTTCGGAGGAAGAGGTTGTACACCAATCGGTATTTGTGCACGCCCGCGAGTGAGCATGCAACTCAATACGAGGAATGAGAGAGAAGCTCTCGTGTGACTTTGAAGAGAAATGGATTATCCTCTTCGAGTTTCAATATTAAATATCCACAAGAAAATAACAATATACTTATGTACTACTTGGGTGCAAGACCCCCAATGAAGCCTTCCTTCTTAGAATACTTACAAGTGAACGGGGGGTTAGGTGGCGCGAAGCACTTAAGTACCTATTGACCCTTAGATGGCATTTTATAGCACATCGCCTTTCTATTCACTTAAATGTTCGTATTCTTCGAATTGTTGCTTATTGAGAGTATTTATCTATTCTTGCTTTATTTTGTTTGATCGATACACGTGTCAAGGACCGGAACGCCCCTCAACACGGTGTATTGCCTCGGCAATACTTATGGAGAATATGTAGATTGGTTGTTCTTATACGTATACGTATTTACTTATAATAATATATGGAAAATATTTTTGTATTTATGAGTTTTTTAAGAGAAAATACTATATGTACATAAAAACCGAGAGAATCCAATAATATATATTTTTGGTTGCAATCTCTTAGGAAAAAGATTGCTTTTTGGATTTTTTATTTTTTTGGTCAATTCTTTAGGAAAAGAATTGTTTTGTTAATTTTTTAGTTTTTATATATTTATATATTTTTGATTTTTTATTTGTTTTTGATTTATGATACGTAAAAATAACGTTCACAAAGTGAACGAATCCCAAAAGCCAATGAAAACCGTCAATCGATAGTCTCTCGCGTAGTCAAAGAACCGGCAGCGGCACCATTTGAAATTGAGTATAATGCAGTTCATTTTTTTCTCAGTTCTTGCTAATGGAAAGTCCAACCAATATCGGGTTTTTAATTGTTTTTGGTTGTTAAACTTGTTTGGATATTCTATTTGCTAATTCAACAAAGCCTTGCAAAACGGAAAAATATTACCTACTTATATGTAAAACATCTTGCAAATACCAAGTTTTTATTCAAGTAAAATTCAAATTGTAAAATATGAAACTTAAAGGACTGAAATTGTAAATTCTAGGAAAGTTAAATGCTTGAAATGTAAATTCTAGGAAATCTAGGGACTAAAAGTGTAAATCTGTTAACTAAAAGGATCAAATATGCAAAACTTATAACCAACTAACCAAAATGTAACAAACTTAACAATTTGCTAACTGAAATTAACAACTTTTAAAACTACAAGGACTCAGAAATTGCAAACCCTAAAAACATTGAAGTTTAGCCAAATTTAGAATCTGTTTAAAACATTAGGGACTAAATTGCAATTTCTAGAACTTTTTAAGCCAAAACGGGTTTAGGATGAAAATAAGCTCGTTTGAGATTATTAATGAACCAAATTCAATGAGACAAGTTGGAAAACGTTTTAAATCCCAAATAAGCTACGTGTGTAAAAGGATTTTGGCTGAAGTTGTAAAATAAGCAATTGAGCACTTATCAATAAGCTCAAAATAAGCTACAACAAAATCTAGACAGTCACAACTAGCTTTTCTTGTTGAAACTGATTAAGCTACTCAAGTAATGAACGGGAAATCAAACTAGAACATTTTTCATCAAGAAATAAGTTGGGAATTTGAATTAAGCTGAAAATGGGCTTATGTTGACCAAGCGTTGACCAACTTATTTTTCAAAAAGCTGAAACTTTCCAAAATCAAGTAACTCTATGTTTTAAGTGGATTTGTGAAGAAAAATGGCCATGTTTATGAAGAGGATAAGGAGATACAAATTTTCAGTTTCCATTTACAGAAACTTGCCTCAACCTTGCTTAACTGAATTTTGCTTATTCCTATTTGCTTATTGTAAACTGTAGAGAATGCTCTTGGAATCTGAATCTATATGATATAAGCTACAACTAAGAACAAATTTGGTACAATTTCATCAAGTAATGAATGAGTACTAGCCAAATGAAAATGACAAGTTCTAATGAGCAATTCTGCATAAAGATGACCCAAACAATTTTAATGCCATTTGCCTGTTTGACTTACTAAATGACTTGTAAATAACTTGAAACACTTTATTACCAACTATTAACTGCAAATGAACTTTAAAACGCCAAAACTCAATACTTGAAAACTCTTTATAAGTTAATCCCAAACACTCCTTTATCTGATTTTATAAACTTTTGCAAAGACTTTTTAAGATCTTGTTTAAACTGAATCAAATGCTTATGACTACCAAACTTTAGACTCTAAATGAAATGGTTTTAAACTTCTAGCAAGCAATGAACTCAACTTTTACTCTATTAAGGTATAAGAATGGAAATAGACTGACTTAAAGCTATTACTAAACACAATCCACAAACAATAAGCAGTAAATCAAGATTAAGCTACAAGTAATCAACAATCAAACAGTTAGCAACTCTAAACAGATTTTATCATGCAGACATCAAGATTACACTATGAAAAGAAGCATGCATTTGACTTGTTGAGTGGAACAAAAACAAGAACTTTTAAAACCTTTTGAAGTAAACCTTTGGGAAGAAGAGGAGCGCTGTGCTCTCTTAGCCTAGTGATAACCACCACCTTATCACTAGGACAACAATCAATCAACAAGAACAGCTAACAATCAACAGACATCATCAAAATGCTTGAAAACTTCAATGGAACTAGTTCTGAACTGGAATCACAACAAAATGCTCCCAAACTTCTCCAAGGTCAGTTATGATCAATCAATGATCATAACAAACACAAAACAGCAACACAAATATCCAATAGCAGCAAGAAATGAGCAGTAGAATGAAGAATAGTTTTGGCGGGAAAGGATGAATTCAAATTTTGTTAATGGAAAACGGTTACAAAGTTGTTAGAAGGTAAGTAACTAACTAACTAACTCAAGAGTTTGTCAGACTCTTGAGTAGCTAGGGTAAAGAAGAAGGAAAAATGAAAGGAAATTTAGAAGTGTGTATTTTTACAAAACTAAGCTACCCGTTACAAATGAAGTCCTATCCATCTATTTATAGACGTGAGGAAGATGGTTGTTGGGGTTGGTGACGTGTCAGGACCAATCCCAGCTCTCCACGTGGACAATTCTATATAATTGCATTTGCAGGTATGAACAATGATTTGGGCTTTTCTTCAATAGTTGATTTCATGTTAATTGACTTGTACCATTGTGTTCGTCTCTTCAAAATGATCAATTTTGGTGTTGACATCTTTTCATGAAATGGATTGTAGCTCAAACGCAATCCTGGCAAATATTTTTGATGAAGAAGATGCCACGTGTCAACATGTGAATGGATGAATAAGTGTCACACGAATCCAACTGTTGTGATTGGGTATTAATTGCAAAGCGGCTGAGTGGGTAATAAATGAGGCTGAGTTGGTGATCCGTGTGATTTCTTTTCTCTCTTCTCATTGGCCAATTCTTGTACACATGGATTAAACCTTGAATAACTTTCAAATGTTGGCAGAATTAGTCCTTATACTTGGCAGATTGTATTTTCAAACTAGCAACTTCATTTCTTTGGCACTTTTAGTCCTCCAAACTTCATCTTTGAGCAGGATTGACCCTTTGACTTTGTTGACTTGATAGTTGACCAATTTTGACTTTGATCTTGACTTTTTACAATATTTGCACTTTAGTCCTTCAACTTTGGCAGTTTGTCAAGATAGGTCCTTGTACTTCAAAGTCTTGTCACTTTTGATCCTTCTTTGTCTTTTTCATCCATTTGAGCTTGATTTTTCTTTGTTTGCTTGAAAATGTATCCTTTTACCTACACAAGTGTACACAAACACAAACATACCACATAACACTATTTTTGCCAAATAAATTGGTATTTTGCTTCATGTTTTAGGGTTATTTGTTGATAAAAGGATATGAGTTTAAGCTCATATCAGCCAGCTTGGCAATCTGCGTGACCAAGAGCAATCCTCCACCCTTGGATGATAAACAGAAAGGAGAGAGAATGTAGAGGAGAAGATCGAAGGCTGGAAATTATTTGGAATATTCCTATGAAGATCCGCATATCCGTTCAAGGATGCCTTTGGGGGGGCTATAAATACCCCCATTTTTTCTTGTGTAATGTATCCCTTTTCTTATTTTTACTGTTATAATGTTTAAATTAGATTAGAAAGTTGTATCTCTCTTTTATAAGTTTTGTATCATTTTAAGTTTGATTAATAAAATTACAGTTATTTAAATTGGTTCGTGAGTTTCAGTTTCTGTTATAAAGTCTTTTCATCCTCTTTCTCAATCTAGTTTTATATTATAATGTTAAAAGATATTTAATTAAACTGTTCAATAGTTTAATTAAATATTGAAGGTAAGATTTGGGAATAAATCAAACCCTACTGGTTTGATTAAAGCTATTATATGGTTCGACTGTTGAATGACTAAATGGTAGTTTCGATTATTGGAGAATGGTGACTGGTGGTTGCGGTTCGGATCATAGGTAGCTCAACGCTATCCTACATCTCAAAGGATATCGTCAAAAAGGTGCCAAGTCCTTTTCATTTTTGTGATTATTTGATTTCCTGATTAATGGTTAATGTAGTGTCGTTATATTATTTTCTGCCTGATTCGTTTGTAAACTGCTTAATTTGTTTACTGAATTAAAGTTATAGACTGTGAGTTTAAGTTTGCATTTTATTTACTGATTGATTGATTATAACTGGATGGATACTAGCTGATTTAGTCTAAGTTAGTTAACTTTTACTTGGTTTGAATAATCTGTTGTAAACCTGTCAGCATTTGGATAATGGTAATTAAATCTGCTTATTTGGGATTTGTTAGGACTGCTTATCTGAGATAAGTATTTGTTAACTGAGATGCTTGTTACTGCTTGATAATTTCTGGAAAAGAATAAACGTAACGATTTTGTTTTAATTTTTAGATTGTCTATCTATCTTTGTGTGGAGTACTGTAGGTTCCTTTTATTAGCTGTTTTAATCTTATATGTGAGTTTCAGATTGCTTTGTACTGAATTTGGAGTAATTAAATGGCGAATTTATGTTTGGTTTATCTTATTTTTCTAAACTTGAAACTTGATCTTGAATTAACTTGAACTGTCAGTTTACTTAACCTGATTATTTGTGTCAGTTTATTAAGTTAGTTTGGAGTTGAATTTGCTTGATCTTAATTTTGTTTATTGTAATTAACCTGGCAGTTTACTAATTGTTGGTTTGTGTTATTATGCGATTGCTTATCAGTTCAGTTAACTGATTAAGCTCATAAGCTGTATCCTTATCAGCTTAAGCAAATAAGCTTTCCAAAAAGGTCTTTCCTGAGACCAAATTCGCTCAATCTGTCAAAAGGTTTTAATTCCAAAAATTATGTCTTCCATGGGTTTCGAACTCGAGACCTAGACTTCACTCACCCAACATGATAACCATTTGGGCGAGAGCCCTTTTTGATTCTATTCTCTTAATTGACATTAATATAGTATTGGTAATGGTAGCAGCTTTTGTTTTAATTTAATTTTGTTTGTCACGTTTTTTTTTAAAATATATTACTTTTAATTTTAATTAAAGTTAATTTTTAATAAAAAGCAGTTTCATAAAATAAATAATATAAAAAAAAATATAAAAAAAATGTTTTTATTTGAATAGTTTAATTAGTTTAATTAAGTAGATTTTGACAAAAGTAGATTTAAAATAGGTTTTAAATAGAATTGTTTTCAAGTATTTTAAAAAAAAAAAAAAAAAAAAAAAATTAAATTAGTTTAAAATGTAGAATTAAATTTTTAGAGTATAAATTAGTTTAATTTTTAATTAGTTTAATTTTTAAGCAATTAATTGTTTGTTAAAATTTTAAATAGGCGGGTCTACGATTCATGCACTTTAGGGTAATTTTAAATAGCTTAAAATTCGTAGTTTTTAATTGTAGTTTAAAATTCACAAACCAATTCAAATCGATTGTCCAAATCAAAGCAAGACGTCTCAAATTCATAAGATCTTCGTGTACGACGAACTTGTTTCACCCACGTGTTTAACTGAATCCGTCTTTGGTATTATTGGACTATTACTTTTTCCTAAAGGTAATTTTCTTATTTACCCTATAATGTATCTAATTAAATTCACTATACACATCCACTTTCATCAGATGGCTTCTCATTAGTTTGAGTTGTTTGGCGGCCTGATGTGGCCCATTTTGACTCGCACATAGCTTACATGTTTGGATCCGAAGTCACTTTGAACATATATATTGGTCCTTCCTTCTATTTTAACTAAAAAGTTTATTGCTTTAACATTAGTGCTGGGTGAAATACTTATACAATTTTGCATATGTTTAGTATCTTATTTTCTGTCGATAACATATTTTCTATTTGTCTCATAAGTGCCCCCAAGTCTGCTTACAACTTAACCTGTCTCATAAATAAGGTCTCCTCCAAGTATTCAAACTTTGGTCCACAAAGCTACCCAACTCTCCAAGTCTTCAAACTTTTTTTAGTCGATCCTAAGACACGGGGTAAGGCCGTCAAATAACGTTTCGCGCGAGCTTCAAAAGAGAATTGGGTTAAAATTCCTAAACCAGGAGGTGGCGGCTAACGGAAACGTAGGGAGTGAGGGACAATATGAAGATCAAGGAAGTGAAAAAGGTGCCCGGTTTTAGCTACATTGATGTAAATGGCGTGATACACAAGTTTGAAAATGAAGATCAAACCCATTCAAATCTGCAGGAAATATATAGGAAGCTTGAGAAGATTATGAGTCGGATTATGGAATACGGGTATGTTCCTGAGACGGATTACGTGTTGTGTGATATAAGATTGGAAGAGAAAGAGAATGTGCCGAGTTATCATAGTGAGAAGTTGGTTGTGGCTAATTCACAATGATGAAAATACAGCAATACGTGTGAACAAAAATCTTCGAATATGTAGAGATTGTCATGAGGTGATGAAGCTCGTTTCAAAGGCTTACAAGTGAGAGATTATTGTGAGGGATCGGAACCGGTTTCGTAGATTCAAAGATGGGTTGTGCTCTTGTAAAGATTATGGTGAAACATCATTTGTTAGTTAGTCTTTTTTTCTGCCAAACTTCTTAAACAAAGTTTCTTCTACATTACTGCATCAACATAAATTTCTTTGTTAACATCGTCTTCTATATGTTGTTCTTATCTTTTCCTCAATCGTAAATTCAACATCTTCCTCGATTATCCTCTGAATCTCTGATCAAATAACCTTTTAGAATCAATCTATGGTTAAATCCTCTCTCTAAAATCACGTATTAATATGTCAATCTACTGCTATTAACTATACGTTCATCCTCACACATAACAATTTCTCTTTTGATTTCTTTAAAATGTTGTTTAGGGCGCATACTGTTATTGAGCCGACGAAAGTATATGTCCAACATGGAAATATACACATTTATATATGATCAATATGAAGTAACTGTATTTCACTCTGTATTAAACAAAGCTGAACATATCTGTTTTACCTGCAGCGGGGGCGGACCTATGTGTATCATAGGTGGTGCCCGGGAACCACCTTAGAAATCGAAATGCTTTACGAGCTATAGGGGAGTTTTTTTGGGACCTACCTTACAAAAATATAAGGAACCGCCTTGGGATGAAACTGAAAACAAGAGAGAAAACATGTAGGTCTGTAGAAAATGGTTAAGTGAAGGTGTTAAAGATAGAACGAAAATGGAGAAAGAAGAAAGATATCTTTCTTTGAAGAATATACGTATGGATCTTACTGAAGTGGAAATTATTACTGTACTATCGTTTATTTCTTGGGCAAAGCGTAGATTTAACAGGTTTTAAAGTTCCTTTAATTTTCTCGAGAATACGTATGGATGTTGAAAAGATTGGTTTATGTGCAAATAAAGTTTCTGTATTTATATAAAATTTTTAGTTCTCAACATCAGTAATATTAGACTATTAGGCTATTAGCTAACAAAATTGTCAACCTTTCGATACAGCACTCATAAGTCTTATAATATGTAAACACGTAAAAAGTTATCGAAAAAGTATTTCATCTATACCATTTTATTTAGTTTTAAAGAACAAATTTATTTATATGTAAGAAGATTTTTATATATTTGACATTGCGTGTAAATTGTATCGATTCGACCCGACCATTGTCAACTGTTCATCTTGTTGGACCAGAAATTTTTTTTGACTCGACATGAGAAAGGAACCACCTTGGTTTTGTTCATGGGTCCGCTACAGGCTTGACAATTTGTGATTGTGGATGGCGTGATTGCAGAATGGAAAAAATGGAACCGGATCCCCGCTGCATACGTGTCCAAATCATCAAAACCAACACAGCAAGTCTCACCGAGTACCGGTTCCAGCTCAACAATCTTATGAACCTCTCTACTTCAAATCTCACCTCATCCCGGAAACATTTATATCCAATATAATTTGTAGAGATTACGAACTTGACGTTTTTATTGTATTTGAGAAATCTCATGCTTTTAACGAGATATTGTGGAATCTGAAATGTGACCGGCCATCATGAAATTACAACTCTGTATTTACATTTTAACTTGAACTGCATGGTAATTCTTTGCAATAAGCAAAGCTATTTCATTGTTGACACAAGGTTTTGCGTTTATAACAAACATTTTAGGATGATCATCCAACACATCATTAACGGCATGGTCTCGGGTTTCATAATATGACCACTGTCATATGGCTTACATTTGCCTTTTTTAACAAACTTCATTATTTGTGTGCAGAAAGGCAAGATAATGGGAAGAAAACCAGGTAAATAAACTTACAGATCATTATAATTTTTTTAATTACAAGTATTTTGAATATGTTCACTATTGCCTGGACTTACCCCATTTGTGCTTACATTTGTTACAATATTCTGTAGTTGTGAAAGATTAAACGTTTGTAATTTGTTTTACGAATAGTTTATTAAGGTTTTATTTTCTCTTATCATATTTTTTTTAAAACGACACCATACTTAAAATCCAACGCGTGAGTTATTCCATCCATACTGGCAGGCCCTGGGATCCGATCCACTAGGAGAGACCCACGAAGGAAAACTCCTGGAACTCACGCCTTCACACGAGGATGAAAATCTGAATTTTCATTGCCACTTGTGAGGCTTGAACCCGAGAAAAACCGCTCCCAAGCTCACAAAATAAGAGGACTGCCAACTTCACTAAGGCACTAAGGCAGTTGGTTCTTTTATCATTTTAAAACTCTTTCAATATCCAAATTTTTTATTTTTGTAATTCATTACCTTTACTTAACTTTTTTTTAGGAATGCTATTTTCTTTTTTCTTGATTATGCATAAATAATTATTTTTTGTATGCTTAAGGTTGATAAACCTTACTTTATCAAATATTACGAGCTTTGCAATATCATTTTATATTTTCGTGTATATTTTGAACGTTACACGAAAAATTTATCACAATATCGCATATTGTTAGTTATTTATGGCTAGGATTTTCCGCCGCTATGCGCGGGTATTCGTCTAGTATCATCAAAATACCCCAATATATACTTGTGTTTGTTCATTGTGTATTTTAGGTACGGATACCGAGAAATCAACAAAAGATCACAAGAATGAAGCAAAAACGAACACGGGAAACGAAGCCGCACAAAGAACCGGACCCAAATCATGAATTTCCTTTGATGTCCTTGAAGTTTGAAGAATTGGCAAGATTGGTCCCTCTACTTTTGAAGACTTGTCATTTTAAACCTTTGTAAAACTCAAAAATTACATAAGGGTCCCTAAAATAACAAGAATATGCAAGTTTTGTCCTTGAAGTATGCAATTTATGCATGAAATACCCTTGGAGTGGTTTTGATTAAAGTCTTTGTGGCCAATATATGAACTTTGAAACTTCCTTATAAAGGGGAAGTGATTTATGGGCTGAGAAACTTAATATGCAAAGTGAATGAGAGTTGGAGGACCTATTCTGTCCAGACAACATAACACACAACCACCTATCAAAATCCGACACCTCACCCACTACCTTCCCTCAGCAAATCAGAAACTCCCACCACCCCACGTCATCAATCCACTCACCAAAAATTTTAAAACCAGATTTATTACCCTTAATTTTGGTGGAAAAAAATAATTATAAAAAGCTAATCACCCTTTGACCGATTAAACACCATCTGCTTAATACCCCAAACCCATAAACCCTAATCACCCAATTACACCTAATCAAAGGGTTTTACCCTCAAACTTAGCCGATCCCTAATTCATGATATTCAAAACCTAACCCCGCCTAAAAACACTCCACCAGTCACTCCCATATGATTGTGGAGCCATCCCCTGCTCACGTTCTTTTCCCCCAACCCCTAGAGGAGACAACATCAACGGCCAAAATTCATTCCTTGGTCCCTAAGGAGTTTGTTAAACGTCCAAGATGCATTCACAAAAGCTGGCAACAACAAGATCACAAGATTCCATCAAGACCATATTTTGAAAAACTTTGACCAAGGGCAACATTGTATTTTCAGCAGATTAGGGTTTAGGATTTTAATATTTTATTCAGATTCTAGAATTCTCTTTCATGTAGTATAAATGAAACGGTTTGTGTTTCATTTTAGTCTTGTTCCAGTTTTCTTTGTAAAAATTTTAAGTTATTAATGACAATGAAAATTTGAAATTTATGCAAAAATACTGATTCCCCTTTAATGTTTTTGTAGCTTTATCATTTACTTTTTTTATGCAAACTTAGTTTAAAGGTTTTAAGCAAATTCGTTTCAAGTTTATTTTCTGAAAAAATAGGAGAGCATTTCAAAAATTTTGATTTGTTATTATAGAGAAGTGAAAGTGGATTTATATTAACAAATCCAGTTTTGTGTTAAGTTTGTGTTAAGAATTTTCCAAGTTTAAGTTTGGTTCCAAAGGATTTCAGTTTTTTCAAAGATTTAATTAAAAATCTACTTTAAGTATTTCACTTACTGTTTTACTGTATCAAAAGCTACAAGCTAATAGCTTGTAGCCTTTGATACTTGAAGGTTGTTATTTGGTCTTTTGGTTGTGTGCAGGAAGCAAGAAAGCAGCAACCAAGGACATCTATCCTTCTCCATTTCATTTTGTATCACTTTCTTGTCAAGACATCTGCCATCTTTCTCAACAATCAGCATCTTTTCAAGCCTAAAGCTCAGTTTAAACTGAAGGGAGATGGCATTGCAGCTATAGTGGGGCCTGGATTTGTGTAGTATGTTAGGTTAATTAGTTCATTCATGGTTGAATGTGTTCTTTATGCATGACTGAGTAGTTAGAAATCTGTTTTGTGGTGTTTTAAAAGCATTTGGTTTGTTGAAATTTCATTTTCGAAAAATAAAGGGGTGTTTGGATCTGCTTATTATCTTAAATTTGTGACAGGTTTTGGCTTGTAACTAATTTGAACATATCTCCTTTGTTAATATTAGGCCATTTGTTAACTAGTTTTTAGTTTGGTAGACATAGAAATCAAAGTTGCATGTTAAATACTTGGTAAAAATAGCTAAAAATTAGTAGGACCAGTTTTTGTTTGTTTTTGTGTAATTTGTGCCCTCAAAGCTTGCATATTGTTAGTAGTCCTGTTATTCTAGGAGTCTATTCAGCTTATGTGTTACTTGGTAAAGGTTTGTGCAAGATTGTGGCTTTTGTAATCCAACTTTGTGACCAATTGCATCAGAATACCAACAGACCTGCATAAGCCATATCAGTGTCTTCTGTTTGTTCTTTTATGTTTGTTTTGTGTAGTGGACTTGTGTTTTTATTTCTTGAATTGACTCCCCACCACCCAACTTGTTATGAGGGTGACCCCATTGTACCAAAAATACAAGTAATCACCAAAATCGACCACTTTTGGATCAATCTTCATCAGTGAAGATATAACAGCTCTCTTTGTTTTCTTTTTTAGCACTGTAGCACTTTTTCCTCTTTTTTCCTTCACGTTTTTCCTTTTTGTTGCTTTAATCTTGAGTATTTTAGTTTAAGATTGTGTTTTTGGAGTAGTATAGACAAATGGTTTTGAGTTAAAAAAAATAGTTTACAAAAAGAGACTGGCCAGGACTCGAACCTGCGCCATCTCTCCCACACACATACGACATAACAAACTCGCCCTCGGGTCTTTTACTGTCAACGTTTGCATAGGTTATATATTTAAGGGGTTTGATTTTTTTTGGCTTTTCAAAAGTGTCAGCTTATCAATAAGCCGTTTTAAGCTTATTCACTTAGGTTTTTGAACTCTTTTTATTTTTCCTTTGTTACTGATAGTATTTAGGACTTTTTGGTTTAAAAAGTTTATTTTTCTCAATTTTTAATTATTTTTTAGGAATATTTTATTACCCGTATTTTAATAATTAGATTAAAAATAGTTAAATTAGTTTTAAAAATTTTCAAAAAATATTTTTAGGTTTGAAATAAATATTTTGAGGTTTACAGCTTTTAAAGTTTTCATTTTAGTTAATTTTTAATTTTATTTAATTCTAAGGTCTTTCATTAACTTTAAAAATTAATATAAAAATATTTAATAGGTTTTAGACTTTTTAGTTTTCAAATTTGTAATCCTTATATTCTTATTTAGTTAAGTTTAAATTTTGGTAATTTTTAGACTACTTTTTTGTTTTGTCAAATTTTACGATTTTGCGTTTTTCGCGTCGTAGGGTAATTTTTAGCGTAATTCGTCTTACTTTTTCTCTTTTTCTCACACAAAAACATCACTAATCCAAACTTGTTATTTATTTTTGGCACCTAATACACACACCTCCTCCGAGAACGAACCCGCATTTATTCGGTTTTGTGTTTTTCCTAAAACGTAACGCTTAATATTTGCCGCATTTATATTTGCTTTTTCCTAAAAGTAAATATATACTATTTTCTACATCAATTTTAAACCCTCAATTTTAACCTTAGGGTCTCAAACTTTTCAACATTTATTATTATAGCTTTATCTTTCAAAAATGACACTTTTAGCCCAAAATGTTATATAGATTCGAGAAGGACAGTTTTGGTCCATATACTTGTAAAAATTACATAGCAACCTCAAAAATGGACCAGATGGTCTAGGATTTTAAAAAAAAATTTCAAAAAATATTTATAATCATAATAACAATATTTCACCTAAATTATAGCTTTTGAAATGGGTTTTTCTTATTATTTCTTGTAAAATACAAAACTAGAGTTTTAAGACATCTTTAGCTTATAAATTTCATTTAAATTGATGAAATGAATTAATTCTTTTTAGATTATCTTTTTAACATAATTTTGGAATTATAAAAACTCTAAGAATTCATTATAACAAGATCAAAGCATAGGTAACATAGAAATTACCTAGGACGCTCCAAAATGGCTCCTAATGGCTTCCTATGAACACTACTTGCTATCAAAGCTTCAAGAGCTTCAATGGCTTCCTTATAGACCTGTTTTATGGTCTTATGGGATGTCCTAGGACGTATATAGAAGTTAAAATAGAGAATGGATTAGAGATACTAAGAAAACGAGGTGCAAGTCTCTCTGTTTGCTATTCGACTCTATTTATAGTACTATCAACACTTAGGCTCCAATTTTGGAATCTAAACGTGTAAGATAGACAGAGGGATGACTAATGAAGGCTATTGAAGATCTACAAAAGGCCTTAGACCCTAGCTTTGATCTAATCTTCACTTGTGGCTAGAAATGTGTCACTGCAAGGTTTAGATAAGAATGATGATGTGTAGCAAGCAACGAGGTGAGTCACCTACTTGTCACTACTCCTAAAATATCTTAGAAGTCCTAAATATCTGATATTTGAATTTGGAATTGAGTAAAATGGTTTGAAAATGGGTTTTGGAGGGAAAATACAAAACAGGATCCTAAATATAGGGCTTGTAACTTATGGTTTGTGTTTTTGGTGATTATGGACTTAGGAAAGTGATTAGTGAATGATTAAGGCTTAATTAGGGTTTAGACATTCTATTTAATAGATTTGGGTCCTTGGTTTGAAGTTTAACAAAGGTTTGATGTGAAAATGGGATGTATACTTTTGTAGATTAGGGTTTTCTAATGATCTAGGGCTTAATCTTAGCAAATGTGATTATCCTCCTCTTAGCTACTAATGTAAACTTAATTTAGGTCCTATAAATTGTGTCGTAAGTGTCTTAAGTGTTCTTACACTTGGTTTAATGGTTTAGTTTAGATATACATGTCTAAAGAGTGAAAATACTCATTTTGACCTAATTTACAAGTCATGCATTTAAATTTTATACCTTGTGCTTTAGGGTAGTTGTACATTATCTTAATATAATCTTATAACCTTAATGAAGTGCTATGAGTGTTTGTAGACTTGTCCAAAATGACTAGGTAGTGATTCTATGTAGATTTCTTAATATAAGGGTTTTTAGGTCATTAATCCTAATGACTTTCTATCTTTGGTAATTAGGGTTTATATACTTATTTACACTTACTATAGGGATTATATGATATGTTAATGACTTATATGGTTTCTACATTCTTGGTTTAAGGGTTTATATATGTTTATCATTAATGGAAAAAGATTAGATTCTAACTTGAAATACATGTATAACCTTATTATGATTCTTAGTTGAGTTTTATAATTAATGGCAAAAGATTAGATTTTAATTCATTATAGAATGGATTTTATATGTTAATCTTGGTTATAGGTCATTTACTTGTAATTAGCTTTAGATTAGTGAATATTAGTAATTCGTGATCAATTATAATTCCTTTATTTGATAGATTATAATTAGTGTATTGTATTTGATAATAGTACATAGATATTATGTAGTTATATTGCTTGAAACATTGTTTACTAAGGGTTTCTAGGTGATGATCTAGACTATTATGTACATTTACTTGTACTTAGCTTTGTATAGTTTGTTCTTATTATTCTTAGGCATTATTATGTGTTTAAAGTATAGTTTATAACTTGTTTATAATCCTTAATGACTTATTCATATTTACTTTCCACTCATAGTTTATCATTCTTGAGTTTATAACTAATTTTTAGGGATTTTAGGGTTTCTAAGGGAATTTAGGGCATCATAGTTATATTTGAGATGTTATTATCAGTATTGAACTTATAAGATTACTGTTAGATCTTAGACTTGACATATACATTGTGTTTACAACATATATAAATATGTTGTAGTGGCAGTTCAGGTTGTGAGAAGCAGTTCATCTTACCAAGTAAGGTATAAAAGCAAAAATTTCCAGCCAAATTTTCATATTGAGAGAGTTATAGCTTATACCACAAAGCGAAATTTAAGGATTGTCACAGTTCTCCCCTTAAAGAAATCTCGTCCTGAGATTTAGATAAAGAGCTATGTCATAAGACAAAGAAGAGTATAATCCTCACGTTTCTAAACATATTCATATCCTCTCTCAAGGTTTCAATAATTAGAAATATAACATTATATCAAAGAATTTGGTTTATGTTTGAGCGGAAACTCTTTCACTGGGATGATAAGAGATTCATCAAATAAATACTTCTTCAGATCCGCAACGTGAAAAGTATCATGAATATTACTGAGTTCTTTGGGAACTCAAGTCAATATGTCACTGCTCAGTTCAAAATCTTGAATTGATTATCGCATTTTTCAAAATTAATTTGGGTAATTGATAGAGAAAAAATCCTTTTCAACTAGATACTATTTAATATGGTTTAGTTTCTCATTTATAGAGAGAAAAAGGATTGTGATCATTCTCACAATTCACCAATTTAATCCAACACATTCTTAACTATCACAATTTAACGTTCTATGAAGCTCTCTTCTAATATAATCTTTTCTAATAGTCTCAAGAATTATCTTGGGTCTCGTAAGTCGAAAATCTCCAAGTTCAGCCCATCAGATACGTAAATGGCACTTCTTTCCATAAAGTGCTTCAAATAGTACTGCTTTGATTCTAGCATGAGAACTATCGTTATACGGGAAACTTTACTCGTGTTAAGTGTCCTTCCAAAATTCATAACACATACATGGAGTATGTAGTTTAGAATTTGGATTGTTCTTCCACTTAATACATTAGTATACTTATCTTAACTAAGTATAACATATTACCCTCGAGTATTTTGTATATACTCTTAGGATTAAGATGTGAAACACTCGTCACAATTTTAGATAATAGATATTGATTCTCTATGTCGACA
Source organism: Glebionis coronaria (assembly GCA_025667525.1). NCBI lineage: Eukaryota > Viridiplantae > Streptophyta > Magnoliopsida > Asterales > Asteraceae > Glebionis > Glebionis coronaria. The sequence goes on from CM046877.1 coordinate 325,505,196, forward strand.
GATTATTTCTTGTATAACTTTGTCAGAGTTTCTATATCATTGTTTTCCTTAATAGGGATAAATCCTACAGATTTAGCAAAACAATCGACAACGACCTAGATGGCATCGTGACTATTTGAAGTAACAAAATCCTCATTGTTCTTTCCTATTTCCATAGAGGAAATTCAGGTTAAACTAGTAAGTCGGATGACTTCCAATATTCTACTTCTTTTGTTAGTGCATAATATAAGGATTTTAATGTTTCTTCGAGTTAAATGGAATACTTCGTATTCCAAGTCCTCACTAATTCCATGTGCTATTTTTAATATGAGAAGATGAATATTCCAACTTTTTGGCGTATTAATGAAGTCCTTATCATAATTCACATAGGATTCATATCTTCTTCTTAATTTCGCAAAGACACAAAACTCATAAGACGCGAATAAGACGTTCCTACATATAAAATCTAAGAATACTATATAGACGGATAACGCTTGAATAGAAGTCAATATTTTATTTCTTATAAAATACAGGATAATTTTACCAAACATATGATTTATAATACCATTTGTCTTTACAAATCCTAGTCCAATGATCTACTATGTTGAAAATCCGACACCAGATGGTGCAATTTCTATGTGATGTATGGTGCATTTCTTAGATAGAAGAAAATTTCCATCATATTCAACGTAGATTGGATTAGTAACTTAAGTTTGGTAGTTTCTTATTTATTAGAATTTATAGACGTTCTTTCCTTTTATGCTTAAGATTTTTATGATTTTTGCATAGGATTGTGCTAAATTACCGAGTTCATCAACTTTTGGGATATGTTAATAACTTTTTCCAAAAATTTGGGATTTTTAGAAGTGGTAATCTTTAAAATCTTTGATAAAATTCCTTATTTAATCTTTCTAGCAAAATCTTGTAATGAAGTTTTCTGATAAAATTCCCTGATGAAGTTTTCTGATAGAATTCTGATGAAAGTTCCATACAAAAATCTTTATCATTCTATGGAATAGGATATAGCTTTACTAACTCTTTAAATCTACTCGTTTATGTCTCGAGGTTAATTCCTTTTATCATTAGAAAGCGGAGTTCTTCTTTCATATTCTCGAAAATATTTGAAATTTAATCAAACGATCTTATGTACTTCTTTTATCTCAATGGCTGAGCATAAAGAATTTACCAAGATAACTGACAAAGTGGTATCTTTTTATAGCAAGCTTCATTTTATAATCTCAAATACGATTACTACGATAGAAAACTGAGTTGGATTTTTCAATCCAACGGGTGATACTAATAGCATCTTTTCTTCCTTGGATATCAAAAACTAACTAGTCATCGAGTCTTCTTCCGGATATCAAAAACTAACCATATGAATGAAAACATTACACCAAATTTTAGTTGGCTTGCAACGAATACAAAAAGATACCAATCCATTTGGTCATTCGCAAGATAAGCATTTTTTTTTACATAATTCAATACAAATAAAACTTTCTTCAAATTCATCATCACTAGAAATACATACTATGAGGTCAAATATACAGGAGTGGTGGGTTGGAGCAATGAGGTTGACTTTCAAATCTGTGGGTTCAGGCAAGAAGGTTTAGGCAATAGCTAACACTTCTTTTTCCAATATTCTAATAACTAAACAACTACATTTTATGGAAACAATCTCGTTTCCATGTCATCTGCCTTCACCGACTGCCTTGAACAACACAAAACCACCAAAAAATAATATTGTTTCTTTTTTAAGCACATCATTGAGTGGTCTAGCTAATCGAATAAAAAATTGAACAATGCTAGGTTCTTTATAATGTTATTATTTAATTGCATCTTCCTATTAACATAAACACACGTAAACCACTTTACTACTAACACGATTCCAACATCAATCTACTTGTCGATATACAACACCCCTTACTTAAAATATTTAAAATATAGTAGAATATTCAACTGGTCGCTATACACCAATCTTCATATGAAATATTTTGTTTTTTTTTTACTTTTGAGGTCCATTTATATATATATATATATATATATATATATATATATATATATATATATATATATATATATATATATATATATATATATATATATATATATATATATATATATATATATATATATATATATATATATATATATATATATATATATAGCAAAATCAAGTACGAATACGAAGGGGCATGGTACCTGACTATGACCATCCTAATTTATCATATCTTGATACTTATTTTAAAAAAATCTCAAAGAGATAAGACATGCCAAGAAATTAATCCAACCACCAATCCCATAAGAAAAAGACAAAGAGGAAGAAAATGTAAAACCTAATATCCAGATGGGATTAAATGTTGGTGTTAACAGCTGGAACTAATAAAATTGACCAGCCCAAGACTTTCTACATAATTTTACAGCCAAGTTTTGCATACAGTTATGCACATGAGAAAATGCTGAGAAGATCGAGTGCGGGACAGTATGGCCTATGGCCTGAGAAAAAAATGTCATTATTATAGTCAAAAGGATTTAAATAATCTCATTAATCAAAAGCCTTTATACTAAAATTTTGTTACCTTGTAATGATGGAAGGATCATTCATAGGTCATCTTCCACATGTTCCATATAGAGGGTGCAGCACAATGAGCAAGTGGTATGCTTTATAACCTTCTCAGAATACGTACTGCACAACTGGCTCAAAGGTTTTAGTTCCAAGGTGGTTTGATTCAAGCATGGGGTGAAAATGATGACCAATTATCAACTTCTTTATCCGCAGTCCATATTTGAATAGTTGATTCATTAACAGTCTTGTTTCGCAAGATAATACCCATATATGATACTGAGCGATATCTAATTTCTATGTTTAAGCTTGTCATCACAAAAAAGTTGCATTTTTGTCAAGGATCATAAACAAATCACCTTTCTATACAAAAATGATATAAAAACTACTCTTGCCAATTTTTTTATCCATGTATTTTCAATTAGTAATGATCAATACTCAGGTTATTGATCAATAATCAGGTTAATTGTCGAAAAATGAATCAGTGATGATCAATACCCTAGTATCTGGTGGGTTTCTTGGTACACGTGATGCACGACCGCATATTGGCACTGCTGATCAGATAAAAAATATGGTACATATTATAAGATTACATGGCATGAATATCCCCTATAGCAAATGCACCGAGTAATACATATGTACTGTATATAAAAATCAGGCATAAATTAGTTTAACCATCGTCGACCTCACCAAAGCCATAAAACCTCCTTCGCGGACTCAATGACACCTGGTCTCACAACTTATGTGATGGATTCTCTCGTAGGTTTCTCCGTGTGGTAGATAGACGTAGTGTCAAATTGACAGTTGACTCATTCTATGGTAGCACTAATTAAATAAATTCAAAGCCACAGCTTACCAAATCCACATGTTCAATCAGAATGATGCTGCAAGTTTGCATAAAATTTAACATCATTGGATGTAATCAGGATGGAAAAAAAACATATTTTACTGGGGTGGGTCCCCTTTACCTTAAATAATTTAAGAAAATTGACGTTCCTTGGGAAAACCATGAAATCATGGTAAAAATGTTCATGTTATCTGTTAATTGAAATAGCTTATATCAAATATAAAAAATTTGATCACATAATTAAGATTAACAATGATATAGAAATTACCCTGCCCTTTTCCAATGAGTGACTATAAATATTGAAAATCACAAAACATCCTAAACACAAAACTAACATATCGGTTTAATAAAAAACTAAATTATGTGTAAGGCTTAACCTATTGGAACTAATGGGTGTTCGGGATTAATCAACGAATAGAGTGTTAAAAAAAATTTCGTAGGCTAAACAACATAAAAAAGAGGATCACCTTGAACGTGTGCAGAACTTTATTCAGGAAGTTTAGTGTTAGCATTTCGAGAATTTACGTGCATATTAGTAGCATGCATGCTTGACTTTATGTATGAAAGCTTCCCTCTCACATTTAATTAAAATGACAGTGTTGGTTGCTTGTTTATGGAGGACACCATCGTGATATACCATGGGCATATGTGCCAGAATGACATTGATGATTAAAATCAACAATGACAATGTACGTTGTCGAATCACCTGTGTTAACCAACAAAAAGCGTAAAAAAGTAGAAAAGCAGATTAAACAACATCAAAATGACAATCACCGTGAACATGTGCAGAGCCTGATTCAAGGACTTCAGTGTTGGCATGATCAGGATATACCAGGCTGTACGACGATGCCAAATGAAGGTCCACATGTTGGCAATACTGCAAGTAACCAAACATTCAAATGAAAAGTATACTTTTAAGACGAACATGTCAATTACAATGCACCAAAAAAACATCATTTTCAATTTAAACCAAGTGATGTTACATGAACAACATCATTGGTAAATTAAATAACTAAGCAAAAGTGTTTACCTATGTTTTGCACAAAACTTGGTTGACCAATATCAGAAGCAGTTCCGCCTGCCAAATTTGTTTGCCAAGGTGTTTGCAGAACTTTGGAGACGTGCCATATTACCAAGGTTTCTTATATCCTTTGTCTAATCATAAAAAAAGAAAGATAAAACAGGACAACCCTAACAACATCTGCACGATTGCTAGCATTTAGACTTCCAAAATGGCTAGACCATAAAGTCACATATTTTGCATAAAAAGGATTAGACAGTGGGTATTTAGATGATCGCTGTAAGAGGGTGTTTGGATGGCTACTGTGACAAACATCAACCTAACATAATAGTGTAGATAGTATTAGAATCTTGAGGTCCATATTGTGTTTATAAAAAACAAACATTTTTAAATATAGTAGAAAATATAGCAAAAATGAAGTATAGATACGAAGCAAAATGTAGGGGAACTTTAGATATTCATAACTCTTACTGCGTTTTAGAATATTGACATTGCTACTACGTTTTAGCATTGATGGTGAATAAACAGACCTCTTACTGTTGCAATAAAAGATAAAATTCAAAATCCAATACCCCTTTCTACTATAGAAGGGGTGTTTGGATCCTGGTTTAACAACAACCAAACAACCCTTTTGTAGAGGGGTGTTTGGTTCTTGTCTTAGCAGCAGCCAAACAACCTTTTTTGCAACAGAAAGTGTGTTTTGGAGTTCGGATCCAACGTAAAGCTGAGGAAAAAATATGCAAACCCAAGTTTCACAACCATCTGTACATATAGTATCATAACACAAAATGTGCATTTAAGAGAAAAAAGAAAATAAAAAGTTGCAGACAAACAAATTAAACCATAGCCTCTACTGTGAATAAACATACCGCTGACCAGTTCAAAACATATTGTCATAGAATTTAAAGATCTTATGTATAAAACTGCAGGGTTTCAAATTTGTGTGCGAACTCTTTTAAAATCAGATATTTTATTCAAAACCTTATAGCTAATAAGAAATTGTAGGTACGACTACTAAATCATCTCGAGTTTAAGGTGTCGATAAAACTATATGCATATAACATATATACATGATTCTGAAATCTTAATAAGATTTTTAAAAGCCAAAACCAAAACAATCGAAGCAATTGTATAATTAAGATGCTTATTCTATATTGAACCAAAACACAGACCGAGGACCGGATCAAAATCTTTAGTAAGAACATGGTACATTTCTAGAGTAGAAGAAAACTAACATGGATTCTTGTGGTCATCCCCATCTGCGTTATCCACTGTCACAATTTTGCTTTGGTTTCTATATGTCTACCCAGTTAAGAAGCTTATGAATTATGAAATATACACTTAAGTAACCTTGGATCATGCTTGGTCAAATAAACATGACCAATCTAATTTCTTCACATACTACAAATAATCAAATATCCCTTTTTTATGTTTATGGACAAACAATGACTTGGTAAAATAAACATGACCAATCTAATTTCTTCACATACTACAAATAATCAAATATCCCTTTTTATGTTTATGGACAGAAAATGTAATTAAGAACCACCGGAATAGTTCTTTAAGAAAGAAACTGGATACCTATAAGACATCAGGCCTGCTTGAATAGTTCTAATGACTGTCATTTGGCGTCATTCAGTCAACTCCAACCGCTTCAACTAAGACACAACAATGTAGTGAAGATGAATGCAATCAAGCTTCAACTTCGGTAAGATGCTCACAGTCCAATCATGACATTGGGGAAGAGACTATGGTAGCATACACTAAAGATAAAAAAGACCAACAGGCTGACATGTTAGGAGCCTTTGTTGATGATGATAAAACCCATCCAACAGAGGATTAACAAACTGAGAACAAACCTGGTAGTGACTTGGATGACCTTTCTATAATTCTTGAATAAAACTATTCACATGACCCTGATGAAGTGATGAACCTTGTATAGATAGATGTAAAAAAAGATGGTATAATACTTCAAACCTATGCGTAAACCTTACGATTTCCATTTTCCATATTAGCGTTGACGCCTATCTAAGAATTCAAAGCCTGGCAGAGCAAAAAATATGTATTCCAGATGATGTATATCAATGTAATTCTAGCATTAAATTTTGATCGTAAAACTATATGTTGCAATTTTGACACAAAATACCACATAGAACCATAAACTTTTGCTAGTGCTCATGAATTCATCCTTACATAAAGCAAAATATTATAGGTGAAACTGTATTCATACTTATATATGGGTTCAACTTATAGATATTGTAAAACATCAAAAAAATAAACAAGCTCGTATATGAAAACAATTTTCTTTAATGATGTGATGGCTCACCTAACAAATCAAATGTGATACCGCTTGCCAATTTTTCATTATCTAGTTTGTAAGTCACCCTGGACTGGAAAAAAAGAATAGGATAGCCAAACCATCACAAGTAGTTGCCATGAAAATTACTTTGTGAAAGGGATGGCTAAATAAAGTCAACTTAAACAAATCACTGATAGTTTTGTTAGAAATACGTTTTAACGTATATTAGAAGTGTCGGTCACTCCACAATATGATTTATGTTGTAATAGCTCGTAGTTAGTATTTAGTTATTATTTGCTTATTAACTTAAGTAAGAACCGGTCCATGGGCTTGTCATGGACCGGCCCAAGTCCACTTATGACTTGGAACTATAAATACCCCTTTCCACTAAGGAAAGGGGTTGGTTGTTATTATTTCTTAATTTCCACTTAATAAAATTCACATAGTTTCTCTCACTTTCTCTCTCTAACTTTCTCTCTCTAGAAATTAACAAACCCCTTCATAGATTCATTGATTATCAATATTCTACATTTGGTATCAGAGCTATGGGGTGATTTAAGGTGGTGATTTGTGTGGTTTTTTAGTTTTTTGATTGTATTAGTGTTCTTTTAGAAAAATCATCTTGATTCTTGGTATTTTTGGTGTTTTTGTGATTGGGATTAGTGGATAAGTATTAGTTGTTACTTATTTTAGTCGAAAGCACAAAACTTTTTGGGTTATTTGGTCAAAATCTGGGCTTAATCGTAAGTTTTACTGTTCGACTGTTCATCTAAGGAGTTTCTGATTAACTCAGCGAAACTTCCGGATCAAAGAGTTCCGGATCAAGAAGTTCCGGATCAAGGAGTTCCGGATCAAGGAGTTCCGAGTCAAGAAGTTCCGAATCAAGAAACTTCCGAACCAAGGAGTTCCGAGTCAAGAAGTTCCGAATCAAGAAACTTCCGAACCAAGTAGTTCCGAGTCAAGAAAACTTCCGAACCAAGAACTTCCGAGTCAAAAAGTTCCGGATCAAGCCAAAGTTCCGAACCAAGAAACTTCCGAATCAAGAAGTTCCGGATCAAGCCAAAGTTCCGGATCAATAACTTCCGAACCAAGAAGTTCCGACTCAATCCAAAAAGTTCCGAATCAAGGTAATCTTCCGAATCAACCAAAAGTTCCGAATCAAGGTAATCTTCCGAATCAACACAAAGTTCCGAATCAAGGTAATCTTCCGAATCAAACTTCCGAATCAACAAAAAGTTCCGAATCAAGGGTAATTTTGCTTGTTTTTTCGACGATTTTTTAGAGGATTTAATCTTGGTTTCATACAACAAAAACACAACACAATTCACAAGCTTTACTTCACTGCTCGATCAACCGATAATCTCTGTTTCTTTGAAGAAAAACAAAATGAATCCAAATTCAGTAATGCCTCAGATGACATCTCTTACGGATATATCAATCATAACGGGAACTGATAGCCGTCCACCGATGCTCATTAAAGAGGTGTTTGAGGCATGGCAAGGTCGAATGATGCAATATCTAAAGGGGAAACCGACATACGGAAGGCTTATGGTCAAATCGATTTTGAATGGTCCACTCGACTATGGTACCATTACGGTTGACAACGTGACTAGACCACGAGAATTTGAAGAACTCACTCCAGCCCAACAACTCGTTGCAGATGCAGATGAAAAAGCTCTTCAAACAATTCTCCAAGCACTTCCCCATGACATCTATAGGATGGTAAGTCAGTATACGGTGGCAAAGGATCTTTGGGAACGTCTTAAGGTGTTGCTACAAGGCACGTCTCTCACCAAACAAGAAAGGGAGTGTCAGCTGTACGATTTGTTTGATAGATTCACCTACAACCCAGGGGAAACGCTCCACGATTATTACTTCAGATTCACCACACTCATGAATGATCTGAATGTCTACAATCTTGTGATTGCACCATTCCAGGTTAACACCAAATTCTTGAATACTCTACCTCAAGCTGAATGGGGTGAGTATATTACCGATGTGAAGTTAACCCGGGATTTGCATAAGTGCAACTTAGATCAAATCTATGCCTTCCTTCAGCAGCATGAGAAGCATGTGATTATGCACCGTTCTCCTCGTGGTATGCACCCAGATTCTTTAGCATTGATGGTGAATCAACCAAGCTTGTCTCACAACAACACACCCTATATCTTGGGACATCAAGCTTATCATCAATCACCTTACATGACACCAGCCTTTCCCCAATACTCGATTCTACCACAACCACCCACCTCACATCAGCAACAATATCGGTTCAATGCACCCTCACCACAGTATGCTTCACAACCTCATCCAGCAAATGTTGCACATTATGCTCAGCCATCATATTCTTCTTATCAAGAGAATGCAGCATATCCAACAAGCTACCCTGATCAAATGAGTCTTCCTTATACTGATTATGCAGCTCATCCAGATCAAGCACTATATTGTGATGATGAGGAAGTCCCAGTTCCTGTATTCCAACAAGGAGCTGACCCAGTTGAAGTGCTAACTACTATGTCTGCTTACCTCACAAGAACTTTAAGCAAACGAGGATTCAGAGGATCAGCTCCTACCAACAATCAGTTGAGGAATTCATCCAATTCTCGCCAACAAGCTACAATTGAGAATGGCAGAGTAATGGTTCAGCCAATTCAGCCATATCAGGGGAGAACTTCCACATCAACCAATGTTCGCACCGCCAATCCTGCTCCTGCTCCAATGGTCAACAACCCTCCACGGGCTAATACAGGCAAGTTGAGAATGATTACATGCTACAACTGCAAGGAAGAGGGTCATATGTCCAGGGATTGTAAGAAACCCAAGAGGAGAAGGGATGGACAGTGGTTTGCAGAAAAGATCTATCTGGTAAATGCTCAGGCGCAAGGAAGGGAACTTGATGAAGAGGAGCTTGCATTTCTTGCTGACCCAGGGATTGCTGAACAAGACGTTGTCACTACGCAGAATGCAGCTTACCAAGCCGATGATCTTGATGCGTATGATTCCGATTGTGATGACTTTCAGACTGCAAAGGCTGCTTTCATGGCAACTTTCTCCAGCTTAGGGCCAGATAAGAAATCTGAGGTACTTATTAATAACACTGATAATGCCACTGATGCTAGTATTCAACCACATCAAGTTGGGCAAGAGAGAGCTAATTCGAATGAATCTTCGGTGGTGAGTCTTTCAAACGAGGAGACAAACAATGATAGCAATATCAATGTGAGTCCCCAGACTTTGAGTGAATCACAACCGGGAACCAGTTCGCATATGCCTACTCCTGCTCAACAAGATTTGGTCATGGTTCCTGCTACACTACTTAGCCAAATGAATGCTGCACTCTTAGAAACCTTAGCTAAGAATAAGAATTTGTCTGAAGAGCTTGCTTTAAGCAATGAGAAAGTACAAACCTTGGAATTAGTGCCTTCGTCTAGTGTTCTCACAAATCTCGAATATGATCACTTTAGAAACAAACAAATGGGTCACTTGCAAGAAAACGAAAACTTAAGAGCAAATTTGTCTAGTGAACTTAGAGAAAAGGAGTTAGTGGTCACTAATTTTCAAAAACTTCAAACTGATTTTGAATTACTCGAATCTAAGAAGACTGAAATGGAGATTAATGCTACTAATAAGATTAGAAGTCTAGACTACTTGCTGTTAAGACAATACGCTGCTTCACAACTAGTTCACTTATTTGATGCTTCATTTAAAGAGTTTAATTTATCACGTCTAAAAGGCCTTCCCCCTAATCCACGATATGCAAAACAAGCTTTAAGACATAGTCCTAGACTCTATAATGCAACTCAATTAGGATTGGCTTTAGACCCGATTGTTTTTCCCAATGATCGAACAAGTAAGGTTCTAGTTGATGAGGATCGGTCATACAATTCAGAAAAATATCCCGAGTGTGATTATTTTAAAATGAATAAGGAGCTTGCTAAAACTGATTTTAGAGTTCGCTTCCATATGGATAAAGATCTCATTACAGCACCAACCTACATGTTAGAGGAAGAACGCCCTAGTACATTTCCTACACTTGTCAACATGGAAGGTCCTAAGGAAATTCCAAAGAATCTTCCACCTGTTAGTACTGTATGGTTAAACTTGAAAGAGATTAACCGATACTTTACTAACTTTGACAAGGTCATTTTGGAATGTACGACTTCAAATGGCTTAAATGCCGGAGAATGGGCTTTCGAACACATGAACGAGGTGTTTAAAACTAAGATCAATCCGTTTGTCGAAAGTCTAAAAGGAAGTTTTGCATCTCTTAAGGAAAATCTTCAGTTTGAAATTGGGGAAGTTCAAAAAGTGTTTTATGAAATGGACACCGCTTACGAACTGCAACTAATTGAAAAGGAAAAGATTTCAACCGAATATGACCGATTCTTGTCCGATGTAATTTCGTGTGATGTGCTTACTATTGTAAATGTTAAATATTCGAATGAGCTTACATCCGCTATGATGAATTGTGATGCTGTGAATATTTGTGAGGATATTTGTGATGATGTTTGTGATATTTCTGTAAATGTTGCTGAAAATGTAAATGAGGTAAATAGTCATTCTTGTCACGAATCTAACGCTGAGTTTTTAAAGCTACAAGATTCTTATAATTTACTTTCTCAACGCTTTAATCAACTAGAACAACATTGTATATCTTTAGAATTAAAACAACAAGCTCAAAATGAAAATCTTTTGATATCAAATGTTTGTGAAAACGGTGTTGAGACAAGTGACAAGATGATTGCAATTGTTAAGACATTAGAGGAAGAAATCATGAGATTGAAGAGAGAGATATCATCAAAGGAAACGTTAAGAATGGAACTAGAGGCCGCAGAGTCTAAAAACCAAGTCTTAGAAATTAGACTATCAACTGTTCTAGGGGAGATGGATCGGACAAGGCAGGGACTATCCGCTCTTTATGGTTCACTAGAAGATCGATTCGCTTTTAATGCGACACAGCAACAATATTATATTGAACAACTGAACCAAAAGTGCGAAGAAATCTCTGACTTGAACATCCTGCTCATAGACAAAAATATGGTTTTGGCTGAGTTAAAGGAGACACTTCTTCTCACCCGACAAGAAGTAGTTGATAACTTAGCTACCGACTCTGCACCGTCCACTAGTGCTCCAACAACCAAGAAAGTAGTGCTTTATAAGAATCCGCTTCATAAGAGAAACCCGGCTGTATACGATGATTATATGAGGAATGCCATTAAGCATGTCGATCTTCTTAGGGATATTTTAGACGATCTTTATGCCTTAGATCCCTCAAGTAGCGACTATTATTCGGCTAATGAATATGTTAAGCGAGTTCAATATTGCTTGGCCTATTTGCAATACATAGGTACACCAGGTTCTGCACTACTTAATAATAGGCCCATTGCTGTCACTCCATTTAATAAGACTCCAGGAGCGAAACCGTCATTGGCACAATCAAGTAAGACATCTTTAAAATCTGCTGCTAATGTTCCCAATTTGCCTTCTACAGGATTAAAAGCAACCACTAAGGCTAAAGGATCGTCACTCAAGAAAGATAAGATCAAGCCCGCCACTAGTGGTGCCACAAAGAAGAAAGTAGAAGTCCACACTAGGAATGCTAGTTCAGTTTTAAATAAAACGAATCATGTTAAGACTAAAAGCTCTGCGCCTGTGCAGCAGCCTAAACCATTCGTGAATTCTGATTTAAATTGCTGGAATTGTAATGAATGTATGTTTTCACAGCGTCATGATTTGTGTCTGATTGATCACGTTAATGAAATGAATGCAATTAAGAATGGTCTTGAATGGAAGCCAACGGGTAGAACTCGTGCCCAAGTTGGCTGGCAATGGCGTCCCACTGGTAGGACCTTTACTCTCGATGGTAAAATGTGCCCTTTAACTAGGAATGCATCCATTGAGGATAGGTCTGAGCGTCCTTTAGTTAGGAACACTCGCACTCAAGTAAGGAAACAGCGCCCTTTAATTAGGTCAGCCCCCACTGTAGTGCCTATCAGTGTAGAAATACCTCAGGATTTGAGCCAATTAGAATCTACACCACTAATTAAGAAGAAAAAGGCTAGGAAATCTAAGAAACCTAGAGTTAGCAAATCTAAGATTATTAAATCTGTACCTGCTAATAACAAGGAACACTCAGATTCCGATACCTCTACATTGTCTTTGTGTGGTGATATTTTCAGGTGGTCCAAATCATCCTGTGGTATTTGGACTCCGGTTGTTCAAAACATATGACCGGAAATCGCTCGATGCTCCGAAATTTCGTCAGCAAGTTTCTTGGTACGGTTAAATTTGGGAATGATCATATAGCAAAGATTATGGGATATGGTGAATATCAGATTGGAAACGTGACGATTTCTAGGGTATACTATGTTGAAGGTCTTGGTCATAACTTATTCTCAGTAGGACAGTTTTGTGATTCCAACCTTGAGGTTGCTTTTCGACAACATACTTGTTTCATCCGCAACTTGGAAGGAAAAGATTTGTTGAAGGGATCTCGTGGTGCAAATCTTTACACTTTGTCCTTACAAGACATGATGGCCGCTTCTCCAGTATGTCTTCTCTCTAAAGCTTCTAAGACCAAGTCATGGTTATGGCATCGCAGATTATCTCATCTTAATTTTGATGCTATTAATCATCTGGCTAAAAACGAGTTAGTTCGTGGTCTTCCCAAGCTTAAATTTCACAAGGATCATTTATGTTCCGCGTGTTCAAGGGGGAAAAGCACCAAGAAATCTTACAAACCCAAAGCTGAAGACACTAATCAAGAAAAACTTCATCTTTTGCATATGGATCTTTGTGGACCGATGAGAACTGAAAGTGTGAGCGGTAAGAAATTCATTCTCGTCATTGTGGATGATTTCTCAAGGTTTACATGGGTTAGATTTCTACGTACAAAGGATGAAGCTCCGAAGGCTATCATCACTTTTCTGAAGTTCATTCAGGTACGTTTGAATACCACTGTCCACCGTATTCGTACAGACAATGGTACAGAGTTCGTCAACCAGACTCTTCGTGATTATTATGAAGGAGTTGGTATATCACATGAAACATCCGCTGCACGCACTCCACAACAAAACGGTGTCGTTGAAAGACGAAATCGTACACTTATGGAAGCTGCTAGGACCATGCTTATTTATGCGAACGCTCCATTGTTCTTGTGGGCAGAGGCTATTTCTACTGCATGTTTTACCCAAAACCGGTCTATCATTCGGAAACGCCATGGAAAAACACCTTATGAGCTTCTACATGACCGCAAACCCGATGTTTCATTTTTCCATGTGTTTGGTGCTCTGTGTTATCCAAACATCAATAGTGAGAACTTGGGTAAGCTTCAACCAAAAGCAGACATAGGTATTTTCATTGGTTACTCACCGTCCAAAAGAGCATACCGAATCTATAACCGTCGTCTTGGCAAGATTGTAGAAACTATGGACGCAGATTTCGACGAGCTGACAGCGATGGCTTCTGAGCAACACAGCTCTGAACCCGCGCTTCATGAGATGGGACCCGGTGCTATAAGTTCCGGATTAGTTCCCAACAATCCTACTTCTACATCATTTTTACCACCATCAAGGCCCGAGTGGGATAAACTGTTTCAACCGTTGTTTGATGAATTCTTCGATCCCCCGACTGATGAAGTTCCAGTACCTGTAGTAATTGCTCCAATACCTGAAGTGGTTGCTCAAGTTAATGAACCTTTATCTAATGCATCTACAATTCAAGTTGAACCTGATGCACCTTCACCAAGTGATTCACAAACTACACCTGAATCATCACCCCTACTTGTGCCTAATGATGTAGAAGAGGATACTACTGATCACGACTTGGAATATGCTCACTTGCAAGAGCTTCCTTTCTTTGGTGTTGCGATCCCTGAAAACCCTTCAGCCGCCTCTACCTCAGAAGAAGCTCCATCTATTGTTCACTCCAGACCACCTAGGATTGAAAACCATAGCACTAAATGGACAAAAGATCACCCAATTAGGAATGTTATTGGAGATCTAGACCGACCAGTCTCTACACGCCATCAACTACAAGAGAGTGCACTATATTGTTACTTTGATGCATTTCTATCTGAAGTTGAACCCAAAAATTGGCAGCAGGCTATGACCCAATCATCTTGGATTGAAGCTATGCAGGAGGAACTCAATGAATTCAAACGACTTGAAGTATGGGAATTGGTTCCTCGCCCTGACAAGGTTAACATCCTTACTTTGTTATGGGTTTATAAGGTTAAACTTGATGAGATGGGTTCGGTATTAAAGAATAAAGCAAGATTGGTCGCTAGAGGATATAAACAAGCCTTGGGTATAGACTTTGAGGAATCTTTTGCTCCTGTGGCTAGATTGGAGGCGATTAGACTATTCCTTGCGTTTGCTGCTCATATGAACATGATCGTTTATCAAATGGATGTGAAGACGGCATTCTTGAACGGTGAACTAAGGGAAGAGGTTTATGTTAGTCAACCGGATGGGTTCGTCAGTACGGAGTCTCCTAATCACGTGTACAAGCTTAAGAAGGCTCTCTATGGGTTGAAACAAGCTCCACGCGCGTGGTATGATCTCCTGTCAAAATATCTCATGTCGGAAGGCTTCTCCAAAGGCAAAGTGGACCCCACTCTATTCACTCTCAAAGACGGCAACGACATGCTTCTGGTACAAATTTATGTTGATGATATAATTTTTGCTGCCACTAACATAGAATTGTCTAAACAATTTGAGAAGATAATGTCCACACGCTTTCAGATGTCGATGATGGGAAAAATATCATTTTTCTTAGGTTTACAGATTTCTCAGAATCCCAGAGGCATCTTTATAAATCAATCCAAATATGCTCTAGAATCACTTAAGAAATATAATTTTGAGAATTGTGACCCCGTAGACACTCCAATGGTTGAGAAAACCAAGTTAGATGAAGATAGGGATGGGATTATTGTCGATCCGAAACTTTACCGTGGAATGATCGGTACCCTTCTCTATCTGACTGCTAGCAGGCCTGATTTGCAATTTGCTGTATGCATGTGTGCCCGGTATCAGGCTCGGCCTACCGAAAAGCACTTACATGTAGTTAAAAGGATCTTTCGGTATCTAAAAGGAACACTTCATCGTGGTCTATGGTATCCGAAAGATTCCTCGATTGCTTTAATATCATACGCAGATGCCGATCATGCTGGATGTCAAGATACGAGGCGTAGCACTTCTGGATCTGTGCAACTCCTTGGAGATAGATTGATCAGTTGGTCTTCAAAAAGGCAGAAAAGCGCTGCAATATCAAGCACGGAGGCTGAATACATCGCCATGTCCGGTTGTTGTGCTCAAGTCCTTTGGATGAGATCACAATTAACTGACTACGGTCTTGGATTTAACAAAATCCCGATGTATTGTGACAACAAGAGCGCCATTGCCCTTTGCTGCAACTATGTTCAACACTCCCGGGCCAAGCACATAGACATTCGCTACCATTTCATCAAGGAGCAGGTGGAGAACGGAGTGATCGAGCTGTATTTTGTCACTACTGAGTACCAGCTGGCGGATATGTTCACCAAAGCCTTAGATCGAGGACGAATCGAGTTTTTGATCGACAAGCTTGGCATGAAATCATTCACTCCAGCGACACTCAAAGAGTTGGCAGAAGAATCAGCTGAATAGTCGTGGTAAACTATTCAGAGTATCCTTTGGTTGTGATCATGTATATTATCGTAAATATATAAACCACAAAAAGAAAATACAAAAATATAAAACCAAGAAAAACCATAAAAAATATAAAACCAAGAAAAACCATAAAAAATATAAAACCAAGAAAAACCCAAAAATATTTTTCGTTTTAAATCGGGCATGTCTTTTAGTACGGTAATATTTACGGCCTTAGAAATGTCGATCAATATTGACACGGTGCCATAAATAGAGTCCGTATAAAAGTTGTACATTTTTAAAACATGCCCATTAATGGCTTGTAGTTATTTCAGACTGCAACCCGGTTTTCATATTAAAGTCACGTATTTCCTTGGAAAACGTTGGCTCAGAACGGGAATTAATTTTCTCGGGCGTGATTTACAAGCCAAATCATGCAAAGGGATCAAGTTTACTTTATAACTTGGTCTGACACGAATTTGTGTACGTCTCAGTGCATTAATTTGTTAAAATAAGAGAAATCTTATTGACACCACGAATCAAAATTTTTCAAGAGATAAATTGGAAATGCTTTCATCACTATTTGACTCTTTAAACAATGACTACAGCTCTTTAAATAGAAAACGGGTCATTGTTTAAGGGGGAGAAAATAGTAAAATCATCTTCGTCATTAAAATGGATTTTCCAAAGTGATTGTGAAAATTAAGGGCTTCATGGTAATTGAGTGGTTTTTACCTTAGAAAATGACTTGTGTTCGTTCTAAGTGATAGGCATGGCTTTTAGATCTTGAGGATATGCTAATAGATGCGTTTGCTAAAGTTGTGTGTACGTTTAAACAAGGTTTAAGTGAATTGGCAAAATTAGAAACAAAAAGGAAAAGTTAAGAAAATGTAGGGACTAAAAGTGTGTTTTATTGAAACTTGGCAAAATTGGTTTTGACCTAAGTCAAATATCACACCCCCCCCCCCCCCCCCCCCCCGCCCCCAAATTTTTCTAATCACTGTTTACTTGAGCTTTTGCCGCCATTGTTGCATAAACACACATACACGATCCAAACAATCAAATCTCTTGCCTAAATCCATCTTGATCCCGTTCATTCATCTAATTAAGGTATATATCATCTATATTAAACTCATAATTTCGTCTAAATCATCATCTATATTCCAGAAATTGATCCAGATAATTAACATTTATCAGATTTAGGGATATTCCTTAATTAGGGTTAATTTACACGGGATTTATGGTGGGTTTTGCTCGGAATAAATTAAATGATGTGTATATTGCCTTAGTTTGCCTTAGAAACTCACAAATGCGCTAGATTAATCATCTGAGTTTAGTTATGTAAAAGTTCCGGATGAACGTGGATTAAATCTTCCGAATGAAGGATTTCTTCTGAAAAACTTCCGAATGAGGAAGTTCCGAATGAAGGACTTCCGAATGAGGAAGTTCCGAATGAAGGACTTCCGAATGAGGAAGTTCCGAATGAAGAACTTCCGAGTGAAGGAAGTTCCGAATGAAGAACTTCCGAATGAAGGAAGTTCCGAATGAAGAACTTCCGAATGAAGGAAGTTCCGAATGAAGGAATGTTCCGAATGAAGGAAGTTCCGAATGAAGAACTTCCGGATGAAGGAAGTTCCGAATGAAGAACTTCCGGATGAAGGAAGTTCCGAATGAAGAACTTCCGGATGAAAGAAGTTCCGAATGAAGAACTTCCGGATGAAGGAAGTTCCGAATGAAGAACTTCCGGATGAAGAAGTTCCGAATGAGAAGAAGTTCCGAATGAAGAATGTTCCGGATGAAAAGGTTCCGAATGAGGAAAAGTTCCGGATGAGTTGTTTGATTGTTATTGTTTGCATGCTATCTATGTACTTGTTGTTTTATCTTATGAAATGTGTTATGCTTAGAAGTAAGAATGATAGATAGCTATCTGTTTGTGTGCATCAACCTTTCATGTCTTATCTTAAGCAGATAAAATGACTAATCCAACAGTACAAGCTATCCAAGAATCTAGGGAAGCCGATATTGCTAAAGCTCGAACCCTTAAGTTCATACCCAACAACTATAGGCTAAAGCAAGTTTCTAAATCCACTCACCATGGCTTTAAGGTCGCCATAGCCATTCTTGATAACTCCCATTTCAAGAACGCCCTTAGGAGTACAGCCTCGGTGCCTTATGAGTATATGTTTGAATTTTGGGCAACCAAGGATTTCACTTCGAACAAGATCACCTTCACCATCGACAACAAGCAGCAGACACTCACAGTTTCAGATTTCCGTAAGATGCTTGGTATACGAGATACACCCAAGGGCATGTCTTTCTCAAGGGATCCTACTAAAGATGAACTCGCGGAGTTATTTGACGCACTTGGATGTCCGGAAATACGAGTTGCATCTGAGTTTACTACTGCTAAGGTAGGACAACCCTGGAGAGCTTTGATGGGTATTCTCAGTAAATGCCTTACACCAAAAACGAGTGGACATGATGCTTTGCGAAGTCCGATAATGAACCTCTTCTATGGTATGTACAAAGCTGCGAATTCAGATTATGCTTTGTTGATATGGGAAGAATTCACCTTTCAACTCTTCCACAACAAGAAGCTGAAGACAAACTTCTTTCCTTATCCTCGGTTTATTAAGCTCATCATAAATTATTTTATGAAGCTTGATGCTACTATTGATAGGCGTGCAGGAGGTCGCTATCACACTGAAGAAGCTGATGATACTGTAGATCTGAGGCATGAAGGACCGTCTACTGGTGTGATTCCGGGTCCTGTTCCTGATTACCTTCTGTCAGACAAAATCAAAGGTTCTGCTGATTACAAGCTACTGCAGCTTGAAATCGAAAGGCTGAAAGCAAACCTTCAAACTGGAGAAGACTCATCCACAACGGTTAAGAGTAAGGGTAAACGCAAACAACCAGCTGCGTTACCTGAACCCGAACCCAAGAAGAAGAAGTCAGAGGGTAAGAAGGGAAAGGGTAAGGATTTGATGCGTCTACGTGATGAAGCAGATATTGTTGATCCTACTCTTGATAAATCCGAGCAACAAATGATGAAGATTGCTATTAAAAGGAGTAGGAAAGATACAGGAGGTAGTGGTTCAGGTGCGAGAGTAGATATCGAGGATGAGTACGAGGAACCGCATGATGTTGATGAGTTTGGGTCACCTGAAAACTATTCTACTTCGAAGGAGCCATCAATCCCTATTTCAACAAGTGTGGAAAAGGAACCTGTTGCTTCTACGATCATGGTGACAACTCAACCTTTGGCAACTCTACCACCACCAATCCAACCCTTAACAACCCGACCAACCCGACCGGCTTCCACACCATTTCTTCCACCACCCATAATCCCTACCCTAAGTACAGCAGTTACAACCGAGCCTACTCCATCAACATCTGCAACATCTGCAACTTCTGCAATGGCAGCAATAGTGTTGGGCGAGATGTTGGATAGACATACGGATGCTCACAAGAGAGAAATGAATGAACTTCGCCAAGAATTAAATAGAAGAGCTCAAAGTGAAGAAGCATCAAGGAAAGCTCAAGAAGAGTTGATTGCCAAGTTCGCTGCAGACTTGGAAGCTACACGAAAGGCTCATGCAGAGGAAATTGCTCAGGTTAAGCAGGCTGAGGCTAATAAACATGCTGCACGCATTACCAGACTTCAAGCAATGAGGGATAAATATAAGGAACAAAAAGAAGCACTCGAAGTATCTGTGAAAGAAAGAGTGCAAGAATCCGTTGAATCCTTAATGCCTAAGCTTCGTGACGAGTTGAAGACACTTGCTGCTGACAACTTAATGATCAAATCATCCAACCCTTCCGAAGCCGCCTATAAGATTGCTTATGACCTGACGGATTTTGAATTGAAGAAGATCCTTAAGGCTCGAATGGTGGAACTTGGGTCGCATGATAAATCAAGGATTCAACGGGCTCTATTTAAATCCCTGAATGATGCTATCATGGAGGATGATAGATTATTCAAAATGTTTGGAAGTGTGGTACCATATCACATCTTACCTGAGGAAGAAAGGGAAGAGAGTGAAGAAGAGGGTACGGGTGAAGAAGAGGAAGAAGAAGAAGAGGAAGGTGAAAAGGAGAAAGACGATGAAGAAGGTGGTGATGATGATGAGGATGATGAGGATGATGACGAGGATGAAGATGATGATGATGGCGATGATGGTGGTGATGAGAATCAGGAGAGTGCAAGGGGTAGTAACGGGGACGACAATCAGGATGATGATGGGGGTAAACAACCACAGGGGGACAAGGTTACCAGCTCCAAGAAGACTGCTACAAAGACTGGAACCAAGTCCACAAAAGATGCAGCACCGAAGGACAAATCGACATCCTCGGAATCAAGACGAACTAAGTGGCGCCACGATGTGAATGCCACTACAGCGTCTTCGGCTCCTGGTATCTCTATCGCTGTGTCTGTACCTATTACAACTAACCCCATTAGTTCTGCTGTTGTTCCTCCTGTGATTGCAGAATCAGTGACAGAACCCGAAGCTGCACAACACTCTCCAGTTCAAGACACTGCTGAAATGCCTGAAACTGAACCAGTAGATGTTCGCACTTCCACTCCTCAACAACAGGTTCAACAATCTACGGTTCCTGAACCAAGCATTCGTGCCTGGGAAGACACGTTGGAGATAGACGAGTCTGCACCACCACAAGCTTGGATCACGGCAGCAGCTCAATATGATCCGATCACAGATGCTGACAAAGATGTGCTGTATCTGCGTATCCGAAGTCCGATTGACTTATGTGCATTTCTTGCTCATGAGTATAAGACTTCGGTTACTCCATCCTTGGTCAAGAAAGCGATGAAAGATAAAAGAATGCGTGCCAAAACCCGATTACCCCGAATGGAGTTCGAGTATTATGCCGATGAGATCATAAAGGCTTTGAAAACCGTTCAAAGGCCAGGACTTCATGAATCAGACAGAGCTCCACCTCCAATGGATCCTGCTCAAGATAATCAGATTGCTCTTGACTTCTTCGTCACCAACGATCTTGAGTATCTACTGAAGGGATCATCAAAGTATGCAACATCCCTTACTTTGCTGAAAGCTGCCAACTGGGGGACAATACCCTTCATCGAGGAAAAGGTAAATCGACTCTGGGTCCCTAAAATGAATCGTAATTATGATATGTATGCTGTCATAGGTGCATCTCATTGGGACGAAAGAGTCCGAAGGGCGTACAGGGGTTGCTGCTTGGTCAAATCTGGAAGCAATGTTAGATCAGATATCCGTATCTCCAGCATTTTAGGGTTGAAAACAGAAGCCAAGAACGGCTATTATCATGTGACGGAGATTCGGTTGAAAAGGGAGGATGACCGGGAATACAAAATCCAGCAAGGAGATTTTTCCATCATTCGCCTGGAGGATATCGAAGATATGCTGCTTCTAATGACCCGAGATCAACTTACTCACATTCCTCGTGAAGACCTGATTGCTCTAAATACAGCACTTCGTATGTTTACACGAAGCGTTGTCATCAAGTCAAGAGTGGAAGATCTTCAGTTGGGAGTCGAAAGCTATCAGAGGAGGCTCAATTTAACTCGCCCTGTAAATCAAGTGCTACCTCAACATGTAGAAAGATGTCCCTACACCGGCATTTCTGTCCCGAATTCTGGAATTTTCTACTTGAACAGTCGAGGTTTGATGAAGTTTATGAGGGTGGGGGAGCTCCACAAGTATAGCGATGGCACTCTTATACAAGTCAGAGATAAGTTGGAGCATCTGAACTCGGGAGGGACTTTGCCAGAGATGACGGAGGATTGGCATCCGGGTTACCGGCAGATGGCAAAGTATGTGATCAAAAAGATCGATCAAAAGCTCCGTGAACGTAGATTGATGAGGAGCTTGGAAAGATTCGTGGGTGGAAGACCGTATTTAGTGCACCACAAGCTACTGCAACGATCCATCTGATGGGTCGTACATCTCAGGTCACTTTATATTGGTTTTCAATTGTGAATATGTAAATTTGTGAATAATGTGCTTGAATGGCTTGGTGTAGTGTTAAGGTATGATAATTTTTCAAGAATTTCTCACGAGATTCTAAATCTTTCAAAATATGTCATACCAAAGCACTACAACTATCCCTTATTAACTTAAGGGGGAGCAATAACTTGTTCTATGGCCAAACTTTGATTTCATTTTTACCCAAAGACCGGTTAATCCATTCAATATCCCAAATATTAATGGTTAACATTTTGGATAAGGGGAGAAAATGGGATTAAGGAGACGTAAGTGTTACTTGGCTAAAATGAAAAAGACTTAATGATAATCCAACTTAATATGTGTTAAGCACGTGTTAAGGGGGAGCGTTTTTGATGATCAAAACACCTAAGGTACAAAACTTTTGATTTTAATATCACAAGTACCTTAGGTGATTTTCAATGATGTTTTCATGGTGGCAATTCCTTCCCAAAACACGCTTAATTCACGACGGATGTGGTGACAAAAGGGTGGTAGGAATAGGTTTAGTCCAATGATTCATCAGAGCCGATGGAATCTTCCCAAGGACAATTCCCTAGTTAGAATTAGAAGTCCTAGGAAAGATGGAGAAAGAATGTGAACGTAGCTGAATGCCGACCAAGTACTTAAGCTAGCACTGGAACAATCACAACAAGGTGCTAGTGATGACGTATTGGTAAGCATTGAAGGGGTTGAAGAATGAAAAAGAAATGTAAAGATAAAGGGTGTAAAGAAAGAAGCCCTCCTTACAACTTTAGGCAGAAACCGGGTCAATACATATGCTATTGAGGTCATTTTTGTTAATGATTCTCGGTATTGAAGAAAGACATCATGGACCCAGTGATGCAATGCACAACCCTTCCCCAGCTAACTCAAATATCTCTCAAAAGGTATTTGTTTTAATCACACGGAGATCAACACGTTATCTATTGGTTTATTCACTCCGAATAAACTGGTATTGAAAAGGTGGCACTCCTCTCCAGCCATCGCTCACTAAATCAAAACGCACAATCGAGTCTAGAGCCAAGAGATCATCAAAAGTCTCATTAGGACACTTTCCATCTATTCCTTGCTTTCTCACACACTGTGAAAAGTAAGAGATTTTCATGAGTCCTACGCAATATTCCTGTAATATTGCCAGAACATCCGAGTAATACGCAAGTATTACAATGAAGATGGAAATCCTGCTTGAGCCAACATCAAACAAGCTCATGGTAGGTTACACGTGCGGTTCTTTTAGAACCAATCTTGTGAAAAACTGGAAGGTAACAGTGGTTTAATTCTTAATTGAACTTAAACTCGTTCCAGGCCTCTTCGCATTATCATATGATCTTGCCAGAACACTCAGAGTGACTCTTTATTGACCACAGTGACGAGTGGAAATCCTTCTAGTGTCAACATCAAACAGCACTTGGTAGGTAACGTGCAAGATTCGTTATGAATCGAGCTCGTGACAACTGGAAAGCAACGATGGTGAAAATCTTAATTGAAATTCACTTGTTCCAGGTTTCATGAATTGACGGCTTTTAATCACAAGGATAATTTATCCAAGTGATTCACTCTTTATGTTCGCAGTCAGCTTTGGACGGTCGAGTAAAGAGAACGGGTTTACCCGCGAAATCCTGTCAGGAAGTTACTTAATTGAAACTATCCGTCACGGGTACGATATCTAATATCGTCCAACGGTCTTCACCGACCGGAGGTAAAATGCTACCGAATTAGAATAAAATGTTCAAAGCCATTTTATTCGTGTCATTGCTGTGTACCTGCTAAAGACGGTGGCGTTGCTGTGTACCTGTTGAAGACGGTGGCGTTGCTGAGTACCAGTAAAGACGGTGGTGTTGCGGTGTACCTGAAAAAGTCGTTCCCACATGCTTATGTCTTTTGCAACAAAAATTCAAGAAAGTACAAGATGAAGTCTTCCGCTGTACCAAACTCTGAAGCTTTCGAGAATTCAACAAAAAGACATAAGTGTGTGGAACATGAAGTCACGAGGAGGCAAAGTTCACAAGAAAGGCAAAGATCGCACGTGAAAGGCCAAAGAACAATGCTCTCAAGTCAAAGCCAAAAAAGATCAAACCAACATATTCACAACAAAAGAAAGAAAAAGAAGAAAAGACTACGAGCTAAAGAACGAAGACTTAGTATAGTATGCTAGGTTTAGAACTTTGTAACGTGGAGTGACCTCCCTTAGGGGGAGATTGTTAGAAATACGTTTTAACGTATATTAGAAGTGTCGGTCACTCCACAATATGATTTATGTTGTAATAGCTCGTAGTTAGTATTTAGTTATTATTTGCTTATTAACTTAAGTAAGAACCGGTCCATGGGCTTGTCATGGACCGGCCCAAGTCCACTTATGACTTGGAACTATAAATACCCCTTTCCACTAAGGAAAGGGGTTGGTTGTTATCATTTCTTAATTTCCACTTAATAAAATTCACATAGTTTCTCTCACTTTCTCTCTCTAACTTTCTCTCTCTAGAAATTAACAAACCCCTTCATAGATTCATTGATTATCAATATTCTACAAGTTTAGAATACAAATATGTGACTCAAGGTAGCTTTAGAAACAATGACATGAGGTGTAGATTTTTTTAAATAAATATTCAATTTTTGAAATAGCATAGGAACTAACGGACTTAAACAGTGGCATGTGTAATCTGTTTTCTTCTAATTTAAGACTGTTGGAGTGTTTAGCATTGTAGTTATAAGGTAATTGATTATCTGATACGAAGGAGACAATCAGTTGTAACTTGCCTTATGCTTTAAACAAACAAACGAGCGATCCAGTTTTAGCAGACATAAATACTCAAAACTATGAAACTGATAACCCATTATTATCGGCTTTAGTTATTACCTTAATTAGTTCTTTTATGTAGGTGTCAATTCAAAATTAGCAGAGGAAGCAATTGAAGGGCATAATTTCTTAGTTGATGATTCAAAGCCGAAACTGAGCCCTTTGCGTTGGGATAAGGTGAAGGCTGCTGCAGATAGATCTGCCCTATAGATGATGACCCAAGTGATGAATTCTTTCTGAATCCAATATTGTATCAAAACCAGTAACGAATCCAGTAGCTGATGACCGCTGGAAAGAAAGGTAAATCGATACAAAACTTAGTTGATTTGATTGTTATAGTAATTCCATAAATGTGCTCACCTTTTACTGGATCTCATCTCAAGAACTCTAGATTTTAAAGCTCGAAAGTGATAGTTTATAAAGCTCATAAGCCGAAACAAGATCAAAGCACATATAGAGGAAGCGATTTAACAAGATCATAATAATAACACAATTATAATTAATCGAATTAGGGTTACATATCTTTATCCTAGCGAAGATCCACAAGATAATGGAACAATCACCAATTAGGGTTTATGACGAACACCACCAAGATATAGTCTAAAGTAAGACTATATTACGTTCTTGTACACACGTAATACAAAAAACCGAGCTTCTACGCTTGTGGAATATCTACCCAACAACTCTAGAGAGGGGCTAGGAGATAATTAGCTAAATCCAAAACCAAAGAAAACCCTAGGTGGGGTTTGGCTTGCGATCGCAGGAGAAGAGAAAGAGGGAAGGGACAAAAATTAATGAAGGCCTTAGGGTGTTTATATAGGGTTGGCAAATCTTATTCTCCAAGTAATAAACGAATTAGGAAAGAAAAACTTTCCCGTTCCCCACCCCCCCCTTTGTAGCCGACGGCACAAACTCCCAAGGGGTGTTTCCGTAACTTTGTTTTCTTCTTTTCTCTTCTATTGATTCCATAACGGTCGTTTATACTTAACTCTTAATCATTTAACGAATGTTAGTTAGGCTTCGGTTTAATTTAATAAATATAATAAATATTTTTAATAAATAAAATTAACCCTTTACGTAATGTGTGCAATCCCGTAATACCGAGTTCGATCCTATCACACGACTATTAATTTTATGTCCATAAACTTTCAGCTCTCACTTGGAAAAAATTCAAATATCGTGATCACATTGACTAGCGTCTAGTTACACTAGCAATGTCACTAGTACAACTCGGGTAAGGTCTCCTGGATAAAAACCTTTTAATGATTCATCATTATTATTATCCTTTCATTTCAAATACAACGTTAATAGGATATGGATCTCAGCCATACATTTCATTAACCATTCTGTTTCTCGTTTACGGATATAGCAAGATTACCAAAACACATTTGGGTGTGGCCACACAAACATCTTACTACTCCCCCGAGCGGACCAGCTGTATTATACTTCAAAATAATTTGAAGGAAACAAATCCCATTTTGACTACAAGCAAAACTCATGAACTTTGCAACACTTCTGAAAATAACCCTTATAGCTACCAGTTACGTTTAGCGTTAAGTTAACTTACAGAAATGCACTACATTCAATGCAATTTTTTGGTATCTCAGGTCTAAGGATAACTATTTATGATTTATTTAATGACAAAGATCCATAAAGTAAAATCATATAGTTGGGATAAGTCCAATATTTGATTCATCAAATATCATCAAAAATTGACCAATATACTTTCAACTACTCACTGTCACTATTTTGAATTGCCTTAGAATAATAATATTCCCATATTACTAACCGACAACAGACATTTAGGAATATCATAATATTCATGGATTAAAACATGTAAAATAGGATACAAAATCAAATAACAGAAAAATAAACGAAACTCAATCTTTATTTCATCAATTCAGTAATATCTTAACATCCTTTATCAAAATACTAATCACAAATTTATTGCAAGAATTAGTTAGCTAGTTGCAACACAATAGCCTTGGCATGCTTAACTACCTTTGGGCTAGGCAAAGCCTTAGTAAAAGGATCAGCTACGTTATCGTCTGTGTGAACTTTTATCAATTTATTTCTCGAGCTTCCACTTGTTCTCGAACATAGTGATATCTACGTTTAAAGTGTGTGGCGCCTTTCATGACTCCAGAATCATTGGCGAATATTATTGCCGCCGAATTGTTGCAATATATATCAATAGGTTCTTTAATTGAAGGCATCACTCCAAGATCTTCAATAAACTTCCTAATCCAAACAGCTTCCATTGCAGCTTCTGAAGCGGCCATGTACTCGGATTGAGTCGCATGCATAGCAATGGTTTTCTGCTTACTGCTCTTCCAGTCATCCGCTCCTACATTGATAACAAACACGTAACCCGTCTGAGACTTCGTGTCGTCTTTATCACATTGCCAGGACGCATCACAGAATCCTATAACATTCAGTTATGTGTCTGGTTTACCCCCAAATACCAAAAACATATCTTTCGTACTCCTCAAATACTTTAGAATATGCTTAACAGCAGTCTAGTGGAGCTTCCCTGGATTCTGTTGGTATCTACTGACCAAGTTTTGAGTAAACGCCACATTAGGCCTTGTGCATCTTACCGCATACATAATAGATCCTACAGTCGAAGCATAAGGCACCTTCCGCATGTAAGCCACCTCTACGGGTGTTGATGCATCTAACGCATGACTTAATTCATGATTAACCTCCATAGGTTGAAAACCTTTCTTAGAGTTATGCATGTTATAATTCTTCAATATCTTATCAATATAAGCATCTTCACTAAGACCAATTAACCACCTACTCCTATCTCGATAGATTTTAATTTTCATAATATACGCAGCATCTCCCAAATCCTTCATAGAAAAACATTTACCAAGATAATCCTTAACCTCCTTAAGTCTTGGAATGTTACTTCCCATGATTAATATGTCATCGTTATATAAAATTAGGAACACTACATTACTCCCACTAGCTTTGCGACATACACATGGCTCATAACGATTTTGAATAAATCCGAACTTTTTGATTTCTTCATCAAATCATTTATTCCATTGACGTGATGCTTGCTTCAAACCATAAATAGATCTTTGAAGTTTGCACACGCGTTTTGGATATTTAGGATCAACGTACCCTTCCGGTTGTTTCATATAGATGTCTTCATCTAAGCGACCGTTCAAGAAGGCGGTTTTAACATCCATTTGCCATTCTCATAGTCATAGTATGCTGCTATAGCTATGAGAATCCTAATAGCTCGTAAGTCTGCTATAGAAGAAAAAGTCTCCTCGTAGTCTACACCAAAAGTTTGAGTAAAACCTTTAGCTACTAAACGTGCTTTATAGGATTGTAAGTCAGCATCCACGTCGGTTTTCTTCTTGAAGATACACCTATTTTTCACTACTTTAGCACTTTTAGGCGCGTCTACAAGAATCCAAACATCATTGATTTCCATGGATTTTATTTCCTCATTCATCACAACTATCCATTTAGACCTTTCTGGATCAAGCATTGCAGATCGATAGTTAGCAGGTTCACCAAGATCCCCTACTTCCTCCTCATCATTCTCTATGTAAAGACATAGTTTGCTTGGTACACGTACGGTTCTTTTAGACCTATGTGGAGGAATTAATTCCGGTGGAACTCCCAGACTTTCTGGTTCTACAGGAATTTCTTCGCTAGTATTTTCAGAAGGCAATGTATCTTCTTGAATTTCTTCAAGATCAAAATTTTTCCCACTGAATTCTTGATTTACAAGATCACTATAAAGGAAGTCTCCATACCTACCAACAATAACCTTGTTCTCAGGCGGATAATAGAATTAGTAACCCATAGTGTCCTTAGGGTAACCAATAAAGATACATTTCACAGAGCGTTGTTGGAGTTTATCTCTAGAGTCACGTTTCACATACGCCTTACAACACCAGATTTTCAAATAAGACAAATATGGCGTTTTGCCATGCCATAGTTCATATGGTGTCTTATCAACCTTCTTTGTGGGAACCAAATTCAGCATGCGAACAACAGATTCTAGTGCATAGTCCCAAAAGGATAATGGTAAAGTTGTAAGATTAAACATAGATCACACCATATCCAATAATGTACGATTTCTCCTTTCGGATACACCATTTTGTTATGGAGTATATGGAGAAGTAAGTTTCTCAACAATTCTGTTCTCACTTAGATAATCTTTAAACTCATGACTTTAATACTTACCACCTCTATCGGAACGAAGAGCTTTAATCTTCTTTCCTAGTTGTAACTCTACTTCTGCTTTAAACATTTTTAATGTTTCAAATACCTCATGTTTATGATTAAGTAAATAAACATAACCATAACGGCTATAATCATCCGTAAACGTTAAGAAGTAGCTAGCACCTTTCTTTCACACATGTCTAAAGGGTCCACACACATCCGTATGTATCAAACCAAGTAGTTCAATAGCCCATTCAATATTGCTATTAAGAGGTTTCTTGGTCATCTTTCCAGAGATACAAGACTCACATTTATCAAATGATTCATCATTGATATTTTCCAAAAGACCATCATGTTGAAGCTTTTGTATACGTGTCTTCCCAATATGGGCAAGTTTACAATGCCAAAGATAAGAAGAGTTCTCGTCTAACTTTCTCTTCTTATTCATGCTAAAGACATAATTATTATTACTCTTGGAATTATTATCATGCATGTTAATTTCAAACACACCATTCATAGAAATTGCATTAAAATAGAAAAACCATCTTTGAAAACCGAAATTCCATTATTATCAATAGTGTGAATAAATCCAAGATCCAACAAACAAGAAAAGGAAATAACACCCCTAACAATTGAAGGTGCATAATGACAAATGTTTAAAATCAGTACTAATACCAAAGGTAAAACTAAATTAAACGTTCCTATAGCTTCAACAGCTGCTTGTGCTCCATTGCCCACTTGCAGATATTGCTCTCCATAGGATAACTTCCTTTCCAACTCAAATCCCTGCAAGGTATTACAAATGTTAATACCGCATCCCGTATCATATACCAAGGAGTTTTATTTGTATGTAAGATTAAATAACTCTATCATATATAAGTTACCTGAAGGTGCGGTAGCGCCTAACTCAGTCTTCTTCTTATTTCCTTGCAACTCATGGAGGTAGAGAGGGCAATTCCTCTTCCAGTTCCCACTTGATTAGCAATGGTGACAAGTCTCATCCTTTTGAGCTTGATTCTTGACAAAGTTCTGCTTTGGTTTTGAAGGTGTCGCAACTTTTCTGCCCTTATCAACCTTGCCTCTGCCTTTCTGCTTTTTGTTAACTTGCGGTGTTGGCTTATTCACTCTACCCTTTTTACATAAAGTACTTGAGGATTAGCAGTAGATGTACTTGCCTTGTCTTTTAAAACCTTTTCATAGTCATTGAGCATTGCGTGCAAATCATTAACTGTCTTCCCCGCGTAATGCATATTGAAGTTTCTAACGAAATCATTGAAGTCCTTGTTAATGGACCTATTGATTAGGTTAATCGCCATATCATTGTCATAGGGTTTCCCAAGTTCAATGAGCTGTTCCATATAACCCTTCATCTCTAGATAGTGTGCACTTACGGATTTCCCAGGGGATTGCTTACAGCTATGCAAGGCGTCTACTAAGTCGTAGACCTCCGCAGCTTGAGGCTTTTCAAACATTGCCTTGGGTTCTTCAAGCATTATGTTTGGAGGATAAAGCTCACACTTTCTTTGTAAGAAAGGTGACATTTTCCCAAGCATTAAGCAAGCTACATCAGTAAACTTCTTAATCTCATTTCTATGAGCGAGTATCTCGGCTTCAGCAGCCCCTTCAGCAGGGTCGGCTGGAACGGCCATTGTCAAGTAATCAATAGTACCCGCCACTCTCAAGACAATTCTCAGTGAGCGTTACCAATCATTGAAGTTTGGGCCAGTAAGTTCCTGACGTCCAAGGTATGTCTTGAAGGCAGAACTCAAAGTGTTATTGTCGGGTTGAGCCATTTCTACAGAAATAAGTTCAAAATATTAGTATTTTTGATAATACCATTCAAGAAAATAAAATTACCCCGATAATTAAAACCATAGTATTTTCCTTGAAACTAGAATCCATATTGACATAAACTCATCACATCAGTTGATCTGCTAGTGACAAATGTATTCAACATAGTAACTTGTCGAACAATAATTGACAAACAAATTTGCAATTTCTAGATATTTTAGGGATTTATATTGCCAAGAGTCATTTTTCATTGTAAACATGTTTCATCCCTACTTTACGCCTAAAGTTTCCAGATCTCACTGAGTAACTTAATAAAGTCGACTAATCTAAAGAACATAAAACATTCATGCGAATTCTCATTCTATGAACGTTTTCTTTCCATCACAACATCGCCCAGAATCTCATATAACGACAACCGTGACTTCAAGTGTTCGTCAATTAGATGGCATAAGACTTAAAATTAGGGTATAGATTTTTGGTGTCAAAATCATGTATGGAGAAGCATGCATACATCTCCATAGCATAAGTTTAATAAAACATTTAGTAAACTTTTGGGTGAGAGTAAAAGATTTCGCCACATATTTGCAAGTTGAGGTATTGGTTAAACCAATTAAAGATTTTACCCATAACTAAATTCACACATTACGTTCCTAGAACTTGGCTAAAGCACAAAGCAATAACCTTATTCATTGTGTTTCGCATGTGAATTAATGCGGTTAAACCAACCTTTATGTAAATAACAACCATAGTTAATTCCAATTTTGACGCACAGGCGAGCCGGGAATTTGGTCAGCGCTGAAGCATAACACCTCCTTCCTTAACCGGGTACATGACTAGCGGTGCGTTATACCCACTTTATAGTTTGTCAAAATTGAGTAGTCCGTTAAGTTATTATTGCAATTCCAATCAACGCAAATCATATGCAATTTAGATCTCAAAACAATTCATTAATTTTTATATGATTTAGTCCATATTATTTTTCTTGGAAAAAATTACCCTTGTTTACAACATACAATAAAAAACGCATGAAAACAAGTAGGTACAAAAAAAACTAAATCAAATAGCCACATCCATAACACTTTATTCAAAGAACATCAAATCTAGGGTTTTGTAAACATAAAAAGTCTTCCCTAATTTTAAAAACTTAGAATCAAATAAAGAAAATAGCATATGAAATCATATGATCTGTGAAAAAACATGCACGTTCATCACGGATCTCCCACATTCTCTTAACAATTAAATATTACGGATCGTAACCATACATGACATAACAATTAATTCATGCAAACATCTAAAGATCATTACCATGTAATTTTAGGGTTTAGAAATTTTTATTTTTATTTTTTATTTATTTATTTATTTTTTATAAAAAATTCGGGCAAGCCGATTTCAAAAAACAAAAAAGCAAAACCCTAATTTTTGATAAAACCTAAAAAAACAACATGTAATTTTTAACACAAATCATTATTATTTAAAAAACCTTTAGATCTCGATAATTATAACATGTTAAAACGGCTCTCGATGCCACTGATAGTTTATAAAGCTCATAACAATTATACAAAACCCTAAACAAGATCAAAGCACATATAGCGGAAGCAATTTAACAAGATCATAATAATAACACAATTATAATTGATCGAATTACGGTTACATACCTTTATCCTAGCGAAGATCCACAAGATAACGAAACAATCACCAATTAGGGTTTATGACGAACACCACCAAGATATAGTCTAAAGTAAGACTATATTATGTTCTTATACACACTGATAGGTGTGTAAACACCCATCCTTTTTACCACTTAACTACAATAATAACCGAGCCAAAACATGTATTTTATGTCGTAAATGTCGGAATTATGCGTGGTTTGTGTTTTTGTTGTGATTTAGGACGAAAATGTGGAAAAGGGAGAAAACACGGGCATTAACGAGCTTTTATTGAAGAAAAAGACAAAAGACGAAGTCAAGAAATCAAGAGTGCAAAAAGAACGGAAGTCTAAGACCAATTCTGAAGATTTATCGAAGAAAAAGTCCAAAGACGAAAGTTTAATGAAAACCGAAGAACTCAAGTCTTATTTATGAATAAATTCAAGACGAGTTTAAAGAAATCCCGAGACAAAGTCATTAAAGTCGAAGAACTAAGAAGATTAAGGACTTAATGATGCAATTAAAGAAAGAAGAAAGAGGCGAGGAAGCTTCCTAAGCACCTCCCAAATCCTCCTATAAATAGGCCTTATTTCCTTTCATTTGTTTTTGTTGGCTAAGTGTGACAATTAGTCTTCCACCCTTTAATTACTTGTTCCTTAATTACATGTCATTTAATTAATTGTCTTGCACCTTAAATACATTTAATTTCAAGTAAGTTTCCTTTTAATTATTGTCAATCTTCACTTTTTATTGTCAATCTTCTATCTTCCTTTCTTGTTTGATCATTAATCTTTATGCTTTATTGTTTATGTTCACGTTCTTGAGTTTTATTTGATTTAATTAAGTGGGTTTTGATTATTTTGATTAGTATGGTTAGTTTTATTGTTTTGGTTTGATTGATTATCATTAGTTGATTATTTGTTATTAGTTTGATTTAATCTTTTGGTTGATTTGATTAGTTTTTGTTTAGATTCGTGTTATTCTTTTTCCCCTTGTTCTTCGCTTCTGTTCATTTCCCAGGTTGTTCCGAATCAAGCAGGACATTCCGAACGAAGGGTGTTTGTTGTTTATTCCGAGTGAAGGAATTGTGTTGTGATTGTTCCGAACCAAAGCTTTGTTCAGTGAAAGTTCCGAATCAGTAGAAGTTCATTCGGAACATTCCGAACGAAGGTTTTGAGTTTTTATTCCGGATCAGCAAGTTCATTCGGAACATTCCGAGTGAAGGAGTTTATTCGGAACATATTCCGAATCAAGGCTGCTCATTCGGAACATCATATATTCCGAACCAAGAAGATATTCTGGATCAAGTGCTGTTCATTCGGAATACAAAATATTCCGGATCAGTGGCTGTTTCATTCGGAATATTCCGAACGAAGGATTTGGGGATTGTTGATTCGGAACATCTATTGTTCCGGATCAAGATATTCATTCGGAATATATTCCGAATCAAGGCAATATTCCGAATCAATACTTTATTCCGGATAAGTGACATATTCCGGATAAAGGATTTATTCTGGATGAAGGTTTTGTTCAAATATGCCGAATGAGTGTTTTATGTTGATTATTCCGAACGAAGAAGAATTATTCCGGGTGAAGGTGACATTCCGAACGAGTAATTATTCCAAGTGAGGTATTTTCAGGTTATTTTAAGTTACTGTTTTTAAGTTTTAATTTTTAATTTTCAAGCTTTACTTTTCCCGCCTTTTTCCTTAGTTGCACTTTAAGATTTCTTGCCTTAGATTTATTTTAAGACTTGCCTTAGTTTATGTTTTAGTTGCGTTTTAAGTTTGCTTTAGATAGATTTAAGTTTGCGTTATTTACTTTTAATTGATATTTACCTTTCGTCACGCTTTTAAATTCCCGTCATTTATTTTTAAATTAGATTTAGGTTTATTTTACCTGCTCTTTACTTTAAAGTTTTGCACTTTTTAATTACTACACCGACACAACATTTGTTTCCACCAAAGAACGACTGAGTCGCATAGTTAACCAGGATCAATTCGATTAGACCACTACTTCGAACTTTAATTTTTATACTAGGTAAAATCTCTTGTATCAAATGGCGCCGCTGCCGGCTCTTTTCGTAAAGATTAACGGTTTTCTGTGAGAGACGCGTTGCTTTTTGGGATCCGTTCACTTGTGAGCGTTATTTTCTTGCTTAAAAATTTCAAAAATCCAAAAAAAAATAAAATTGTTAAAAATCCAAAAAAATTAAAATTTTCAAAAATCCAAAAAGATTTTATTTTTATTGTGTATATATATTGTCTATTGCTTTGGTATTGTTTTCTTTTGCCTTTGTAGGTGTATGCGTACTACATCTTCTAATTATCAAGAGCCCGAGACTCGTGAAGATTTAGCTATGGCAGGTGTGAACAACAACAATAATCCACCGCACCTAAATAATAACAACAACAATGTTCTTCCACAGCCCGATCTTCGGACAATGGAGGAGCTTTGTCAACCAACCATGTTTGGACGAGGAGGACAGATTGCGCCGATGCAAATCACGGCTCCGGAGTTTTCGTTGAAGCATCACATGATCCAGCAAGTGCAAACTAATCCATTCCGCGGATTGCCTGATGATGATGCCAACAAACACCTCGACAAATTCATTACTATTACTCAAAGCATGAAGTTTCCCGGTGCCACAATGGATGTACTTCGCCTTCAACTCTTCCCACATACTTTATCACACCACGCCGAGAAATGGTTTGATCGTCTCCCGAAGAATTCAATTCATACTTGGGATGATATGACTCAACGCTTTTTGTCGCGCTACTTTCCACCATCCACGGTCACGAGCCTTCGCAATCAAATCAGCGGTTTCATGCAAGAACCCGATGAATCTCTCTTTGATGCTTGGGAAAGATATAATGTTTTGATTCATCGTTGTCCAAACCACAACATGCTCCCTGTGACCTTAATTGATACTTTCTACAACGGTTTGACTTTTCGTGATCGTGATACGGTTAATGCAGCCGCCGGTGGCACATTTATGAAAAGGAGACCCGAGGAGTGTAGAGAGCTTATTGAGAACATGACTACTCATCACAAAAATTGGGATTCCTCCGCTTCTTCAAGGAACAACCCGAGAGTCAATGTTTCTTCTACTTCAGCAAACCCTGATATGACCGAATTCACCCGCATGATGGCTGAAATGAATAAAAATATCTTGCTTCTCGCTACAAACCAACAACAAGTTAAAGCGGTAGCTATTCCTTGTGAGACATGCGGTGGTCAACACTCATACACTGATTGTGCTTCTACTCAAGGAAATCCGGAAAATGTGTATACGGCTTATGGTAATTATTCACCGGAATATTACCAAGCCCGACCTCAAGGGGATATCGAAATTTGCTGAGTTACCGGTCAAACAACTACCTTTCACCCGGTTTTTCTCCTCAAAACCAAAACCCCAACAACAACTACTATAGAAGCAACCAAATCCCACCTAGAGCTTCTAATCCTTATCACCCACCCGCTCAAAAAGCCCCACCCATTAACCCAGATGTTGAAGCGTTAATGAGAACCCATGTAGAGCAAATCAAGAATCTACAGAGCCAAATTATCAATTTGAAAGATATCACCAAGCAAGGGAATGACATTAGATCTGAGCTTCGAGATAATATACAATCCTCCTTCAGCAATCAAACGAATGATTTGAAGAATATGCTGGCTAGTTTCTTGCCCACCACTCAACCCTCTACTTCGAGTTCTCTACCTTCAAACACCGTCACCAATCCGAGAGCGAATGTGAGTGCTATTACTACCCGTAGTGGAGTTACTTTAGTAGGACCACATATCCCGCCCCCATCATCTACACCTCATCCACCACCGTTTATCCCTACTCCTCCCACACCTAGTATTAGTACACCATTACCGTCTCCGCCTCGTCATGACAAAGTACCCACCAAGAATCCTCCACCAACCCCACCTTCAACATCTCAATCTTTACCTGCTACACCTACACCTTCACCACCTAAACCCAATATTCCTTATCCATCTCGCTTAGGCAAGGCCAAAATGCACACCAAGGATGACATTCAAGTGTCAAATTATTTGAAAATGATCTCTCAAATGAATTTAAACGTTAGCCTTGTTGAAGCACTTGTCCACATGCCGAAATTTGTCAAAGCATTCAAGGAATTGCTGAACAAAAAGGAGAAGCTGGTTGATCTCGCCAACACACGCTTAAATGAAAACTGTTCTGCAGTCCTTCTTAAAGAACTTCCGGAAAAACTTGGAGATCCCGGTTGTTTTGTGCTTCCTTGTATTTTTAACCAAACCGACAAATTTACTTCCTTAGCCGATCTCGGGGCAAGTATTAATATGATGCCTCTAAGGGTTTGGAAAAAGTTATCATTGCCCGACCTTACACCCACCAAAATGACTCTTGAGCTAGCCAATCGCGACTCTCGCTTACCCCGTTGGTATTGCCGAAGATGTGTTCATTAAAGTTGGCACATTCACTTTTCCGGTCGACTTTGTCGTTGTTGATTATGAAATGGACCCTCGTATTCCGTTAATACTTGGGCGCCCATTTTTGAGAACCGGTAGAGCATTAATTAATGTGGATAAATGTGAGCTCATCTTAAGAGTCGGGGATGATGCACAAATTTTTGAAATGGGGGAGCTTACAAGCAAATCCTATGGAAGAGAATCGGCGAATATGATTAATGTGCTCGATGATTTTGTCATCTACAACAATCCGCTATTCGATTCTTGCATTGATAATCCACTTTTTCAAGATGATGTGGATGATTCTCTCTCCAATTTGGAACCTCCACCCATATATGATTCTCCACCGATCTTTGATGCTTATGATGATGATTCTAGCTCAGATACGGATGATTATGATGATTTTACTTCCGTGTATCCCGACATTCTCACTTATGATGATTTTGATGAGGCCGATACTCTTTCGAGTGATTCTTCTCATGATGAAGATCCTCCGCCATCACTTGATCCTACTTTGGATGATTACTCATTTGAGGAAGACTTCTCTACTTTTCTCAATACATACTTCCCTCATGAGAGTGATGCTCCTCCTTTAGACTTTGATGATTATGGTCTTGATCCTACTTCAGATTTGAAGAAAATTCTTTCAAAGGAGAAGCAACCGGACGACACCAACATCCGCAGCACGTATGATTTAACACCTCTTTGTCCACCTTCTGAGGACGAGGTTGTGCATTTTCTTCGCGGATCATCTTCAAATTCTGCTGAACCTGAGTGCTATTTTCCCCTAAAGGAAAAGGTGTTCGACCCCGGTATCAATATTATTTAGCCATCTCAGTATCCATCTGATGAAATAAAAGGAAAAATATTTAAAACTATTAAAGATATGATTGCACCACTTCATCCTTGCTACCACCTTGCTCCATCTTTGCTTAAGGGAACCTTGCCTACTCTTCTTTGGCTTGCCTTGTTCGCCTTAAGCTTGTGTTATTTGATGGACGAAAACTATGTATTTGATCCCGGTGGATATGTTTCATGCTTCTTCCTATGATAATCAAGGTCGAGTCAGGCTCACGACTCGGTGAACAAAAATCAAGCGCTTCTTGGGAGGCAACCCAAGTATCTATGTTTTAGCTATCTTTATCCTAAGTGTAGGGGAGACCCGTTGGTGTTTGCTATTTCCTTTCCTCTCATATTCAGGGATTCGAGCGCTCAATGATCCACTCTTGATGATTTTTGACGACCCGTGATTCCGTGTTCCCATTTTCCCGGTTCTATCCTAAACTCTTTTCGATTCACTATTTTATATTTTCTCAATATTAAAATAGGAATCTCGTTAGTTGTCTTTTCCTTAGCAAGATTTAAACAACGTGTACAATGTCCTAAGTGTAGGGGAGTTTACTCCCACATGCTTAAACATTGAGGACAATGTTTATATTAAGTGTAGGGGGGACTTCTATCGAAGTTAAGTGGCCTTTTCCTTGTATTTGTCCTCATTTTAACCGGAAAATCAATTTTTCGACATTTTTCAAATTTTTGATCTATTTTGGCCTATTAGTTTTTCCCTTTGTATAGTTATTTTCTTTCCTTGCTAGAATAAATTTCAATAAAGTGGTTTTAATTTTCAAACGTTGTGAATCTTTTGACTCAACTCGAGTTTACTTATCTAAGTTTACTCTAGCTAGTATCCTTAACATGTTTAAGTCAAGTTTTGCTAGGCTTTTATATAGGGAGCTATGAAACGCGAAAGTCTTAACCTTCACAGGTTAAGGACAAGAACTTTTTGCAAGTTCCTATAATTGATCCTAGAGAGTCGTTTATCAAGGGAACTTTAAAATGCGAGTTCTAAACTTGAAAAAGTCTAAGAATTTGCAAGATCCTATAGATGACTCGAAAACCCAAAACTTTGATTTAATAGGCTAAGCATCCACGAGTCTCATTCCTTGAGATTTTAAACTATGGAGAATGAGAGATGATAGAGTCAATTATAAGTTTGGTATTATTTCGTGAATTTATGTGAGTTAATTATAAGCCTATTCTCCCATCGCTTGCTAATAAATTTATCTGCAATAAATAAGGTTGTACGATTTGAAAAGTTACTTAGCTTCTAGCCCAAGATCGTTTAAAAGTTTCTCGGTATGGATTAGAGTTCATAGCCAAGGCATAACTTATTGAAGCGGGATGCGAAGATTGGCGAGTCCGAAAAGGCCCTAACAAGGCATGAGGGCTACATTTTATTGCTAAAGATCCCAAGTGATGTGATGAATCATTTATCAAAGATCAATATGAAGGATCGAGACACACGACGAAAAGCAAATACTCCCGTAAAGATCATGGAGAAATCTATCCAAAAAGGCCCTAACAAGGTATGAGGATAAATAAATCCAAGTCCAGAAAGGAGGCGGATCGTTGTATATCAAAGTCCAAAATAATGATTGGAGAAAAATGAAGAAGTCGTGGTCCAAATATGAAGAATCTCTCAAAACTTCAAGTGAAGAAATTCCCATAATAAAGAGAAGACCATTATTTCATGAACGTCTCTCAAGATTTGAAGTATGAAGTCGATGCCAAATATCGGTCCGAGAAAGATCTCAAATCGCGAAGCGAGTTATGCCAAGATATGAACTTTATGAGGTCCCGAGAAGCAGTTTTAAAAGATTTTGTCCTTTAGCTAACTATTGATTAAATCGTTCCACTTTGTTTTCAACCTAAATAACTATCGAAATAAGTCAACAATGCATCCTCGTGATCATTCAAGACAATAATAAAATATAAGAGATACACCTAGGAATAAGGGAGTCTAAGTGAATAATTGGCCCACATGAGTTCGTGTTAGTTTCCTAACTTATAATAACAATGATCTCGTTTTTATGCTTGGTTTGGAGAAAGTGAAAACTTGAGGATGATGATCATTCACAACATTTCCAAAACCCAAGGTATGTTTTTGATTTCTTTACTTTGAATGTTTATAATTTTCTATCTCTTTAATAAAGGCCAATATGGATTGATTATGATGAAAAATGAAAAACGTGCTTTGTAACTAATGCATTGCATGAGGACATTGCAATGGTCAAGTGTAGGGGATTTGATAGGTGTGTAAACACCCATCCTTTTTACCACTTAACTACAGTAATAACCGAGCCAAAACATGTATTTTATGTCGTAAATGTCGGAATTATGCGTGGTTTGTGTTTTTTTGTGATTTAGGACGAAAATGTGGAAAAGAGAGAAAACACGGGCATTCACGAGCTTTTATTGAAGAAAAACACAAAAGACGACGTCAAGAAATCAAGAGTGCAAAAAGAACGGAAGTCCAAAACCAATTCTGAAGATTTATCGAAGAAAAAGTCCAAAGACGGAAGTTTAATGAAAGCCGAAGAACTCAAGTCTTATTTATGAAGAAATTCAAGACGAGTTTAAAGAAATCCCGAGACAAAGTCATTAAAGTTGAAGAACTAATAAGATTAAGGACTTAATTAGGCAATTAAAGAAAGAAGAAAGAGGGAAGGAAGCTTCCTAAGCACCTCCCTAATCCTCTCCTATAAATAGGCCTTATTTCCTTTCATTTGTTTTTGTTGGCTAAGTGTGACAATTAGTCTTCCACCCTTTAATTACTTGTTCTTTAATTACATGTCATTTAATTAATTGTCTTGCACCTTAAATACATTTAATTTCAAGTAAGTTTCCTTTTAATTATTGTCAATCTTCACTTTTTATTGTCAATCTTCTATCTTCCTTTCTTGTTTGATCATTAATCTTTATGCTTTATTGTTTATGTTCATGTTCTTGAGTTTTATTTGATTTAATTAAGTGGGTTTTGATTATTTTGATTAGTATTGTTAGTTTTATTGTTTTGGTTTGATTGATTATCATTAGTTGATTATTTGTTATTAGTTTGATTTAATCTTTTGGTTGATTTGATTAGTTTTTGTTTAGATTCGTGTTATTCTTTTTCCCCTTGTTATTCGCTTCTGTTCATTTCACAGGTTGTTCCGAATCAAGCAGGACATTCCGAACGAAGGGTGTTTGTTGTATATTCCGAGTGAAGGAATTGTGTTGTGATGGTTCTGAACCAAAGCTTTGTTCAGTGAATGTTCCGAATCAATAGAAGTTCATTCGGAATTGGTTCATTCGGAACATTCCGAACGAAGGTTTTGAGTTTTTATTCCGGATCAGTAAGTTCATTCGGAACATTCCGAGTGAAGGAGTTTATTCGGAACATATTCCGAATCAAGGCTGCTCATTCGGAACATCATATATTCCGAACCAAGAAGATATTCCGGATCAAGTGTTGTTCATTCGGAATACAAAATATTCCGGATCAGTGGCTGCTTCATTCGGAATATTCCGAACGAAGGATTTGGGGATTGTTCATTCGGAACATCTATTGTTCCGGATCAAGGTATTCATTCGGAATATATTCCGAATCAAGGCAATATTCCGAATCAAGACTTTATTCCGGATAAGTGACATATTCCGGATAAAGGATTTATTTCGGATGAAGGTTTTGTTCAAATATTCCGAATGGGTGTTTTATGTTGATTATTCCGAACAAGGAAGAATTATTCCGGGTGAAGGTGACATTCCGAACGATTAATTATTCCAAGCGAGGTATTCTCATGTTATTTTAAGTTACTGTTTTTAAGTTTTAATTTTTAATTTTCAAGCTTTACTTTTCACGCCTTTTTCCTTAGTTGCACTTTAAGATTTCTTGACTTAGATTTATTTTAAGCCTTGCCTTAGTTTAAGTTTTAGTTGCATTTTAAGTTTGCCTTAGATAGATTTAAGTTTGCGTTATTTACTTTTAATTGATATTTACCTTTCGTCACGCTTTTAAATTCCCGTCATTTATTTTTAAATTAGATTTAGATTTATTTTACCTGCTCTTTACTTTAAAGTTTTACACTTTTTAATTACTACAACGACACAACATTTGTTTCCACCAAAGAACGACTGAGTCGCATAGTTAACCAGGATCAATTCGATTAGACCACTACTTCGAACTTTAATTTTTACACGGGAAAAAGACTTGTATCACACACGTAATACAACGAGCTAACCGTGATTCTATAAGGAACAAACCGAGCTTCTACGCTTGTGGAATATCTACCCAGCAACCCTAGAGAGCGGCTAGGACTAGATAATTAGCTAAATCGAAAACCAAAGAAAACCCAAGGCTGGGTTTGGCTTGCGATCGCAGGAGAAGAGAAAGAGGTAAGGGACAAAAATTAATGAAGGCCTAGGGGTGTTTATATAGGATTAGCAAATCTTATTCTCCAAGTAATATACAAATTAGGAAAGAAAAACTTTCCCTTCCCCCCCCCCCCTTTGTAGCCGACGGTCGACAAACACCCAAGGGGTGTTTCCGTAACTTTGTTTTTTTCTTTTCTCTTCTATTGAGTCTATAACGGTCGTTTATACTTAACTCTTAATTATTTAACAACATTAGTTAAGCTTCGGTTTAATTTAATAAATAAAATAAATATATTTAATAAATAAAATTAACCCTTTACGTAATGTGTGCAATCCCATAATCCCGAGTTCGATCCTATCACACGACTATTAATTTTATGTCCATAAACTTTCAGAAACGTATACTTCCATCACCATAACTCAGTAATATCCAATTGTAGTGATATATTTGTTTAAAAATTACCGATAACGCTCAAATTTCTAACTAATTACATTTGTGTTAAGAATAGTTAAAGCATTGTTTAATAACAATAAGTTAGCATCTAATTGGTATAACCACTCTCATCTTTGGTGTGCTGCAGATTAGTAGTTTTTAGCTATTTATGTGTTCTCTTCTTTCAGTTGAGTGTCTTGTGGATCAGTGTGAAAAAAGGTATGTTGTCTATTTGATTTATTAGATTTCGGATTGGTTGCATGAACGAGTAAGGATGAACTTCAATATGTAAGAGTCAATCACTAATTTGAAGGTGTATATAAACATATCATATTTTGTTCATCTTTTACAATTTTTCTTTCATTTTAGTTAAGGTATTTGTTTATTGATGCAGAAAGAGGGATAAATTGCAAGCTGAAATTCAGAATCTTTCATCCACATCAAATGGACATACACAAAAAAAGACCTGCACTCACATAAGTTAAAATCTTCCAGAAACCGGAACTAAAAAAGACCACACGGTAGATAATGGGTGTAATTTGGATACATGTAGATCTTCGTTATAATTATGGTGTCCTTCTAATACCAAAGGGACTTACTAATTCTATTACCGAGGTAACGCGCTACAACTTATTTGCAGTATAGCTTATTTCGGTCACTTATATGATAGTGATTAAAAGGTGGTAATTTCTACCCGCTTTTGCTTTCCTTCAGTTTTCCTAGATGAGAAAAAAATACACAATTCAATTGATGAAGTAGGATCCACTAAATCATCTTTATTCTCGTAATTATATGTATATTGAGTGATTTACGTCAGTATCGTGAAGTTATCATTAGCCATCTTTAAGTATAAGCCAAGTTCTGCATAATAAGTATAAGCCAAGTTCTGCATATGTAGACTACATTATATGCTAGAGTCAAAGTGAGAATTAGTAATTATGTGTGGTTGAGGGTAATTTGTTTCATTCATGCTGAGAGTTTGTATTCTCTACATTCCATGTGAGTGATAGGACTCCCTAAAAATAGGACACAAGTAGTTAGCTCATTTCTTGCAGGCTTGCAGCAACCAAAAAGTAGGCCAGAACAAGAAAAAAATAACAAAAAATGTTACTGTCTTAATTTGTTTGACTTCCAAATTTCTAGAATCATTTTATAATAATAATGTTATTGATGATCCAGATGGTACATTAATAACCATTATTTAGTATCGTTTTCCTCGATTCGACTCGAATTGATTTACAACTTACCACAAGATTTATTTGTTTTTGGTTAATAATAATTGTTTGGTAATCTATGTCTATTTAAACAAAAAAAAGGGAATGTAGGCTATGGAATATATAAAAATAAAAATGCAATTAGTTCAAATAAAATTACTCTAAGATGCAAAATAAAGTTAAACTACAAAAGTAGATCTAGATGCAACAAAAGTAACTATAATTAAAAATATATCTAAATGCAAAATTAATCTAAATGCAAGCACATAATAGCAAATAAAAGTGACAACAAATGAATTCACAAAGATAAACTTAAATATAAAGCGTAAAGCTTCAACCTTTTTAAGCTTATTAATCTTTTAGATGATAAAGCTTGGAGCTTTATATACTAATAAGCTCAATAATCTCAAAAATGTGTAAACTTTATACTAATAATAAGCTTATCTAAATGAAATCTAATTTTTAAACCTTTAAATCTATGTTTTAAAACAATAATAATAACTAAAATAATTAAACCGATTTTTATGAAAAATATAACTTTTATGAAAAAAAAACAATTTAAACTATAACGATCTAATTTATAAAACTAAAGCGATAAAGCTAGAAAAATAAAAAGGAGACCTTTAGTACCCGTGGTCCGTAGAAAACGCTCTAAAACAAACAACATCAACAACGTCAACAAAATACGGCCCGTAAAGTACACGGCCAACCAATATCAAATCAAAACTAAGCGTAACCCGGCCCGTAAAGTACACGGCCAACCAAATCAATCACTAACCAAATTAATCAACCATATCAAGCTTGAACCAAATTAATCAACTATAAGCTCTTCTTCAAAAAATGGTAGATCGATACGTCGAGATCAAAGAAAACACA
The DNA here is from genome assembly GCA_025667525.1 of Glebionis coronaria. Lineage (NCBI taxonomy): Eukaryota > Viridiplantae > Streptophyta > Magnoliopsida > Asterales > Asteraceae > Glebionis > Glebionis coronaria. Next base: position 325,550,120 of record CM046877.1, read on the forward strand.
AAAGGTTAGGATAATAAGCAATAATTATTATATGATAAAGAGATTTAGTTAAAACTAATAGATCTAAACAACTAATAGATATAAACTAAAAGTAATAAATTAAAAAGCTAGCTTATAAATAAGTTGTAAGGCTAAGGTTAGAAGTTATGAGATTTAAAAAGCTAAAAAGGTAGTTAAATAAATCTTCCAACAATAAGCTAGATCTAGGAAAATAAGACAACAATAAACTTGAAATAAAATAAATTATTTCAAACTTATATATAAATCTTAACTTATATGGAAAAAGTTATGAAAAACTAATCCCAAAATAATAAGCTAGATTATAATTGAAAGTAAAAAGAAAGGAAGAATGAGAATTAAACTAAAAAAATTATTAATAAGCTAATAGATCTAAACTATTTTTTTTGTTTTTATAAAGAATTTAAATTTTTAAGCTAAAACTAATAGATCTAAACAACTAATAGATATAAACTAAAAGTAATTAATTAAAAAAACTAGCTTATTAATAAGTAGTAAGCCTAAGCTTAAAACTTATGTGATTCAAAACGCTTGAAAGCTAAATGAACAAATCACCCACAATAAGCTAGATCTATAAAAATAAGCCCACAATAAGCTTGATATAAGATGACTTATTTCAAACTTATATATAAATCTTAACTTATTTGGAAAAGTTACGAAAAACTAATCCCAAAACAATAAGCTAGATTATTAAGAAAAGATAAAGAAAGGTAGAATGCGAATAAGCTAAGAGAATAAGCTAAAACTTGAATTTTATTAAAACTGAAAAAGCTTAATGAATAAGCTAGTACATGATTTGAAAGAGAAAAATACAAAAACTATGTGTAAACTACTATAATGAAAAACTTAATGAAAGAAAAACTTGTGAAAAATGAAAGGAAGGGGGACTTTATATAGAGCCAACATTGGGGTATTTTTTAGTCATTTACTACATATTTTTGCTTGGAGGCTAAGTTTATGGGATCACATGCCTTCACATTCTGATCATAAGCCTGACACACGCCCAGCTTGTACTGACATGCGCCATATGCCACGTGTCATCCCTTGATTGGTCTGAAAAGCTGAGTCAACTGCCACCTCGTCATTCTCTGCCACCTCTGTCATTCTCTGCCACCTCGTACCAGCACTAATGCAATAGATCCCATCAAAAATTCGCAGTTAAGCGTGCTTGGGCGAAAGTAGTACTAGCCTGGGTGACCCACTGGAAAGTCCAACACTAAAAAATTCATAGAAAATAAACCGTGAGGAGTTACGACGCGAGGTCGGGACTGTTGGCTTCGTAATTTTGTGCTCTTTAATGTGGTTTATTAGTGGATGACTTTAGAGATTGGCAAAAATGGTCCTTGTTGTAAAATCTTCATCAACTCTTCATCTTTAGCCCTCCAAAACTTCATTCTTTTGGCACTTTTTTGTCCTTTGACTTTATCTTTGACTTTTTCTTCGATAAATGACCGCTAAATCCCGTGTTTCTTTCCTTTTGATCTTTTGTACCTATTTCACAACAAAAACACAACCCACACATAATTCTGACATTTACGATATTAATTACACGTTTTGGTCTTGTTTTTTCATTGTTTTAAGTGGTAAAAGGATAAGTGTTTACACACTTATTAAATCCCCTACACTTGACCATTGCAATGTCCCCATGCAATACACAATTTTAAAGCACAAATTTACATTTTTCATCATAATTAATCCACCTTGGCCTTTATTACGATATACTACTACTACTATAATAAAAGTAACTAAAGAACGATGAAAAACTTTATTCAAGGAAGCAAAAGATAACACAATTTCCATTTTATTTATTTACTTGAAATTGTTTGATGGAAGAAACTCGTAAAGAAATCTAAGACTTAAATTAGGGCTTTGGTGTCATGAATATTAATCACCCTCAAGTTTCACGTTCCCCATACCAAGCGTAAAAACGAGATCATTGTCATTACAAGTTAGTAAAGCTAACACTCACTCATGTTGTTTAATTATTCACTTAGACCCCCTTATTCCTACGGTGTATCTCTTATATTTTATTTTTGTCTTGAATGATCACGAGGATGAATTTTTTACTTATTTCGATAATTTATTAAGGCCGAAAATAAAGTATGACGATTTAATCAATATTTAGCTAAAAGATAAAATCTTTTAAAACGGCTTCTCGAAATCTCATAAAGTTCATATCTTGGCATAACTCGTTTCACGATTTGAGACCTTTCTCAGACCGATATTTGGCATGTACTTGAAACTTCAAATCTTGAGAGACGACCTTGAAATTATGGTCTTCTCTTCATATATGGAATATATCTTCACTTGGAGTATAGAGAGATAATTCAAACGTTGACCACGACTTCTTCATTTATCCTCTTCTTTATTTAGGATTTTGATATACAACGATCCGCCTCCTTTTCGGACTTGGATCGATTTATCCTCATACCTTGTTAGGGTCTTTTTGGATAGACTTCTCCATTATCTTTATGGGATTAATTGCTTCTCGTCGTGTGTCTTGATCCTTCATATTGATTTGGATTAATGATCTTCACATCACCTTTGGATCTTTAGCAAAAAAAGTGAATCCTCATGCCTTGCGAGGGCCTTTTTGGACTCGGGTATCCTCATGCCTTGTTAGGGCCTTTTGGATACGCCAATCTTCGCGTCCCGCTTCAATAAGTTATGCCTTGGCTATGAACTCTAATTAATACCGAGCAACTTTTAAACGATTTTGGGCTAGAAGCTAAGTAATTTTTCAAATCGTACAACCTTATTTATTGCATTTATTTTATTACATGTGATGGGAGACAAAGCTTATAATTAACTCACATAAGTTCATGAAAGAATACAAAACTTATAATTGACTCTATCATTTCTCGTTCTCCACAATTTAAAATCTCAAGGAATGAGACTCGTGGAAGCTTAGCCTAATAAACCAATTAAGGTCTACATGGTTAAGGATACTAGCTAGAATAAACTTTAATAAGTGAATTCGGGTTGAGTCAAAATATTCACGACATGCCTAATATATCAAAGACGTCTAAACTCGTTAAACCCATTTTATTTATTCATTTTTTATATAAACTTTATTATGGAATATATACATATGGTAGTGATGACAAAAGGAAAGAAGAAAAAAGAGAATAAAAGAAAAATACTACTAGGCCAAAATAGATTAAAAATTTTGAAAAACGTTGAAAAATATTAATTTTCCGGTTAAAATGAGGACAAATTCATGGTAAAGCCCACTTAAACTTCGATATAAGTCTCCCCTACACTTAATATGAACATTGTGCTCAATGTTTAAGCATGTGGAAGTAAACTCCCCTACACTTAGGACATTGTGCACGTTGTTTAAATCTTGCTAAGGAAGAGACAACTAAAGTGATCAATTTTTCAGGTTTTAGTAATATATAAAATTGAATCACAATAGCAAAAACAAATTGAAGATAAACGGGAACACGGGATCACGGTTCTTTGCAAAAGGCACCAAAAGTGGATCATAAAAGCACATGTCCCTACACAACATCACAAAACACAACCTACTTGGCTCCCCCTACACTTGTTGGTGGAAATGGGTGAAGGTGAAAAAGGTGGAAAAGGTAAAAATCTAACCTAGTTAAACGATGCTTGATTTAATCAAAAGAGTCTCTAGCTCGACTTGAATTCCCAAATTAACCATTCAAAGGGAAGCCTCTAATATCGATACCGGGATAAAAAATCTTGTCCTCGGTGGTAAAGTGTGAAGAAGCATAAGGGGTACTAAAACTACTCAAATAACGATGTGATGACGGAGTTAAACATGTAGAAAACTCATTTAAATAAGTTTTAAAATCTTTTCCTTTTTCATCATTTTTTAACTCTTTATGAGGGGGTGGGTTGTTCAAATTCTCAAAGCGATGATCGGTAAAGAACACCGCCCCCTCCGGGTCAACATATCCGTCATCCTCATGAACGTTAATCTCTTCGATTTCTTCATCATAAATAGGCTCGTCAAACCAAGGTTTGTCGTTCCCCTCATTGAGGATTTTAGAAACTCATATGAAAAGATCACGATCAATTACGAAACCATCATTTATTTGTGGGGATTGTTGATAAGTTAAATCCTCACGAATGTGGTGAACGTAATTCTCATTGGTGGAGTGTTGATTAGGTAACTCCTCGAGAATTGGATTTTTTGTCATGTGAGTTGGTTCGTCATTATTATTAAAAATAAGACATTCCAACTCATCAAGTTTGGCCTCTACGTTGGAAAAATCGTCCTCACTCGTAGGTGGAAGTGGAGGTAAAAGAGCTATCTCTTGTTCGATAATTTCCTCAATCTCGGTCTCGAATTCAAAATCATCATACTCACCACACAAAGAATTCTTTTTAGGAGAATCAAAAGTTGCTTGTGGACTTTTGAGTATGTGATCAATTTTGGCAAAATCGTTCTCATCGTCGTCATCAAAGAAAGTGTCGATGTGAGCACTCACAACCATGGTCTTACAAATCGAATGACTATGCTTAGGTGACCTTTCAATGACGAGCGGATCGATGTCGATAAAACCTTTAGCCTCAACAGATATTGGGCTAGGTTAAATAGGAGAGTCATCCTCATCCGATCCCGAGGAATAATTAAAAGTATAGTCGGAATCACAAGATAACTCATCCCTATCTACAAACTCCTTAGTTGTAGGACCAATTAAGGGTTCTTCTTCTATGGACACATTATAAAGTTCTTCACACTCCTCAAAAATTGGTTTATTAAAACATGTCGCACTAAGTGGATTTGAAGAAAGCATAAAGTCATTTGAAGGAATTGGTGAAGGAGTAATAAAAGAAATGGGGTCATCGATGGGTAATGTAGGCTCAAGTATAATCTTAGGAATTTCCTCAAATGGTGAGGAAGGAGGAGAGCTAAATGTATCCGTGGGTGTCAACACCGGAGGGGGAGTAAAACTCATGATAATCTCTGGGCCTTGTCTCTCCTTTATTGGCGGATAGATGGAAGGATCCACAGTGGGAACATCACTACTAATAGTGGTGTTAGCCTCAACATCAACTCTCAAAGACGGCTCAATAGTATCTTGAGCTTGATAGGTTTCTAAAATGAGAATGAATTTTCTATCGGTCTCCTCTTGCCATTCTCTTAGTAATCTATCATGTTCCTCAAGCTTTTGAAGAATTAAGTCCATGTGAGGTTGTGAAATATTCCCTTGATTATAGTTTTGAAAATTGCCTTCATTTTGAAAACCTTCATGATTTGAAAACCCTTGATTTTGAAATTCTCCATAAAACCCTTGATCATAATTTGGTGGGTTAATAGTTGTAGGAAAACTAGGGGAGCCAATATATGTATTAGTAGCATAGCACATAGTATCCTTATTAGTATAAATGTCCTCATAAGTTTTCTCACAATTAAAATAAACATGAGGTCCACCACAAGTCGTACACTCCTCGGACATAATCTTATAACGCTCTTCCGCAATATTTCCCAAATCGGACGATTATCCATGATAGTGTCGAAAGCTCGATTCTCGTGATCGGCTTGAGAGACGTTTCTTTTTCGCCTTCTTTGAAGGACGAGGTACACCAATCAGTATTTGTACACGCTACCGAGTGTGCATGCAACTAAAAACGAGGAATGAGGTAGGAGACCTCAGTCGACTTTGAGAGGAAAGGGATTATCCCTCTCGAGGTGCAATATGAAAAACCTACAAAAAAATATATACGTAATACTACTTGGGAGGCAAAACCCTCGATTAGCCTTCCTTCTTAAAATACTCACAAGTAAACGGGGGGAATGAGATGGCGCGAAGCACTTAAGTACCTAGCTTCCCTTAGACGGCCTTTTATAGCATGTCGCCTATCTATTCACCGTATAGTTCGTATTTTTTCGAATTATTGCTTATCGAAAGTAATTATCTATTTTTGCCTTTATTTTTCTTTGATTGATACACGTATATGGAAACGGAACGCCTCCAAATACGGGTTATTGCAAGCAATACTTTTGGAATATTGTATATTGGGGTTCTTATACGTAATATCTATAGTAAAAAGAAAAATCTTTTTGTATTTTTTTAAGAAAAATATATATTCACAATAAAAACGAAAGAAATCGAAATAAGAAAAATAACAGTTTTACTTAATGTTTTTGGTGTAATACCTTAGGAAAAGTATTACTTTTGGAATTTTTTTATTTTTTTGGTGCAAATCTTAGGAAAGAATTTGCTTTTGTGATTTTTTTTATATTTTTGATTTGTTTATGTTTTTTATTTTTTAACAAGAAAAATAACATTCAAAATTGAAGGGATCCCAAAATCTAAATCGTCTCACGAAAAATCGTCAATCGTAACGAGCGAAGCGGCAACGGCGCCATTTTAATAACCATTATTTAGTATCGTTTTCCTCTATTCGACTCGAATTGATTTACAACTTAACACAAGATTTATTTGTTTTTGGTTAATAATAATTGTTTGGTAATCTATGTCTATTTAAACTAAAAAATGGGAAAAATATGTAGGCTATGGAATATATAAAAATAAAAATGCAATTAGTTCAAATAAAATTACTCTCAGATGCAAATTAAAGTTAAACTACAAAAGTAGATCTAGATGCAACAAAAGTAAATATAATTAAAAATATATATAAATGCAAAATTAATCTAAATGCAAGCACGTTATAGCAAATAAAAGTGACAAAAAATGAAATCACAAAAATAAACTTAAATATAAAGCGTAAAGCTTCAACCTTTTTAAGCTTATTAATCTTTTAGATGATAAAGCTTGGAGCTTTATATACTAATAAGCTCAATAATCTCAAAAAGGTGTAAACTTTATACTAATAATAAGCTTATCTAAATAAAATCTAATTTTTAAACCTTTAAATCTATATTTTAAAACAATAATAATAAGTAAAACTAATTAAACCGATTTTTATGAAAAATATAACTTTGATGAAGAAAAAAACTGTTTAAACAATAACGATCTAATTAATAAAACTAAAGCGATAAGGCTATAAAAATAAAAAGGAAAACTTTAGTACCCGTGGTCCGTAGAAAACGCTCTAAAACAAACAACATCAACAACGTCAACAAAATACGGCCCGTAAAGTACACGACCAACCAATATCAAACCAAAACTAAGCGTAACCCGACCCGTAAAGTACACGGCCAACCAAATCAATCTCTAACCAAATTAATCAACCATATCAAGCTTGAACCAAATTAATCAACTATAAGCTCTTCTTCAAAAAATGGTAGATCAATACGCCGAGATCAAAGAAAACACAAAAGGTTAGGATAATAAGAAATAATTATTATATGATAAAGAGATTTAGTTAAAACTAATAGATTTAAACAACTAATAGATATAAACTAAAAGTAATTAATTAAAAAGCTAGCTTATAAATAAGTTGTAAGCCTAAGCTTAGAACTTATGAGATTTAAAAAGCTAAAAAGCTAATTAAATTAATCCTCCAACAATAAGCTAGATCTAGGAAAATAAGGTAACAATAAACTTGAAATAAAATAAATTATTTCAAACTTATATATAAATCTTAACTTATTTGTAAAAATTTATGAAAAACTAATTCCAAAATAATAAGCTAGATTATAATTGAAAGTAAAAAGAAAGGAAGAATGAGAATTAAACTAAAGATATTATTAATAAGCTAATAGATCTAAACTATTTTTTTTTTGTTTTTATAAAGTATTTAAATTTTTAATCTAAAACTAATAGATCTAAACAACTAATAGATATAAACTAAAAGTAATTAATTAAAAAAAAACTAGCTTATTAATAAGTAGTAAGCCTAAGCTTAAAACTTATGTGATTCAAAAAGCTTGAAAGCTAAATGAACAAATCACCCACAATAAGCTAGATCTATAAAAATAAGCCCACAATAAGCTTGAAATAAGATGACTTTTTTCAAACTTATATATAAATCTTAACTTATTTGGAAAAAGTTATGAAAAACTAATCCCAAAATAATAAGCTAGATTATTAAGAAAAGATAAAGAAAGGTAGAATGAGAATAAGCTAAGAGAATAAGCTAAAACTTGAATTTTATTAAAAGTGAAAAAGCGTAATGAATAAGCTAGTACAAGATTTGAAAGAGAAAAATACAAAAACTATGTGTAAACTACTATAATGAAAAACTTAATGAAAGAAAAACTTGTGAAAAATGAAAGGAAGGGGGACTTAATATAGAGCCAACATTGGGGGTATTTTAGTCATTTACTACATATTTTTGCTTGGAGGCTAAATTTATGGGATCACATGCCTTCACATTCTGATCATAAGCCTGACACACGCCCATCTTGTACTGACATGCGCCATATGCCACGTGTCATCCCTTGATTGGTCTGAAAAGCTGAGTCAACTACCACCTCGTCATTCTCTGCCACCTCTGTCATTCTCTGCCACCTCGTACCAACACTAATGTAATAGATCCCATCAAAAATTCGCAGTTAAGCGTGCTTGGGCGAGAGTAGTACTAGCCTGGGTGATCCGTTGGAAAGTCCAACACTAAAAAATTCATAGAAAATAAACCGTGAGGAGTTACGACGCGAGGTCGGGACCGTTGGCTTCGTAATTTTGTGCTCTTCAATGTGGTTTATTAGTGGATGACTTTAGAGATTGGCAAAAATGGTCCTTGTTGTAAAATCTTCATCAAATCTTCATCTTTAGCCCTCCAAACTTCATTATTTTGGCACTTTTTGGTCCTTTGACTTTATCTTTGACTTTTTCTTCGATAAATGACCGCTAAATCCCGTGTTTTATTTCCTTTTGATCTTTTGTACCTATTTCACAACAAAAACACAAACCGCGCATAATTCTGACATTTATGATATTAATTACACGTTTTGGTCTTGTTTTTTTTATTATTTTAAGTGGTAAAAGGATATGTGTTTACACACTTATTATACATTCCTGTTAGAAGATTCACCTGGATTGAGAGACGATGCGCCACCAACTGGTCAACCCAGACACAAAAATAAAGAGTCAGCTTCAAACTTTAAAGTTCATGCATCGAGAAAACTAAAAATGATCCTTTCTTTAGGCCAGAATGATTATTGATTTTTTCATTCTTCTTACTGAAACTCACATAAATTGATTTCAAATGCATCAAGTAATCTGTTTTTGATCTTTTTAAATGTAAATAGCGAGTCTTTGTTGTGCATGTGCAGGTTACACCTGACAATCGGGGAGAGTAAAGAGTTGCTTGCACCAGAAAAAAACGGTATGTCACATGGTGCAGCTCTTTATTTTGAGCCGTGGATGGAGTGGACAATGGAGAAAATGGTTGCAGGGACATTAAGGTGAAAACCTGCAACAATCAGTCTAGAAAAATCGTGTATTACTACAGATGTTTTGACCCATTACAGTTCCCTTAGATGTTTCCACATGGAGAACTTGGATGACATCAGGGAATACCTAAAATAGATGTAAACAAAAAGCGCAAAGTGGAAGACCAACAGTAAAGGCTGCAACTCTTATTTCTCATCACAATGTGACAAACGCTGGTCAATCAACACTGGAAGTAAAGAGAATGATACGGAAGTAGATAGTTGGTCACCATATGTTTCTACGTCTGATGAAAGGGTATAAACCACCACATTTTGTTTAGGACAAGGATGTGAGCTCTGATGACTTAGATGGTGTCTTCAATGAATCCAAGGTTATCTCTTCACTTTTCATTCCCCTTTTGATAGTCAAATTTTGTATTCAGGAACATCTTGTAACAAAAAACAAAGAAAAATCTGACTTTATGAATGTCTTTGAGCTAAACGAGATCACATAGTTTTAAATTAAGGTGTGTTTAAATTGATCTAATGTAGAAACTGATTACAGGTTTTATGGGTATGCTTATTGCAAACGTGCAGTTTAAGGAGTGTTTATCTATACAATCATATTAAATAACTTGAAATAATCTGATCCATATGCGTTTGAATACCAGAATTAATTTAAATTGCATTATAAATGGACTTGATCGGATTTGTTTTTACGAAATGTAGGTATTTTTAAAATATTAATTTATTTTTATGAAAATTACCCAAGACAAAATCTATTATACAAGGTGCTTATTCTTTAGCACCTTGTAAGTACTTATCAACAACCAGAATTGGGTTTGTTTAGTTGGCTGGTTGGTTGGTTGGTTTGATCCGTTATCCAAATCCCCCATTTTTCCACCCCTATTATTGAGCAAAAAACATGAATGTAACTTATTTTAAATGCATATGATTTGTAGGGGGCCACAAATACATGTTACATCACGCAAGTCAAAGAGGTTAGTGGTGAATATTTTCATCGACAATTATATGTTCATGTCTACAGCCAACTAGGATGCACAGATAAAGCACCCTGAGGAACAATCAAACTCGATCTAGGGTAATTACCGTCAACATTGCCATCAACAACTGGAATTGCAGCACTGGCAACATCATTCAAGGCTATTTGGAGACAGTATGGTAATTTAAAGGTGAAAGTGCGAGGTTGAGAGCAGTAAATGTCACTATTGGGACATGTAGTTTATTTGCAAGTTGTAAAAGCACTTCAACCACCTCAGAACGGTGTGGACCGATAACAACTAAAGAAGAGATCTCCAAGTACTTCAATGCTGAAAAAAATCAAATTTCTAATTAATATTCGATACAAAATTATTTATAAGTTTCTAACACTAATTTAAATAACATTAAGACGAGTTTTTTTACCGCCAAAAATGCAATAGACACCAGCTTAGTTTGAGTCGTGAGTTGAAATAGTCAGTCGTATTCCTGGTAAAAATCTTGGATCAGAATTCAGAGCATCAACAGCAGCTTTCAGGGCAATGTGAATACACTACAATCAATGACAAAGCCAAAATCTGTGTAGGGAATGAATTATTTGCAAGCCTTTAGCTTATTCTCTCAAGTCAATAGAGTGGAAGACCCCTGTAAAGGTAAATTATTACTTTCTAGATGTTTCAGTTATGGGCGATTTATTTTAAGGAAATACTTTATATTTCATTAATTTACCTTCATTGTTCACCATTGTCTGAACTATCTGAGGTGCAACTCAAGCAGCGGAAGCTGCCATACTTTGGAACTTCATAAAGTAAACTACATGCTATTAAAAGAATATAAATTATTTATAACTAAAATTGGCCATAAAGTATTTATAACGAGTATTTAGCAAAACTGACTTATTTAAAAATTATAGCGAGTAATATTAACTCTAAAAATTGCCAGGGAGTTTGGCCTCATACCAGACATTTATCTCTTAACCAAAGGAAAATTTCATGCCTTCATATCCTTCCTTGAGCAACACATTATCGATCTCAATGTTGTCAAGGTACAAGATGATCCTGTACCAGCTATTCAACATATCTTTAATACATTTGAAGGAGGTCCACCAGCTGATGTTTCATCTGTTCGCTCTATGTAAGTTGACCTTCAAGGTACTTCACTTTTTTACCTTGGACATTTGGTTGTTCTTTTATGTTTTGGATTTTCTCTTTATATGCAACCTGTAAGGAGCCTTGTGACTATTTGTGTTGGCATTCCTGACAATTTCATGATCTCACTAAACTATGCGCATAGAAGGAAAGATATTTTTCTGGATCTTATTTTGTGAGCTTTTAGTTTTACCAATCAAAACTTCCTAAAATATAAAGGCACGTAGTTCTTCCTCCTGTTGAGCATAATTGGTCCTTTCCTGGATATTTCAGCAACGGGGAAGAGGCTAGGTTAGTGTCCTTCGCGTAACAGCTCATAAAACACCAACAGAAACTTTAGAATCTAGCCGTGCTTGGGATGGTGAACTTAAGTTTATGACTCTATTTTTTCTGACGGTAAGTACATTATCACAAGTGTTGTGGGGGAGGAAAAGTCGTGTTAGATCAGGAATGATTTCCACAGGTTATATTAACCATTCAATGGTACAGCTAACAATTATTCTAATTCTAATAGGCCCATATTTGTTGCAACCATTCAAGGCAACTAAGGGTGGTTCTTATTGCTTAAATGCATCTCCAAGACCACCAACATACCCCTGCTCTCAATCAACATTATTGGCTTAATTGAACCGCCACTTTTAATGTCCAAATTTTGCAAAATTTTGTAGAGATAATCACTTCTTGTTTAATTCTTGAATCTGTGTCCAGATGTTCAAATCCAAAACACCTGGTTTGGAGTATGTTAGCCTTGTCCGTTTTCTGGTCATAAGTAATACAAAAAACTGTCTAAAACAAGCAGCCATGTGGGTCTCCTGTTCATAATATGGAACAAGACAGCAGAGATATTTGACATACATGCATACGCAATAGTTGAAAAACTATTTTAATTCGATTATATAATTGTACTACACGTATAAAAGCATCCCTTGGCGATGCAAATCTCTACCTGAAGCATTATATTTCAGATCTGCTTAGCTATTTTTATGCGTTTGTTTGTCCTTCGTATGATGATACTACCATCGCAAATGATCACATGGAAGAACTGACATGTGAAAACACGTTAGGTAACATAGTGTACATATTGTACTTCTTTACAGATTTTTTAACGATCATCATTGCAAGATTATTTAAATAAGAATTTTCCGAGTACAATACCTTTGCATGATTTTCTGTATTTACAGGTTGGTGGATTAAATAAATGTGACACTTATGCAACGATTGGCGTCCTTGACCTATATGGTTTTGAGAGCTTTAAAAACAACATGTAAATTTTCTATGTTGAGGATATAATTTCTATTCCTGACTTGGGATGATCTAATCTTAATTCTTATTGTTTGCACGTGTATAGTTTTGAACAGTGTTGTATTAATTTTACTAACGAGAAGCTAAAATAGCTCTTCAATCAGGTGCGCCTTAAGTGCTTTTGACAAAAATCTGTTACTTCCTCTATGTGAAATTGTAGAACTGATTCCCCGTATTATTTGTCCCCTTTAAACAACATGTTTTAAGGATGTAGCAAGAGATACACCAAAGACGAAAAATAGATTTGATGATATAAGTTATGTTTAGGATATAATTTCTTCATATTATAGTATAGTCGTATAGAGAGAGATGATGCATTAGGCTAATGCTCATATTGTATATATGTTCAGAAACCTGGTGGGATGATTGCTCTACTTGACAAAGCCTGGTAAGCAAAATTACTCAATCCACACACACATGCTCATATATGTGATTATTTGTGTATATTCACGTTATAATATATTTACTTTCAGTTGTGCTCTAGGAAGTGTGAATCTATAAGATTCGGTACGCAAAAATGATGCTACTATTGCGGTTACATAGGCTCACTATGGAGCTTCTATAACCCTAGTAGTGCAAACCCAAAACCACAAACCGAGGTGCAAACCAGAATCCGACCGCTCCCCAAGGTTACCAACCTTGATCAGGTATCTATATTGTTTTGTTTTGTTTTTGTTTTTCTATCTTTTCTATTATCTTTTATGATGCATATTATATTGGAAGATCTATTATGTTGTCTCTATTTGCATTTGGAAGGAATGGCGCAGTTGGTTAGCAAGTTTGTTGAACCTGATAGTCATATAATCTAAATACATTCGGCGATTAAAACCAAGAAACAACTAAACACCCTTTTACAAACGACATTCAAACATACACTTACAGTGGCCATCCAAAATCCCCTTGACAATAATAAAACAGCCCCTTTAGCAGCCATCCAAACACCCATGACTACAAAACCACCTTGAAGGGGATCATAAGTCCAAAACAAAACAAAAATGAGCCCCCTAACATGGATATTAGGAAGTAGGCCTATACACATAAGGAGTAGTTACATGGTTCCGTATTGACTGGCCATTTACATGAAGGTGGAACTAATGAGAAAGACAATTATGATTGAAAAGTTCGCTCACAGTTGGAGCAGCTAAAGAGTGACAAATTTGTGACATCAATATACAGAGTCACCCGAGTAGGACTGATGATCTAACACAAGTAATATATATCAGGATTAATAGAACACTTATTTACATACAAGGAAAAAAATATAAATATGTGCTTACGCAGTACAGATAACTCGACTAATACGTCTAAAATTGCAAAGGTATGCATATAAACTGAAGATTTAGTTCATTTTTCTTCTGTTGAATATGTCGAACTGAATGATTTTTATGTGAATGCTATGTATGGTTGATTTGTTTGTTTTGCTCATGATATAGTAAAGATGGAAAATTATGGGGTTCCAACTCGAAGGCCTGTGCTCCAGATGATATGTGGGGCGGCTGGGTATAGAAGCCAAGGTCAATAGGTTGATCTTGACATGTTGGAATTTCGCAATTATTAGCTTCTTTTCTGTCTGGCGTGATAGGTATGACGCTTATTGTCTTTTTTTTTGCATAATAAAAGCCATTACATGGTTGGAGATTTATTTATAATTTTGTTTATGAGTGATTAAGCCTTAAGTGTGATTTGGTTGACATATTTTTGACTTGCTTTTAATATAGTTTTGAAAATGTTGTTGCGGTTATTTTTAATGGTTCTTTCACATAGCCAGTGCGCTGAGTAGCCTCGATATATCAGGTTCCAGCCAATACTCGGCAGAATCTACTCAAAAGGTTGGTCCTTGTTGTCTATGCTAAGACTGCTCTAATATTTGCAAAATATGTCTAAGACATGCAAATATGGTTTCACAAGTCGGTTGTAAAGTGAAACTGTTCATATTATGATCTCTGAAAACTCTATGTTAGGTGTCTCATATTAAACATTAATGTATTTTTCTCAAAGATTCCAACTCTACTTATGCTAAGGTCCCGCTTCACTAGTCTATACCAGGTAACATTAATGCAAATTTAGTCCCTATCACAAAGTTCAGAAGAAGGAAGTTCCCTTTTTCTAAGAATTTCATAAAGGTATGTTTTATAGAGTAGTTGTAATATCTAAACATATGATACATATTGCAAACAGAAACATGATAATGTTTTTCTACTATACATATAGGTTACCACAGTTTCGGAATGAAGCTTTATTTAGTTTCAAAGCGAAGATCTCATAAGGGAAAAGAGTGGCTGTTTCACAAACATTTTAATTTTTTCACTATTCAACCTTTATCAAATTACGTGGAGCTGGACCTGATGTTGGTTCCCTATTCTTCACTCTTTAATAATGTGATGGCTCACCTAACAAATCAAATGTGATACCGCTTGCCAAAAAGAGTAATATGGTTGTTGAAATGTAAATCTTGCTTATGTTTTAGAGAGAGAAAGAGATAGAAAGATGGTCGATTACACACAATTCTAGAGAGATAAAACCAAAGAGAAGTATGTGAAAAAATGAATAACCACACACCCTCTACATCAAAGGAGAGGGTTTATATACCCAAGCCTTTTTCATGGGCTTGGGCTTACATTTGGGCCGACCTACACATGTTGTAGGTTAGGCTTGGGTTTGTTTGTTAAATAAAGATAAGTAACTAAACTACGAGCTATTACATGGACTATTATTGGAGTGACCGATCCTTATTAATACGTAAAATGTATTTCCAACAATCTCCCCCTAAGGTAGGTCACTCCAAACAAGGGCATTACCCAAGTTACAATAATAAGATAAACCTAGCATACTATGCTTGTATTGAGCTCGTAGTCTTCGTCTTTCTTTTTCTTTTTCTTTTCTGGTGAACATGCTGATGTGATCTTTGATATCAATCTTGAGAATTAATCTCTTGCCTTGATCTCGTGCATCCATCACTTGTGATCTTCGCCTCTTCGTGACACCATGTCCGACATACTTATACCTTAGTAATTCTTGAAAGCTTCAGAGTTCGATACAGCGGAAGACTTAACTTTTAGGCTTTCTTGAATTAGATGAGGTATTAAGTGCATAAAGTATAAGCATGCGGGGACGACTTCTTCTCGGATTCCGCAACGCCACCGTCTTCAAATGCCGCAACATAAGTAGACACGAACGAAATGGCTTTGAACATTTCATTCTAATTCGGTAGCATTTTACCTCCGGTCGGTGAAGACCGTTGGACGATATAAAATACCGTACTTGTGGCAGGTATATTTAATTAAAAATCTCCTTACCAAGAATTCGCGGGTAAACCCGTTCTCTTTATTCGACCGTCCAAAGCTGACTGCGAACGTAAAGAGTGAATCATTTGGATAAAATTATCCGCATGTTTGAAGCCGTCAATTCTGATTCCTGGAACAAGTTTGATTCATTAAAGAATCGCACCATCGTTGCTTTCCAGTCGTCACGAGCTTGATTCATATTGAATCTTGCAAGTTACCTACCATGTATTGTTTAAGGTTAACACTAGAAGGATTTCCACTCATCACTGTGAACACTAAGGTATCACTCTGAGTGTTCTGGCAAGATCACTAAGATATTGCGTAGAGGCCTGGAACGTGTTTAAGTTAAGATAAGAATTAAAACGCTGTTGCTTTACAGTTATCACAAGTTTGATTCATAAAGAATCTCACAAGTCACCTACCATGAGCTTTTTGATATTCGCTCAAGAAGGATTTCCATCTTCATTGTAAATACTTTCGTATTACTCGGATGTTCAGGCAAGATCATGAAGATTTTGCGTAGGACTCTTAAGATCTTTCTTACTTTTCACAGTGTATGAAGAAGCAAGGAATTATGAAAGTGTGTCCTAATGAGATATTTGATGATCTCAAATGGCTCTAGACTCGATCGTGCACTTTGGATTTTAGTGATCGGAGGCTGGAGAGGAGTGCCACCATTTCAATACCAATTTATTAGGAGTGAATAAATCAATAGATAATGCGTTGTCTCCGTGTGATTAAAACAAATATCTTTTAAGAGATATCTGGGTTAGCTGGGATGGGTTGTGCATTGCATCACTGGATCCATGATGTCTATCTTCAATATCGAGCATCATTAAAATGATCTCAATAGCATATGTGTTGACCCGGTTTCTGCCTAAAGTTGTAAGGAGGGCTTCTTTCTTTACACCCTTTATCTTTACAATTCTTTTTCATTCTTCAACCCCTTCAATGCTTACCAATACGTCATAACTAGCACCTTGTTATGATTGTTCCAGTGCTAACTTAAGTACTTGGTCGGCATTCAGCTACGTTCACAATCTTTCTCCATCTTTCCTAAGGACTACTATTTTTAGTTATGGAATGTCCTTGGGAAGATTCCTCCGGTTCTGGAAGAATCATAGGACTTAACCTATCCTACCATCCTTATGTAACCACAATCTTCATCGTCGTGAAATAAATGGGTTTTGGGTAAGTATATGTCACCATGAAAATCCATTTTGATATAGCAAATCCATTTTGCTCCCCCTTAACATATGCCACAATATTCGAAAACATTTCGCACATGTCGGGATGAGCCAGCACATTAAGTCAAACCATTTGTGATAATATCCCATATTAAATCACATTTTCTCCCCCATATTAAAAATATTAACCCAATCGATGTTTTTAATATCAATTGATTTAATGTAGTTTTAACAAAGGTTTTGGGAAGAAAAATGCGAGTCCGTTTTATCTTCATGATACCAACTGTGTGAGATATGATATCGATTTGTAACAAGATCACATATTCCCCATATTAAAAAGAATTTACAAGGTTAGACCTGATTGATGAGAACATCATATGATAAGATCAAATGGTTCTTGGCAGCATATGTTGGTCGCCTCATCAGGTTTGAAGTCATCTCTTGACACCACGTGTACGGTTGGTATTCTTGTATTGACACCAATTAGTGAGCTTGGCACGTTCGGCATCAAAGATTCTGAATGCTTGATAATTGCTCCCCCTCAATTGTTGACCCGTGTTCTATTGAAAGAGTTGTAGTCTTCGTTTGAGTAGTTGCATCGTCGAGTATTGATACAAGGCTTTTGACACCCTATATAAAAATTAATTAAAGTTCGTTGTGTGGTTCTCTTCGAATTGAAAAACTTTATGTTTTATGTGCGACTCAGTTGTCTTTGGTGGAACAAAAGTTATGTGTCGTTGTAGTTTTAAAAATAAAAGGTGCAAAACAATTAAAGTAAAAGTGCTATTAAAGTAAATCTAAGTCTAATTAAAAATAAAGTGCAAGTATTTAAAGTGCGACTAAAACTAAGGGCAATAAAGGTGAATAACGCAAACTTAAATCTAACTAAGGCAAACTTAAAACGCAACTAAAACTAAAACTTAAACTAAGGCAAATAAACTTAAAGTGCAATTAAGGCAAAAAGCGGGAAAAGTAAAGCTTAAAACGAAAAGGCAGAAAACTAAAAACTAAGATTTCCCAATCCGGAATAAACTCCTATTCGGAATAAATGCTATACGGAATAACTGTCACCTATTCGGAAAGATAGCCCCTATTCGGAATATTTGTTTACTCGGAATATTAGACCCTATGCGGAATAATCCCCTATTCGGAATAGCTGTCCCTATTCGGAATAAAGAGCCTATTCGGAAAGATCCCCTTATGCGGAAAGATCTTCCTATTCGGAATAACCAGTCCTATTCGGAATATTCCCCCTATTCGGAATAAGTTGTCCACTCGGAATGTTGGTCTATTCGGAATCCTGTCACCAATTCGGAAAGTCCCCTATTCGGAATGTACCCCTATTCGGAAAGAAGTGCCTGTTCGGAATACTAGTCCTATGCGGAAAAAGGTGCCTATTCGGAAACTTACTCTTACTCGGAATAAATAATATTCCGCATAAGCCTAATTGCCAAAACCCTTACTCGGAATAAATTATATTCCGCATAGACCACAAACTGACAAACCTTTATTCGGAATAACCTGGGCTCAAGTCTGGGAAAGAACAGTTACTGAAAAACGAAGAACCAGGAGAAAGAGATGGTACGGATCTAAATAAAACTTAACCAAATCAAACACGAAATTTAATCAAACAAATTAATAAACAAATATAAAGCATAAACAATCAATCCAAAGCAATCAAATCAAATAATAAAGATCAAAATAATCAAAACCACTTTAATCAAATCAACCAAAAATAAAGATCTTGGACATAAACAAATCAACACAAAGATTAAAGAAAGGTAGAATGAGATTAACAAGGAAAAGATAAAACTTGACAAGAATTAAAAAGGAAAACTTACTTGAATTAAATGGTAATTAAGTGCAAGACAAGGTAATTAAATTGGACAAGTAATAAAAGGTGCAAGGTAATTAAAAATGGAAGAGCTAATTTGTCAAGTTAGCCAACAACAAGAAATGATTAACAATCCTAATCTATATATAGGGGAGGATTAAGGAAGCTTCCTCCCCTCCTTCATTTCTTGTTAATTGCAAGATTAAGCCCCTCCTTCATTTAATCTTCATTAATTGCGTCATTAGTCCTTTTCTTCTAATCTTTCTTTTAAATTCGGACTTTTAAGGACTTGTGGCTCGGGATATCTTTTGAACTCGTCTTTAGTTTCTTCAATAAAATAGACTTGAGTTTCTCGGCTTTTGATAAACTTCCGTCTTTTGACTTTTTCTTCGATAAATCTTCAGAATTGGTCTTGGACTTCCGTTCTTTTTCCACTCTTGACTTCTCGACTCCGCCTTTCATCTTTTTCTTCAATAAGAGCCGTGAATGTCCGTGAATTCCCGTGTTTTCTCCACTTTTCATAATTTCATCCTAAAATACAACAAAAACACAAACCACGCATAATTCCGACATAAAAGACATAAAATACACGTTTTGGTCCGGTTATTATTGTAATTAAGTGGTAGAAAAGATGGGTGTTTACACACCTATCAAATCCCCTACATTTGACCATTGCAATGTCCTCATGCAATGCATTAGTTACAAAGCATGTTTACACTTTTCATCATAATCAATCCACATTGGCCTTTATTAAAGAGATAGAAAATTATAAAAATGCAAACAAAGAAATTAAAAGCATACCTTGGGTTTTGAAAATGTTATGAATAATCATCATCCTCAACTTTTCACTTTCTCCAAACCAAGCTTAAAAACGAGATCATTGTTATTATAAGTTAGTAAACTAACACGAACTCATGTGGCCCAATTATTCACTTAGACTCCCTAATTCCTATGGGTATCTCTTATATTTTATTATTTGTCTTGAATGATCACGAAGATGCATTGTTTGACTTATTTCGATAATTATTAGGTCTGAAAATAAAGTGCACGATTTAATCAATAGTTAGCTAAAGGACCAAATCTTTTAAAACTGCTTCTCGGGATATCAAAAAGTTCATATCTTGGCATAACTTGGTTCGCGATTTGAGACCTTTCTCGGGCCGATATTTGGCAGCGACTTCATACTTCAAATCTTGAGAGACGTTCATGAAATAATGGTCTTCTCTTCATAATTGGAATTTCTTCACTTGGAATTTTTGAGAGATTCTTCATATATGGACCACGACTTCTTCATTTTTCTCCAATCTTTATTTTGGATTTTGATATACAACGATCCGCCTCCTTTATTGACTTGGATCTATTTATCCTCATACCTTGTTAGGGTCTTTTCGGATACACTTCTCCATGACTTTTGGGAGTTTCGCTTTACGTCGTGTGTCTCGATCCTTCATATTGATTTTCGATAAATGATTCTTCACATCACTTTTGGATCTTTAGCAACAAAATATAGCCCTCATGCCTTGTTAGGGCCTTTTCGGACTCGCCAATCTTCGCGCCCCGCTTCATAAGTTATGCCTTGGCTATGAACTCTCGTCATTACCGAGCAACTTTTAAACGATCTGGGGCTAGAAGCTAAGTAACTTTTCAAATCGTACAACCTCATTTATTAGCAAATAAATTATTAGCAAGCGATGGGAGAATAGGCTCATAATTAACTCACATAAATTCATGGAAGAATACCGAACTTATAATTGGCTCTATCATCTCTCGTTCTCCACAGTTTAAAATCTCAAGTAATGAGACTCGTGGATGCTTAGCCTATTAAATCAAAGTTTTGGGTTTTCGAGTCGCCTATAGGATCTTGCAAATTCTTAGACTCTTTCAAGTTTAGAAATCGCATCTTAAAGTTCCCTTGATAAACGACTCTCTAGGATCAATTATAGGAACTTGCGAAAAGTTCTTGTTCTTAACCCGTGAGAGTTAAGACTTTCGCGTTTTATAGCTCCCTATATAAAAGCCTAGCAAAACTTGACTTAAACACGTTAAGGATACTAGCTAGAGTAAACTCGGATTGAGTCAAAAGATTCACAACGTTTTGAAAATTAAAACCACTTATTAAACATTTATTCTAGCGGAGAAAGGAAATAACTATACAAAGATAACAACTAATAGGCCAAAATAGATCAAAAATTTTGAAAAATGTCGAAAAATTGATTTTCCGGTTAAAATGAGGACAAATACAAGGAAAAGACCACTTAACTTCGATAGAAGTCCCCCCTACACTTAAGATAAACATTGTCCTCAATGTTTAAGCATGTGGGAGTAAACTCCCCTACACTTAGGACATTGTGCACGTTGTTTAAATCTCGCTAAGGAAAAGACCACTAAAGAGATTCCTATTTTAATATTGAGAAAATATAAAATAGTGAATCGAAAAGAGTTTAGGATAGAACCGGGAAGAAGTAGAACACGGAATCACGGATCGTCAAGAATAATCAAAAGTGGATCGTTGAAGCTCGAATCCCTGATTAAGAAGTGAGGAGAGGAAATAGCAATCCAAGGGGTCCCCCCTACACTTATGATAAAGAAAGCGGAAAGATAGATGCATGGGTTGCCTCCCAAGAAGCGCTTGGTTTTTGTTAACCGAGTCGTGAGCCTGACTCGACCTTGATCATTAACGGAAGTAGCATGAAACAAATCTACCAGGATCAAAGACATAGTTTTCATCCATCAATAAGCAAGAGCTTAAGGCGAACAAGGCAAGCCAAAAGAGAAGTGGCAGGGTTCCCTTAAGCAGTGATGGAGCATGGTGGGAGCAAGTAGGAGGCGGTGCAAGCATGTCTTCAAAATATCCAAAGATCTTTCCTTTTATTGCATCAGGTGGATACTGAGATGGCTTAAAGACTTCAATACCGGGATCGAACACCTTTTCCTTCAGGGGAAAATAGCACTCCGGCTCAACCGAGTGTGAAGAAGATCCACAAAGAAGCACAACCTCGTCCTCAGAAGTGGGACAAAGAGGTGTCAAATCATAAGTGCAACGGATTTCGGTGTCAACCGGTTTCTTCTCCTTGGATAAAATGCTCTTCAAATCCAAAGTAGGATCAAGACGATAATCTTCAAAGTCCAAAGGAGGTGCATCACTCTCATGAGGGAAGTATGTGTTGAGAAATTCAGAGAAATCTTCCTCGAATGAGTAATCGTCCAAAGTAGGATCGAGTGATGGCGGAGGATCTTCATCATGTGAAGAATCGCTCGAGAGAGTATCAGCCTCATCAAAATCATCGAATGTGGGCAGCTCGGGATACTCAGAAGTACAATCAAAATCATCCGAGTCTGAGCTAGAATCATCATCATAAGCATCGAAGACCGGTGGAGAATCAAAAACGGGAGAAGCGTCCAAAGTAGAGTGAGAATCATCCACATTATCTTCAAAGAGTGGATTATCAGTGGAAGACTCGAATAGAGGATTGTCATAGACGGTAAAGTCATCGAGCACATTTATCATATTCACTGATTCTCGGTCTCCAAAAGATTTGCCTGTAAGCTTCCCCATTTTAAAAACTTTAGAATCATCCCCGACTCGTAAGATTAACTCACCTTCGGCCACATCTATTAAAGCACGTCCGGTTCTCAAGAATGGCCGACCAAGTATTAGAGGAATACGAGGGTCCATTTCATAATCAACTACGACAAAATCGACCGGGAAGGTAAATGTGCCAACTTTGATAAACACGTCTTCGGCTATACCAACGGGGTAAGCGAGAGTGCGGTTTGCAAGTTCGAGAGTCATCTTTGTAGGAATGAGATCGGGCAATGATAGTGTTTTCCAAACACTGAGTGGCATAAGATTAATACTAGCCCCGAGATCAGCAAGGGCAGTAAATTCTTCAGTTTTGTTGAATACGCAAGACAACACAAAACGACCGGGATCTCCAAGCTTTTCCGGAAGTTCTCTAAGAAGGACTACAGAGCAGTTTTCATTTAAGCGTGTGTTGGCGAGTTCAAGCAACTTCTCCTTCTTGCTAAGCAATTCCTTGAATGCTTTGACAAATTTCGGCATGTGGCAAAGTGCTTCAACAAGGCTGATGTTGATGGTCATTTTAGATAGCATATCCATATATTTCATTACATTACAGTCATTCTTGGTTAGCTCGTTGGTCTTGCCTATGCGAGAAGGGTATGGGATTCTGGGCTGATAAGGGTTAGGTGAAGGTGTAGGTGGTGACGGTTGTGATGTGGAAGGGTCCTTCCGAGATACATCGTCATGGCGAGGCGGAGACGGTAATGGTGTACTATCACTAAGTGTAAGAGGAGTAGGGATACATGGTGGTGGAGGAGGTGTAGATGATGGTGGTGAATCAGGTGGATTGACAATGGTAATTCCACTACGCGTAGTTATAGCACTCACATTAGCTCGCGGATTGGTGACGGTGTTTGAAGGTAGAGAACCCGAAGAAGAAGAAGGTTGAGCTTCAGGCAAGAAACTAGCCAACAGATTCTTCAATTCAGTTGTTTGAGTGATGAAAGAGGATTGAAGATTATCACGAACCTCGGTTCGGATGTCATTACCTTGCTTCAAGATATCTCCTTTCAAATTAATTATTTGGCTCTGTAGATTCTTGATTTGCTCACCTTGAGTTCTCATGATTGTGTCAACATCGGGGTTAATGGGTGGGTGTTGTTGGGTGGGTGGTTGGTAAGGGTTAGAAGCACGAGGTGGGATTTGGTTGCTTCTATTGTAGTTGTTGGCGGGATTTTGGTTTTGAGGAGAAAAATCGGGTGAAAGGTAGTTGTTGGAACGGTAGCTCAGCAGATTTCTATCCCTTGTTGTCTAGCTTGGTAATTTTCCGGTGAATAATTACCATAAGCAGCATACACATTTTCCGGATTTCCTTGTGTAGAAGGACAATCGGTGTATGAGTGAGGACCGCCACATGTTTCACAAGGATTAGCAACCGCTTTAACTTGTTGTTGTTGTTGATTTGAAGCGAGAAGCGTAATACTTTTGCTCATTTCAGCCATCATGCGGGTGAGTTCGGTCATCTCAGGGTTTGCTGAGGTAGAAGAGACATTGACTCTCGTGTTGTTTCTGGAAGAAGCAGAGGAATCCCAGTTCTTATGATGAGTAGTCATGTTTTCAATTAACTCTCTACACTCCTCGGGTCTCCTTTTCATGAATGTGCCACCGGCGGCTGCATTGATCGTATCACGATCTCGAAAAGTCAATCCGTTGTAGAAAGTATCGATCAAGGTGACCGGAAGCATGTTGTGGTTTGGACAACGGTCGATCAAGACATTATATCTTTCCCAAGCGTCGAAAAGAGATTCATCAGGGTCTTGCATGAAACCGCTGATCTGATTGCGAAGGCTTGTGACCATGGATGGTGGAAAATAGCGCGAAAGAAAGCGTTGAGTCATGTCATCCCAAGTGTGAATAGAATTCTTCGGGAGACGATCAAACCATTTCTCGGCATGATGGGATAAAGTATGTGGGAAGAGTTGTAGGCGGAGTACATCCATTGTGGCCCCAGGCAACTTCATGCTTTGGGTGATTGTAATGAACTTGTCGAGGTGTTTGTTGGCATCATCATCAGGCAATCCTCTAAATGGGTTTGTTTGCACTTGCTGAATCATGTGGTGCTTCAACGAAAACTCAGGAGCGTTGATTTGCATCGGCGCAATCGGTCCTCCTCGTCCAAACATTGTTGGTTGACAAAGTTCCTCCATGGTCCGAAGATCGGGCTGTAGAAGAGCATTGTTGTTGTTATTATTATTATTGAGGTGCGGTAGTTGATTATTGTTGTTAACACCTGCCATATCTAAATCTTCTTGAGGCTCGGGCTCTTGATAATTAGAAGATCTAGTACGCATACACCTGAAAATGCAAAAGAAAACAAAACCAACCACAAAGACAATATATATACACAAGAAAGATAAAATCTTTTTGGATTTTTGAAAATTTTAATTTTTATGGTTTTTATGAATTTTTTATGCAAGAAAAATAACGTTCACAAGTGAACGGGTCCCAAAAAGCAACGTGTCTCTCACAAAAAACTGTTGATCTTTACGAAAAGAGCCGGCAGCGGCGCCATTTGATACAAGGCTTTTGACACCCTATATAAAAATTAATTAAAGTTCGTTGCGTGGTTCTCTTCGAATTGAAAAACTTTATGTTTTATGTGCGACTCAGTTGTCTTTGGTGGAACAAAAGTTATGTGTCGTTGTAGTTTTAAAAATAAAAGGTGCAAAACAATTAAAGTAAAAGTGCAATTAAAGTAAATCTAAGTCTAATTAAAAATAAAGTGCAAGTATTTAAAGTGCGACTAAAACTAAGGGCAATAAAGGTGAATAACGCAAACTTAAATCTAACTAAGGCAAACTTAAAACGCAACTAAAACTAAAACTTAAACTAAGGCAAATAAACTTAAAGTGCAATTAAGGCAAAAAGCGGGAAAAGTAAAGCTTAAAACGAAAAGGCAGAAAACTTAAAACTAAGATTTCCCAATCCGGAATAAACTCCTATTCGGAATAAATGCTATACGGAATAACTGTCACCTATTCGGAAAGATAGCCCCTATTCGGAATATTTGTTTACTCGGAATATTAGACCCTATGCGGAATAATCCCCTATTCGGAATAGCTGTCCCTATTCGGAATAAAGAGCCTATTCGGAAAGATCCCCTTATGCGGAAAGATCTTCCTATTCGGAATAACCAGTCCTATTCGGAATATTCCCCCTATTCGGAATAAGTTGTCCACTCGGAATGTTGGTCTATTCGGAATCCTGTCACCAATTCGGAAAGTCCCCTATTCGGAATGTACCCCTATTCGGAAAGAAGTGCCTGTTCGGAATACTAGTCCTATGCGGAAAAAGGTGCCTATTCGGAAACTTACTCTTACTCGGAATAAATAATATTCCGCATAAGCCTAATTGCCAAAACCCTTACTCGGAATAAATTATATTCCGCATAGACCACAATCTGACAAACCTTTATTCGGAATAACCTGGGCTCAAGTCTGGGAAAGAACAGTTACTGAAAAACGAAGAACCAGGAGAAAGAGATGGTACGGATCTAAATAAAACTTAACCAAATCAAACACGAAATTAAATCAAACAAATTAATAAACAAATATAAAGCATAAACAATCAATCCAAAGCAATCAAATCAAATAATAAAGATCAAAATAATCAAAACCACTTTAATCAAATCAACCAAAAATAAAGATCTTGGACATAAACAAATCAACACAAAGATTAAAGAAAGGTAGAATGAGATTAACAAGGAAAAGATAAAACTTGACAAGAATTAAAAAGGAAAACTTACTTGAATTAAATGGTAATTAAGTGCAAGACAAGGTAATTAAATTGGACAAGTAATAAAAGGTGCAAGGTAATTAAAAATGGAAGAGCTAATTTGTCAAGTTAGCCAACAACAAGAAATGATTAACAATCCTAATCTATATATAGGGGAGGATTAAGGAAGCTTCCTCCCCTCCTTCATTTCTTGTTAATTGCAAGATTAAGCCCCTCCTTCATTTAATCTTCATTAATTGCGTCATTAGTCCTTTTCTTCTAATCTTTCTTTTAAATTCGGACTTTTAAGGACTTGTGGCTCGGGATATCTTTTGAACTCGTCTTTAGTTTCTTCAATAAAATAGACTTGAGTTTCTCGGCTTTTGATAAACTTCCGTCTTTTGACTTTTTCTTCGATAAATCTTCAGAATTGGTCTTGGACTTCCGTTCTTTTTCCACTCTTGACTTCTCGACTCCGCCTTTCATCTTTTTCTTCAATAAGAGCCGTGAATGTCCGTGAATTCCCGTGTTTTCTCCACTTTTCATAATTTCATCCTAAAATACAACAAAAACACAAACCACGCATAATTCCGACATAAAAGACATAAAATACACGTTTTGGTCCGGTTATTATTGTAATTAAGTGGTAGAAAAGATGGGTGTTTACACACCTATCAAGTATGTAGATACCAATTCTAAACTGCTATGGTAGTAGAGATGATAGCTTCATAAAAACAAGACTTCTCTTGTTTTAACAAATAAATGCACTGAAACGTACATAGATTTGTGTTAGACCAAGTTATAAAGTAAACTTGATCCCTTACAAGGTTTTAAAGTAAACCTTTCCCAAGAAATTAATTCCCGTTGTGAGCCAAAGCTTTCATAAGAAATACTTGACTTTAATATGAAAACCGCGTTGCAGTCTGAAATAACTACAAGCCATATTCGCATGTTTTATGAAATATTTACACCTTTTGTACGAACTCTGTTTATGGCGCCGTGTCAATATTAATCGGCATTTCTAAGGCCGTAAATATTATCGTACCAAAAGACATGCCTTTGAAAAATAAAGTAAAAATATTTTTGGATTTTTCTTAATTTTTCAATTTTTATGGTTTTTATATGGTTTTATATTTTTGTATTTTGTTTTTGTGGAAAGAAATATAAACAATATATACAGATGATCACCAAGGATACGGAGAATAGTTTACCATCACTATTCTTTCGCTTCATCTGCCAATTCCTTTAGAGTCTCAGGCGAGAAGGTTCTCATCCTAGCTTGTCGGCCAAAAATTCAATTCGAGCGCGATCTAAAGCGTTCGTGAAAATATCCGCCAATTGATACTCAGATCGGACAAAGTAAAGCTCTATTACTCCATTTTCCACTTGCTCCTTGATGAAATGGTAGCGAATGTCAATGTGCTTCGACCGGGAGAACTGAACATTGTTGCAACATGAGGCAATTGCACTCTTGTTGTCTCAGTACATCGGAATTTTGTTGAAACCTAGACCATAGTCGGTTAATTGCGATCTCATCCAAAGAATTTGAGCACAGCAACCGGACATAGCTATGTATTCTGCTTCCGTAATTGAAATTGCAGCGCTTTTCTGCCTTTTCGATGCCCAACTGATTAGTCGATCTCCTAGTAGTTGCAAAGTTCCACTCGTGCTACGCCTGGTATCTTGACAACCCGTGTGATCCGCATCTGCATACGCCATAAGTGCAATCGAAGAGTCCTTCGAATACCAAAGTCCCCGATTGATGGTTCCTTTAAGATATCGAAAGATCCGTCTAACAGTAGCTAAGTGTAACTCAGTAGGCCTAGTTTGATATCGAGCACACATGCATATAGCAAACTGAAGATCAGGTCGACTAGCTGTGATATACAGAAGAGTACCGATCATTCCACGATAAAGTGTCGGATCAATAGCAACTCCATGTGGATCTGCATCAAGCTTAGTTTGTTCCACCATTGGAGTATCCACGGGGTCGCAAGATTCAATCTTATACTTCTTTAGCGATTTAAGGGCATACTTGGATTGATTGATAAAGATGCCTCTGGGACTCTGAGATATCTGAAGACCTAAGAAGAATGATACCTTGCCCATCATTGACATCTAAAACTTGGAAGACATGAGTTTCCCAAACTCGTCGGATAACGTTTGGGTCGAGGCTGCAAATATAATATCATCAACATATATTTGTACCATAATCATATCTTTACCTCGTTTCTGAATGAACAGCGTGGGATCCACCTTGCTTTTAGCGAAGCCTTGCGTAATGAGGAATTGTGATAATAGATCATACCATTTGTTAAAATGTAAATCTTGCTTATGTTTTAGAGAGAGAAAGAGATAGAAAGATGGTGGATTACACACAATTCTAGAGAGAGAAAACCAAAGAGAAGTATGTGAAAAAATGAATAACCACACACCCTCTCCATCAAAGGAGAGGGTTTATATACCCAAGCCCTTGTCATGGGCTTGGGCTTACATTTGGGCCGGCCTACACATGTTGTAGGCTAGGCTTGGGTTTGTTTGTTAAATAAAGATAAGTAACTAAACTACGAGCTATTACATGGACTATTATTGGAGTGACCGATCCTTCTTAATACGTAAAACGTATTTCCAACAATGGTTTTATTCTGAAGATTTGTTTACCTCTTCAATAGTGATGGTTCCAGCCACCATTAGGTGCCGTCGCCACCCAGCAACCACCACCCATGATCCGTCCTCAAACACATTCGATCTACTACCTCCGTTACCTAAAAATAAAAGTGGAGTAAATCGATGTAAAAAATTATAATGAACGATGATGAAAGATGATGAGTGATGATGAATGATAATGAATGATAATAAATGATGAATAATAATGAATTATGGATGATGACTGCTGATATAGTAGTAAAATCGTACATGTTTTAGGAAAAACACGTATACGTGGCAAGTATTAAGTCTTACGATTTAGGAAAACCACAAAACCGATAAATGCGAGTTCGTTCTCGGCGGAGGTGTGTATGTTAGACAAATATAATAAAATCAAGTTTGGATTAGTGTCGTTTTTGGGTTTTAAGAGAGAAAAATTAAAGACGAGTTACACTACGACGTAAAACGTAAAACAATGACATAAATAAGTAAAACTCGACGAAATTAAAAATTAAAACTAAGTTTAAAATAATATAAATAAGAATAAAAATTCAATAAATTTTAAAACCTTTTATTAATTAAATATTCAATTTTAAATGCTAATTAAAGCCCTAAAATTAAATATAATTAAGAAAAAGCCCAAAATATTATTTTATCAAACTAATATCTACTTATATTAATTAAACACTAAAAAGTATTTTTCCTAAATTTTAGAAACTATTTTTCTAATTTTTAAATGCTAAAAACACTTTTTAAACTAAAATAATCATACAAAATTAAAAAATAATGATAAAAATAATTTTACTTTTTGAAAAATCCTAAATTATATTACTAAACAGTAGAAAAATAGAAAAAGTTGAAAAAGTAATTTTTACCACTAAAAGACAAAACAATTTTGAATTAAAACCAAATTTAACGTGAATAGTGAAATTTTTATTCTAAAAATCTTAAAATATAATACTGAAATTGGGAAAATCTTAAAAAGACCACTTTGTTACACTAAAAGAAAAAAGGCAGATTAATATAAAACTAATTAAAACTGAATTAAATCTAAAAAATACCAAATGAATAGTAAAATAAAAATAAACTTTTCTGAATATATAAAAATAATTACAGAAACACAAGAAAAATAAAATGAAAGATAAAGGACAAAAGTTGCCCAATAAAGACAAACAATCAGAAATCTGAAAGGTACAAGTCTGTTTGGCTTTGTCTTGTAGTGTAGCAGTGGCTACAAAAACACTACCAGTGGGAACTTTGTTCCCACTGCTTGTTACAGAAACTTGACAAGGACGATTTTAATGCTTGTAACTTGGATATTGTTGGAACAATTAGCACCCCTACACTCAGTGGAGTGTAGGGATTCAGAATCAAGCAAAAAACTTCAAGTCCAATCACAATTAAACACACAAATGGGCAATGTGAAGTTACTAATGTGTATTAATAGGTCTGGGCACCTAGTGCTGATCTATTTGGTCTAAATGTGAGATTCACCCCACAATAACTTCACACCAAACTAACAAAACCACACTTAACTAATTCCAAATCCTAGATTAACAAGTATACTAGCTAATTACCAAATTTCAAGCCATAAAAACAAAAAACAAACCAGTTACAGCCTACTGATTAATTCTTGCTACTTTACCAAATTTTGGACATGAAAAAATGCTTGTTAAACTACCAAACTCAAAATAACTTACTGATTCAACCTACCACTACCTCTATGAATGTGTGTAAAGCAATATTAACCTCATTTGTGTCACTCACATCAGCTAATACACTTAAACCAAACACCCCTTAAAAAGCTGACTGCCAAATTTAACAAAGGACTTTTGGATAATCTAACTAAAAATCAACAAAGCTTAGTCTAACATGCATATAAATGGTAACATGAACATAAACAAAGCAGTTAACATGCACTCAAATAGATTCACACAAAACCATAATAATCTATAAACTAGCAAAAAATTGTAAGGGGGTTCAAGCCATACTAAGGCTGATGCCTTCCCCTTATGATTTTTGGAGCTTATGAAGATGCTTATGATGGTGTAGAGAGTCCATGTTGGTTGGTCTACAAAAGACCAAGGGATGACAATGTCTTCAAATGAAAATGGACTAAAAATGGAAGGATATGATGGGTTGGCAGTCTACAACAGACACAACCAAAACCCTTGTACCTGCTGAAAAACAAACCAAGAGAAAAGGAGATTCAAGTTTTAATAAGCTTCATAAGCTCTTTGCCAAGGAGCTTATGAGGGATTATGAAACAGTTAGTGCCAAAAAAGTATAAATCAAGATTTTCCAAAAACTTTGAAAATCAAGTTTGTAAAAATTTGGGGAAACCAAAAAATAACAGATTATAGGAACTTTATGAGGTTGTTAGGTGTCAACTAACAAGTTCACAAGCCTATGATCCGGTTCTCAAACCAAGTTTGCCCAAAAAAATTCTTGAACCAAAAACTGATTTGATAAACCTTAAATTAACATTTGCATAAACATTAAATTTAACTAAGGTAAAGAAATAACATGGAACTCAGATATTGCAAGGATTTAAAAATACTATAAATATTCATTTTAAAAATGTTTACAAAAATATGGAACAAAGTTAAAGGGTCACAAGTCGACCCTTTATATACTGATAACAAGAAAGAACTAGAAACTTAAAAATACAAAACCCTAGCACCTAAAGTTCCCAAGTTGCCCTTTGGTCTTTGAAGTTCAAATCTGGTCAAGGGCGCCCATGTGATTTACCAGCTGCATACTTGATCCTGGACGTTGAATATGTGCTTTGGGAGCAAGGAAAGCATAAGAGCTGTTGATTTTCTGAAGATATTCGAATCTTACTAGTTTAAGTGAAGCAGGGGACCATGGTGGGGTCTCTTGTTGTCACGGGGAGAGTGGTTCATGAGGTGGATTTGGTTTAGTGGGTGGTGAATTAGGGATCTGTAAATAATCAAGGGAAAACCCTTTGATTTAAGAGAGATTAATGTTAGGGTTTATGGATTAGGAAGGTGATGAATAGTTGATGTTTGATGTGTTTAACGGTTTAAAAACTTGTAATAACTGATTTTTGCTAGTTGAAAAGTTCGTTCTCGGTATCTCTTCGAATTGATTTCGGTTAATTATGTGAGATTAGTTGTTCTTGGTGAAACAAATATTTTTGGTTTTGAGAAAATAAATAAGCACGACTTAATAATAAATGACGAGAAATTATCACTAAAACAAGTTAAAATGTAAACGGTGCGATATTTAAAAGTTTAAAAGTTAATGACGAGAAATGAAAGGACGTAAAATTAAATCTTGGCGAAAAATAAATTGCGAGAAATTAAAAGGTAAATAAAGTAAATGATGCAAATCAAGATTTAAACTAAAAGTAAAGCAAATAAAAATTCAAATAAAGAAAAAGGCGGGAAAAATAAAACTTGAAAATAAAAGACAAAAACTTAAAAAGAAAAACAAACAAAAGACTGACAGACCTTGATTCGGAAGTTTAAAACTTCCGGATGAAGGTTGCTTCATTCGGAACTTCTAGACTTCCGGATGAAGGTTGCTTCATTCGGAACTTCTAGACTTCCGGATGAAGGTTGCTTCATTCGGAACTTCTAGACTTCCGGATGAAGGTTGCTTCATTCGGAACTTCTAGACTTCCTGATGAAGGTTGCTTCATTCGGAACTTCGAGACTTCCGGATGAAGGTTGCCTGGGAATGATGGAATACAGTAACAACCAAACCGAAGAACAGGGGATGTACAGTAACAATAATCGATCCTTAAATTAATCAGATTCAAACAAAAGATTAAACCAAAACAACCAATAAGCATCAACAAACAATAATCAATCAAAACAAATCATCAAAACTAACAAACATAACCAAATCAATCAAAACCCACTTGATCAAAATCATAAAAACTCAAGAACATGAACAATGATGAATAAGAACAAATCAAACTAGAAAGGAAGAAGATGATGAATTAAAAGCTTA
Source organism: Glebionis coronaria (assembly GCA_025667525.1). Taxonomy (NCBI): domain Eukaryota; kingdom Viridiplantae; phylum Streptophyta; class Magnoliopsida; order Asterales; family Asteraceae; genus Glebionis; species Glebionis coronaria. Next base: position 325,583,072 of record CM046877.1, read on the forward strand.
ATTAAAAAGCACAGATTCAATAACAAAAGCTTAAACACAAATTAATCTAGAGAGAGAAAGCATAAATCTAGAGAGAGAAACTACCTACTCCTAATCTAATCCTCAAACTAACTACCCTCTCACAACAAGTGAGGGTGGTATTTATAGGAGAGGGGAGTTGTTGGTGGCTTCCTCTTTCTTTCTTTCTTGGTCCTCGGTCTTTCAGTCTTCTTAAATTCTTCGACTTTTAAGACTTCGTCTCGGGATTTCTATGAACTCGTCTTGTAATTTTCTTCATAAATTAGACCTGAGTTCTTCGACTTTATTAAACTTTCGTCTTTGGACTTTTTCTTCGATAAATCTTCAGAATTGGTCTTGGACTTCCGTTCTTTTTCCACTTTTGATCTTTCGACTTCGTCTTTTGTCTTTTTCTTCAATAAAAGCCCGTGAAAGCCGTGTTTTCTCCACTTTTCACCTTCTCGACCCTGAAACACAATAAAAACACAAACCACGCATAATTCCGCCAGTTACGACATAAAATATACGTTTAGGTCCCGTTTCAATGTAATTAAGTGGTAGAAAAGATGGGTGTTTTCAAACCTATCAAATCCCCTACACTTAACCATTGCAATGCCCTCATGCAATGCTTAGTGATAAAGCAAGGTTTACACTTTCCATCATAATCAACCTACTTTGGCCTTTATTAAACAACTAAGGAAAATCAAAAAGATAGAAAATAACAAGATGCAACAAGGAAGAAACATGTAAATAAATCTAAGACTTACATTAGGGCTTGTGTGTCATGAATGTTTATCACCCTCAAGTTTCACGTTCCCCATGCCAAGCTTAAAAACAAGATCATTGTTAGCACAAGTTAGCATAGCAAACATTTACTCATGCGGTTCAATTAATCACTTAAACTCCCTTATTCCTATGGGTATCTCTTATGTTTTATTGATGTCTTGAATGATCACGAGGATGCATTGTTGACTTATTTCGATAATTTATTTAAGCTGAAAGCAAAGTAGGACGATTTGATCAATAGTTAGCTAAAGGACAAAATCTCTTAAAACTGCTTCTCGAAATATCAAAAAGTTCATATCTTGGCATAACTTGGTTCACGATTTGAGACCTTTCTCGGGCCGATATTTGGCATGTACTTCATACTTCATATCTTGAGAGACGTGCTTGAGATAATGGTCTTCTCATCATTCATAGAGTTTCTTCACTTGGAGACTATTGAGAGGTACTCCAACTTTGTTGACCACGACTTCATGATTATTTCTTCAATCTCTATTTGGGATTTTGAGATACAACGATCCGCCTCCTTTTCGGACTTGGATCTATTTATCCTCATACCTTGTTAGGGTCTTTTCGGATAGACTTCTCCATGATCTTTATGGGAGTTGATTGCTTTTCGTCGTGAGTCTTGATCCTTCATATTGATTTCGGGAATAATGCTTTTCACATCACTTTGGATCTTCATAAATAAAATGGAATCCTCATGCCTTGTTAGGGCCTTTTTGGACTCGCCAATCTTCGCGCCCCGCTTCATAAGTTATGCCTTGGCTATGAACTCTCGTCATTACCGAGCAACTTTTAAACGATCTTGGGCTAGAAGCTAAGTAACTTTTCAAATCGTACGACCTTACTTATTGCAGATAATTTATTAGCAAGTGATGGGAGAAAAAGATCATAATTAACTCACATAAGTTAATGAGAGAATACCAAACTTGTAGCCAACTCTATCATTTCTCGTTCTCCATAATTTAAAATCTCAAGGAATGAGACTCGTGGATGCTTAGCCTAATAAACCAATTAAAGTCTACATGGTTAAGGGTACTAGCTAGAGTGAACTTGGATAAGTAAACTCGGGTTGAGTCAAAATATTCACGACGGGCCTAATATATCTAAGATATCTAAACTTGCTAAAACCATTTTATTAAAATGCTTAGAAAGTAACAAAAATAAAGGAGACTACAACTAGGCCAAAATAGATTAAAATTTTTGAAAAATGTCGAAAAATTGATTTTCCGGTTAAAATGAGGGCAAATACAAGGAAAAGACCACTTAACTTTGATAGAAGTCCCCCTACACTTAATATAAACATTGTCCTCAATGTTTAAGCATGTGGGAGTAAACTCCCCTACACTTAGGACATTGTGCACTTTGTTTAAATCTCGTTAAGGAAAAGACAACTAAAGAGATTCCTATTTTAATATTGAGAAATATAAAATAGTGAATCGAAAAGAGTTTAGGATAGAACCGGGAAGAAGGGAACACGGAATCACGGTTCGTCAAAAGTCATCAAGAGTGTGTCTTTGAAGCTCTAATCCCTGCATATGATAAGAAAGAGAACAAGAAACACCAACGGGGCTCCCCCTACACTTATGATGAAAATAGATAGATAATTGGGTTGCCTCCCAAAAAGCGCTTGTTTTTGTTGACCGAGTCACGAGCCTGACTCGTCCCCGAATTAAATGGTCCATGGGGAAACCTCGAATGTGATACCGGGATCAAAGACCTTGTCCTCGTTCCCGGTGGACATTAATAAAGAAGGGGAGGTATGAGGAAAAGTAGCGAATGGGAGGAAAGTCCGCTCAATATAAGAAAAGCAAGTGAAGTCCAGATTGACGGAAGGTGGGGTGGGTAAGGGAATCACATTGTCATCCTCCAAAGACAATGGATGCAGACCAAGTGGCAAAGCCGTGAGGGTATCAATTATAGAATTGTCATTGTCACCTCCCGGTCAAAGCACTCATCCTCATTTCCCGGTATAAAACGAGTAGAGTAAAAGTGATACATCACCCGCGTGGGTGTGCACGTGGGAGGATGAGGTGGTAATATAATATGAGAAGTATGAGAACAATTACCTTCCACCGGCGTCCCTTATTCAGTAGATTCGCATCTTTCCACCTCTGGGATAGAAGGTGTAGTGTCATCGTGTAATAAATCCTCTAGAAAAAGTATATCTCCTTCCACATCAGAATACCCGGATATGTATTCCACGGGTGTATCAATATCAAGAAACTCATCGATCTCAGGAATGTGAAAACCATCATCACTAAGGAGTGAAGTATTTTGCTTTAGAAATTCCTCCTCGTCGAAAATAATCTCAATATCGTCATCACTCTCCTCATTATTTATAGGGCCAATAATATGCTCAGGGATATGGGTACTCGTCTGATCTCGCTGCTGTAAAAATGACTCCATACAAGTTCGCAGCATGTGTAAAAGCTCTTTTGATTACGCTTGAAAAGCTGTAGCAAAATTGTTTCTTTGTTCTTGAAAGGCTGTAGCAAGATCGACAATTGGTTCTTTGTAACTCATCCCGTGACGAGGCTGATGATCGAGGGAGTGCGGTGGGGGCTCAAGATTTTGAAAACCAGAATTATAGCACGGATGTGGCTCATAGTTGTTCATCGGTGGAGAATAATTAGAAACCGGGGTTGGTTCATAATAATCCATAGGTAAAGAAAACTGAGGACACGGATTTGGCTCATAACAATTCATTGGTTGACAATAATAGGTATCGTGAGGACCCCCACAGTTGTGGCAAACCGGGTATGGAGAAAAATAAAGTGCGTCTTGTGGATAGCTATTATCATTGTCATAATTGTACCCCGGTTCTTGCCCGTGACCATACGGGTATCGAACCGGGCACGAAACATGCCAATGAGAATCGCTTCCACAATAGATGCACGGGGGAACAGGAGGAGGTGGGTTCAAAAAGGACGAATTAGTCGAGTTGCACAAAGGACAAAATTCGAATAGGAATTGTGTATTGTCGAGATCGTTTCCACACCGCTCACATGTACACCATTGGCAAGAGTTGTTCCCAGATAATTGTTTCCCACACCGGACGCAATGGACATAAAAATCCATAAAGAAAGATAGATAAGCAAGAAGAATATTTTTGGTGCAAAACTTTGAAAAAGAAATGCTTTTAATGATTTTTCAAATGTTTTTGGATTTTTGAAAATTTTAGACACGAAAAATAACGTTCACAAGTGAACGGATCCCAAAATCCAACGTGTCTCTCACAAAAAACCGTAAATCTTCACGAAAGAGCCGGCAGCGGCGCCATTTTAATAACTGATTTTTGCTAGTTGAAAAGTTCGTTCTCGGTATCTCTTCGAATTGATTTCCGGTTAATTGTGTGAGATTAGTTGTTCTTGGTGAAACAAATATTTTTGGTTTTGAGAAAATAAATAAGCACGACTTAATAATAAATGACGAGAAATTATCACTAAAACAAGTTAAAATGTAAACGGTGCGATATTTAAAAGTTTAAAAGTTAATGACGAGAAATGAAAGGACGTAAAATTAAATCTTGGCAAAAAATAAATTGCGAGAAAATTAAAAGGTAAATAAAGTAAATGATGCAAATCAAGATTTAAACTAAAATTAAAGCAAATAAAAATTCAAATAAAGAAAAAGGCGGGAAAAATAAAACTTGAAAATAAAAGATAAAAACTTAAAAAGAAAAACAAACAAAAGACTGACAGACCTTGATTCGGAAGTTTAAAACTTCCGGATGAAGGTTGCTTCATTCGGAACTTCTAGACTTCCGGATGAAGGTTGCTTCATTCGGAACTTCTAGACTTCCGGATGAAGGTTGCTTCATTCGGAACTTCTAGACTTCCGGATGAAGGTTGCTTCATTCGGAACTTCTAGACTTCCGGATGAAGGTTGCTTCATTCGAAACTTCTAGACTTCCGGATGAAGGTTGCTTCATTCGGAACTTCTAGACTTCTGGATGAAGGTTGCTTCATTCGGAACTTCTAGACTTCCGGATGAAGGTTGCCTGGGAATGATGGAATACAGTAACAACCAAACCGAAGAACAGGGGATGTACAGTAACAATAATCGATCCTTAAATTAATCATATTCAAACAAAAGATTAAACCAAAACAACCAATAAGCATCAACAAACAATAATCAATCAAAACAAATCATCAAAACTAACAAACATAACCAAATCAATCAAAACCCACTTGATCAAAATCATAAAAACTCAAGAACATGAACAATGATGAATAAGAACAAATCAAACTAGAAAGGAAGAAGATGATGAATTAAAAGCTTAACTAAAAAGCACGGATTCAATAACAAAAGCTTAAACATAAATTAATCTAGAGAGAGAAAGCATAAATCTAGAGAGAGAAACTACCTACTCCTAATCTAATCCTCAAACTAACTACCCTCTCACAACAAGTGAGGGTGGTATTTATAGGAGAGGGGAGTGGTTGGTGGCTTCCTCTTTCTTTCTTTCTTGGTCCTCGGTCTTTCAGTCTTCTTAAATTCTTCGACTTTTAAGACTTCGTCTCGGGATTTCTATGAACTCGTCTTGTAATTTTCTTCATAAATTAGACCTGAGTTCTTCGACTTTATTAAACTTTCGTCTTTGGACTTTTTCTTCGATAAATCTTCAGAATTGGTCTTGGACTTCCGTTCTTTTTCCACTTTTGATCTTTCGACTTCGTCTTTTGTCTTTTTCTTCAATAAAAGCCCGTGAAAGTCGTGTTTTCTCCACTTTTCACCTTCTCGACCCTGAAACACAATAAAAACACAAACCACGCATAATTCCGCCAGTTACGACATAAAATATACGTTTAGGTCCCGTTTCAATGTAATTAAGTGGTAGAAAAGATGGGTGTTTTCACACCTATCAACTTGCTTACCTCGTTTTTATTTAATAAATAGGTTTTGAAAAGTTAATTAAATAAAATGGGTGAGTGGATTGGTGAGTTGGCTGGGAGTGTGACGTGGGGAGGTTTGATTGTTGGGGGTGGTGATGTGTCATGCTTTGAGTGGTGAGAGGTTGTTTTGTTGTCTGCCAAGTTTACCCCCTAGACTTCCATGTTTTCTTCATATAAAGTTTTCAACAGCCCACACTCTTTTTCTTTGTATTTCAACTTTGGGCAGCTTGTCAAATATGGCACAAGTGGTTTACAAACTTTTATCAAGGACCAAATGTGTAATAAATGCAATCTTTAAGGGCCATTCTTGTAAAATATTGAACTATTAGGGACCCCAATGCAATAAATGAGATTTGCAAGGGTATAATATGACAAGTCTTTAAAAGATTAGGGACCAAAGTTGACAATAGTCAAAACTTCAAGGACTTCAATGGAAAATCATGATTCGAGTCCGGTTCTTTGTGCGGCTTCTTTTCCTGTGTTCGTTTTTGCTTGACTCTTATGATATTTTGTTGATTTCACAATATCCATACCTAATATACACAATGCACAAACACAAGCATATTTTTTTGGGTATTTTAATGAAGTTTTAAGCGTTTTAAGCCCGTTTTGGACGATGAGACTATGTATAATTGCAGTCTCATCACTCTCCCATACTAAACCATTGTCGTATCCCCACGCAATGCTAGAATTAAGTATCGTAGCACATCCAAAATTCATTTTTAGGTGACGTTAATTAAAAACGTAAACTTAAATAAACTACTCTGCGTTTTAGACATAATGTATTGTTTTCATCACGATTAAGTGAATTTTAAGGTCAAAGAATAAGAACACGTGAATGCCTGATAGAGATAAGTTCGTCATCCTCGATTTTCACCCAATTCCATGCTAATCGTGAAACTAGATCATTGTCATTATAAGTTAGCAAAACAATCATTACTCATGAGTGTTAATTACGTACTTAGACACCCTTATTCTTAATTAGTATCTCTTATATTTTATTTTGGTCTTAATGATCACGAGGATACATTTTTTACTTATTTTGATATTTTATTAAGGCCGAAAATAAAGTAGGACGATTTAATTGATATGTAGCTAAAGGACACGATCTTTTAAAACGGCTTCTCATAATCTCCTTAAGTTCATATCTTGGCATAACTCGTTTCATGATTGAGACCTTTCTTGGACCGATATTTGGCATGTGTTTCGAACTTCAAATCTTGGAAGACGTTCTTGAAATAATGGTCTTCTCTTCATATATGGAATTTCTTCAAACTTTGACCACGACTTCGTCATTTCTCTTCAATCTTTATTTGGGATTTTGATGTACAACGATCCGCCTCATTTTCGGACTTGGATATATTTATCCTCATACCTTGTTAGGGTCTTTTTGGATAGACTTCTCCGTGATCTTTAGGGGAGTATATTGCTTCTCGTCGTGTGTCTCGATCCTTCATATTGATTTTGGTATAATGATACTTCACATCATCTTGGATCTTTAGCAACAAAATGGAGTCCTCATGCCTTGTTAGGGCCTTTTTGGACTTCGCCAATCTTCGCATCCCGGTTCAATAAGTTATGCCTTGGTTATGAACTCTACTCGAACATGAGCACCTTTTAAACGATCTTGGGCTAGAAGGTAAGTAATTCTTTTAAATCGTACGACCTTATTATTATATTTTGTTAAACAAAAGCGTGGGGAGAATAAGCTAATAATTACTACACATGAGATCGTGAAAGATTACGTAACTTATAATTAACTCTATCATTTTTCGTCCTCGTTTAAGAGACTTAGCTTAATTAAAGTTAAAGAATCAAAGCTAGTGTAAAAACACAGTCGAGTAAAAAATTACTCTTATTCTCACAATCGGAAAACCTACATTCGTGTCTTAAACACTTATGAAAAACTAGAAAAATTTTAAAATTTGGCCATTATTAGCCTTATTTTGCAATAAAACGATAACAAAAAAGATGAAAATTGGATTGTGTGATGACGTAAGCAAGGTGAAGTATCTACTCACGCTCTCACCCATACTAAAACTAAACATTATCCTCAATGTTTCGAGTCTAAGGGTGAAACACCCCCATACTAAAGACGAAAGTCAAATGCTTAATCTAGAGCATGGAAAGGGTAAGACGAATAACCTAAAAGTCGTTTATGAATTAGGCTAATAAGATAAACGTTAGAACGTAAAAGTATATCATCGGATATCGGAATCTTCAAAGGCAACGATCGAAGCTCGAGTGCTACGTAAAACGAACACGAGAGGCTTCAATGATGACGATGAACCTAATGAATCACAATCACAAACAACCACGAAACAAAGGTTGGAAGAGCACACGTCCCCTCGTTACATTAGTATACGAAAGCGATAATATGTACAAGGATAAACATGGGAACTCCCCCACGAGGCACCTCGTTTTTGATAACCGAGTCAAGAGCTGGATTTGAATCCCCATAAATGTGATCATTTAGGGATTATCATGTTTTGGTCATTTTTGTTGGGGCTTACATGGTAAACAAGGCCTAAAAGTATATAAAGTACTTTAAAAACAATAAAAACGAATACCGGGGTCAAAGATAGCGTATTCGTTTTCGGATGAAAGACGAAACAACGCTACTTCAACCGATGCTAAAAACAAAACCTCAAAGAGGTAGGGTGTGACAATGGGTGGGGCAATACAATGAGCTACACGAGGTAGACTCACACCAAGCATATGAAAATATTTTCCATTTATTACACCGGTGGAAGACCGAGATTTCCCTAAAAATACGATTCACGTATCGAATATCTCGTCCTCGGTGGAGAAATGTGAGGAAAAATAAGGGGCTTCCCCACACTAGATCCACACGAAGCATCGTCAAAAGGAGTAGACGAGCTCGTAGCACTCATAAAACGTGGTGATGACGGAGTTAAACTTGTAGTAAAATCTTTTAAATCAATTTTAAAAACTTTTCCTTTTTCATCGTTTAAAAACTCTTTATGAAAACCTGATTTGATAATGTCGAAAATATTTGGCGTTTCAAATTCAAAATTAGTCGCGCTAAAAATTCTCACATTTAAGTCATTGGTGGCAGGGGTGGGTTGTACAAACTGTAACACCCTCAAATTTTTACAATTTAATACAGCGGAAGACTCGTTGGTGTTACGGGATAGCACATTACTCACATCATAGACAACGCTTAAAAATCGCGTCGTTTAATAATAAATTATTTCCATTCATAAATATCAAATTTTACATAGGTCCCAAGTCATTGTATTTTATACAGGTTTTACAAAGCATTTGAATGGAAATTATTATTTAAGTGCGGGCCATGAATTCTTGTTGTCTTCCCGAGAATTACCTTCAAGTACCTGAGATAAAACATGTTAAAAGAAAAGGTCAGCGATAACACCGAGTGAATTCATAGAGTTTAATAAAACCATCAATACATCATCGGTATATAATTATTACCGAAAATCATTTTGTACAAATCTTTATAATAGGCCATAAAATAGCCAAAGTCGTTTTATACAAATCCTTATCAAAAATCATAATATAGGCGTATGCCTTCAAAATCATTATACGAACCAATGTCGTAAAAATATCATACAATACGTTTTTATAACGTCGTGTAGAGTTAAATAAAAAAACCGTTATATGAATAAGTTTATGTAAAACCAAAACACAAACATAATATCAATAATATGACCCCGTATTGCTAGTCAGGCAATATATCGTAATTCGGTGCGTATAGCAGTATTTCATTATTTTAGATTATTATAAGCCGCATGACATTGTTACCTTACTACAACAAACAACGGGTAGCTAGCCCGAAACTCAATTTGCCCATCTAAATTAGCGTGTCGTCACAATAATCACGCTTGTGTAAATCTTCTCATACATAAATTCGCTTACTAATCAATGTGGCACGACGGGGATCACCCGTCAAGGCGCGAACTGGGGTGATCGTCCCCAAATAGTACTATTATATGCATAAGCATCTACCAAATCCCGGTAGTTCACAATTCATGCTAATGGGACTTTTAGTGACATAACCTAACTTTAATAATCCATTTCATTTCACACATCGGGTCATATAATCATTCATCGGGTCATACAATCATTCGGGTCCAAATCAATAAACAAACAATCGGGACAACTAGTGTCCTATTTTATAAAAACTAACATGTTATCTCCTTCGCGGGTTTATAAAACATTTCATAAAAACATTTAAAAGAGTGCGAGGCTATGAACTCACGTTGATGTGGGAAGGCGGTTATCGGCGATTTGGATGTACGGTACGTGCTTCAATCACGGAAACCTAGACAAATAATACTTGTCTTAAACTCTTGTCCAATGACTTTATAAAATAACAATTATGTATACATATGATTATTTTATATATGTATATGATGATGATCAAGTGGGTTTATACATTCTTATTTACTCATTTTAGTGTTATGTATTGGTAACTTTTATACTAGTTTACTATTTTTACTTATTTACATGTGTTAGGCCCAATAAACCTATTATAAGTTCTTTAACTTGTATTAATCCATTTTATACTTGTATTATCAGTATTTATACTTTACATGTTGGGCCCAAATGGGTTAAGCCCAAATAAGTAGTTTTTATAAGTGTTTAACTTATTTAGTTAAATTATTAGTCCAAATATGCTAACTTAGCTCGTTAATGTCCGTATGTCATATAGTTCGAGTTTTATCGGTTTTTACTTGTATTGGGTACTTATATATCAGTATATGACTTTTAAAAACTTTACATTAGACGGGTATGATCGTCTAAGTTTTAATTGGCGAAAAACATTAATTTTACGGTAATAGCCGAAAAAGTCATAAAAATCATGTTTATAGTTTTTATAACTTATAAATCTTATTCAACTTCCATTTTTATAAAGTGTCCATTTATTTATCCTTATACATATTTATATAAATGGAATCTATAAGTTAGTGGGTTTTATTTCACAATTTATACTATATTTATTTGAGTGCTTATATAATAATATTAAACTTTAATTTCACAAAATCAGTCCTAAAAATCTAGTTTACTAAAATGATCATATCTAGAGTTCTACATGGAGATAGAACCCCAAATTTTTATTCCTTTATAGCTACTGATGAATCAACCTCTAAATATTTTAATAAATTCGTCCAAAACAGTATAGGCAGATTTGCACTCTAAACTTGTTTTGATCATATCTCACTCATTTTTATGATTCCATTGTATGGCCAACTCTTACATGTGCATAACACCTAATACTTACTGTATATTGATTCCACTTTACCATTTTATCAGTTTAACATTTGGTTACTTACTGTTTTTATACAGCCATCTTTTTAAGCATGATTTTAACCTTGTTACCTATGGTTTTTCATCTCTTTAATCATATTTATCAACACTTGATCCCCACACAACATTTTATCATCATATATTCATAATATACATATACAATAAGAAGAAAATACATGATTACATAATCAAAATAACAAGAGGATGGGGAGAACAATCTTTATACCACCAAGATTATGTAGGTATTCATCAAGGCTTGGATTTTTGATGGAGAAACTTGTGATAGATCAACACCAATCTTCAAGACCACCAATACTTGAAAACTTCGTGTAGAAATCAGCCCTTGAACATCACCAAATCACCTCCTTGGATGTTAGAATCACCTCCAATCTTCAAGGCTTCAAAGGTTCTTCATCTTATGTATGAATAACATAGGATTTGTGGTGTAAATTTTGATCAATATGGTGGTGGTGGTGGTGGAAGTGGACGGCAAGGGTGGAGGGTGAGAGAGAATTGGAGTTGTTTTGCATGTATGAATGAGTAAATGGTTTTGGGTGGAATGGTTTTGTTGTTTGGTGTAGCTTACAAGTTAAGCTCAAGTAACAAGTGTAACTTATGGCTTATAATTTTGACACCTCATGGTGTTGGTGTATCTAGTTTTGTCGTCCCATATTGGGGGTGGGGCAAAAGTGGTTTTGTCTCATCCCCAATTATTTACGGGTACTCCTCGATTCTGGTTTCCTCGATTTGCGTGCCCTCGGGTCGTTTTACGAAAAACGTTTTTATAAATTATGAATCAACGGCACAAAACGAATCTAATAAAAATTGTCTCATCAAAAACAGAGTTCAAAAACGTAAATACGTAATCCTAAGGTTTCCGGTTTAGTCGTAAAGGACGTTAAATTATTCACGTAAACTCTAATTTCTTCTCGTAAATTTGTGAGTTTATGAACCAACACAAATTTAAAACTCCAAAATAATATTCATGGATAAATTTATTTCCTGAAATGTCGGACTGTCACCAAAACGGTGTATGTAAACGTAAGCACGTAACGTAGAATCCTCCGGTTTAGATGTAGTCGATGCTACTTCAAGACGTAAATCCAAATTTCTTCCCAAAAATAAGTGAGTTCATAATATAACATTAAAATAATGTTTTTAAATAATATTTGAGAATAAAATATCAACCATAAATTGACGGATTTTCACAGCATTTACCCCTAAACAGGATCTTTGTCCTCAAAGATCATTTTATCTTACTACTCGCTTCTTATAGAGTTAAAGCCATGTGGGTATTTCCCCCACATTCGGTCTTTTCTCACAAGTGTAATTTATTACAATACGCGAGTTTCATCAAACATAACTATGGGAATAAGATCAGGCTTAATGTTGACTTACTTTCTCTATCCATGATGTTCACGGGTTTTTGATGAATGCAACTTTTCGCCGATCTAAACTTTGTCAAGAAGTAATCAGATTTTCACTTGATAGACATTTTATCAAGTTAGATTTACGAAACATAATTTACGCAACCCTTGAAGTCATAGGGTAGATCCAGCTTATATGCCTTTCAACCCAACTTTTACATCATCTCAATGGTCCCATACAACAGGGACTTAATTCCCATGATCTTTTAGATCTTCAATTCATCTTTCTATGGTGAAAAGTTTTGGCATAACTTCGCTACCCATCTGGCACTTTAAGATCTGCATTTTATATTCACATAACCTCCTGCTCACTACCGGTAGTCAATAATCAGATCCTAATTTCAGCAATCATTTCAGGTCTCGCGGGTCAGGTATTTTGCAAGGTTAGGTTCGCCATCATAGGAAACCTTAAACCTAAAAGACATGTCCAACTCACAATGGGTGTATGTCGGGTGTCTTCATCCCAACTCCTGCTTACAGATGCTCTTATATATATATATATCCTAACAAGATTCGAATTTGATCCAAAACGATGATTATCAATGATAATCTCTACAAAGGAAAGCGATTACACAGTTCATTACCAAAGGTCAATCATTCAAACATAAAACAAGACTTCTAGTATTTTGTATCGTTACTTTACCTCGTCCCTTCGATTTGGGGTGGTAAACAGTACTCTCACCAAGGTTCGTTCCCAATGACTTCTAAGCAAATCTCTAGAAATTCGATGCGAAGCGAGGATCTTGATAAAGATGTTCGATACAGGCACACTATGTTTACATAACTCCTTTAAATACAAAAGAGTCAATTTCTTCATCAAGAATCTAGCATTATCATTAACGGGAATGATATTAGTAGATTTGGTCAGTCTGTCGACGATGACCCAAATCGAATCAAATTCAGATGATGACCTTTGCAATAGTTAGACGTTTACTAATGTATGAGGCGATGTCTGCCTTCATAATTTTCCATCAGTACAACTTCTTCAGACAAAGATACTTTTAATCAGAAATGACAGGAATAGAATACTTATACTTACGAGATTCCAACATAACTAAATCTCAAAATCTCCATATTTATACAACCACAAGTGGCCTTTAAAACATTCAACTCCACCGGCTTCTTAATTCTAATGGTGCACATTAGCCGCGAACCCCTTTTTATAAACATCGTTTATTTTTATATTGTTCGGCAATTTATTTTGCACAGTCATTATTAAGAAACACATCCTAAGTGATTCTTTATCCTTCCTATATAATGTGTCAGTAATTACATTCACTTTCCTAGATGGAATAAATATCATGACCGTATTTATTCGAAAATTCTTTCTTCACATTTCCTAAGTCTTAGTTCTATCTCAGCTATTGTTTTTATCAGTTTTGCTCAATCCGACGTTTAAGGCGTCGATAATTATTACAAGTAATTAAATAATAAATATTCAATTTTTATGAAACGTAAACGTAAAAATTTTAAATTTCTTAGTTCGACCAATTATATAAAAATTTTCAAAATGAATTTGAATTTAATTAACACGATTTTTGTTGATTTATCGAAAATAATTAATAAGATCCGTAATTGTTCGAAAATCTTTGTTTATACTTTGGTCAAAATTTTCTTAGTTGAAAAGTAAAAATCGTCGTTTCAAATTCCAAGTCATGGTTTAAATGGTTTTTCTCAATCCTTCTTAAGTTGTCTTAAGGTATGCAAAAACATTTACCCCTAAACAGGAGTTTAGTTAAATTTTTTGGTTATAAGGGAATGATTCCTTAAAAATTCTTTTGATAAGACATTTGTCAAAACATATTTGCACTTTCTTTTTGGTAAAACCCAAAGTATTAAATGGCTCTAATTTTTGAAAAGTCAATATAGATCCCATTATATTATTAATCACATGGTCAAATCATGTAAAGGATTTAGTCTTAAATCACATGTTAAATACTCAAGGTACAAGTTTTCACTACTCGGCCAATTCAGGGCAATCTATAAATGATTATTAACTCCTTCCTATTCTTAGAAACAAACAGATGGTTCTTAATGATCACAAGCACGAATTTATCAACTTACAACCTACACACGCGATTCACCAGATTTATGAATACTACATGTGCATTGGTAAATCCAAGCGACATCACATGAAACTCATAATGTTCATTACAAGTCTGGATGTAGTGATTGGAATAGATAACCTTTTTCGCGGATGCGAAGTTGATGATAACCATGCCGAGTATCAAATTTTTAAAACATACGCTAGAACCTTGTAAATGATCGAACAAATCTATCATCTTGGGTAATGGATATCAATTTCGATCGTCATTTTACTTAGTTCACGGTAGTCAATAAACATAAGGAATGATAACACCATAGCTCTTCATGATGACGAGCTTGGTTGAATAAAATATTTCTCCGACAACTCTCTTAGTTGCACGGTAATTCTTTTAATTTAGATGGTGCTGACGTACAATGCACAAGCCACAGGTGCAGCACCGGGAATATAATCAATACCAATTTCAACTTGCCTTAATGGCAAAAGTCTAGGTAATTTACCAGCAAATACCTCCTAAGGTTTCAGATAACGGAAACATCTTTTTATTAAATTCATATTAGGTTCTTTCTAGATTATAATATATATGACTAATTCGCAACCATTCACTGTATAATTTCAAGTCTAAATGCAGGATATGGTCATCCATCAAGAATTATTTAGATCACTTTTGATAATCAACATTTTATCATTTAGGTGAATTCTATTCGAGTTCCTATCAATTAAGACAATGTGGTCATATCATAATCAATCAATCCATTCTACTGGCACTATCAACTTTCCAGTTTTTTTACCATTGATAAGATGTGATCTTCTCAAAAGACTAATAATAATTCATAATCCTTCACAAATTCAAGGATATCTGGATACATAACTAACCTTTACAAGAGTAAGGTCAACGCATAATCTACGCGAGAGAATTTCAAATCAGATACAGACGAAAACATTAACGAATATGAGTATATCCCATGTTTTCATGAATTGAGTATGCATTCGAAAGCTCCTTGTATCGTTACCCAGGTCATTCAAATGAAATCTTTATCATAAGAAATGATAGGAACGTCAATACACCCAGTCGGGTATCAACACTCAGTAATCAGATACTTTTCCAAAGAATCTCACCACGAGAGAATTGGACAAGAGGGGATATCAACTGTCAAATAAGACAAATTCCACAGATGAGTAAATTTGACTCAGAAGAATAAATAGTACGGGCACATATGTAGGTGTCTCTAACAATATGTCCCTATTTTTGCACTTCTTGCAGATCTTATAAAATTTAATCTTTCACAGCTTCAAAGAAAATGTAGTGTTTATTAATCAACTTTATGGTGACTACTAATCAGCCTGGCATGGTCCCTTCAAAATTATATGTAGGCGCGCAACTATATACAATTTCAAAATTAACGATGCAATACTCAGTTCGTCAAAAATTTTATCATTATGTTTATAATAAACACATTTTCATGCTTAATTCTTAAGTAAGAATCAAAAATAAATTTACAAAGGTTTTCTTTGTTATGAAAACAGTTAAGTTTTCCAAGGTGTTTTATAAACAACTTCATTTCGATAACAATCACTTATAAATCTCACTTTGAATAATCCTTATAGTGATGAAAATTCAATTTTTCTCAAGGGATACTATTGTATCTTATAAAAACAATTAGTGATCTACAAAGGAGTGATGAAGAGTTTTTCACCAAGAACTAACTTAAATATGATAGGAAATGAGCTTAGCCAAATAATCATGAGGTTCATGACCTCGATGGCACTCAAAAAGAATAATCCACAACCTAACTCAAATCGAGATGAGTACTTGTTCAATGGTTGCATCACTAATGCGAACATTAGAATGAAGCAAGAAAAGATAGATAACATCGATACATGTAGAATTTAGCAATCAAAGGTAGTCTTTTCATTAATCACAAACAAGTCAAAATTGTACCGTAACACATTACGTGTCACTATGTCATACAATTCCAAGAACTCACCCTACCAACTGATGTCTCAGTTAAGTTAGAGATTATTTTTAAAAGATACCATAATGAATACTAATCTACAAGGGTCATTAGGTGTCCCACCTGTCCCGGAAGATCCATCGGTCCCAATTCAGAAGAAGATTTCTTCAATTTATTTATTGGACACTGGGCATCCTCGTCATTGGACAATGGCCTAGGAACAACCCTTAACACGAATCAACAATCAATTAAAACCTTATAATTCAATCACAGAACTTAACGACTTCCTCTTAACAATCTCATATTTCATACGAGTTAAATTTTTACTTCATTCAAGTTTCAACCAAATCATACTCAATGCGATATCCTACCTCATTCTCCAATACTTTCAACCTTATTCATAAACCTTAAAAGGGCAATAAAAGCTCGATATGAACAACACTTAAGTTCCAATCCTATAGCTCTTACAACAATATTTCTCAAATGAGTCACTAGTATGAAATGACTCACACATTCAATTAAACTCTCGGAAAGGTACTAGTGGCATGAGGCTTTTGGGTAATGGTTCCAATGACAGCCTCAAGTGCAACATTCACCCTTTCGGTTTCAATTTAAGAATTGGATGACACTGAATCAGATGACACCTTTCCAGGTGGTAAGGTTTTGTCAAACTCCACTCTATAAGGAAAGATCGTCATGACATCGATATCAGATTTAATTTTGCCAATTCTTCTTCAGTATCACAATCAACTAATATCAACATTTCTACGAATATCAACCATTTTATTGGGATCATAAACATCCACAACTTGGTTTAAATCTGGAATAGCTAGAATTCCTACGGGAATAGCTTCGATTAAATTGCTAGGGAATTTAGGGTTTCTTGTGACAATCTACGTCGTATAAATACCTCGTATAAATATTAAAATAATCATCAAACAGTCATGTAATCAAATTACATCATATATATATATATATATATATATATATATATATATATATATATATATATATATATATATATATATATATATATATATATATATATATATATATATATATATATATATATATATATATATATATATATATATATATATATATATATATATATATATATATATATATATATATATATATATATATATATATATATATAATCCAAGTTATATATATATATTAAAATAACACTTCTCAGTCTGGCCTTGTCGGTAACTCGGGAATTATTCGGCACCGTTATAGTCAAAAGATTTTTAGACATTTTGAGAAAAATGTTTATAGTTAAAAGATTTTGAAATGTTTTATTCAAAACCTTGGTTTTAAAAATCTTTCGTTCTCTATAACGAGAGCTCTGGTACCAAACTGTAACACCCCCAAATTTATACAATTCAATACAGCGGAAGACTCGTTGGTGTTACGGGATAGCACATTACTCACATCATAGACAACGCTTAAAAAACGCGTTGTTTAATAATAAAGCATTTCCATTCATAAATATCAAATTTTACATAGGTCCCAAGTCATTGTATTTTATACAGGTTTTACAAAGCATTTGAATGGAAATTATTATTTAAGTGCGGGCCATGAATTCTTGTTGTCTTCCCAAGAATTACCTTCAAGTACCTGAGATAAAACATGTTAAAAGAAAAGGTTAGCGATAACGCCGAGTGAATTCATAGAGTTTAATAAAACCATCAATACATCATCGGTATATAATTATTACCAAAAATCATTTTGTACAAATCTTTATAATAGGCCATAAAATAGCCATAGTTGTTTTATACAAATCCTTATCAAAAATCATAATATAGGCGTTTGCCTTCAAAATCATTATACGAACCAATGTCGTAAAAATATCATACAATACGTTTTTATAACGTCGTGTAGAGTTAAATTAAAAAAACCGTTATATGAATATGGTTATGTAAAACCAAAACACAAACATAATATCAATAATATGACCCTGTATTGCAAGTCAGGCAATATATCGTAATTCGGTGCGTATAGCAGTATTTCGTTATTTTGGATTATTATAAGCCGCATGACATTGTTACCTTACTACAACAAAAAACGAGTAGCTAGCCCGAAACTCAATTTGCCCATCTAAATTAGTGTGTCGTCACAATAATCACGCTTGTGTAAATCTTCTCATACATAAATTCGCTTACCAATCAATGTGGCACGATGGGGATCAACCGTCAAGGCGCGAACTGGGGTGATCGTCCCCAAATAGTACTATTATATGCATAAGCGTCTACCAAATCCCGGTAGTTCACAATTCATGCTAATGGGACTTTTATTGACATAACCTAACTTTAATAATCCATTTCATTTCACACATCGGGTCATATAATCATTCATCGGGTCATACAATCATTCGAGTCCAAATCAATAAACAAACAATTGGGACAACTAGTGTCCTATTTTATAAAAATTAACATGTTATCTCCCTCGCGGGTTTATAAAACATTTCATAAAAACATTTAAAAGAGTGCGAGGCTATGAACTCAGGTTGATGTTGGAAGGCGGTTATCGGCGATTTGGATGTACGGTACGTGCTTCAATCACGAAAACCTAGACAAATAATACTTGTCTTAGACTCTTGTCCAATGACTTTATAAAATAACAATTATGTATACATATGATGATTTTATATATATATATATGATGATGATCAAGTGGGTTTATACATTCTTATTTACTCATTTTAGTGTTATGTATTGGTAACTTTTATACTAGTTTACTAGTTTTACTTATTTACATGTGTTAGGCCCAATAAGCCTATTATAAGTTCTTTAACTTGTATTAATCCATTTTAGACTTGTATTATCAGTATTTATACTTCACATGTTGGGCCCAAATGGGTTAAGCCCAAATAAGTAGTTTTTATAAGTGTTTAACTTATTTAGTTAAATTATTAGTCCAAATATGCTAACTTAGCTCGTGAATGTCCGTATGTCATATAGGTCGGGTTTTATCGGTTTTTACTTGTATTAGGTACATATATATCAGTATATGACTTTTAAAAACTTTACATTAGACGGGTTTTATTGTCTAAGTTTTAATTGGCGAAAAATGTTAAATTTACGGTAATAGCCGAAAAAGTCGTAAAAATCATGTTTATAGTTTTTATAACTTATAAATCTTATTCAACTACCATTTTTATAAAGTGTCCATTTATTTATCCTTATACATATTTATATAAATGGAATTTATAAGTTAGTGGGTTTTAATTCAAATTTTATACTATATTTATTTGAGTGCCTATATAATAATATTACACTTTAATTTCACAAAATCAGTCCTAAAAATCTAGTTTACTAAAATGATCATATCTAGAGTTCTACATGGAGATAGAACCCCAAATTTTTATCACAGAAACTACATGATATGTGCTTCATTTTATTCTTAAGATACTGATGAATCAACTTCTAAATATTTTAATAAATTCGTCCAAAACAATATAGGCAGATTTACACTCTAAACTTGTTTTGATCATATCTCACTCATTTTTATGTTTCCGTTGTATGGACAACTCTCACATGTGCATAACACCTAATACTTACTGTATATTGATTCCACTTTACCATTTTATCAGTTTAACATTTGGTTACTTACAGTTTTTATACAACCATCTTTTTAAGCATGATTTTAACCTTGTTACCTATGGTTTTTCATCTCTTTAATCATATTTATCAACACTTGATCCCCACACAACATTTTTATCATCATATATTCATCATATACATATACAATAAGAAAGAAAATACATGATTACATTATCAAAATAACAAGAGGATGGGGAGAACAATCTTTATACCACCAAGATTATGTAGGTATTCATCAAGGCTTGGATTTTTTATGGAGAAACTTGTGATAGATCAACACCAATCTTCAAGACCACCAATACTAGTAAACTTCTTGTAGAAATCAGCCCTTGAATATCACCAAATCACCTCCTTGGATGTTAGAATCACCTCCAATCTTCAAGGCTTCAAAGATTCTTCATCTTATGTATGAATAACATAGGATTTGTGGTGTAAATTTTGATCAGTATGGTGATGGTGGTGGATGAAGTAGACGGCAAGGGTGGAGGGTGAGAGAGAATTGGAGTTGTTTTGCATGTAAGAATGAGTAAATGGTTTTGGGTGGAATGGTTTTGTTGTTTGGTGTAGCTTACAAGTTAAGCTCAAGTAACAAGTGTAACTTATGGCTTCTAATTTTGACACCTCATGGTGTTGGTGTAGCTAGTTTTGCCGTCCCATATTGGGGGTGGGGAAAAAGTGGTTTTGTCTCATCCCCAATTATTTACGGGTACTCCTCGATTCTAGTTTCCTTGATTTGCGTGCCCTCGGGTCGTTTTACGAAAAACGTTTTTATAAATTATGAATCAACGACACAAAACGAATCTAATAAAAATTGTCTCATCAAAAACGGAGTTCAGAAACGTAAATACGTAATCCTAAGGTTTCCGGTTTAGTCGTAAAGGACGTTAAATTATTCACGTAAACTCTAATTTCTTCTCGTAAATTTGTGAGTTTATGAACCAACACAAATTTAAAACTCCAAAATAATATTCACGGTTAAATTTATTTCCTAAAATGTCGGACTGTCACCAAAACGGTGTATGTAAACGTAAGCACGTAATGTAGAATCCTCTGGTTTAGATGTAGTCGATGCTACTTCAAGACGTAAATCCAAATTTCTTCCCAAAAATAAGTGAGTTCATAATATAACATTAAAATAATGTTTTTAAATAATATATGAGAATAAAATATCAACCATAAATTGACGGATTGTCACAAAAACTCTCAAAACGATGATCGATAAAGAACACCGCCCCCTCGGGGTCTACATATTCATTATCCTCATGAACATCGATCTCATCAATTTCTTCGTCATAGATAGGCTTGCCAAACCAAGGTTTTTCATTCCCCTCATTAATGATTTTAAAAACTCTCTCGAAAAGATCAAGATCAATCACAAAACCATCATTCTTTTGCGAGGATCGTTGATAAGTTAGATCCTCACGAATGTGGTAAATGTCATTCTCATTTGAGGAGCGTTGATTAGGTAACTCCTCGAGAATGGGATTTTGGGGTAGGTGAGTTGGTTCGTCATCATTAAAAATAAGACGTTCCAACTCATCAAGTTCGGCCTCGACGTTGGAATAATCGACCTCACTCGTAGGTGGAAGTGGAGGTAAAAGAGCTAGCTCTCGTTCGATTATTTCCTCAATTTACGACTCGAAGACGAAATCATCATACTTACCACACGTAGAATTCTTTTTTGGATAATTAAATATCACTTGTGGATTTTTTATTATGTGATCAAGTTCGGCAAAATCGTTCTGATCTTCCTCGTCAAAGAAAGTGTCGATGTGAGCACTCACAACCATGGTCTTACAAGTCAATCGACTATGCTTAGGTGACCTTTCTAAGACGAGTGGATCTAGATCGATAAAACCTTTAGCCTCAACGGATTTTTGGCTAGGTAATGGAGGCACTTCAATAGATTTAGAAGTCGATGCCTCAAAGACGTGGTCCTTCGAAGGTGGTGAAGACGAGTCCATTTTTGTCATTGTCGTGATGGCACTAACGTCGCCCTTTGGAATTTTTTGGTTACTTGTTTCACCGAATAAATCCCACAATGATTTTTCGTCTATAAATTTACGAATATCCTTTTGAATTAAGTAAACGTATTCTTTATCGTTAAAATCGTCATCTTTAAAAACATGGGTCAAGCCTCATATTTTCCGCTAAAGTTAACATTTTGAAATCATTAGAAATTGAAACATCTGTTTTATCATGCTCATTAGAAACTTGGGATTTACTCGTGAAAAGTACATTTTATCCACCCCATAAGACATAGTTAATTTTCCACCGTGGACGTCGATTACGGCTCGAGCCGTCGATAAAAAGGGTCGACCTAAAATAATGGGACATTTAGGATCGCACTCATAATCGGAAATAACGAAATCCGAGGAAAAATAATGTGATTCCCCGAACCCAACGTCATTTATTTTACCCTAATTTACGAATATTTTTGAAATTTTTAAGAAAATTCGTTTGTTATATATTTGACGGTTTAATTTGAAACCAATGATCGAGGCCTTAATTTTTACGTTTGACGATTTAAGAAGTACCGATAACAACTACGATACCGACGGATGCCCAAAATTTATCTTTTATTATCGATTGATCGATATTCGAGTTTTTCGAAGTTTTATTTTTATTACGTTTTAAGTCGAGTCGGAACCATATGTATATTCGTTTTGTGTGCGTTTTAACCTTTGGAAAGTATTTTTTCAAAGCCGGGACGAAACCCGACTCCCGTAAATTTTCAAAAATTGACTAGCTAACTAATCCCACTCTTTAAAGGTTCTTTTACTAGTGAGGCCAAAAGAAAACCTTATTTACAAAATCTACTCTCCCTCACTATATATAAAGTTGAAATTTACACACACACACTCATTTTTCACACTTAAAATTTTTCTCCCTCTCCCCTTTTCTCTCTACCACCGTCGGCCTACCACCACCACCACCACTTTGCCACCACAAAAATCAATTTGGGAAAAATATAATCAAAGACCCATGTTTATATCATCAAGATAAGTAAATTCCACCACAAAAATCCAACATGCAACAAAAAAAATTTCAAGATTTAATTTTTGATATATTTTCATAAAAACTATTTTTTGATCTAATTAAATACGTGGGTTTGTGTTTGATTGTGTTTAGGAGTAACCCATTGAGATGTTGGAGCTTTGGAGAGTATTTTTTTGTGTTCTTCAGCCCCAAAACCCACGGCCAACCCAATAGGTTTGGTGTTCTTGGAGCTTTGATCTATTTTATTCATGGTATGGTTCTATATATTTATTTTAATGATATTTTAATAATATTTCTTTGTATTGCATGTGTGATTTTTAATTTGGGTTTTAAATGAGGATGAACATACAAGTGATTTAGGGTATTGTTATTTTATTAGGATGTTTATTAGGTGATGTTAGGAGTATAGGAGTTGATGAAATGGGTCAAAAAGATGTTTTGATGTGATTTTGAAAATGGTATTTTAGGTCAGAAACTTTAGGGCTAATTTTTGTGAGTTTTGTTCTGAGCTAAAGTTAAAATGATGGGATAGTGTTGTAGAGCTTCTTTCTATCTTCGTTTCGGTATAAGATAGAGATTTTAACTCCAAACGAGTCAAAAGTTATGATACTTTGAAGTTTTCGTGTACCGGGAGATGAAAGTCGACTCAATCCGAAATTGTGTTCGATTTTAGGTCAAATCTCGGGAACAATAAGTTGAGTTTTAAAAATGATTAGAGGCTGTTCTCAGGCTATAAACTTAGCATTTTGAGTCTATTTTCATAATAAAGAGTCGAATTTGTAAACGGGAATGCTTAAGAAGGTCAAAATGGTTTTACAACGCGAAGGTACAAAACTGTCCGAAATTTTGAGTTTAGTAATGTGACGGGCAGTGGGTCTTTGAAGTGACATCTTTTTTATGAAATTTAATATGGGCTATCTACAGGTTGTAAATGAATTTTACAAATTTTCTCATAATTTTTGGTGATGTCTAAGTATAGGGAAAACAGCCCGTACATTTGGTATGTACCGGCAGAATTGTAAAATGAGCAATAGTTTTAATAAAGGGTAAAAATGAACGTGTCTAGTAAATATCACTTGTTTGGATTTTTGGCGTGATTTTATGTGAACTTTGAGTGTTCTTAATTATGTACATACAGTACTTGAAGGTACTTGACGGTATTGATTCATTTCGCGTTTGTTTGTTAGGTGTTGTCCTTGATCTCCCGGGGCATCCTCATCGTCGGTGATTGTCTTCGTCTACGTATTCGCTACTACTTCTATCATTACTAATTAAGGTGAGTCTATAGCCTCGCTCTTTACTTATTTCAAATGTTTTTACCCGCGAGGGGGATACATGCTATTTAAATGAAAATGAACATAAGTCATGAATGATTGTTGGACCCGAATGTTGCCTTGAATTGTGTTGAGTACCTAGTTGTAAAAGTCCCTAAATTCGTGAACTATTAACTATTGTCTTTCCCTTGTGTGGGTTGGAGATATCCGCTTATACAATTGATAGTACTATGGGGTTGACGACCCTATCCGAGACGAGAGCTAGTACGTTGAGTATCCTTTGCGGACGGATAACTTGTGATAAGAAATAAGGTATAATTACAATCAATGCCTTTAGAAGGGGCTCTAATTTCACTTAAATCATGCCGGTCTATGTACGCGGGTGATTTAGTTAACGGATTAGTCTAACGAGCTTCAACTCAATTATTAGTTATTGCTAAATATAATATCCTTGAAAAATAGATTGTGAGTACGACAATGCTATTGAATGGTCATGATTGGTTTTAATACTTATGTTCAACTTATGATTTGATAAACCTATAGATTCGCTCAACCTTTATGTTGACGATTTTAAGCATGTGTTTCAAGTAATCAAGATTGATTGCAACGGAGCATGCATGGAGGGAGTTGGTGCTTTATTGGTCTAAAATTTTGGATTTCCTTCCCTTTTTAACAAATTATAAAATTTCATGTCTTGGTAATAATATGTTGTTATGTTTTGGGTTGAGATCTTTGGGGACAAGTAACGCTACTCTGATGATAACATCAATTTTGGGTTGGAAATGTTTTAGACAATGGTTATAAATAATCTTTTATGTTTATCTTAAACGTCTCTTTTGAGGTCGTTTTCTGTGATTGTGTGCGATGTGCTATGAAATAACGCCCAAAGTGGTATTCCGCTGCGTGGTAAATTGGGGGTGTTATAGATTGGTAATCAGAGCCACAAGTTATAGAGAACTAGGTCGATTTTTGAAAAACCTAAACTATAACTCTGGTGTGTCGTAAGAAGTTTTAAAGCACGCAACTACTCCGCTTGGCTCTGGTAAGATTTCCTTAGCATTAATTTATATCTTAGATGTATCCCTCAAAATTGATATGAATTCCCTAGTATTTAGTAAGTATATACTATGATTATATATTGAGATATATCTTTGTGTACGTTTAGTACTTATCATCGTAGTTTTGCAAGAAGTTACGTGAGTATCATATAGGTTGCATGTAATTGGCATACGGGCTACAATGCATTACATGGCAACACTGCGTTGTGATCCTATGTGTATGTGGGAATGATTGTATGTATAGGTATGTATATACTATGGTATTTAAAGGCATTGCACGTGAAGCAATGGTCCTTGCGTGATTATCGTACATTTTATAATGCGATTTCGTTCATAATTTGGCCTCACCGCCAATCATCGATCTTGATAATTAATTTATTGTTCGAATAACCGAGTGTGAACCTCGTTTGATACTCTAGGTACGTAAATAATGCTTCGTAAGATATTGTATATCGACTAGATTGATCCCGATTGTCGTTATCGCACCGTTATGTGTCATTCTAGGACATCTTCTTTTGAAACGTAAAGTACTAACGTACTATTTTATTTCCCTTATTCCGATGGGTTTCATATGTTAGTTCGCGTAACTATAACATAGCCGAAGTATAATCAACGATGAGTACATCGTAGCGACGAATTATATGTGTATTATAAAACGTGGTTGAGGCGCATCGCCATTTAACCGTTTTTATCATCCTACTTGAATTTAAAGATGTATATTAAAATAAAATAGCGTTGTGATCAAGCGAGATAGCTTTAATTTTGGATGTTTTGTGTTAATTTTATCGTCTACGGTTTTGAGACAAACCCGAAGCCAGTATCAACACTTATAGTGTTGACATACGTGTTCTCGTTCCGTTTATTTCATTTTGTTTTGTTGTTTATTTATTTTGTATTTAATATTTTACATGACGAGGTCTGACACTTGTGCCAGCTAAATAAGCATTGATTTTTGTTAATTGAATGAGTTAAACATAAAACGTCTTACATATTAAATGTATGGTAAATGAAAATTTTGGTTAAAAATGACGTACGAGGCGTCTTGTAACAAGTAAAATAAGTGTAGAGAATAAATGGACAAAGTGAAATTATTTTTCCTTCAACCTTAGTTGGTAAATTATAATAAGTAATTTATATTACTAGTAAAATCCTTGTTTTCATATATTAATATTTTGATACTAAAAGCTTGTGATGGAGCTGTCAAAATTTTCTTAATTTAATTTGAAAAAGGAGTTATTGGCAAAATTAACTATATGAATATCGAGTATAGACGGTTTGAAGTTTGATATGAGTTAATTTTTGGGTCATATTGGTAAACTTTTGGCGTATCTTTTAATACATAAAATGAGTAGAAAAATTAGTCACGTATTTTGGAGCTAGAGACTTTGTAAAATTGGTTTTATTTTAAACATAAGGTCAAGTTATATTTACGAATGCATTGGTATAAACTAGAACTCGTCACTTGTTGTAGTGAATAAACTGGGATAAAAATCAAAATATACAATTTAAGTGAGAAATTCTAACGCTTGAAATGAATTATTAAATGTTGATGGAACGTCATTCTATTCCGCTGCGAGATGTGTTAATTTTAAAATCGTTTGATAATGGGCTAAGGATTTAAAAGTGGAATTTTCTACATTTCAGAATTATTGAAATAAGCATTTTGATTATTTATTCTATTGTTATCGAGATTCAAGTCTCGACTAAAATCAGTAAGTTGTCCGAGATAATACTACATGAAACATCTTTAACGTCTGACTCGAGTCGCGCAAATATGATTTAACAAATCCGTTTTAAGGAAAGCACATGCATAATAAAAAGTCAAGGTTAATTTCAAGAGTCAATTGGACAGATTCGAGTAGTGTTGGATATTTGTATATACGCAATAAGATAAGTCGTCATAATAAAATGAAACTTTGAAAATTCTTACTATGTACGTTTTTGGTACTTAAGATAGGAATATTAATGAGATTTTGTCACAAGTATGGAGATTTTCAAACCTAATGATTTTATCAATTATGATAACCGAGTCACCGCATCTACTGATGTTAGTAATTTTCTTGAGATTATAACTTCCAGAAATAAAAACTTTGTAAAGATTGAAAAATGACAGAAATGAAGTCTTTAATGGTGTAACAGAAATTAAAAATGTGCAAATGTTCACTTTTACAATATACAAAGTAACATTAATTAGAATATGCAAATGGATTACCTAACACACGCCTGCTCGTATATTATTTTATAAAGATGTATATCTAATGTTTTGTGTCACGATGATTCGATCATACAACATCACTTCTTCGATTTTGTGAGCATATATTTAACTTAGGTGGTCCTGTGATTTTTTTTCGTTTTAATAACTTCCATGGTAAGAGACCATTATTTATTTTTGAATTGATACTTCTCTAGTACTTGATAATGAGGGTATGTCACCCGGTGTATTTTTGTCTTCTTCATGGACCCCGTAACTTTTCTCCTTTCGGTTATTGGAACCAAAAATTTGGTGGAATGTGTGTGTAACTCGAGATGATGGGAATTATGATCCTTGTCCTATTTTTGGCGCTCGTGATGATGTTCGATGTCCACTTCATGATTCTATAGATTGCTGTTGTTATTCTGAAACTCTTGTCATATCTTCGAAGTATCTTCATTTCTAATGTAGTTAATTTCTGTTGGAAAATATATTGCTCGTTTATCTTAATTGATCTCATTGATTTTTGATTTTTTTATACTACTCGTTGCGCTTGCAATGATCTTTAATCTGGAACCACTTTACCATTATTTGGTGAATAGTCTATGTTGAAAATATGTATGAGTGTGTGAAATGTTTCGTTGAACCAAATGAAAATGGCGTCGATTTATTTATTTATTTATTTTTCTCATAAATAGGGAAAGCAAGAGTATGTTTTCAAAGTGGATGAAAAATGTTTGATGTGTTCTTTAAAACAATGGTAGCAACATTTTCCCATTTAAAATTTCATTTGAAATGATTTAAATTTTCTTTTTTTGAGGATTAGGTCGAAAAATTTCATAGTCATATTTGGTGTGTAATAATGTTTGTGTCGTCACTCGATCCTCAATTATGCACAACTTAGCTAACTATGCATAATTCGGGAAGAGTCCTGTTTTGTTGGTTGTGGTTGCTTGGTCCTTAAGTATGCATGATCTAGCTAATTATGCATAGTTTAGGAAGGGCAATGTAGTTTCAAGTAAATTAGTCATCTTAAAACTGGTAGTGTTTTTGACAAAATGTTTGGATGAGAACACTTTTAAAATAGTGGATACTTTTGCAAGTAATCGTATTCTCTTTGATTCCTAAAGAAATTTTTTGAATTTTCTTGTGTTCCTTGAAACCTTTTCTTTCGTTTTGCGTTGACTTAGTAAGTCACCTTGACCGAGTAATTTTGGAGAAATGTTTTTATGTGTTGCAAGTGACGTGCGAATTCCATCGGAATCACTAGGATGTTGATGAAATACCAAAAGAGCTCATGCCGACACTGAGAAGAAATTTTAACAAAAATAGAAGACTCCTATAGTGGAGGAAATCGGAGTTCGAGTAACTCTGAGGGAAATGACGAAGACTTCTCCTACATCAATCTTTTTTACTTTATTTATTTTCTTTTCTTGTTCTTTTGATATGTCAAACGACACGCGATAAACTGTTGAATTTTACCAACTGTGCATCGGTAGTTGGAAGACAATTCCATTTGCCGTATTAGTTTATTCTAGTGAGGAATCCTCCTTACTTGAGTCGATGGTTAAACGACAGATAGCCATAGTTGATGTTTATGTGCTAAACCTTTGTTTGATATGTGTTTATGTTATGAGTGATTTAGTCGAATGATTGTACATTATGCGAGCTCGAGGCTGCAGTATGAATTGATGTATGAATGTGGATCATGTGTCCCATGTAATACCTTTTTTACTGTGAACGGTGATGCTTATTGGGATTTTTACCACGTGTGGGACGAAAGTAAGATGGTGTTCTTGTAATATTTTTTTTGGTATGGATCCGTGTGTGAGCACCCTATGATGACATATGTATGTATTTTCTTTCTTTATGGATATGAATCCATAGCTAGCAAGCTCGTGAACCTTCTTTAACTTGCAATTTTCTTTTGACTGGACTCATCCGAAATCCTGTCAAATATTCTTATTTTACCATGGCTTGGCTGATTAGCAAGCATGAGTTAAGTTGACTGAACTTATTTACTTGGCATGGTTTGGCTATTTTGCAAACATGTCGTGATGTGGTTGTATGCGTTTTATTATGGATTTTGTGTTTGATTGGATTGTGATGTCTTCGAGAGAGTTATGTATACGTCGAATGATTTTTGTATCGATGAATTCGTTTTTGACGAAATAGGGGTGTATGTACGTGATATGCAATAAGGTTATTTTGTACGACTAGTATTAATTACTTCGTATCGTATATTCTGAACGTTTTTTATGGGGTTATGTGCCATCCTTGTGATTTTATTTTATGAATAAATATCTTTATGAGATTGATGGACCAAGTGAAAGGACTATTCGAACGTTGGAAGACATGCTCCGAGCATGTGTGTTTGATTCTGGTAGTAGTTGAGATCGATGCGTGTCCTTGATAGAATCCTTGTACAACAACAATTACCATGCTAGTACTAAAGCTGCAACATTTGAAGAATTATGTTGATGAAAATATAGATCGCCAGTTGGATAGAACGAAGTTAAAAAAGTTAGTTGAATGGACTTGAAATGATTCGAGAGACTACGAAAGAGATGGTGTAGATTAAGAATCACTTGTTAACCGCGAGAAGCTGTGAGAAGAGATGTGTTGATAACCGTAGGAAGAATTTGGGAAATTGAAGTGGAGATCATGGATCGAGATGTTAAGAGATTGAAGCAAGGTATAATACTCATTGTGAAGGTGTGATGGAACCCGAGACGTGAACCGAAGTCTACATCGGAACGTGAATACCTCCTTAGGAAAAACTACCCTCATCTTTCTAGTAGTACGAAATGTGAGTATAAGAACCAGAGAGCGCCGGGACGTCGCTCCCTTAAGGAGGGGAGGATGTGATGCCCCGAACCCAACGTCATTTATTTTACCCTAATTTACGAATATTTTTGAAATATTTAAGAAATTTCGTTTGTTATATATTTGACGGTTTAATTTGAAACCAATGATCGAGGCCTTAATTTTTACGTTTGACGATTTAAGAAGTACCGATAACAACTACGATACCGAGGGATGCCCAAAATTTATCTTTTATTATCGATTGATCGATATTCGAGTTTTTCGAAGTTTTATTTTTATCACGTTTTAAGTCGAGTCGAAACCATATGTATATTCGTTTTGTGTGCGTTTTAACCTTTGGAAAGTATTTTTTCAAAGCCGGGACGAAACCCGACTCCCGTAAATTTTCAAAAATTGACTAGCTAACTAATCCCGCTCTTTAAAGGTTCTTTTACTAGTGAGGCCAAAAGAAAACCTTATTTACAAAATCTACCCTCCCTCACTATATATAAAGTTGAAATTTACACACACACTCATTTTTCACACTTAAAATTTTTCTCCCTCTCCCCTTTTCTCTCTACCACCGTCGGCCTACCACCACCACCACCACTTTTCCACCACAAAAAACTATTTTGGAAAAATCTAATCAAAGTCCCATGTTTATATCATCAAGATAAGTAGATCCCACCACAAAAATCTAACATGCAACAACATTTTTTCAAGATTTAATTTTTGATATATTTTGATAAAAACTATTTTTTGATCTAATTAAACTCGTGGGTTTATGTTTGATTGTGTTTAGGAGTAACTCATTGAGATGTTGGAGCTTTGGAAAGTATTTTTTTGTGTTCTTCAGCCCCAAAACTCACGGCCAACCCAATGGGGTTTGGTGTTCTGGGAGATTTGATGTATTTTGTTCATGGTATGGTTCTATATTTATGTTAATGATATTTTAATAATATTTCTTTGTATTGCATGTGTGATTTTTGATTTGGGTTTTGAATGACGATGAACATACAAGTGATTTAGGGTATTGTTATTTGATTAGGATGTTTATTATGTGATGTTAGGAGTATAGGAGTTGATGAAATGGGTCAAAAAGATGTTTTGATGTGATTTTGAAAAGGGTATTTTAGGTCAGAAGCTTAGGGCTAATTTTCGTGGGTTTAGTTCTAAGATAAGGTTAAAATGATTGAATATTGTTGTAGAGCTTCTTTATATCTTCGTTTCGGTAAAAGATAGAGCTTTTAACTCCGAACGAGTCAAAAGTTATGATACTTTGAAGTTTTCGTGTACCAGGAGATGAAAGTCGACTCATTCCGAAATTTTGTTCGATTTTAGGTCAAATATCGGGGACAATAAGTTGAGTTTTAAAAATGATTAGAGGCTGTTCTCAGGATATAAACTTAGTATTTCGAGTCGATTTTCATAATCAAGAGTCGAATTTGTAAACGGGAATGCTTAAGAAGGTCAAAATGGTTTTACAACGCGAAGGTACATAACTGTCCGAAATATTGAGTTTAGTAATGTGACGGGCAGAGAGTCTTTGATGTGACATCTTTTTATGAAATTTAATATGGGATATCTACCGGTTGTAAATTAATTATACAAATTTTCTCATAATTTTTGGTGATGTCTAAGTATAAGAAAACAGCCTGTATATTTGGTATGTACCGGCAGAATTGTAAAATGGGGAATAGTTTTAATAAAGGATAAAAACAAATGTGTCTAGTAAATATCACTTGTTTGGATTTTTGGCGTGAGTTTATATGAACTTTGAGTGTTCTTTATTATGTACATACAGTACTTGAAGGTACTTGACGGCGTTGATTCATTTCGCGTTTGTTTGTTAGGTGTTGTCCTTGATTTCCTGGGGCATCCTCGTCGTCGGTGATTGTCTTCGTCTACGTATTCGCTACTACTTCTATCATTACTAATTAAGATGAGTCTATAGCCTCGCTCTTTACTTATTTCAAATGTTTTTACCCGAGAGGGGGATACATGCTATTTAAATGAAAATGAACATAAGTCATGAATGATTGTTGGACCAGAATGTTGCCTTGAAATGTGTTGAGTACCTAGTTGTAAAAGTCCCTAAATTCGTGAACTATTAACTATTGTATTGCCCTTGTGTGGGTTGGAGATAGCCGCTTATACATTTGATAGTACTATGGGGTTGACGACCCTTTCCGAGACGAGAGCTAGTACGTTGAGTACCCTCTGCGGACGGATAACTTGTGATAATAAATAAGGTATAATTACAACTAATGCCATTAGAAGGGGCCCTGGTTTCACTTAAATCATGTCGGTCTATGTACGCGGGTGATTGAGTTAACGGATTAGTGTCACGAGCTTAAACACAATTATTGGTTATTGCTAAAGATAATATCCTTGAATAATAGATTGTGAGTACGAGAATGCTATTGAATGGTCATGATTGGTTTTAATACTTATGTTCAACTTATGATTTGATAAACCTATATATTCGCTCAACCTTTGCGTTGACGATTTTAAGCATGTGTTTCAGGTAATCAAGATTGATAGCAACGGAGCATGCATGGAGGGAGTTGGTGCTTTATTGGTCTAAAATTTTGGATTTCCTTCCCTTTTTAACAAATTATAAAATTTCATGTCTTGGTAAAAATATGTTGTTATGTTTTGGGTTGAGATCTTTGGGGACAAGTAACGCTACTCTGATGATAACATCATTTTTGGGTTGGAAATGTTTTAGACAATGGTTATAAATAATCTTTTATGTTTATCTTAAACGTCTCTTTTGAGGTCGTTTTCTGTGATTGTGTGCGATGTGCTATGAAATAACGCCCAAAGTAGTATTCCGTTACGTGGTAAATTGGGGGTGTTATAGATAAACGTTCCAATCCTAACATAGACATCCTCGGCTATACCAACTGGTTTGAGTGGTGTACAATTTGCAAGCTCAATAGTCATGTTCGTGGGGGTAAGTGAAGGCAATCTCATCAATTTCCAAAGAGAATGAGGCATGAGATTGATGCTAGCACCTAAATCGGCAAGGGTTAAACATCCCCAATCTCGAAAAAATCACAAGGTAGTAGAAATTGGCCCGGATCCTCTTCCTTTCTTGGAAAATGCCTTTTGGGTTTTTTAAGAAGGATCGATGCACAAGTTTCTTCAAGGGTCACTTGGGTAAGGTCGATAAAGCTCTCTTTTTGAACTGTGGATGGAATTTGAGGTACACGAGGGTGTGCACTCTTTTCCTTAGTCGCCACGTTCATTCCCTCGACTCTAGAACATGAAGGCGTTTGAGAAGTCGAGGGTCGAGATGAAGTAACAACTCTAAATCCTTCAAGGATTGGGGTAATCACACGACTTTTTCCAATGGACGAGGTGGCTTTAACTTGTTCTTTCGGATTGGCAACGGTGTCACTAGGTAATGAACTCAATGACGCACCGCTAGACTTGTTCATAATGGCCGAAAACATCTTTTCAATTTTTCCTTGTTCAATTTTGTTGTTTTGTCCTCTCAACGTGTTGGAAAATTCGTTTTTCATATCACCAATTTGCGTTTCTAATCTCCTCATATTAGCATCATTTGATTTAACGTAATTTTGAAAATCATTTGAGCCATTAAAATTTTGATTGAAACCTTGGTTTTGATTCCCTTGAAATATGTTTCCTTGATTAGCGTTGTTTGAAAAATTTGAATTTTGACCATTTTTAAAATTCCGGTTTTGATTGTTGTCTTTAAAACCTCTATTTTGCCAATTCAAATTTTGACCTTGATTATAACCTTGATTTCCTTGTTTATTTTGAAAATTGTTTCCACGATAATAATTATTGCCTTGATTGTTGTTGTTCGTTTGTTGCGATGGACCGGCGTTATTTTGATTTTGATTAGAAAAATTGTTGTTTGACGCGTTTACACTCGACGTTTGGCCATCCGTAGCCGCACACTCGTAATAGTTATGTGGTCCACCGTAAAACGTACACGAAACCTCGACCGCTTTCACCGTAGCGGGAGCGTCCTTCTTTTGCATTTCGATGAGAAAAGACGTAAACACATTCGTCAATTTATCGATTTTCGCATCAACCCTCTCAATATCGTGATTAGAATTACTAACGTTGGCGACATTAGCAACACTCGGTGTGCTACGGAGTTGGAAAACCTTGGATCGATTTTCGATAATCATTAAAGCGTCTTTCGGAGTTTTACACAAAAAATTGCTACCGACGGCGGAATTCAACTAATCTTGTTCTTGAAAACTAAGACTGTTATAAAACGTATCGATTTGGTGTTACTCGGAAAATATGTGGTGAGGACATTGCCTAAGCAATTCCTTAAAGCGATCACACGCGTCTCTAAACGATTCATTTGTTTTTTTTTTCAAATCTCGTAATATCGTTTTTGAAAAACGTCGTCTTACACGGTGGGAAAAATGATTAACGAATTTGGAAACGAGATCCTTCCACGAAATTATGGAATTAGGTGGCTCTTTCTCGTACGAATCCTTGGCGGCACCATCGATCGATTACGGAAAAAGCATAAGCTTGACGACATCGGTGTCGACGTTCTTAAACTTGCTCGTGGCTAAAAGACGATCGAAATTTCGAATGTGACCGTGAGGATTATCGGTTTCACGACCTCAAAACTTGTATCTTGGATTAACGAAATCATTCCACTCTTAATCTCAAAATTCTCCGCTTCGATAGCGGGAATTACGATCGCGTCTCCATAACCCTCTTTGGGCGCTTGGAGCAATTCCATCATCGTACTATTCTCGGCCATCTCGTCTACGGTTCGACAACGATATTAGGAACGTACATTTCTAAACATTGTCTTCGTCGTAGATTCCTTCGATTTTGATTGCGTCTTCGATGCGTCGCTAGAATTCGTACAGTCCTTCGATCGAGAGCGCATGAACTAACGTAGAATGGGGGTTGTAAAGAAGATTCTTTTTGGGGTTTTTCGTTTTTTCAATTTTTTTGGTTTTTGTTTGTTTTTTAATTTTTTTGAATTTTTTGTATATTACATAGACTCAAATCTACAAATATCTCCTCGAATCAATTTCTCGATTAAAGGAGCCTCAAGGAATGAAAACGATCACGTTGAGTGAACGCCTTCGATGACTTTAGAACGTTGGTGAAACACCAAAACGTTCAAGTGGGTTTAATCTTGAAAACAAGCAAATATATATGATAAGTAGATAATACTTGGGCGGCAAATCCTCGATTAGCCCTGTTTCTTAAAACACGCACAAGCAAGCGGAGGAAACGAGGCTGCGCGAAGCACTTAAGAGCCTTTTTCCTTTAGGTCGTGAAATACAACCGCCTTATACCCATCTTATAGTTTGTGTTAATCAAAATTAAGTCTCAAGAAAGTAATTATCTATTTTGCCTTTAATTTTTGCTTTGGATTTGGATACAATAATTGAGTGATGAAATCCCAATTAAGGTTGCGTTTTCACGCTTTTGGAGATATTGTAAATTTATTGTGATACGTATACAATCTAGTAATATTTATTTACAAAGAAACGATAAAAACGATAATATGATATCTACAACATAGTAAAATGATTTTTTGTGTGTTTAATTTAGGAAAACTAAACACGATTTTTTGGATATTCTATAATATAGTAAAAATAAATAAAAGGAGTATGTACGATATTTACGCTTTCAAAAAATGAAAAGCAAAAACGCACTACTCACACAAATACGATATCTATATGGCACTAAAAACACCTCCCCGGCAGCGGCGCCAAAATGATATAGTAGTAAAGTCGTACACGTTTTAGGAAAAACGCGTATACGTGGCAAGTATTAAGTCTTACGATTTAGGAAAACCGCAAAACTGATAAATGTGAGTCGTTCTTGGCGGAGGTGTATATGTTAGGCCAAGATAATAAAATCAAGTTTGAATTACTGTTGTTTTTGGGTTTTAAGAGAGCAAAATTAAAGAAGAGTTACACTACGATTACACTACGACGTAAAACGTAAAACGATGACGTAAATACGTAAAACGCGATGAAATTAAAATTTTAATCTAAAAATTAATTAAAAATTAAACTAAGTCTAAAATAATATAAGTAAGAATAAAAATTCAATAAATAAATTTTAAAACTTTTTATTAATTAAATATTCAATTTTAAATACTAATTAAAGCCCTAAAAAATATAATTAAGAAAAAGTCAAAATATTATTTTATCAAACTAATATCTTACTTATATTAATTAAACACTAAAAAGTGTTTTTCCTAAATTTTAGAAACTATTTTTCTAATTTTTAAATGCTAAAAACACTTTTTAAACTAAAATAATCATAAAAAATAATAAAATAATGCTAAAAATAATTTACTTTTTGAAAAATCCTAAACTATATTACTAAACAGTAGAAAAATAGAAAAAGTTAAAAAAAATAGTTTTTACCACTAAAAGACAAAACAGTTTTGAATTAAAACCTAATCTAACTTGAATTAATTCTAAAAAATAAATAAATAAAGTGAATAGTGAAATTTTTATTCTTAAAATCTTAAAATATATTTCTAAAAATCTGAAAATTGGAAAATCTGAAAAATACCACTAAAAGTAAAAAGACAGATTAATATAAAACTAATTAAAACTAAATTAAATCTAAAAAATACCAAATGAACAGTAAAATAAAAATAAACTTTTTTGAAAATATAAAAATAATTAAAGAAACACAGGAAAAATAAAATGAAAGATACAGGACAAAAATTGCCCAGTAAAGTACATTCAATTTTATATATTAATGCAATTAAAATTTGATTTCCAGAATTTTGTTTTTTGTTTTTATTGAATTTTGAAAGGTTACTAGAAGATGAAACATAGTCACACTTATTATCATTGTTAGTCACATTCCAATGTGTGACTACATGTTAGAAAGGTCACACAAACATACAATTCATGTGACTATTAGATGCATATAATCACACAAAATACAATTGGCTGACTTGACAAAGAATACAGTCACACTTATTACTACTATTGGTAACTCTTTGGTTAATTGTATGTGAAAAACTCAGAGCCATTAACATGATTTGTGTGACTACATATTGATGAGACTGCTTTTATACATAGTCTCATCTTCCAAATAGGGCTTAAAATGCATTAAATATCATCAAAATACCCATATATATGCTTGTGTTTGTTGCTTGTGTATTTTAGGTACGGATATTGAGAAAATGACAAAAGATCACAAGAATCATACAAAAACGAACACGTGAAACGAAGCCGCACAATGAACCAAGCCCTAATGAAGACTTTCCCAAAAGCAACCCTTGAAGATTTGAAGAATTATGAAGAAGGGTCCTCCAATATGGAAGAACTGACACTTTATACCCTTGTATCTTCATAATTACAAGATTGGTCCCTAAAGTTTGTCAAAATGATAAAAAGGGCCCTCCACTTTGAAGAATTGGCAAGTTTAGCCCCTCAACAAGGCTAAATTGTCAACCATTGACCTCCACAAAGTCAAACACATCTTGAAGTCCTTCAAAGTACAAGAAATTACAAGTTTGGTCCTTTGAAAATTCCAAAATTACAAAAAGGACCCTTGACTTTCAACATTTGGCAAGAATTGTCCGTCAATCATCAAGACTTGGAGATTTTGGTCCTGCAAAATATCAATTATACAAGTCTAGACCATTATCATTGAAGAAAATACCAAACCAGTCATTCAAGAATGCAAAAATGGCAAGAAATACCCCTGAAAATACTTTGGAAAAGTATTTGGGGCAAAAGTGTGAAAATGAGAACTTGAAATACAAAGGATTCGTATTTGTGGCTGGTTATTTACAAAATGAAAGGAAAAGGAAAGAATAGGGGCTAAAACTGGCAGACAAAGGAAGATACCTAGACCACTCTCCTTGTGACACGTGTCCCACTCACCAAAACCCTCCAATCAGCTTCACCCATTCCTCCACCTCATCCCTCCACTCACCAGATTAATTAACTAATTAATTAGTTAGTTAAAACACGCGCCTAACACATATTTAAAAACCAAAACAGATTAAACACCATGTTCTTGGTGTTCTTCATCAAATTAGGTTTTCTTAATCCTGTTGAAATTAGCCCCTAAGATTGTCCAGATTTATGATTAAGGTGACCTTAATCACATCCCAACTTTCAAAAAGACTGCCACATCACCACCCAGCTCACAAGATTCTCCTGTTTTTCACCTTGGACAAGAAGACAAGAAGAGGACAGACATCCAACGTCCAAGGATCCTGCTTCAATCCTAAGCTTATTTTTCACCCTATGATCAAGTTTTCACACTGCCAACTCATGCTACAAGCCAAATTCAGTCACATGATCCTCAAAAGTTCAAAAAGCTACAAGGGCAATTTTGGGACTTCAAGCATTAGGGTTTAGAGTTTTTAGCTGTTCTTAGTTCACATGTAAGGCTATATATAAAACCATAAGGTCTCACTTAGACGTTTGCTTTTGGTTTTTCCATTGTTCAAGCACTTGTAAATCCCTTTTCAGTTTATGAAATTTGAGTTAAGTGTTTTGAAGAAAGACCAAGTGCCATCTTATTATTGCTTGCTTATGTTCTTAGTTTACTGATTTCGAAGTTAAAAACCTGTTTTCAAAAGAGGAGTGTGCAAAAGTTTGCACATTTTCTTCATTTTCTTGATATTTTGCTAAGTTCTTGTTTCTATCTTGTAATTCTTGGTTTATAGGGCTGATCATAGCATCCTAATTGAGTTGATTAAGGTGTGGTGAGGCTTATAACTTGGGGATAATCAAGTGTGGGGTAACAAGGTTGCATTAATCAAGATTTTTCAAGTTTCTGATTTTATACTTGTGCTTCTAACCTTGTTGATTCTTAGCAGGGGTGTTATTGGAAGCTTGTACTTGTTCTTGCTAGTACATAAGCTCATAAATTCGTGGGTGTGGATGTACATCCATGAGGTTTGCATACTCAATCCTAAAATCTGCCTTAAAATATGATTTTTGGTGATATTTGTATGTGGCTTGTGTTCTTGTGAATTGTGTGGCTTAAATCTGCTTGAATCTGTTAATCTTACTTGTTATTGTGTTAATTGATGCTTGGGTGGCCTTAAATCTCACTTTGCCTTTGAAAAATTTGATTTTGAAAAGATTATGGGGTGTTTGGGTCTACCTGTTTGTGATTGTAACTTGTTATTGTGTTGTGGAAAGTTTGAGTTTGTGTTCTATATCTGATATATGCTTGGTTAAAAGTGTTTTACTGCAAGTTTTTGGGTTTGAAGCCTTGAATCAAACAATCTGCTATAAAAACTTTGTTACTGCCTGTTTTGACCTAGGATTTTGGGAACACTTAGTGTGTATGCATGCTTAGGGCTAAAAGTGGTTTAAACAAAGTTATTGTAACCTGTTTGAAAGATTTGAGGTGTTGAATCTGGCTTATTGGTCAAATACATCAGCAAAGTGTAAACTGCATGTGTTAGTGTTCATCAGTAACATTCATTAGCTTGAATCTTGCTTAAATTCTTTGAATCATTGCATGAAACCTGTTTAGACTTGCTTATTGGAGTTTATAATAGCTTGTGTATGCATTTGGTTGAATTTGGCTGGCTGATTTGTGCTAAAACTACTTATAAGTCCTCAACTGCTTAAGTGTTCATGTCTGTATCATATCTGGTGATTGATTGATTAAACTGTATCAATTGGGTGTTTATGATTATGTTATTTTGGTTGTTCTTGACTCCTTTTGATCCAAAGATCATTTGGGTGCCTTTGTGTGATCTGAATCTCCAAAAAAGTCACTAAAGACAAAAAAGTCTAATAGTCAAGCAGTGGAAAAAGTTTCCACTGCTCAACACTCAAAACTAGCCCCTGCTAGTGTAAAATTGAACTCAGCTTATCAATAAGCTATTTTAGCTTATCCAGACTTGCAACAACT
This sequence comes from Glebionis coronaria, assembly GCA_025667525.1. Taxonomy (NCBI): domain Eukaryota; kingdom Viridiplantae; phylum Streptophyta; class Magnoliopsida; order Asterales; family Asteraceae; genus Glebionis; species Glebionis coronaria. The sequence goes on from CM046877.1 coordinate 325,623,289, forward strand.
TATTTTTTGTGATAGGTCTTCATTATTTGACCCATTTAAGTAGACTGGAGCTTATTGGACTTTGACTTTGACTTTTTACTAGAAAACCAACTTATTTGACTTTTACATAAGTGCTTATTTGCCTTTTCCAGCTTATTGAGTTAGCTTATTTGAAAACTCTTTGTTGATTTTTCTTAATTAAGTCATTTAGAAGCTATAGAAACTTGAATCAGCACTTGGGGTGGCCTAGAACTCAAAAACGACTATTTTGTCGTTTTCTGTAGATTGCTTATTGCATTTTCAGGCTTATTCCTTGGGCTTATTTCAAATTTCTTTTTGCAGAAGTCTTATTTAGGTCAAAAGAAGCTTGTGTGTTAAATTTTAGCTTATGGCATTAGCTTATAGCTTAATGGGCCAAAAAGCCCATTAAGAATAAGCTGCTTGGTATAAGCTAGCTTATTTCACACTTTCAGCTTTTGGGCCTTTGGAAAAAGTTGTTTAAAATCAAATTTTGAGTCAGCCTGTGCTTTTTGGGCTTATTTTGAACACTTTTTATTATTGGGCCCAAATTTGGCCCAATAAGATACTGTTTTGGGTTTAGCCCATTTTCTAGGCCCATTGAGGGTATTTAGGTAATTTCACTTTCATTTCTGAGTTATTTAGGTTAAATTAAGCTAGTTTGCAAGTTTTTAGAATTTTTTATGATTTTTGGATTTTTAATAATATTTTAATATTATTTTATTGTTAAAAATTAAAAGTCTGATTTTCTAAGTTTTTATATTTTTCCTAGGTTCTAAACACTTAATTAGGAATTTTGCAACTTTCCAAATATTTTTAGAGTCTTTTAATTATTTTCTAGAATTAATTTAAGTTTTATTTGATTTTAGGAGTTTTAATTGTTTAAAAATAGTTTTTAGTGGTCTTAAAATTTTGAAAAATACTTTTTAGCTTAATTAGGGTATTTTTGAGGTTTACAAACTTTAAAATCTTGTTTTGGGACTTTTTAATAATTAATTTTGATTTTTAGGGCTTTAATTAGCATTAAAAAGTCATTATCTAATTAATTAAAAGGTTTTGGCAAGTTTGGATTTTTTTGTAAACTCTTAAAATATTATTTTGGATTTTTGGTAATTTTTAGGAATTTTTAGGTTAAAATTTTAATTTTAGTGCTTTTTACGGTTTTACGTGTACATCTTTTTCGACTTAGTTTAATCCGTCTTCGTAACCGTCGTTCTCTTCTAATCTCATTTCTATTTTCCTTTTTCAACAATGTAATCACAAATCTAATCCAAATCATTACACACATAACACACTAGCCTCCTTAAGAACGAACTCACTTTAGGGTCATTTACACACGGTTTTCCTAAATCGTCGTATTCACTACTTGCCCTGTTTGCTCTCTTTTCCTAAAGAGTAGTAAAATCACTACATCACATATCATAAAAGGTCACAGAAACATACAATTCATGTGACTATTAGATGCATATAGTCACACAAAATACAATTTACTTGACTTTACAAAGCATACAGTCATACTTATTACTACTATTGGTAACTCTTTGGTTAATTTTATGTGACAAAATCAGAGCCATTAGAATGATTTGTGTGACTACATGTCATAAAAGGTCACACAAACATACAATTCATGTGACTATTGGATGCATATAGTCACACAAAATACAATTTGCTTGACTTTACAAAGCATACAGTCACACTTATTACTACTATTGGTAACTTTTTGGTTAATTGTATGTGACAAACTCAGAGCCATTAGCATGATTTGTGTGACTACATGTCATAAAAGGTCACACAAACATACAATTCATGTGATTATTGGATGCGTATAGTCACACAAAATACAATTGGCTTGACTTGACAAAGCATACAATCACACTTATTACTACTATTGGTAACTCTTTGGTTAATTGTATGTGAAAAACTCAGGGCCATTAGCATGATTTGTGTGACTACATGTCATAAAAGGCCACACAAACATACAATTCATGTGGGCTATTGGATGCATATAGTCACACAAAATACAATTTGCTTGACTTGACAAAACATACAGTCACACTTATTACTACTATTGGTAACTCTTTGGTTAATTGTATGTGATAAACTCAGAGCAATTAGCATGATTTGTGTGACTACATGTCATAAAAGGTCACACAAACATACCCTTCATGTGACTATTGGATGCATATAGTAACAAAAAATACAATTTGCTTGACTTGACAAAGTATACCGTCACACTTATTACTACTATTGGTAACTCTTTGGTTAATTGTATGTGACAAACTCAGAGCCATTAGCATAATTTGTGTGACTACATGTTATAAAAGATCACACAAACATACCCTTCATGTAACTATTTGTTTCATATAGTCACACAAAATACACTAATCACATAGTAAATGTCACACATATTGTATATTCATGTGACAAACTTATAAACAACAGTCACTCTTAAACAAAACTCGTGTAACTATAGAGTGTTTACCATCACACATATTCACTAAAACACCAAATATTATACCTAGTTCATCACACATTTTCGAGTATTGGTCACATCTTTTGCTTGTTATCATCACAAAGATCAGATCGTAACCGTAGGGTACCTATGGTCACGGGACCTTTGGTCACAAAGACAAAAAAAACCACGTGTGACTGTATGCCTACGGTCACTCTTTTTGAGTGTGACGGATACCTTTTTTGTACTAGTGTACGATACTTTATTCTAGCATTACGTGAGGGCACGACAATGGTTTAGTATGGGGGAGTGATGAGACCACAATTATACATAGTCTCATCGTCCAAAACGGGTTTAAAATGCTTAATTATATCATAAATACCGTGAAATATGCTTGTATTCGTTTGTTGTGTATTTTAGGTACGAATATCGTGAAAAATACAAAAGATCAAAAAGAAACAAGCAAAAACGAACACGAGAAATGAAGCCGCACAAAGAACCGGACCCGATTGTGGATTTTCCAAAAATACACTTGAAGAATTAAAGAATTACAAGTTTGGTCCCTCATCTTTGAAGACTTGCCAAAAATGACCCTTGACGAATCATTTGTACAAGATTAGTCCTTGAATATTGATGAATTGTCAAAAGTAACCCTTGAAGTTTAATAAAATTACAAAACAAGTCCTCATTCCAAAGTTATAAAGATACAAGGACTGTTTGTGTAATTATGGCAAAGCTAACATCAAAGATTAATGCCCTAAATTCGTTTTCAAATTATTTGGGAGTAAAGTGACAAGTTGTGTAAAGGCCAGGGGAAAAAATGCACAAACTATAACCCGTCCCACCACCAACATCCCAAAAGCCCAAATCCTATAACCAATACCCAACCCACAACCTAGTGCCACGTCAAGTCCCACTAACCGGATGTTTTATAGTATTTAATCTCGTTTAAACCTAATTAAATACTATATTTCTTCGCACTAAAATATTTCCCCCAACATAAACAGATCAAATCCCCCTACTGTAACATTAAGAACTTTAATCCACCATTAATCTAAATCCTAACAAGGGTTCCAAACGCTCCAAATCGATAATTAACGGTTTTGTAAACGCTTTCACGCGCTCGGATTGGTCCCCTCATCACCACTTTGGCCCACCCCCATGTGCCCTACAACAAAACTACAAAGTCTTGGTAGGAAATCAACGAACCAATATAAAAGACTTGTTCAACACACCTATGTGGACGTCTAGGATCAAGTTGTACACTACATCAGTCACATGATACACCAAAGACCAATTCAAATTTTGGGATCAAATCAGCATATTCCAAAGGATCTCAGAGGGTATTTCTGGAAATGACATTATTTAGGGTTTGTAATTTATTCATTCTAGAACCATCTGTAAACCAATATAAAAGGCCTTAGGATTTTTTTCTTTTATTTTCGTCTCAGATTTTTATTTCAGAAAGTGTAATTATTTTTTATAATTTTATAAAATTTGGTATTTTCCATATAAACAATCTGTGTTCCATTGTTTTCATATTGTATTTGAGTTAAATTTTTCACATTGTAATTCCTTTTCATACTTATTTGAAAAGTTGGTTTTGTAAAAAATTGGTTCCAAGATATTGTTTAATTGTATGAAGTTGTTACTGAATCTGGTCCTAATTTAATGATTTATTGAGTTTCATCAAGTTGGTTGTTTAAATTTTCAAAAAATTGTAAAAGATTTTGAGAAAAAAACAAAAAGAATCTTTCTGCTTTTTCTTTTATTAATACTTACTGAATCAAGGCTGTAAAAGCCTTGATCCTTGGATTTGATTTGTCTTTGTTGTGATATCAGGTATTGGAACCTTGTGCTTATTCTGCTAGCACATAAGCTCACACACTCCAAGGTGTGGATGTACACCTTGGAAGTAAGCCCCCATTTCATTTTTCTTCCAGAAAAAATTGTTCATGTGAAATTGTGTTTTTGTTTTGAAATTGGATATTTTCTGGTTAAAACTTGTGGTTTTAGTGATTTTAAAGCTTAATCAGTAATAAAATTGTGTATTTGAGTTGTTTTAAACAAAAATTCTTTGAAAAATTTGATTACCAAGGCGAAAAGGGTGTTTGGGATTGAGGTGGAAGTGATTGGGAATACCAACCTTAAAGCTTTCATCTATTTGAACAGTCTGAGGGCATTGAGGGTAGTTGCTTTAAGGGAAAAGATTAGGTTTGTTAGTTTAATTTTGGTTTTTATGTCTTATTTGCAATTTGCTTATTTTTTAAGCTTTTTTGGTTTGATAATTCTCTGTGATAGAAAAGCTTAGTTAGGGGATGTCAAACGATGCATGTTTGTGTGGTTTCTTATGTTGTATGATGTCATGAGGATTAACTGATATTTAAGTCACAATACTTGCAATAAAATTTTTTTAGAAAACAGTCTAAACCACAAGACAGTTATTTTTAGAGTTGGAGTTTGATTGAGAAGTTAATTTTTGGTAATAAGCTAAGTATAGTGTTGTTCTAAGTCTACACCTGGTTTTGTTAACTATCAGTGTTTATTAAAGCTTATTGTGTTAAAACAAAGTCACCAAAAAGCAAACTAGTGGTTACTGTCTAAGAACCTATTTTTTAGAGGCATCCGATATCTGTCAAAAAGCAATTTGGCTTTGACAAATATTGGGTATAAAGGTCTGTTAACTGCTTATTAATTTTGCATAACTGTGTCTTATTGTAGCTTGTTTCTGGCTTATCTTTGTTTGCTAAGTGTTTATTTTGACTCCCCACAAGCCTAAAGATCGTCGGGGTGCCTTTTGTTCCAAAACAATCCAAAGAAAAAAAAAATAAAGGACAGAAAGCTATCTTGGCCTGGCTCGAATCCTCGACCTACAGCTCAGGAGTAGGGGATTGTACAAGTGTGCTAAGATTCGTTGCCTTGTTAGGCTTTCCCTTTATTATTACTTATACACACTTTATTCTTGCTTAACAAAAATAAGTAGTTGTAGCATAATAAGTTGTTATTGGATTATTCCATTTGCTTTTTGAATCTTTTTCATTTTTCCCTAGTTTTTACATTAGTTTAGAATTTTTCTGGGTAAAAATTAGATTTTTCACTTTATCTAATTAAGTTTTATGCATTTTTCTTTTTCAGAAAATTAAAAAGTCAATAAAAATAGATTTAGTTGATTTAAAATTTTGGAAAATTATTTTTTATCATTAGAATAATATTTTTGAGGTTTACAAACTTTAAAATATTTTATTGGACTTCTTCTTTGTTATTTTTTATTTTTAGGTTTTAATTAGATTTAAAAATTAAATAATAATTAAATAAAAAGCTACAAAAAGTTTTTCTTGATTTATAAACCTTAAATATATTATTTAGGATTTATTTATAATTTTTGGAAGTTTTTCTAGTTAAAATTTAATTTTCGTCACATTTTACTATTTTACGTTTTACGTTGTAGTTTTAATTTTAGTGTAATCGTCCTTTACTTTTCTCTCTTCTCTTCCAAAAACGAACTAATCAAAATTACGTAAATATAATACTGAAACTTACAAAACACACACTATAACACCCCCATTTTACCTTAACGCAGTGGAACATTGATCTGGGGTATTACTTCATAGTTCACAAGTCATAATGATAGAAAACAACTCAAAAGATTGACAAAATCAACTTTCTTTATATATTATTTAAAAATCAGAGGTTTACAATGCGAGGTTTCCAAAATCTAGAATAATAATTTTAGTCTTGTGCCTCTTCATGCCATCCTCATGCTGCTCCATACTAGCAATCTTTAAAACCTAAGATATATGCTTAAAATCAACACAATGGTTGAGTGAATTCATAGTGTAGAAACTAGAAGGGGGGTTGAATAGTTTCTTAAAAATTAGTTGTTAAAGATAGGTTTATAAAAATGCTTTTTCAAAAACTTAAGCTTGAGTTTTTATGTGAAACCTTCTTATACACAATATGAACAAAGTAATGCAACTAAACTAATAATCACAAGTATAAAGAATAATGAATGTAAAGAGTTAAGAGAAGGAAAGATCAAACCAAACACCAAGGATTTATAGTGGTTCGACAACGAAGCTCACTCCTCGTTCCTACTCCACTCCTCAAGTACACCTTACTTGAGAGTTCACTAATCAACAAGTTCCTTAAGGTGGAGAAAACCGTACACAACGTTGCTTAACCAATTTCTGACTCTAAGCTAAAAGTCGAGCCCTAATCCTAGCTAGGACCAATCTACACCAATATACTTTAAGGACTAAGTATAAACCTCAATGCATACACAACTTCCAAATAGACACAACTACTTGGATCTTCACAACAATGACACAACAATGAAAGAATAAGTTTGGATCTTCAATGGATCTTTAAGATTGACAAAACACTTCAATGATGATAATGTTCTTATCTTTGCACTTTGAGAGGAAAAGATTAGAGGAGAAAGATTCATTTCTAAACAAGAATTTATCAAACAAATGATCAAGGATTTGATTAATTTAAGAAGTATTTAAGAATCTAGAAATATATGTGCAAAAGAGGTGAATTGAAAGTCTGAGAATGGTCAACTATTTATAAGACAAACATCCAACGGCTATATCTGCACGCGGTTCCTTATTGGTACCCGCGGTTCCATATCGATAAGGAACCGCTATAGGTGCTAAGGAACCGCCTGCATAGACTCCGCTCCTTTTTGTCTTTTAGTGGATAGGTTCGAATCTGGGGTTAAAATATCCTGAAAGGATATTCCAAACCTAGATAAAGTATGCCATTTTCAAGTTTCAAATTTCAAATTAATTAATTTAATAAAACATTTTCTTAAAAAGAAAGTTTAATTATAAAACTTTGTCACACTTAATAAAAGTGAGTTTTAAGAAAAGATTTAATCATTGATCACTTAATTAGGGTAATTACTTGTTTGTTCATACCTTAAGTGAAAATGGTGGAAATGAAAAATACATGAACTCAAGAATTCGTTTTTCATTGTTTTCGTAAATGCTTGCTTTTACATATTGTCGTAATCAAAAGAAAGCGAGACTGAAAAATGCAAGTATCGTTTTTAGGTATCATTTCATTAACAATCTCCCCCTTTTTGATTTCGACAATACATAAACACAATCATCTAATAAAACAAGATTTTCGAAGAGGAGTTTATCATTTTTCCACCTTGTCGAAGCAAAAATCTTGCAAAAGTCTTTGAGGAAGAGAAGAACCGGAATTTGCAAATGCTCCCCCTTGGTGCTTACTCCCCCTTGCTTGGGGCACCAAGCAATCGATATATGGTGACAAGCTACATAGAAGGGTTAGTAGTAAAGAATATACACCCAACAATATATAGCAAAGATCACACAAAAAAATCTAAACAAAAACACAAAAAGAAAAATATAAAGAAACAAATATCCAAGATAAATCATGTTAAAAGATAACATGATAAAGGCTACAAAGATATAAAGCATACAAGGATGCAAGAACAAGAAAAAAAAGCCAAACTAAAGCATAAATCTTATCATAGTTAAACTAGAACCCTAAGATTTGCTTGAACTAGATGTCTTGAAGATAAGCAACCAATGCTTAGATAAAAGACAAGGTAGTTGCGGAAGGAGGTGGTGGTGGCTTGGTGGAGATCTCATAGTTGTAATGAAGTGGGGGTTTAACTAAGAGAATCTTGATGTAGCTCAACTCCTCGTAGATATGACCCGTAGCAAGATGTTGATATTGACAACAATGACAATATGTTCCATGATGCATAACATTCTCATGTGAAGGAGGAAGAACACTAAAGGCTAGTGGTGGAAGATAAGAAGTTCCACAATCAACATTCTTAGAGGGAGAAGAGATGTGATTTTGAGTGTTCTTGGGTGAATTTGGATTGAAAGAAATTAGAGAGAATGGAGGAGAATCAAAGCTTTCATTTGGGGAATAAGACATTTTTCTGTGATAAACAATGCAAAATGTTTAACGTTAAATAGAAAAAGCCCAAGATAAATTGGTAATGGTCAAAAGGGCTGAAACATAGATTCCAAAAAGTGTTGGGACAATTATGGAGTTTTAGAAAACCCGAAAAAATAAAGTACTGGACGTGGCTCGTTATCTCCATCAGCGGTTCCTTATCACTGGGGAACCGCGGTCTCAATAGAGGACCGCCCACAGTGGGTTGAATTTGGTGACAAGGGAGAAATTTACAATTTAGCAAATCCTATTTTTCTAGTCTAGCTAATCATGGAGATATGCTAAGAAGCAAAGATAGACAAAGAAAACATACAAATACTCACCAAATAAGATTTTGACCAAAAATACAAGGATTCTTTAAATAAAATCAATGTAGGAGGTGTATGGTCATGACACAGTAATCCTCCATAGTTCTCTTTTGTTCTTGATATATTTGAGAGAATCATACATATGAATTATGCAAGCTCATTGTAAATAGCAAGAATCTATGAAAAACGTTTTTTGATTGAATTAACAATGCAAAAATATTTTTCGACACTTTTCGAAAGAACTTTTGAGAATTTTTGAAAAGGGGAAGAGAAGAATTTCAACAAGAATTTTGTGATTCACAAACGATCAAAGAAAGAAAAGATTTTCAAAAGAGAAAAAATACTCAATTAACATGCACAATTAAGGAATATGTTCCATTAAACCTAGACCTAGACGCAAGTAATTAAAAGGTTCCCTCTTCAGTGGCTTAGTGAAGATGTCGGCTAAGTTTTCTATCAAGGGTACCTTCTCAATTGAAATGTTACCCTTTTGAACATTATCCCTAAGAAAATGGTGGTGAATCTCTATGTGTTTAGTTCGTGAGTGTTGCACGGGATTCTTCGTAAGGTGTATTGCACCCTTATTGCCGCACATGATGGGAACATTATTTAAAGAAATCCCGTAATCAACAAGAACTTGCTTCATCCATAGAACTTGTAGACAAGCTTTACCGGCACTCACATACTCGGCTTCCGTGGTAGATATAGCAAGAGCGGTTTGTTTCTTGGAGAACAAGAAGTTAAACAACAACCCATGAAGCTACAAACTCTACTAGTGCTTTTCCCGTCCACATAGTCTTCCGCATGATCCGAGTCCGCATAGACAATGGTTTCTACGCCGGTTCCATAGTGTATAGTGCCCTTAATGTATCAGAAGATACGCTTAACCGCTTCAAGATGAGAGGTTTTGGGAGCCTCTTGGAAACGAGCACAAAGGCAAACACTAAACATGATATCCGGTCGACTTGCCGTTAGGTACAACAAACTACCAATCATACCTCTATATTTGGTGTTTTCTACCAACTCACAATCATCATCTACGGTGAGTTTAGTATCCGAGGCCATAGGGGTCTTCATTGGTCTAGAGTCTTCTAATCCAAATTTCTTTAGCATTTCTTTAACATACTTAGATTGATTAAAGAAAATACCATCGTCCATTTGTTAAATTTGGAGTACTAAAAAGAAGTTAAGTTCTCCTATCATACTCATTTCAAACTCGGCATGTATGATTTTGGCAAAGTCATCACACAATGATTGACAAGTTGAGCAAAAAATATATAACACCCCCAACAAATGCTATGCGCAGCGGAACTACAACATTTGGGTGCTACGTAGTTATCATCACACATAAGCTATATCAAACGACTCAAAGAGACGTAAAAGTTTAAACATAAATTTAACATTATTAAAAACATACAAGTCTACAGTTTTCCAAATCCCAAGATAATACTAAACAGAGTTTGCGTTAGGTCCCCACTGAATCTCAACCCAAAAGTACATTTTTGCTCACATGACAGAATAATAAAAGAGTTTTAAGTTAAATAAGGGTGGAAAAACAAGTAGACCGCCAAGCCACAACAACTTCCATCCTCGCATGCTCCGCTGCTATCAATCTTGGTTACCTGAAACACATGCTTAAAACTGTCAACACAAAGGTTGAGCGAATCTATAGGTTTATCAAATCATAAGTTGAAAATAAGTATTAAAAACCAATCATGACCATTCAATAGCATTGTCGCGCAAACAATCTATTATTCAAGGATAAGACAATTGTGTTTAAGCTCATGACACTAATCCGTTAACTCAATCACTCGCGTAATAATTACCGGCGTGATTTAGATGAAACCAGTGCCCCTACTAAAGGCATTAGTTGCAATTATACCTTATCTCTTATCACAAATTATCCGTCCGCAGGGGGTATCAACGTACTAGCCCTCGTCTCGGATAGGGTAGTCAACCCCATAGTACTATCACTTTGTATAAGCGGCTATTTCCCCCTTCGCAAGGGCAAGACAATAGTTAATAGTTCATGAAATTAGGGCCTTTTGCAACTAGGTACTCAACACAATTTCAAGGCAACATTCGGGTCCAACAATCATTGATGACTTATGTTCATTTTCATTTAAATAGCATGTATCCCCCTCGCGGGTAAAAACATTTGAAATAAGTAAAGAGCGGGGCTATAGACTCACCTTGCGTAGTAGTAGTAGTTCTAGCGAAGACGTAACGAGAAATGTCACCGACGACGTGGATGCCCGGAAAAGTCTAACTCTTGACCTAAAATCAAGGTACGAAAACCAAATTAATACACCGCGTACATAATTGTACTAAACACACGCAAATCGAAACACTTAATGCTTATGAAAACTCACGCCAAAACCAAACAAGTAGTTGTTACTAGACTTATACCATTTATCAATGTTATTAAAGTTACTATCCATTTTACGGTTTCGCCAATACTTACCAAAAGTATGGGCTGTTTTATCCCACTTAGACCACTCCTAAAAATCTAAGAAAATTTGTAAAAATCACTTATCATCTGTAGAAACCCCATACCAAATTTCATAAAAAGTTTTCACTTCTAAGACCTTCTGCCCGACACATCTTTGAAGTACAAAATTCGGACAGTTTTGCACACTCGACTTGTAAGATCATTTTGACCATCTTAACCAATACCTTTTGCAAATCCGACTCTTGATTATGAAAATAGACTCAAAATGCTAAGTTTAGGGCCTGAGAACAGCCATTGACCATTTTTGAAACTCCACTTATAGTCCCCGAGATTTGACCCAATATCGACAACAATTTCGTATTGTGTCGATACGCATCTCCCGGTACACGAACTTTCAAAATATCATAACTTTTGACTCGTTTGGAGTTAAAAGCTCTATCTTATACCGAAACGAGCGTCTCGACGACCAATACAACTATATCCTACAATCACAACCTGGACCAAAAATTAAAACCACGAAAATAGCCCTAAACAATCTGTTTGAAAACGACTCATTCAAAATCACCTTTCTACTTGTTTTCAATCCATTCCACCATTACCTAGACCTATTCTAACCACTTATACCCATTCCCAATCATCCAACAGCCTCTAACACTATGAAAATCGAATCCTCACTAAAACCCAAAGCCTAAATCATACATGCAATTGGTTCTATCCATTTAAAACACCAAAAACAACATCCTACATACATACCCACAACACAAAACATCAAACTCATCAAACCACAACCAAACCCACTTTGGCCGTGGGTTTGGTGTAGCCAAAACACCCAAGAAAAACAGCCCCCAACTCGTTTTATTGATGATTCAACATTATAAACAAATGAATTAAACATGTGTACCATTTAATTAGATCAAAATCCATTTTTGAAAAATTATAAATTTTTGGAAAGATTTATTGATTGCATGTGTGTTTTTGTTGGTGGGATTCACTTACAAGATGAAATTGGAGATGGGTCTTTGCTTATTTTCTTCAAAAATCAAGTTTTTAAAATGGTGGTGGTGGTTTATAGTGGTGGCCGTAGGTTTCAAGGAGAGGGGAGAGAGATGTTGAAAATTTTTGAGGTGAAAATGAAGTATGTGTGTTTGTTTTGTCCCTTTTGTAAAAGATGGAGGGACCTAGGTGGCAATTTTAGCTATCTTTTGGCCTTTTTGGCAAACAACTTATTTAAAGAGTGGGAGTGAGTTAGCTAGTCGATTTTGAAAATTCACGGGAGTCGGGGGTCGCCCCGAACACTCAAAATACTTTTAAATGGTTCAAACGCACACAAAACGATTATACATATGGTTCCGACTCGACTTAACACGTAATAAAAATAAAAATCTCGAAAAACTCAAATATCGATCCATCGATAATAAAATGTAAATTTTGGGCATCCGTCGGTATCGTAGTCGTTATCGGTTCTTCTTAAATCGTCAAACGTTAAATTACGACCGTAAACGTTAGTTTCAACTTAAACCGTCAAATATATCCACGATAAAAATTCTTAAAAATTTCAAAAATATACGTAAAATAGGATTAAATAAATGACGCTGGGCTCGGGATATCACATCCACAAGTGAGCCACAACTTAAGAGAGATGCTCATACTGAACAGCTCGTGAGACAATAACTTAGCATCATACGGCACTTTCACTGGTATTACATCCTCCCTTCCTTAAGGGAGCGACGTCCCGGCGCTCTTCGGTTCTTATACTCGCATTTCGTACTACTAGAAAGATGAGGTACTACTTCCTAAAGAGGTCTTCACATTCCGATGTGGACTTCGGTTCACGTCTCAGATTCCATCACACCTTCACGATGAGTATTGTACCTTGCTTCAATCTCTTAACATCTCGATCCATGGTCTCCACTTCAATTTCTCAATTTCTTCCTACGGTTATCAACACGTCTCTTCTCATAGCTCCTCGCGGTTAACAAGTGATTCTTAATTTACACCATCTCTTCCGTAGCCTCTCGAATCCTTCCAAGTCCATTCAACTGACTTTTCCTTACTTCATTCTATCCAACTGGCGATCTATATTTCCATCAACATTTTCTTCAAATGCCGCAACTTCAATGCTACCATGGTAAATGTCGTTGTACAAAGATACTACCAACGGCAAGTATCGATCTCAACAACTATCAAAATCAATCACACACGTTCGGAGCATGTCTTCCAACTTTCGAATCGTCCTTTCACTTGGTTCATCATCTCATAAAAACAACTACTCACAAAATAAAATCGCACGGGTCACACATAACCCCATCGAAAACGTTCAGAATATACAAGACGAAGTAATTATTACTAATCGTACAAAATCCCTTATCGCAATATTACGTACATACAACCCTAGTTCGTCAAAAACGAATTCATCGATACGGTAATCATTCGACGTATACATAACTCTCTCGAAGACATCACAATCCAGTCAAACACAAAAGCCATAATGAAGCATATACAACCCCATCACGACATGTTTGCAAACTAGCCAAACCATGCCAAGTAAATAAGTTCAATCAAGTTAACTCATGCTTGCTAATCAGCCAAGCCATGATAAAATAAGAAATGTTGACATATTTCTCGGATGAGTCTAGTCAAAAGAAAATTGCATGTTAAAGAAGGTTCACGAGCTTGCTAGCTATGGCTGCATATCCTAAACAAAGAATAAAATTCATACATACGTCATCGCAGGGTGCTCACCCGCGGATTCATACCCAAAATATATATATATACTACAAGAACACCATCTTACTTTCGTCCCAAACGTGGTCAAAATCTCAATAAGCATCATCGTTCACAGTAAAAAAAATATTACATGGCACGTGTTCTCCATGATCGGACTTCATTGGACAATGTCATCTCAAGTTCCCACAACTTACGATCACTCGACTAGATCACTTACCGCATAAATACATAAAAGGCAATGGTTTACCACAAAAACATCAACTATGGATATCTATCGTTTAACCATCGATAATCAAGGATGGTTGAGTCAAGAAAAGAGGATTCCTCACTTAAATAAACGAAGACGGCAATGGAATTGTCTTCCAACTACCGATGCACAGTTGGTAAACTTCAACAGTTTATCGCGTGTCGTTAAGCATATCAAAAGAACGAGAAGAGAAAAAAAATAAAGTACGATACATTTGATGTAGGAGAAGTCTTCGTCATTTTCCTCAGAGTTATTCGAACTCGACTCTCCTCCACTTTGGCAGTCTCCTATTTTTGTTAAAATTTCTTCTCAAGTGTCAGTACCAGCCCCATTGGTATTTCATCAACACCCTAGTGATTCCGTTGGAATCCGCACGTTACTTACAATACATAAAAACATGTTCCATAATTACTCGGTCTCGGTGACTTAGTAATTCGACGCAAAACGAAAGAAAAGATTTCAAGGAACACAAGAAAATTCAAAAATTTTCTTTAGGAATCAAAGAGAATACGATTTCTTGCAAAAAGGATCCACTATTTTTAAAAGCGTTTTCATCCAAACATTTATAAAAAACACTACCGGTTTTAAAGATGACCAATTGACTTGAAACTACATCTCCCTTCCAAAACTATGCATAACTAGCTAGACCAGGCATACTTGAGGACCAAGCAACGACAATTAACAAAACAGGACTCTTCCCGAATTATGCATAGTTAGCTAAGCTGTGCATAATTGAGGATCGAGTGACAACACAAACATTATTATGACACACCGAAGATGACTATGAAAGTTTTTGACCTAAACTTCAAAATATATAAATCATTTGAAATGGAATTGGAAATAGGAAATCGTTTTAAGAAACACATCAAACATTTTTCGTCCACTTTGGAAACATATTTTTTTTTTGCTTTGCCTGTTTATAAGGAAAATAAATAAATCATTAAATAAATAAATCGACACTATTTGCATTTGATTGACGAACCATTTAACACACTCATACATATTTTCAAAATAGACTATTCACAAAATAACGGTAAGGTGGTTCAAGATTAAAGATCATTGCAAGCACATAAAGTAATAAAATCAAAAATCAATGGGATCGAACGAGGTAAACGAGCAATATAATTGCCAGCTAAAATTAACTACATCAGAAATGAAAATACTTCAAATATATGACAAAAGTCTTGGGATAACAACAACGATCTACGAATACATGGAGTAAAAATTGAATATCAACACAAGCGTCAAAAATAAAACAACAATAATAATTCCCATCGTCTCGAGTTGCACACACATTCCACCAAGGGTAGCCGGGGAGAGAAGAATATTCACTTGGTTAAATAGAAACAGTTTCACCAGGAAGATCGAGTTCTTTCACTTCTACAATTTGATAAAGCGGCTTCGTCTCCTTGCTTTTGTTCAATATAAATAAATAACCAATTTAATGAAGATTTATAGCATCATTCAAGTAAGTACAGAATTGTAGGTTCCATTAACCGAAAGAAGAAAAGTTACGGCGTCCATGAACATGACAAAAATACACCGGGTAACATACCCTCATTATCAAGTACTAGCGAAATAGTAGTTTTAAAATAAATATAATAATAAAGGGGTTCATATCATAGACAATATTAAAATAAACAATCGCATGAATACTCAAGTTCAGATATAGACTCGCAAAGTCGAAGAAGAGATGTCGTACGATCGAATCATCGTGACTCAAAACATTATATATACATCTTTATTAAATAATATACAAGTAGGCGTGTGTTGTATAATCCAGTTGCGTATAATAATTAGTGTTACCTTGTATATTGTAAAACCGAACATTTGCACATTTTTAATTTGTGTTACCCCATTAAAGATTTCAGACCTTTCATGTTTCAATCTATACAAAGTTTTCATTTCTGGAAAAATTTCAATCTCTCGGAAATTATTAACATTAGTAGATGCGGTGACTCGGTTATCATAATTGACAAATCATTAGGTTTGAAAATCTCCATACTTGTGTCAAAATCTCGTTAATGTTCATATCTTAAGTACCAAAACGTATACAGTAAGAATTTTCCAAGTTTTACGTTTTTATTATTACGACTTATATTATCACATATATACACATATCCAACATGACTCAAATTAGTCCAATTAACTCTTAAAATCAACTTTTGACTTTTTATTATACATAAGTCTTCCTTAAAACTGGTTTGTTCAATCACATTCGCGCACTTCGACTCAAATGATAAAGAGGTTTCACGTAGTTTTATCTCAGATAATTTACTGATTTTAGTCGACACTTGAATCTCGATGATAATAATAAAATAATAAATAATTAAGATGCTTATTTCAATAATTCAAAGATATGTAAAATTCAAATTTTAATCATTAGCCCATTATCAAGTGATTTTAAAATTAACACATCTCGCAGCGGAATAAAACAAAAGATTTTTCAAACGATTTTAAACAAGCATCATCGAATTATGCATAGTGATTCTCTATAACGACAATTAAATAAACAAATGATTCCCAATGACGTTCCATCAGTATTTAAAAATTTATTTCAAGCGTTTGAATTTCTCACTTATAGTGTATATTCCGATTTTATCCCAGTTTATTCACTACAACAAGTAACGTGTTCTAGTGTACACCAATGCATACGTAAACATAACCTTATGTTTAAAATAAAACCAATTTTACAAAGTTTTTAGCTCCAAAATACATGACCAATTCTTCTACTCATGTTTTATATTACAAGATACGCCAAAAGTTTGCTACATTGACCCGAAAATTAATTCATACCAAATCCAAGTTACATATACTCAACAGTCATATCGTAAATTTTTATTATAAACTCCTTTTTCAAATTATATTAAACAAATTCTTAACAAATCCATCACTAGCTTCTAGTATCAAATTATTAATGTATAAAAACAAGGATTTTACGAGTAATATAAATTACTTATTAAGATATACCAACCAAGGTTGAAGAAAAAAATAATTTCACTTTGTTCATATCTTCTCTATAAATATTCTACTTGTTATAAGACACACCATAGGTCATTTTCCTTTTTTTTTAATCCAAAAGTTTCATTCACCATTTATTTAATATGTAGAACACTTTATGTTTAAATCATTCGATCAACAAAGTTTTATGCTTATTTAACTCACACAAATGCCGGACCTCGTCATGTATAATATCGAATTCAAAGTAATGAAACAACAAAAACAAAATGAAATAAATGAAGCGAGAATACGCATGTCAACTAAGTGTTGTTATCGGCCTCGGATGAGTCTCTAAATCGTACACCACAAAATTAACACAAATCAACCAAATTCCAAGTTATCGCGATTGATCACAACGTTAGTCTATTTTAAAACACATCTTAAAATTCAAGTAGAATAGTAAACAATGATTAAATGGCGACACACCTCAACCACGTCTTATAACATACACATGTGATTCGTCGCTACGATATACGCATCGTTGATTATACTTCGTCTATATTATAGTTGCGCTAACTAACATATCAAACCCATAAGGAATAAAGGAAATAAAGTAATACGTAAGTAAATTACGTTTCAAAAGAAAATGTCCAAAATGACACATCACGGTGCGATAACGACAATCGAGATCAATCTAGTCAATATACAATATGTTACGAAGCGTTATTTACGTATCTAGAGTATCAAACGAGGTTCATATTCGGTTATCCGAACAATAAATTAATTATCAAGATTGATAATTAGCGGTAAGGCCGAATCCTCAACAAAACCGCATTATAACATGTACGATAATCACTCAAGGACCATTGCTTCACGTGCAATGCCTTTAAATACCATAGTATATACATATTTATACATAAAATTACTCCTACATACACGTAGGATTACAACGCGGTGTTGCCATGTAATGCAATGTAGCCCGTTATGCCAAATACATGCAACATATAAGATAATCTTTACAAGAATTTGCAAATTACGATGATAAGTACTCAACGTACACAACAATATATCTCAATATATATCATAGTATTTACTTACTAAATACTAGAGAATTCATATCAATTTTGAGGGATACATCTAAAATATAAAGCAATGCTAAAGAAATCTTACCGGAGCCATGCAGGATAGTTGTGTGTTTGGACAATTTCTTACGACACCAAAAGTTATAGTTTAGGATTTTTCAAAATGACCTAGTTCTCTATAACTCATGGCTCTGATACCAATCTATAACACCCCCAACAAATGCTATGCACAGCGGAACTACAACATTTGGGTGCTACGTAGTTATCATCACACATAAGCTATATCAAACGACTCAAAGAGACGTAAAAGTTTAAACATAAATTTAACATTATTAAAAACATACAAGTCTACAGTTTTCCAAATCCCAAGATAATACTAAACAGAGTTTGCGTTAGGTCCCCACTGAATCTCAACCCAAAAGTACATTTTTGCTCACATGACAGAATAATAAAAGAGTTTTAAGTTAAATAAGGGTGGAAAAACAAGTAGACCGCCAAGTCACAACAACTTCCATCCTCGCATGCTCCGCTGCTATCAATCTTGGTTACCTGAAACACATGCTTAAAACTGTCAACACAATGGTTGAGCGAATCTATAGGTTTATCAAATCATAAGTTGAACATAAGTATTAAAAACCAATCATGACCATTCAATAGCATTGTCGCGCAAACAATCTATTATTCAAGGATAAGACAATTGTGTTTAAGCTCATGACACTAATCCGTTAACTCAATCACCCGCGTAATAATTACCGGCGTGATTTAGATGAAACCAGTGCCCCTACTAAAGGCATTAGTTGCAATTATACCTTATCTCATATCACAAATTATCCGTCCGCAGGGGTATCAACGTACTAGCCCTCGTCTCGGATAGGGTAGTCAACCCCATAGTACTATCACTTTGTATAAGCGGCTATTTCCCCCTTCGCAAGGTCAATACAATAGTTAATAGTTCATGAAATTAGGGCCTTTTGCAACTAGGTACTCAACACAATTTCAAGGCAACATTCGGGTCCAACAATCATTCATGACTTATGTTCATTTTCATTTAAATAGCATGTATCCCCCTCGGGGGTAAAAACATTTGAAATAAGTAAAGAGCGAGGCTATAGACTCACCTTGCGTAGTAGTAGTAGTTCTAGCGAAGACGTAACGAGAAATGTCACCGACGACGTGGATGCCCGGAAAAGTCTAACACTTGACCTAAAATTAAGGTACGAAAACCAAATCAATACACCGCGTACATAATTGTACTAAACACACGCAAATCAAAACACTTAATGCTTATGAAAACTCACGTCAAAACAAACAAGTAGTTGTTACTAGACTTATACCATTTATCAATGTTATTAAAGTTACTATCCATTTTATGGTTTCGCCGATACTTACCAAAAGTATGGGATGTTTTATCCCACTTAGACCACTCCTAAAAATCTAAGAAAATTTGTAAAAATCACTTATAATTTGTAGAAACTCCATACCAAATTTCATAAAAAAATTTTCACTTCTAAGACCTTCTGCCCGACACATCTTTGAAGTACAAAATTCGGACAGTTTTGCACACTCGACTTGTAAGATCATTTTGACCATCTTAACCAATACCTTTTGCAAATCCGACTCTTGATTATGAAAATAGACTCAAAATGCTAAGTTTAGGGCCTGAGAACAGCCCTTGACCATTTTTGAAACTCCACTTATAGTCCCCGAGATTTGACCCAATATCGACAACAATTTCGTATTGTGTCGATACGCATCTCCCGATACACGAACTTTCAAAATATCATAACTTTTGACTCGTTTGGAGTTAAAAGCTCTATCTTATACCGAAACGAGCGTCTCGACGACCACTACAACTATATCCTACAATCACAACCTGGACAAAAAATTAAAACCAGGAAAATAGCCCTAAACAATCTGTTTGAAAACGACTCATTCAAAATCACCTTTCTACTTGTTTTCAATCCATTCCACCATTACCTAGACCTATTTTAACCACTTATACCCATTCCCAATCATCCAAACAGCCTCTAACACTATGAAAATCGAATCCTCACTAAAACCCAAAGCCTAAATCATACATGCAATTGGTTCTATCCATTTAAAACACCAAAAACAACATCCTACATACAAACCCACAACACAAAACATCAAACTCATCAAACCACAACCAAACCCACTTTAACCGTGGGTTTGGTGTAGCCAAAACACCCAAGAAAAACAGCCCCCAACTCGTTTTATTGATGATTCAACATTATAAACACATGAATTAAACATGTGTACCATTTAATTAGATCAAAATCCATTTTTGAAAAATTATAAATTTTTGGAAAGATTTATTGATTGCATGTGTGTTTTTGTTGGTGGGATTCACTTACAAGATGAAATTGGAGATGGTTCTTTGCTTATTTTCTTCAAAAATCAAGTTTTTAAAATGGTGGTGGTGGTTTATGGTGGTGGCCGTGGGTTTCAAGGAGAGGGGAGAGAGATGTTGAAAATTTTTGAGGTGAAAATGAAGTATGTGTGTTTGTTTTGTCCCTTTTGTAAAAGATGGAGGGACCTAGGTGGCAATTTTAGCTATCTTTTAGCCTTTTTGGCAAACAACTTATTTAAAGAGCGGGAGTGAGTTAGCTAGTCGGTTTTGAAAATTCACGGGAGTCGGGGGTCGCCCAAACACTCAAAATACTTTTAAATGGTTCAAACGCACACAAAACGATTATACATATGGTTCCGACTCGACTTAACACATAATAAAAATAAAAATCTCGAAAAACTCAAATATCGATCCATCGATAATAAAATGTAAATTTTGTGCATCCGTCGGTATCGTAGTCGTTATCGGTTCTTCTTAAATCGTCAAACGTTAAATTACGACCGTAAACGTTAGTTTCAACTTAAACCGTCAAATATATCCACGATAAAAATTCTTAAAAATTTCAAAAATATACGTAAAATAGGATTAAATAAATGACATTGGGCTCGGGATATCACATCCACAAGTGAGCCACAACTTAAGAGAGATGCTCATACTAAACAGCTCGTGAGACAATAACTTAGCATCATACGGCACTTTCACTGGTATTACAATATAATGTCATCAACATATATTTGTACGATAATGAGGTGAGAACCTTTCTTCTTTGTAAAGAGTGTATTGTCTACCATCCCCATGGTATACTCATGTTTAACAAGAAACGCTTTAATTCTATCATACCAAGCTTTGGGTGCTTGTTTAAGACCATAAAGAGCTTTCTTATGCTTGTAAACATGATCCGGTTTCTTAAAATCAATAATGTCGGGAGGTTGAGCCACATATACCTCCTCACTGATCAAACCGTTAAGAAATGCACTCTTTACATCCATTTGTTGAAGATTAAAATCTAAAGCACAAGCGTAAGCCAAAAGGATTTTAATAGATTCTAATATAGGAACGGGTGCATATGTCTTGTCATAATCAATACCTTCTTGTTGATTATAGCCTTGAGCTACAAGTCTAGCCTTGTTACGAGACACAACACCATTCTCATCTAACTTATTCCTATATACCCATTTTGTTCATATTATGGTTGAACTTCTAGGTGGAGGAACAAGTTCCTAAACGTCATTAGCAATGAATTGATTCAGTTCTTCTTGCATGGCGATGACCCAACTCTCGTCCATCAAAGCTTCTTTAACATTCTTTTGTTCAATCAAGGAGACGAAACAAAAGAAGTTACTTTGATTTTGGTCTTGAGATCTTAGGGTCCTTTGATTTAATTCTCCTATGACGTTATCAAGAGCATGATCCTTAGACTCCTTAATGTTTACTCCCTTTTCAACACTAAGGTCTTCAATTCCTATGTTTCTAACATCTTTGGCATTAACTATGTCTATTTCATCTAAGTCATCATCTACCAAAGGTGGTGTCTTAGATGAAGGAGGGGTTTCATCAAATGTCACGTTAAGTGATTCTTCAAATAAGACCGAGGTTCTATTGAGGAATATGTAGGTGATGAGATGGCAACTATACATGATCTCATCGTTCTTTACGGGCTTTTAATGCATAAAATGTCATAAATATACCATATATATGCTTGTATTTGTGTATGTGTGTATTTTAGGTATGGATATCGTAAAAAAGACAAAAGATCACAAGAAACAAGGAAAAACGAACACGAGAAACGAAGACGCATAATAAACCGGGCTCTAGTCATGATTTATCCAAGAAAAACCCTTGAAGACTTGAAGATGTACAAGATTGATCCTCAATTTATGAATAAATGACACTTAAAACCCTTGTATATTCACAATTACAAGTTTGGTCCCTTAAGTTTGTCAAAATTGCAAAAAGGTCCTTCATCTTTGAAGAAATGGCAAGTTTAGTCCCTCAAGAATTATAAATTGTCAATAATGGTCCCTCATATAGTCAAAGATACATTGAAGACCTTTGAAGATAAAAAAATGTCCAAGATCAGCCCTTGAAATATTCAAAAATGACAAAACAAGCCCTTGAAAACCTTTTGCCAAAGTTTTATGGCCAATATGCAAAAATAGAAACTTTATTTGTGAAGGAAATGAGTTTGTTGGGCTGAAATTCTTTTTATACACCTTTTGCCAAAGACCAAGGGCTTAAGCTGCCAAGTTTAAAAGTTTAAACTAATAAACACGCGCCAAACACCTAATCACTCCTAAACTCGGATCAAAAGTTGTTACTGTAGCAAGTATGAACAAAGATTTAACTTTTTACCACCAAAGGGTTAAGTGAAATTGGCTTTGCACCCGTGTGATTCACCTCACCTCAAACTCTTCCCAACATTAATTCCTTCTTCTCCACTCACCCATGGCCCCCACCATCCAACTTGTCACCCAATCAAAACGCACCCTCTTGTCCAAGGAATGCCACTTGTCAAGATCAACTTTTTATGCTTGGCCCCAAAGCTAAAATGAACGTCTAGGATTCATTTGGACAGCTCACCAACATCAAACGCCTTCAAGCACTTCAGGGGAAATTTTGGGAATTTCTAGCTAGGGTTTCTTTGTATTTTTCATTCTAGAATCATTTACTTATGCCTATAAAAGGAGCCTCAACTTGTGATGTGCCCTTTGTTCCAGATTTTGGCTATTATCTTTGTAATTCCTTTTTATTGAAATAAAATTTGATTTTCTGAAATTATTGAAATCTCTTTTGTGTTTTATAAAAGTTTGGTGTTTGAATAGCTGAAATCTGTGTTCCATTTTATGTTATAGACCTTCCTTAATCTTGTGGTTAAGGCACGTCTGTGTTTGAAAAGTTTTCAACTTTTGGAAAAGTGTGAAAACCTTGTTTCTGTTTTGATTATCTGTTGTACTAATCCCTAGCCAAAATCCTAAAGCTCTTGCAAGCTTGTTGACACCAAGCCTGTGAAGGAATTTAAGCTATTGGGTGGGTTGTTTGTTGCTTTGTGTTGAAGAATCATAGATCAAAGCCTGATTATGCATTGAACATCAGCAGGCTTTGATTCTTCTTGTTTGAAGAACCTTGGTCTTGTTCTAGTTGTTGAACAAGGTCCAAGGAGCATAGCTGATCTCCCAAGGAAGTTAAGGGAGATAGGTATAAGCCCTCTTTAAGTTTCCTCTAAAAAATTTGATGTTCATGCCTGTTTTGGATTTTGCTATTTGATTTTGAGTTATGGTGTTTGAGCTTGTTACGTTTGTGTTTGAATCTGCTAGTTGTCATCTAGGGTAGATGTTTGAATTATAAAATCAGTAGGTTGTGTTTGAAAATCATAAGTTTGTTTGAAAAGTGATAGATTAAAGAGTGTTTGGGTTAACAGCTTGAACTGGATTTGTGTTGTTTTGAGCAAGTGCGTGTTGGTGTTTTTTGTTTGTTCTTGTTTCATAAGTGTATTTGGCCTGTTATCTGCAAGCTTTGTGGTTATTAACACCTAGATCCATCAATAGGGTATAAAATCTGATTGACTTGGTTATATTGGCTAAAATTTAGAGGACACCTAGATCTAATCATAGACTAGGGTTAACAAGTGTTAAATCTAAGTTAATACAACCAGGGAAGTAGGATTTGAGTGCTGAATTTGGATTTGTGGTCAACTATATCAGAAAAAGTGTTTGTGTACTTGAAGTTCATATCAGCAACCTGCATATGCTATTAATCTGTTCTAATCTTTGATTCATTGGTTGAGATAAGTTTGTTTGTGCTTATTAATAGTTATTATAGCTTGTGTATGCATTTGGTTCATTTTGGTTTGCTTATTCATGCTAAAACTGCTTAAGTGTTCATAACTGCTTATTTGCCAAGTCTGTGTCATATCTGGGCACTGTTTGCTTATTCTGTGCTTATTGGCTTAACTAAAGTGTGATTATTTGCTTGATTGTGACTCCTTACAACTTACTGGTTGTAAGGGTGCCTTTGTTATCCATCAAATCATAGTAAATCTCTCACAAATCTCAAGTCAAATAGTCAAAGCAGTGGGAACCAGTTCCTACTGAAAGTTCCCCCTGCTAGTGTAATTTGTGGTTTAGCTTATCAATAAGCTATTCCAACTTATTCAAATGGGTAACACCTTTAATTTTGTAACAGGTTCTCCTCATTTGACCCATGTGTTCATACTGGAGCATTTGGGAAGTTGACTTTAGGGTTTGACTAGAAAACCCACTAAATTGACTATTTCACAAGTGCTTATTGCTATAATCCAGCGTATTGGCTTTGCTTATTGAATTTTTGTTGATTGATTTGGCTTATTGAAGTCATTTGGAGTGTTTTGCAAGTTGAATCAAGTCCTGAGGTGTCCTAGAACTCTAACCCGACTATTTTATCTTTTAGTGAATTTTCATTTTGCTTATTTCTGGCTTATTGAGTGTGCTTTTTCAAAATTTCTTTTTACAGATCTCTTAACTATCCCAAAAGAAGGTTGTATGTTGAATTAGAGCTTATGGCATTGGCTTATTGCTTAATGGGCTTATTAGCCCAATAAGAATAAGTTGTTGGCATTTTAAGCTGTGATAAGCTCAAAAATCAGCTTTTGGGCCTTCAGACTTTTATGTTCAGAATTGAATTTTGAGTCAGATAGGGCTTTTCCAGGTCTTTTGGGCCAAGTTTGACTTTTTGCGCCCATTTAGCCCATTAAGGTTGACTGTTTTGACTTTCAGCCTATTTAGGGGCCCATTAGGGGTATTTTGGTAATTTTGATTTCATTTTCTGTTTATTTAGGTTAAAATAAGCTAGTTTGCAGGTTTTTAGAATTTTTTATAATTTTTGGATTTCTAATATTATTTTAATATTATTTTATTATTAAATTTTAAATTTCACTTTTTTGCACTTTTTAGATTTTTCATAGCTTAAATACATTAAAATAGGTTTTTTGCAACTTTTAGATTAAATTTATCATCATTTTCTTAATTTCTAGAATTATTTTAAGTTTTTAATAGATTTTAATCATTCTAAATAGTTTTAATTAGTTTTAAAATCCATAAAAATAGTTTTTGTTCTTATTAGGTTATTTTTGAGGTTTACAAACTTGAAAATCTTGATTTGGGCTTTTTATTAGTTAATTTTGATTTTTAGGGCTTTAATTAGCATTTCAAAATTAATAATTTATTAAGTAAAAGGTTTTGGCAAGTTTTGATTTTTTGTAAACCCTTAGAATATTTATTTGATTTTTGGTAATTTTTTTGGAATTTTTAGAATTTATTTTTATTTTAGCATTTTTTACGATTTTGCGTTTTTTACATCTTAGTCTAATTTTCACGTATCCGTCTTTCCATTTTCTCATTCTCTTCTTTCTAATATTAATCTCAAATCAATTACGAATTATTCACACACATATACCTCCTTGGGAAACGAACTTTTTCACATTGGGTCATTAGTGCACGGTTTTCCTAAACCGTCGTCACTTAATACTTACCGGTTTTACGCCTTTTTCTAAAGGGTGTAAGTTTACTACAATAATTTTGGCGCCGCTGTCGGGGAGGTGTGTTTTGCTTAATTTGGAAAACTTTTGTTTTTAATATTAAATAGTATTTGTGTTAATTGGAACTCCATTAACACGTATTATCGGTTTTCGGTTTCTTTGTGAATATTATTACTATATTGTATACGTATCACAATAAAAATACAATATCTCCAAAAGTGTGAAAACAACCTTGATTTAGGATTTCATCACTCAATCATTGTATTCGAATCTCAAACAAAAAGAAAAAGGCAAAAATAGATAAATACTTTCGTGAAGCTCGATTTTGAAAAATACGAACTTTAAGGTGAATAGATAGGCAACGTGCTATAAAAGGCCGTTAAAGGGAAGCTCGGTACATAAGTGCTTCGCGCCACCTCATACCCCCGTTCACTTGTGAGTATTTGATTTTGAAAGCTAAACCTGGGTTTTGCCGCCCAAAGTATTATTACGTATCATATATATTTGCTTGGTTTCTTTGTGATTAAAACCTCTTGAACAATTTGGTTTTCACCAAAGTTCTAAAGTCATTCGAAGGCGTTCATTCCACGTGATCGTTTTCATTCTTTGAGGCTTCTTTAATCAAGAGTTTGATTCGAGGAGAGATTTTGTAGATTGATTGTCTACGTAATACAAACAAAATCCAAAAAAATTAAAAACAATCAAAAACAAAAAATAATTGAAAAACGTAACAACACAAAAAATAATCTTCTTTGCTCACCTCCACATTCTTCGTGATAGGTTTAGTAATACGTGTTTAGGAAAACAACGTATAATTGTGGCAAGTATTGAGTATTACGATTTAATTAAAAACCGTTTAACCGAATAAATTCCAAGTTCGTTCTCGAAGGAGGTGTGTGGATTAATGTGCCAATTATATAAAATCAAGTTTGGATTAGTGACGTTTTTGGTTGAGAAGAGAAAAAGGAAAGACGAGCTAAGATTACGATTACGCTACGACGTTGACGTAAAACGATGACGTGATTACGTAAAACGTGACGAAAATGAAAATTAAAACCTAAAAATTAATTAAAAGATTAAACTAAGTCTAAAATAATATAAATAAGGATAAAAATCCAACAAATATATTTTAAAACCTGTTATTAATTAAATATTAAATTTTAAATGCTAATTAAAGCCCTAAAATTAAATATAATTAACAAAATGTCCAAAATATTATTTTATTGAACAAATAACTCACTAATATTATTTAAAGACTAAAAAGTATTTTTCCTAAATTTTCAAAACTATTTTTCTATTTTTAAATCACTAAAAACTATTTTTAAACTAAAATAATCATAAAAATTAATAAAATAATGCCAAAAATAATTTGACAATTTTAAAAATCCTAATTTATACTAATGAACAGTAGAAATTTGAAAAAGTTTGAAAAATGTAAAATTTTTCACTAAAAGACAAAACAGTTTGAAATTAAACCCTAATTAAACTAAATTTAATTATAAAAAATAATTAAAAAGGTGAACAGTAAAAACTTTTTAAACTAAAAATCTTAAACTATTTTTCTAAGTCTAAGAAAAAATTTAAAACTGAAAAATATTACTTTTTACCACTAAAAGACAAAAACAGAAATTTAAAAAGTAATTTAAAATAGCTATTTATCTAAAAAATATTAAATGAACAGTAAATGAAAAATTAATTAAACTGAAAAATCAGAAATTTAATAAGAAAAATATTGCAATTAAAATCAAATCCTAACTCCTATTTTTACCCACAAAAGACAAAAAAGGGTAAAACTGATAGTGACATATGAAGGACTTTTGTCCTTTTGTTGAGCAGTACCAAGAGATACACTAGCAGGGGTAACCTTGTTCCCACTGCTAGTGCAAAAAAACAGTCTGGGCACGTTTTTGATTGTAACTTGATGGATTGTTGGTTTTTCTTGGATACAAGGGCACCCCCACAACCAGTTGGGTTGTGGAGAGTCAATTATATAATAAAACACACAGGTCCAAGTTTTGCTGAACTTTTTGGCAAATGGGTGAGTTTTGAATCACCAAAACTCACTCAATTCCTACCCAAACTACCCTAAATCAAAACTCAGTCCTAGATTTAACCTAATCTTAACAGACTACAAAAAATTACAAAAACAAGATAGATTTATGACCCTACTGTTTTTCTACTAGTTTTACCAAAAATAGAGCATGCAATCTTGTTTTTATCATACCAAGCTAGAAAATAAGTATTAGACACACCTAATACTATCCAAATGAGAATGTTTGAGCTGAAATTAACCTAATTCTTGTCACCAAAATCAGTTAAAATCCTTATCCCAAACACCCCTTAATTTTCTGAATGATGATATTTATCAAACAGAATACTAGCAAATCCTACTCAAACTGAATATAACCTAATCTAACATGCATACAAACATCAAATGAACATAAACAAACCATAAACAACAATGAAAACACAGATTCATGCAAATTCACCAAATCACATAAAAAACTTAAAAATGACAAATAGGGTTCAAGCCTTGATTACCTTGGCTGAGTGCCTTCTATTTGGACTTTTGAGGGCTTTTTAGAACTCATGAACATGTAGAGAACCCCGTTGGTGGAATCTTAAAGGAAAGACCCAGGGGTGACAATTTCTTTACCAATTAAATGAAATAAAATGGATGGAGTATGAGGTCTTGCTACTTGCTCCTGCACAACACCACCAAACCAAGAAGATAGAGCTACAAGCTATAGAAGTTTACCATAAGCTGTTGTCAGCAGCTTATGGTGAACTTTTATAACAGTAAGTGTCATCAAAATAGAAATATGAGAATTTTATGTAAATTCCTTGAAGACCTTAAACCTTTTTGAAACAACCTTTGAAAATAAAACTACTTCAAGAACACCAAGCCAAGAACCAAGTTTCCACTTTCACTTCCACATGATCTTGACCAAAAGTTTTGAAGAATCTTAAAAAAAACAGTCACTTGAAAAATTCTTGAACAAATGAAACTTTGATAATTTTCACTAAATTGCATAAAAGTAAATGGTTAAACTAGGAAAACTCTTTAAAATGGACCTCAATTTTTGCACAATTTCAAACTTTCATTTTCATTAATAATTTTTAAAAATAAAAAAACTGGAACAAAAATAAAATGGGTACAATCCACCCATTTTATACTACCTTACTCAATTTTCTAGAAGCTAAATAAAATAATACAGGAAACTGAAAATCCTAAACCCTAATTTGTGTAATTCTAGTCATGCCCTTGTGGAATCTTGGTCAAAAGAAGCTACATGTGACTTGACAGCTGTGTTATATGATCTTGAGCGTTAATCCATCCTTTGGGAGCAAGAAAAGTGTGATGGCCGTTTGATTGCTGTCCATATTCTCTTTATGCCATATTTGGTGAAGCAGGAAAAGGACGGGGGACCAATTTGGGTGAGTGGGAGAGCTGTTTGTTGGGTGTGTTTGCATTAGCTTAACCTTAATCGGAGTTCTGGAGGAGCTCGATCAAAAACCCTTTGATTAGGGCAGTGATTAAGATTAGGGTTTATAATGGGGGGTAATAAACAGTGATGGTTTAATCAGAATTAGGGGTTAACAAAATTTAAAAAAAAATGTTTACTCCCGTTTTTTTATATAATTGTGTTATAAAAAATCAGTTTAAAGATAGTGGGGTGTGACGTGTGGGTTTGGTGTAATATGATTGGGTGAGAGGGGGGTAGTGGGTGATGTGTCAGTTGCTGGTTGGGTGGTGTGAGATTGTTGTCTGGGCAAAAGTGACCCCTTAACTTCCATATTGTGTTCACTTGACTTTTTAAACAGCCACAACATGAATCCTTTATATAATAAACTTTCCTTTTTCTCACTTTGGCCAAAAGGTTTATCAAACATGTTCACAAGGGTATTTAATGCACTTTATGCATTCTTCAAGGACCAAACTTGCACATCCTTGACATTTTAGGGACCCCAATGTAACAAATGAGTTTTACAAGGGTATAAATTGTTAAGTCTTCCAAAGTTGAGGGACCATTCTTGCCAATCTTCAATTCTTTAAGGACTTAAATGGAAATTCATGATTCGGGCCCGGTTCTTTGTGCGACTTCGTTTCCCGTGTTAGTTTTTGCTTCATTCTTGTAATCATTTGGTGAATTCACGATATCCGTACCTGAAATACACAATGAACAAACACAGACACATTTTTGGGTATTTTGATGATATTTTAAGCGTTTTAAGCCCGATTTGGACGATGAGACTATGTATAAATATAGTCTCATCACTCCCCCATACTAAACCATTGCTGTGTACCTACGCAATGCTAGAATTAAGTATCGTAGCACTTCCAAAATTCATTTTATGATGACTTTTATTAAAGACATAAACTTAAATAAACTACTACATGCGTTTTAAACATAATGTATTGTTTTCATCACGAGAAAGTGACTTTTGGGATCATAGAACAAGAACACGTGAATGCTTCGTTAGAAATAATTTCGTCGTCTTCGTTTTTCACCCAATTCCATGCTAAGCGTGTAACGAGATCATTGTTATTATAAGTTAGCAACACGATCATATCTCATGAGTGTTAATTACGAACCTAAACTCCCTTATTCCTACTTGGTATCTCTTATATTTTATTTTGTCTTAATGATCACGAGGATACATCATTGACTTATGCGTGAATAGTGATTAAGTCTAAAAATAGAGTTTTAACGGTGTAACCAAAATCATTAAATTAATAATTCACCCTAATAGACAACGATGTCAAAAAATTAAGTCAACAAGAAGGATCGATAAACACGGTTTTATAACGGTTTTGAACATGAGACTTATTATCAAGACTTTTATACGCCCCCTAACGGAAGGGCCTTATTATCTTTGGTTTACCTCCATCTTTTATTCAACTTCGCCATGAAGCTTTTATTATGACTTCGGTCTTGCCTTGCCTTTTATTATCCGCCTCATCGGTGGTTTTATTAGCCAAAGACGTATATCCTCACGCTAAAGCGAATTTTGGATCTTTAAAGCTTCAAAGATTAAGGCACAATTCACTTTTGATTTGGGCATAGATTTTTCGGCCTTGTGAGCTTCAAATTTTTGCTTAATTTAGGTGAGCACCTGAAATCTTATTATTGGGTGAAGCTTTCGATTATTCGGGTGCCAATACTTCAAAACCGTGACGCTGACGATACCTTAATGTTTTCCAAATTTAATTACATGGAAGCTACTAAAACAAATTAGAAACCAACAATAGTGACTAAACCGCTAAATCAATATTTATTAACATATTATTATGCAAAAGCGTGGGGAGAATAAGCTAATAATTACTACACATGAGATCGTGACGATTACGAGACTTATAAATAACTCTATCATTTCTCGTCCTCATTTAAGAGACTTAGCCTAAAAAAGTTGAGGAATCGAAGCTAAGTGCTCAACACGCACGGTCGAGTCAAAAATTACTCTTATTCTCACCATTAGAAAACCTACAATCGTGTCTTAAACACTTATGAAAAACAAGAAAATTTTAAAATTTGGCCATTTTTAGCCTTATTTTGCATAAAACGATAACAAAAAGATGAATATTGGATTGCGTGGTGACGTAAGAAAGGGGAAGTATCTACTCACCCCCCCCATACTAAAACTAAACATTGTTCTCAATGTTTCGAGTCTAGGGGTGAAAACACCCCCATACTAGAGACGAAGTCGAATGCTTAATCTCGAGCATGGAAAGGGTAAAACGAATAACCTAAAAGCCGTTTATGAATTATGCTAATAAGATAAACGTTAGAACATAAAAGGATATCATCGGATATCGGAATCTCCAAAGGCAACGATCGAAGCTCGAGTGATCCATAAAACGAACACGAGAGGCTTCAATGATGACGATGAACCTAATAAATCACAATCACAAACAACCACGAAACAAAGGTTGGAAGAGCACAAGTCCCCGCATTACGTTAACTACAAAAGCGATAATATTTACAAGGATAAGCATGAGAATCCCCCACGAGGCACCTTGTTTTTTATAACCGAGTCAAAAGCTCGACTCGAATCCCCATAAATGTGATCATTTAGGGATAATCTTGGTATGGTCATTTTTGGTGGGGCTTACATGATAAACAAGGCCCAAAAGCAACCGGTACTAAGGACTAAGTCCTTAGATGGTGTAAAATACCGTGGTCGAAGATGGCGTCCTCGTTTTCATGGGCTAAACGAACCAACGCCACTTCAACATGTGCTAGAACCTCAAAGAGGTAGAAGAAAAGAGATGAGAAGTAGAAAGGTGGGGCAATGGGTAAGTCAACATAATGAGCTACTCGAGGTAGACTCACACCAAGCAAACGAAAAGATTTTCCATTTATTGCATCGGTGGAAAGACCGAGATTTCCCTTTACAAGCAATTCCGGGATCGTAAATCTCGTCCTCGGTGGAGAAATGGGAGGGAACATTTGGGGCTTCCCCCACACTAAAACCACACCAACCGTCGTCAAAAGGAGTAGACGAGGTGGTAGCACTCATAAAACGATGTGATGACGGAGTTAAACATGTAGAAAAATCTTTTAAAACATTTTTAAAATCTTTTCCTTTTTCATCGTTTAAAAACTCTTTATGAAAACCCGATTTGATAATGTCAAAAATATTTGGCGTGTCAAATTCAAAATTAGTCGCGCTAAAAATCCTCACATTTAAGTCTTTGGTGGGAGGGGGTGGCGGATTATATAATTTCTCAAAACGTTTGTCAATAAAGAACACCGCCCCCTCGGGGTCTACATACTCGTCATCCTCATGAACGTCGATCTCATCGATTTCTTCATCAAAGATAGGTTTATCAAACCACGGTTTGTCATTCCCATCCTTGAGTATCTTAGAAACTCTCTCGAAAAGATCACGATCAAGTACGAAACCATCATTCTTTTGTGGGGATTGTTGATAAGTTAAATCCTCACGAATGTGGTAAACGTAATTCTCATTTGAGGAGTGTTGATTAGGTAACTCCTCGAGAATTGGAATTTTGGTGGTCACATGAGTTGGTTCGTCATCAAAAATAAGACGTTCCAACTCATTAAGTTCATCCTCGATTTTAGAAAGATCGACCTCACTCGTAGGTGGAAGTAAAGGCATAAGAGCTAGCTCTTGTTCAATGATTTTCTCAATATCGGGATCAAACTCGTAATAATCGTACTTCACATGTTTCTTTTTAGGAGAATCAAAAATTGCATGTGGATTTCGAAGTACGTGATCAATCTCGGCAAAATCGCCATCGTCATCGTCAAAGAAAGAGTCGATGTGAGCACTCACAACCATGGTCTTACAAGTCGAATGACTATTCTTAGGTGACTTTTCTAAGACGAGAGGATCGATGTCGATAAACCCTTTAGCCTCAGCGGGTGTTGGGCTAGGCAAAGGAGGCACTTCGATGGAGTTAGAAGTTGAAGGCTCAAAGACGTGGTCCTTCGAAGGTGGTGAAGACGAGCCCATTTTGGTCATTGTCGTGATGGCACTAACGTCGCCCTTCGGAGTTGGTGTTTCACTTGTTTCGCTAAAAACATCCCAAAGTGAGTTTTCATCCATAAATTTACACATACCCTTTTGAATTAGGTACACGTACTCTTTATCATTAAAATCATCATCTTTAAAACCGTGTTTCTTAATTCTTTCAAAACATGCATTAAGCCTCATTCTTTCCGCTAAAGTGAACATTTTGAAATCATTAGGATTTGAATCATTAGGTTTTGAAACCTCGGTTTTTTCATGATCATTAAAAACTTGGGATTTTCTAGCGAAAAAGTCCATTTTGTCATCCCCATATCTCATAGTAAGTCTACCCTCGTGAACGTCGATTACGGTTCGAGCCGTCGATAAGAATGGTCGGCCTAAAATAATGGCACTTTTAGGGTCACACTCGTAATCGGATATAACGAAATCCGCGGGAAAAACAAACTTTCCAATCCTAACATAGACATCCTCGGCTATTCCAATTGGTATTAAAGGCGTACAATTTGCAAGCTCGATAGTCATGTTCGTGGGGGTAAGTCTAGGCAATCTCATCAATTTCCAAAGAGAATGAGGCATGAGATTGATGCTAGCACCTAAATCGGCAAGGGCTAAACATCCCTCAATCTCGGAAAAATCACAAGGTAATAGAAATTGGCCCGGATCCTTTTCCTTTCTCGGCATACTCCTTTTGGGTTTTTTAAGAAGGATCGAAGCACAAGTTTCTTCAAGGGTTACTTTGGTAAGGTCGATAAAACTCTCTTTTTGAACCGTGGATGGAATTTGAGGTACACGAGGGTGTGCACTCTTTTCCTTGGTTGCCACAGTCACCCCATCGACTTTAGAACAATAAGACGTCTTAGAAGTCGAGGGTTGAGAAGAAGGAACAACTCGAAATCCATCAAGGTTAGGGGTAATCACACGACCTTTCTCACGAGACGAGGCGGCTTTACATTGTTCCTTCGGATTTGCAACGGTGTCACTAGGTAACGAACTCGATGACGCACCCGAGGACTTGTTCATAATGGCCGAAAACATCTTTTTAATGTCAATTTGTCCTTGCTCAATTTTCGTGTTTTGCAATTTCAATGTATTAGAAAAGTCGTTTTTCAAAGTACCAATTTCTCCCTCTAATCGTCTCATATTAGCCTCATTCGTTTTCATGTAATTTTGAAAATCATTTGACGAACTATTTTGATTTGAATTAAAGTTCCCTTGGTTTTGATTGTTTCTTTGAAAATTGTTTTGATTACCACTTGAAAAATTGTTGCCTTGGTTGTTGTTTGAAAAATTTGAGTATTGATTATTATCTCGATTTTGCCAATTCAAATTACGACCTTGATTATAACCTTGATTTTGATTCGAAAAATTTCCTTGTTGATTGTTTCCTTGAAAATTGTTGCCTTGGTTATAATTGCCTTGTTGTGATGGACCCGCGTTATTTTGATTAGAAAAATTGTTGTTTCCATTTAACGCACTCACATTCGACGTTTGGACATCCGTAGCCGCACACTCGTAATAATTATGAGGTCCACCACAAAACGTACACGAAACCTCAACCGCTTTCACCGTAGCGGGAGCGTCTTTCTTTTGCATTTCAACGAGAAAAGACGTAAACACATTCGTCAACTTGTCTACTTTTGCATCAACCCTCTCAATGTCGCGATTAGAACTACTAACATTGGCGACATTGGCAACACTCGGTGCGTTGCGGATTTGGTAAACCTTGGATCGGTTTTCGATAATTATCAATGCATCTTTCGGAGTCTTACACAAAAAGTTGCCACCGGCGGCGGAATTCAACGAATCTTGTTCTTGAAAATTAAGACCGTTGTAAAACGTATCGATTTGGTGCAACTCGGAAAAACCATGGTGAGGACATTGCCTAAGCAATTCCTTAAAACGATCCCATGCGTCTCTAAAAGATTCATTCGGTTTTTGCTCAAATTTCGTAATTTCATTCTTGAAAAACGTCGTCCTAGACGGTGGGAAAAAATAATTAACGAACATGGAAACGAGATCCTTCCACGTAGTTATCGAATTAGGTGGCTCTTTCTCGTACCAATCCTTGGCGGCACCATCGAGCGAGTATGGAAAAAGCATAAGCTTGACGACATCGGTGTCGACGTTCTTAAACTTGCTCGTGGCTAAAAGACGATCAAAATTCCGAATATGGTCGTGAGGATTATCGGCTTCACGACCTCGAAACTTCGTAGCTTGGATTAACGAAAGCATTCCGCTCTTAATCTCAAAATTCTCCGCTTCGATAGCGGGAATTACGATCGCGTCTCCATAACCCTCGGTGGGTGCTTGGAGCAATTCCATCATCGAACGATTGTCGGCCATCTCCTCTACGGTTTCTTCAACAACGATATTAGGAACGTCGGTTTCTAATTCTCGTCTACGTCGTCGATTCCTTCTATTACGATTGCGTCGACTCGAAGCGTCGCTAGAATAATCCTTCGATCGAGTGCGCATGCACTAAGCGTAGAATGGGTGGTAGCAAAGAAGATTCTTTTTTTGCGGTTTTTCGATTTTTCAATTTTTTCGGTTTTTGATTGTTTTTTAATTTTTTTGGATTTTTTGAATGTATTACATAGACACAAATCTACAAATCTCCCCTCGAATCGATCTTCTCAATTAAAGGAGCCTCAAGGAATGAAAACGATCACGTGGAGTGAACGTTCTCGATGACTTTAGAACGTTGGTGGAACACCAAAACGTTCAAGAGGGTTTAATCTTGAAAACAAGCAAATATATTATACGTAGATAATACGTGGGCGGTAACCCTCGATTAGCCCTCTTTCTCAAAACACGCACAAGATGGCGTGGGAAACGAGGCGGCGCTAAGCACTTAAGAGCCTTTTTCCTTTAGGTCGTGAAATACAACCGCCTTATACCCACCTTATAGTTTGTGTTAATTGAAATTAAGCCTCACGAAAGTATTTATCTATTTTGCCTTTAAACTTTTGCTTTGGATTCGAATACAATGATCGTGTGATGAAATCCCGAATCAAGGTTGCGTTTTCACGCTTTTGGAGTACTTGTATATTTATTGTTCTACGTAAGTACAATATAGTAATAATATTCACAATAAAAATGAAAACCAATATATCTACAATATAGTAAAATGATTGTTGTGTGTTTAATTTAGGAAAATCAAACACTATTTGTTTGGATAATATAATATAGTAATGAAAAATAACAAAAATGAGTATGTACGATATTCACGCTTTCCAAAAATTGAAAAGCAAAAACGCACTACTCACACAAACACGATACTAATAATGGCACACTAAAAACACCTCCCCGGCAGCGGCGCCAAAATGATAGGTGTAGTAATACGTGTTTAGGAAAACAACGTATAATTGTGGCAAGTATTGAGTAGTACGATTTAATTAAAAACCGTAAAACCGAATAAGTTCCAATTCGTTCTCGAAGGAGGTGTGTGGATTAATGTGCAAATTATATAAAATAAAGTTTGGATTAGTGACGTTTTTGGTTGAGAAGAGAAAAAAGGAAAGACGAGCTAAGATTACGATTACGCTACGACGTTGACGTAAAACGATGACGTGATTACGTAAAACGTGACGAAAATGAAAATTAAAACCTAAAATTTAATTAAAAGATTAAACTAAGTCTAAAATAATATAAATAAGGATAAAAATCCAACAAATATATTTTAAAACCTTTTATTAATTAAATATTCAATTTTAAATGCTAATTAAAGCCCTAAAATTAAATATAATTAACCAAATGTCCAAAATATTATTTTATTGAACAAATAACTCACTTATATTATTTAAAGACTAAAAAGTATTTTTCCTAAATTTTCAAAACTATTTTTCTATTTTTAAATCACTAAACACTATTTTTAAACTAAAATAATCATAAAAAATAATAAAATAATGCCAAAAATAATTTGACAATTTTAAAAATCCTAATTTATACTAATGAACAGTAGAAATTTGAAAAAGTTTGTAAATGTAAAATTTTTCACTAAAAGACAAAACAGTTTGAAATTAAACCCTAATTAAACTAAATTTAATTCTAAAAAATAACTAAAAAGGTGAACAGTAAAAACCTTTTTAACTAAAAATCTTAAACTATTTTTCTAAGTCTAAGAAAAATTTTAAAACTGAAAAATATTACTTTTTACCACTAAAAGACAAAAACAGAAATTTAAAAAGTAATTTAAAATAGCTATTTAATCTAAAAAATATTAAATGAACAGTAAATGAAAAATTAATTAAACTGAAAAATCAGAAATTAAATAAGAAAAATATTGCAATTAAAATCAAATCCTAACTCCTATTTTTACCCACAAAAGACAAAAAAAGGTAAAACTGATAGTGACATATGAAGGACTTTTGTCCTTTTGTTGAGCAGTACCAAGAGATACACTAGCACGGATAACTTTGTTCCAACTGCTAGTGCAAAAAAACAGTCTGGGCACATTTTTTATTGTAACTTGATGGATTGTTGTTTTTTCTTGGATACAAGGGCACCCCCACAACCAGTTGGGTTGTGGGGAGTCAATTATACAATAAAACGCACAGGTCCAAGTTCAAACATCACACATACAATGTCAAATACAATCACCTCAACATAGATACATTCAGGGGCAAGTATTGCTGAACTTTTTGGCAAATGGGTGAGTTTTGAATCACCAAAACTCACTCAATTCCTACCCAAACTACCCCAAATCAAAACTCAGTCCTAGATTTAACCTAATCTTAACTGACTACAAGATTACACCTCAAAAAATTACAAAAACAAGATAGATTTATGACCCTACTGTTTTTCTATTAGTTTTACAAAAAAATAGAGCATGCAATCTTGTTTTTATCATACGAAGCTAGAAAATAAGTATTAGACACACCTAATACTATCCAAATGAGAATGTTTGAGCTGAAATTAACCTAATTCTTGTCACTAAAATCAGTTAAAATCCTTATCCCAAACACCCCTTAATTTTCTGAATGATGATATTTATCAAACAGAATACTAGCAAATCCTACTCAAACTGAATATAACCTAATCTAACATGCATACAAACATCAAATGAACATAAACAAACCATAAAAAACAATGAAAACACAGATTCATGCAAATTCACCAAATCACATAAAAAGCTTAAAAATGACAAATAGGGTTCAAGCCTTGATTACCTTGGCTGAGTGCCTTCTATTTGGACTTTTGAGGGCTTTTTAGAACTCATGAACATGTAGAGAACCCCGTTGGTGGAATCTTAAAGGAAAGACCCAGGGGTGACAATTTCTTTACCAATTAAATGAAATAAAATGGATGGAGTATGAGGTCTTGCTACTTGCTCCTGCACAACACCACCAAACCAAGAAGATAGAGCTACAAGCTATAGAAGTTTACCATAAGCTGTTGTCAGCAGCTTATGGTGAACTTTTATAACAGTAAGTGTCACTAAAACAGAAATATGAGAATTTTATGTAAATTCCTTGAAGACCTTAAACCTTTTTGAAACAACCTTTGAAAATAAAACTACTTCAAAAATACCAAGCCAAGAACCAAGTTTCCACTTTCACTTCCACATGATCTTGACCAAAAGTTTTGAAGAATCTTAAAAAAAACAGTCACTTGAAAAATTCTTGAACAAATGAAACTTTGATAATTTTCACTAAATTGCACAAAAGTAAATGATTAAACTAGGAAAACTCTTTAAAATGGAACTCAATTTTTGCATAATTTCAAACTTTCATTTTCATTAATAATTTTTAAAAATACAAAAACTGGAACGAAAATAAAATGGGTACAATCCACCTATTTTATACTACCTTACTGAATTTTCTAGAAGCTAAATAAAATAATACAGGAAACTGAAAATCCTAAACCCTAATTTGTGTATTTCCAGTCATGCCCTTGTGGAATCTTGGTCAAAAGCAGCTACATGTGACTTGACAGCTGTGTTATATGATCTTGAGCATTAATCCATACTTTGGGAGCAAGAAAAGTGTGATGGTCGTTTGATTGCTGTCCATATTCTCTTTTTGCCATATTTGGTGAAGCAGGGGAAGGACGGGGGACCCATTTGGGTGAGTGGGAGAGCTGTTTGTTGGGTGTGTTTGCATTAGCTTAACCTTAATCAGAGTTCTGGAGGAGCTCGATCAAAAACCCTTTGATTAGGGCAGTGATTAAGATTAGGGTTTATAATGGGAGGGTAATAAACAATGATGGTTTAATCAGGATTAGGGGTTAACAAAATTTAAAAAAAAATGTTTACCCCCGTTTTTTTATATAACTGTGTTATAAAAAATCAGTTTAAAGATAGTGGGGTGTGACGTGTGGGTTTGGTGTAATATGATTGGGTGAGAGGGGTAGTGGGTGATGTGTCAGTTGCTGGTTGGGTGGTGTGAGATTGTTGTCTGGGCAAAAGTGACCCCTTAACTTCCATATTGTGTCACTTGACTTTTTAAATAGCCACAACATGAATCCTTTATATAATAAACTTTCTTTTTTCTCACTTTGGCCACAAAGGTTTATCAAACATGTTCACAAGGGTATTTAATGCACTTTATGCATTCTTCAAGGACCAAACTTACACATCCTTGACATTTTAGGGACCCCAATGTAATAAATGAGTTTTACAAGGGTATAAATTGTCAAGTCTTCCAAAGTTGAGGGACCATTCTTGCCAATCTTCAATTCTTCAAGGACTTAAATGGAAATTCATGATTGGGGCCCGGTTCTTTGTGCGACTTCGTTTCCCGTGTTCGTTTTTGCTTCATTCTTGTAATCTTTGGTGAATTCACGATATCCGTACCTGAAATACACAATGAACAAACACAGGCACATTTTTGGGTATTTTGATGATATTATAAGCGTTTTAAGCCCGATTTGGACGATGAGACTATGTTTAAATACAGTCTCATCACTCCCCCATACTAAACCATTGCCGTATCCCCACGCAATGCTAGAATTAAGTATCGTAGCACTTCCAAAATTCATTTTATGATGACTTTTATTAAAGACATAAACTTAAATAAACTACTACATGCGTTTTAGACATAATGTATTGTTTTCATCACGAGAAAGTGACTTTTGGGATCATAGAACAAGAACACGTGAATGCTTCGTTAGAAATAATTTCGTCGTCCTCGATTTTCACCCAATTCCATGCTAAGCGTGTAACGAGATCATTGTTATTATAGGTTACCAACACGATCATATCTCATGAGTGTTAATTACGAACCTAAACTCCCTTATTCCTACTTGGTATCTCTTATATTTTACTTTGTCTTAATAATCACGAGGATACATCATTGACTTATGCGTGAATAGAGATTAAGTCTAAAAATATAGTTTTAACGGTGTAACCAAAATCATTAAATTAATAATTCACCCTCATAGACAACGATGTCAAAAAATTAAGTCAACAAGAAGGATCGATAAACACGGTTTTATAACGGTTTTGAACATGAGACTTATTACCAAGACTTTTATACGCCCCCTAACGGAAGGGCCTTATTATCTTTGGTTTATCTCCATCTTTTATTCAACTTCGCCATGAAGCTTTTATTATAACTTCGGTCTTGCCTTGCCTTTTATTATCCGCCTCATCGGTGGTTTTATTAGCCAAAGACGTATATCCTCACGCTAAAGCGAATTTTGGATCTTTAAAGCTTCAAAGATTAAGGCATAATTCACTTTCAATTTGGGCATAGATTTTTCGGCCTTGTGAGCTTCAAATTTTTGCTTAATTTAGGTGAGCACTTGAAATCTTATTATTGGGTGAAGCTTTCGATTATTCGGGTGCCAATACTTCAAAACCGTGACGCTGGCGATACCTTAATGTTTTCCCAATTTAATTACATGGAAGCTACTAAAACAAATTAGAAACCAACAATAGTGACTAAACCGCAAAATCAATATTTATTAACAATTTATTATGTAAAAGCGTGGGGAGAATAAGCTAATAATTACTACATATGAGATCGTGACGATTACGAGACTTATAAATAACTCTATCATTTCTCGTCCTCATTTAAGAGACTTAGCCTAAAAAAGTTAAGGAATCGAAGCTAAGTGCTCAACACGCACGGTCGAGTCAAAAATTACTCTTATTCTCACCATCGGAAAACCTACATTCGTGTCTTAAACACTTATGAAAACAAGAAAATTTTAAAATTTGGCCATTTTCAGCCTTATTTTGCATAAAACGATAACAAAAAGATGAATATTGGATTGCGTGGTGACGTAAGAAAGGTGAAGTATCTACTCACCCCCCATACTAAAACTAAACATTCTCCTCAATGTTTCGATTCTAGGGGTGAAAACACCCCTATACTAGAGACGAAGTCGAATGCTTAATCTCAAGCATGGAAAGGGTAAAACAAATAACCTAAAAGCCGTTTATGAATTATGCTAATAAGATAAACGTTAGAACATAAAAGGATATCATCGGATATCGGAATCTCCAAAGGCAACGATCGAAGCTCGAGTGATCCATAAAACGAACACGAGAGGCTTCAATGCTGACGATGAACCTAATAAATCACAATCACAAACAACCACGAAACAAAGGTTGGAAGAGCACAAGTCCCCTCATTACGTTAACTACGAAAGCGATAATATTTACAAGTATAAGCATGAGAATCCCCCACGAGGCACCTTGTTTTTGATAACCGAGTCAAAAGCTCGACTCGAATCCCCATAAATGTGATCATTTAGGGATAATCTTGGTATGGTCATTTTTGGTGGGGCTTACATGATAAACCAGGCCCAAAAGCAACCGGTACTAAGGACTAAGTCCTTAGATGATGCCAAATACCGGGGTCGAAGATGGCGTCCTCGTTTTCATGGGCTAAACGAACCAACGCCACTTCAACATGTGCTAGAACCTCAAAGAGGTAGAAGAAAAGAGATGAGAAGTAGAAAGGTGGGGCAATGGGTAAGTCAACATAATGAGCTACTCGAGGTAGACTCCCACCAAGTTAACGAAACGATTTTCCATTTATTGCATCGGTGGAAGACCGAGATTTCCCTTTACAAGCAATTCCAGGATCGTAAATCTCGTCCTCGGTGGAGAAATGGGAGGGAACATTTGGGGCTTCCCCCACACTAAAACCACACCAACTGTCGTCAAAAGGAGTAGACGAGGTGGTAGCACTCATAAAACGATGTGATGACGGAGTTAAACATGTAGAAAAATCTTTTAAAACATTTTTAAAATCTTTTCCTTTTTCATCGTTTAAAAACTCTTTATGAAAACCCGATTTGATAATGTCAAAAATATTTAGCGGGTCAAATTCAAAATTAGTCGCGCTAAAAATCCTCACATTTAAGTCTTTGGTGGGAAGGGGTGGCGGATTATATAAGTTCTCACAACGTTTGTCAATAAAGAACACCGCCCCCTCGGGGTCTACATACTCGTCATCCTCATGAACGTCGATCTCATCGATTTCTTCATCAAAGATAGGTTTGTCAAACCACGGTTTGTCATTCCCCTCCTTGAGTATCTTAGAAACTCTCTTGAAAAGATAAGGATCAAGTACGAAACCATCATTCTTTTGTGGGGATTGTTGATAAGTTAAATCCTCACGAATGTGGTAAACTTAATTCTCATTTGAGGAGTGTTGATTAGGTAACTCCTCGAGAATTGGACTTTTGGTGGTCACATGAGTTGGTTCATCATCGAAAATAAGACGTTCCAACTCATTAAGTTCATCCTCGATTTTGGAAAGATCGACCTCACTCGTAGGTGGAAGTAAAGGCATAAGAGCTAGCTCTTGTTCAATGATTTCCTCAATCTCGGGATCAAACTCGTAATCATCGTACTTCACGTGTTTCTTTTTAGGAGAATCAA
This sequence comes from Glebionis coronaria, assembly GCA_025667525.1. Classification (NCBI taxonomy): domain Eukaryota; kingdom Viridiplantae; phylum Streptophyta; class Magnoliopsida; order Asterales; family Asteraceae; genus Glebionis; species Glebionis coronaria. The sequence goes on from CM046877.1 coordinate 325,666,655, forward strand.
AAATTGCATGTGGATTTCGAAGTACGTGATCAATCTCGGCAAAATCGCCATCGTCATCATCAAAGAAAGAGTCGATGTGAGCACTCACAACCATGGTCTTACAAGTCGAATGACTAGGCTTATGTGACTTTTCTAAGATGAGAGGATCGATGTCGATAAACCCTTTAGCCTCAACGGGTGTTGGGCTAGGCAAAGGAGGCACTTCGATGGAGTTAGAAGTTGAAGCCTCAAAGACGTGGTCCTTCGAAGGTGGTGAAGACGAGCCCATTTTGGTCATTGTCGTGATGGCACTAACGTCGCCCTTCGGAATTGGTGTTTCACTTGTTTCGCTAAAAACATCCCAAAGTGAGTTTTCATCCATAAATTTACACATACCCTTTTGAATTAGGTACACATACTCTTTATCATTAAAATCATCATCTTTAAAACCGTTTTTCTTAATTCTTTCAAAACATGCGTTAAGCCTCATTCTTTCCGCTAAAGTGAACATTTTGAAATCATTAGGATTTGAATCATTAGTTTTTGAAACCTCGGTTTTTTCATGATCATTAAAAACTTGGGATTTTCTAGCGAAAAACTCCATTTTGTCATCCCCATATCTCATAGTAAGTCTACCCTCGTGAATGTCGATTACGGTTCGAGACGTCAATGGTCGGCCTAAAATAATGGGACATTTAGGGTCACACTCGTAATCGGATATAACGAAATCCGCGGGAAAAACAAACTTTCCAATCCTAACATAGACATCCTCGGCTATTCCAATTGGTATTAAAGGCGTACAATTTGCAAGCTCGATAGTCATGTTCGTGGGGGAAAGTCTAGGCAATCTCATCAATTTCCAAAGAGAATGAGGCATGAGATTGATGCTAGCACCTAAATCGGCAAGGGCTAAACATCCCTCAATCTTGGAAAAATCACAAGGTAATAGAAATTGGCCCGGATCCTTTTCCTTACTCGGCGTACGCCTTTTGGATTTTTTAAGAAGGATCGAAGCACAAGTTTCTTCAAGGGTTACTTTGGTAAGGTCGATAAAACTCTCTTTTTGAACCGTGGATGGAATTTGAGGTACACGAGGGTGTGCACTCTTTTCCTTGGTTGCCACGTTCACCCCATCGACTTTAGAACTATAAGACGTCTTAGAAGTCGAGGGTTGAGAAGAAGGAACAACTCGAAATCCATCAAGGTTAGGGGTAATCACACGACCTTTCTCACGAGACGAGGCGGCTTTACATCGTTCCTTCGGATTTGCAACGGTGTCACTAGGTAACGAACTCGATGACGCACCCGAGGACTTGTTCATAATGGCCGAAAACATCTTTTTAATGTCAATTTGTCCTTGCTCAATCTTAGTGTTTTGCAATTTCAATGTATTAGAAAAGTCGTTTTTCAAAGTACCAATTTCTCCCTCTAATCGTCTCATATTAGCCTCATTCGTTTTCATGTAATTTTGAAAATCGTTTGATGAACTATTTTGATTTGAATTAAAGTTCCCTTGGTTTTGATTGTTTCTTTGAAAATTGTTTTGATTACCGGTTGAAAAATTGTTGCCTTGGTTGTTGTTTGAAAAATTCGAGTTTTGATTATTATCTCGATTTTGCCAATTCAAATTACGACCTTGATTATAACCTTGATTTTGATTCGAAAAATTTCCTTGTTGATTGTTTCCTTGAAAATTGTTTCGGTTTTGATTAAAATTGTTGCCTTGGTTATAATTGCCTTGTTGTGATGGACCCGCGTTATTTTGATTAGAAAAATTGTTGTTTCCATTTAACGCACTCACATTTAGACGTTTGGCCATCCGTAGCCGCACACTCGTAATAATTATGAGGTCCACCACAAAACGTACACGAAACCTCAACCGCTTTCACCGTAGCGGGAGCGTCTTTCTTTTGCATTTCAACGAGAAAAGACGTAAACACATTCGTCAACTTGTCGACTTTTGCATCAACCCTCTCAATGTCGCGATTAGAACTACTAACATTGGCGACATTGGCAACACTCGGTGCGTTGCGGAGTTGGTAAACCTTGGATCGGTTTTCGATAATTATCAATGCATCTTTCGGAGTCTTACACAAAAAGTTGCCACCGGCGGCGGAATTCAACGAATCTTGTTCTTGAAAATTAAGACCGTTGTAAAACGTATCGATTGGGTGCAACTCAGAAAAACCATAGTGAGGACATTGCCTAAGCAATTCCTTAAAACGATCCCATGCGTCTCTAAAAGATTCATTCGGTTTTTGCTCAAATTTCGTAATTTCATTCTTGAAAAACGTCGTCTTAGACGGTGGGAAAAAATAATTAACGAACTTGGAAACGAGATCCTTCCACGTAGTTATCGAATTAGGTGGCTCTTTCTCGTACCAATCCTTGGCGGCACCATCGAGCGAGTACGAAAAAAGCATAAGCTTGACGACATCGGTGTCGACGTTCTTAAACTTGCTCGTGGCTAAAAGACGATCGAAATTCCGAATATGGTCGTTTGGATTATCGGCTTCACGACCTCGAAACTTCGTAGCTTGGATTAACGAAAGCATTCCGCTCTTAATCTCAAAATTCTCCGCTTCGATAGCGGGAATTACGATCGCGTCTCCATAAACCGTCGGTGGGTGCTTGGAGCAATTCCATCATCGAACGATTGTCGGCCATCTCCTCTACGGTTTCTTCAACAACGATATTAGGAACGTCGGTTTCTAATTCTCGTCTATGTCGTCGATTCCTTCGATTACGATTGCGTCGATTTGAAGCGTCATTAGAATTAGAATAATCTTTCGATCGAGTGCGTATGCACTAAGCGTATAATGGGTGGTAGCAAAGAAGATTCTTTTTTTGCGGTTTTTCGATTTTTCAATTTTTTTGGTTTTTGATTGTTTTTTAATTTTTTTGGATTTTTTGAATGTATTACGTAGACACAAATCTACAAATCTCCCCTCGAATCGATCTTCTCGATTAAAGGAGCCTCAAGGAATGAAAACGATCACGTGGAGTGAACGTTCTCGATGACTTTAGAACGTTGGTGGAACACCAAAACGTTCAAGAGGGTTTAATCTTGAAAACAAGCAAATCTATTATACGTAGATAATACTTGGGCGGCAAACCCTCGATTAGCCCTCTTTCTCAAAACACGCACAAGCAAGCGGGGGAAACGAGACGGCGCTAAGCACTTAAGAGCCTTTTTCCCTTAGGTCGTGAAATACAAACGCCTTATACCCACCTTATAGTTTGTGTTAATTGAAATTAAGCCTCACGAAAGTATTTATCTATTTTGCCTTTAAACTTTTGCTTTGGATTCAAATACAATGATCGAGTGATGAAATCCCGAATCAAGGTTGCGTTTTCACGCTTTTGGAGTACTTGTATATTTATTGTTCTACGTAAGTACAATATTGTAATAATATTCACAATAAAAACGAAAACCAATATATCTACAATATAGTAAAATGATTGTTGTGTGTTTAATTTAGGAAAATTAAACACGATTTATTTGGATAATATAATATAGTAATGAAAAATAACAAAAATGAGTATGTACGATATTCACGCTTTCCAAAAATTGAAAAGCAAAAACGCACTACTCACACATACACGATACTAATAATGGCACACTAAAAACACCTCCCCGGCAGCGGCGCCAAAATGATAGGTGTAGTAATACGTGTTTAGGAAAACAACGTATAATTGTGGCAAGTATTGAGTAGTATGATTTAATTAAAAACCGTAAAACCGAATAAATTCCAAGTTCGTTCTCGAATGAGTTGTGTGGATTAATGTGCAAATTATATAAAATCAAGTTTGTATTAGTGACGTTTTTGGTTGAGAAGAGTAAAAAGGAAAGACGAGCTAAGATTACGATTACGCTACGACGTTGACGTAAAACGATGACGTGATTACGTAAAACGTGACGAAAATGAAAATTAAAACCTAAAATCTAATTAAAAGATTAAACTAAGTCTAAAATAATATAAATAAGGATAAAAATCCAACAAATATATTTTAAAACCTTTTATTAATTAAATATTCAATTTTAAATGCTAATTAAAGCCCTAAAATTAAATATAATTAACAAAATGTCCAAAATATTTTTTTATTGAACAAATAACTAACTTATATTATTTAAAGACTAAAAAGTATTTTTCCTAAATTTTCAAAACTATTTTTCTATTTTTAAATCAATAAAAACTATTTTTAAATTAAAATAATCATAAAAAATAATAAAATAATGCCAAAAATAATTTGACAATTTAAAAATCCTAATTTATACTAATGAACAGTAGAAATTTGAAAAAGTTTGAAAAATGTAAAATTTTTCACTAAAAGACAAAACAGTTTGAAATTAAACCCTAATTAAACTAAATTTAATTCTAAAAAATAATTAAAAAGGTGAACAGTAATAACTTTTTAAACTAAAAATCTTAAACTATTTTTCTAAGTCTAAGAAAAATTTTAAAACTGAAAAATATTACTTTTTACCACTAAAAGACAAAAACAGAAATTTAAAAAGTGATTTAAAATAGCTATTTAATCTAAAAAATATTAAATGAACAGTAAATGAAAAATTAATTAAACTGAAAAATCAGAAATTAAATAAGAAAAATATTGCAATTAAAATCAAATCCTAACTCCTATTTTTACCCACAAACGACAAAAAAAGGTAAAATTGATAGTGACATATGAAGGACTTTTGTCCTTTTGTTGAGCAGTAACAAGAGATACACTAGCAGGGGTAACTTTGTTCCCACTGCTAGTGCAAAAAAAAAACAGTCTGGGCACGTTTTTGATTGTAACTTGATGGATAGTTGGTTTTTCTTGGATACAAAGGCACCCCCACAACCAGTTGGTTTGTGGGGAGTCAATTATACAATAAAACACACAGGTCCAAGTTCAAAAATCACACATACAAGGTCAAATACAGTCACCTCAACACAGAAACATTCAAGGGCAAGTATTGCTGAACTTTTTGGCAAATGGGTGAGTTTTGAATCACCAAAACTCACTCAATTCCTACCCAAACTACCCCAAATCAAAACTCAGTCCTAGATTTAACCTAATCTTAACAGACTACAAGATTACACCTCAAAAAATTACAAAAACAAGATAGATTTATGACCCAACTGTTTTTCTACTAGTTTTACCAAAAATAGAGCATGCAATCTTGTTTTTATCATACCAAGCTAGAAAATAAGTATTAGACACACCTAATACTATCTAAATGAGAATGTTTGAGCTGAAATTAACCTAATTCTTGTCACCAAAATTAGTTAAAATCCTTATCCCAAACACCCCTTAATTTTCTGAATGATGATATTTATCAAACAGAATACTAGCAAATCCTACTCAAACTGAATATAACCTAATCTAACATGCATACAAACATCAAATGAACATAAACAAACCATAAACAACAATGAAAACACAGATTCATGCAAATTCACCAAATCACATAAAAAGCTTAAAAATGACAAATAGGGTTCAAGCCTTGATTACCTTGGCTGAGTGCCTTCTATTTGGACTTTTGAGGGCTTTTTAGAACTCATGAACATGTAGAGAACCCCGTTGGTGGAATCTTAAAGGAAAGACCCAGGGGTGACAATTTCTTTACCAATTAAATGAAATAAAATGGATGGAGTATGAGGTCTTGCTACTTGCTCCTGCACAACACCACCAAACCAAGAAGATAGAGCTACAAGCTATAGAAGTTTACCATAAGCTGTTGTCAGCAGCTTATGGTGAACTTTTATAACAGTAAGTGTCACCAAAACAGAAATATGAGAATTTTATGTAAATTCCTTGAAGACCTTAAACCTTTTTGAAACAACCTTTGAAAATAAAACTACTTCAAAAACACCAAGCCAAGAACCAAGTTTCCACTTTCACTTCCACATGATCTTGACCAAAAGTTTTGAAGAATCTTAAAAAAAACAGTCACTTGAAATATTCTTGAACAAATGAAACTTTGATAATTTTCACTAAATTGCATAAAAGTAAATGATTAAACTAGGAAAACTCTTTAAAATGGAACTCAATTTTTTCACAATTTCAAACTTTCATTTTCATTAATAATTTTTAAAAATACAAAAACTGGAACGAAAATAAAATGGGTACAATCCACCCATTTTATACTACCTTACTGAATTTTCTAGAAGCTAAATAAAATAATACAGGAAACTGAAAATCCTAAACCCTAATTTGTGTATTTCCAGTCATGCCCTTGTGGAATCTTGGTCAAAAGCAGCTACATGTGACTTGACAGCTGTGTTATATGATCTTGAGCGTTAATCCATCCTTTGGGAGCAAGAAAAGTGTGATGGCCGTTTGATTGCTGTCCATATTCTCTTTTTGCCATATTTGGTGAAGCAGGGGAAGGACGGGGGACCCATTTGGGTGAGTGGGAGAGCTGTTTGTTGGGTGTGTTTGCATTAGCTTAACCTTAATCGGAGTTCTGGAGGAGCTCGATCAAAAACCCTTTGATTAGGGCAGTGATTAAGATTAGGGTTTATAATGGGGGGGGGGGGGTAATAAACAGTGATGGTTTAATCAGGATTAGGGGTTAACAAAATTTAAAAAAAATGTTTACCCCCGTTTTTTTTATATAACTGTGTTATAAAAAATCAGTTTAAAGATAGTGGGGTGTGACGTGTGGGTTTGGTGTAATATGATTGGGTGAGAGGGGGTAGTGGGTGATGTGTCAGTTGTTGGTTGGGTGGTGTGAGATTGTTGTCTGGGCAAAAGTGACCCCTTAACTTCCATATTGTGTTCACTTGACTTTTTAAACAGCCACAACATGAATCCTTTATATAATAAACTTTCCTTTTTCTCACTTTGGCCACAAAGGTTTATCAAACATGTTTACAAGGGTATTTAATGCACTTTATGCATTCTTCAAGGACCAAACTTGCACATCCTTGACATTTTAGGGACCCCAATGTAATAAATGAGTTTTACAAGGGTATAAATTGTCAAGTGTTCCAAAGTTGAGGGACCATTCTTGCCAATCTTCAGTTCTTCAAGGACTTAAATGGAAATTCATGATTCGGGCCCGGTTCTTTGTGCGACTTCGTTTCCCGTGTTCGTTTTTGCTTCATTCTTGTAATCTTTTGGTGAATTCACGATATCCGTACCCGAAATACACAATGAACAAACACAGGCACATTTTTGGGTATTTTGATGATATTTTAAGCGTTTTAAGCCCGATTTGGACGATGAGACTATGTATAAATACAGTCTCATAAACGTCGTCAACAAGATGGAAGCCACACTTTTATTAAAGAAACTCCAATTGTTAAACCCTTTGTAGAACAAATAGTCACGATGGCTAACCGTACTATGATGGAGTTGCTTCAAGCACCCACCGAGGGTTTTGGAGAAGCGATTGTGATTCCCGCTATCCTTGCGGAGAATTTTGAAATCAAAACGGGTTTAATGTCGATGCTTCAAGCTAATAAATTTCGAGGACATGAAAAGGATAACCCACATTATCACATACGGAATTTTAATTGTCTCACCGCAACGAGCAAGTTTAAGGATGTTCCACACGATGCCATTAAGATGATGTTGTTTCCATACTCATTAGATGTTCCCGCTAAAATTTGGCTTGAGAAAGAATCCCCAAATTCGATTTTGACGTGGGGTGATCTCGTGTCTAAATTTGTGAACCAATTTTTTCCACCATCGAAAACGACACATTAGAAAAATGAGATTTCGAGGTTTACGCAAAAACCTAACGAGAGTTTTTCTATGGCATGGGAACGATTTAAGCAAATGTTACACGAATGTCCACACCATGATTTTTCCGAATTGCCTAAAATAGATACGTTTTATAATGGACTTAACGATAGTGAACGTGATTATTTAAATGTCGCCGCGGGTGGTAATTTTTTGTGCAAAACGACAAACGAAGCATTAACTATCATCGAGAATAGATCTAAGGTTTACAACCCTCGTAACACACCGAGTGTTGCCAGTATGGGTTCATCGTCGTCTCACAACATGAACGTTTTAATAAAAGAAGCAAATGAGGAAAATAGATTTTTCGATAGATTTTCATCGCTCATGACTCATTGGAAAGCTAAGGAAGCTTCCAATTCCGCATCGGTCAAAGTGGTTGATAAGAGTTGTTTATCGTGTGGAGGAGCACATGATCTTTCCTAGTGCATTACCGCCGGTGGTAACACTTCAAGTGCTTGCGTAGCCACGGGAACTTCTGGTCAAAATTCACGTCCAAACCAAGTCCCTCAAAATCAAAATGTTAACAACTATTGAAACAATAATCAAGGAAATGGTTACCAAGGAAATTCACGTAACTACAACAAGGGTAATTATTCAAGTGGTAACAATGGGCAAGTACAAAATCAAAACCAAAATCGTGATTTTCAAAATACGAGTCAAGGTTTTCAAAACGCTCACACTAAAAATCTTCCAAGTGAATTTTTAGATTACGCAAAGGCCAACGATGTTAAATTTGATAATATGCAACGAGAAATGATAAGTTTGAGAACCGAGTTAAAAAACGAGTTAAAAAATGGGCTTGCAAACGAATTGAAAACTCACGCTAATAGAATGGAGGGTAATGTTCAACGTCTTCAACAAAATCAACAAAAGATAGAACAAGGCCAACATGAAATTAAGCTAGAGTTGTTAAAAGCGGATCAAAGGCAATCTAAATTTGAAGATCGAATGGCGGGCATGTTTGAAGCCATAATGTGTAAACCGTCTTCCTCGGGTGGTATTCCTAGTGATACCATTGCAAACCCGAAGGGTGAAATTAAGGTTATTACTACTCGTAGTGGTAAAACTTTTAATGAGCCCATTTCTCGTGCAATTATTTCCAAGGAGAAGGAAATTGACAACGAACCCGAGGTAGTGGTTCAAAAGGAGCATATCTCAAGCCCACGAAGTACCGCTCAAACCACACCTACGGTCGAACCCATACCAATTGTGGAACCCGAGATTCCAAGGCCGTTGCCTACGCCCCAACCCACACCACCCATGCCTTATCCATCGAGACGTAACAAGGAGAAACTTAATGAACGTAACAAACAACAAATCGAGCTTTTTATAAAAATGTTTCAACAAGTGCATTTTGACGTAAGTTTAGCCGACGCGTTGTTATACATGCCTCGTTTCGCCTCCACTTTCAAAAGTATGATGAACGATAAGGAAAAGCTTTCAGAGCTATCTAATTGTTCTTCGGTTTATCTTAACCGAATACCGGAAAAAGTGGGAGACCCCGAGAAATTACTCATCCCGTGTGATATTCAAGAAATGGAAGAATGCCTTGCCTTGACCGATCTTAGCGTGAGCATTAATTTGATGCCTTTTTCGATGTGGAAATCGCTATCACTTCCGGCTCTTACTCCTTCGAAAATGTCCATTGAAATGGCCGATCATTCAACAATTCTCGCATGTGTAACTGCCGAAGACGTTTTCGTTAAGGTTGGGAAATTCTACTTTCCGGTCGATTTCATCGTTGTATACATTCTCGCGGATCCATGATGTTGGAGTTTTTACCACTCTTTAGGAAAAGAGCGTAAATAGGGTAAGTACACAAGTAGTTTAGGAAAACCACGAGTTATGACCCAAAGTGGGGATCGTTCTCAAGGAGGCTTGGTGTGTGTGTAATGAAATGATTAACTTTGTGACTATATTTTGTATGAGAAAAGAAAATAGAAATGAGGTGAGAAGAGAATGACGGTTACGATGACGGATTACACTAAGACAAAAAGGTCGTACACGTAAAACCGTAAAAGCACCAAATTTAAAATTTTACCCTAAAAATTCCTAAAAAATCAGTAAAAATCCCTAAAATATTCTAAGGGTGTAGAAAAAATCAAAACTTGCTAAATCCTTTTAATTAATTAATTATTAATTTTTTAATTCTAATTAAAGCCCTAAAAATCAAAATTAACTAATAAAAAGTCCAAATCAAGATCTTAAAGTTTGTAAACCTTTAAAATAACCTAATTAAGCTAAAAAGTATTTTTCTAAATTTTAAAACCACTAAAAACTATTTTTAAACAATTAAAAACTATTAAAAACTATAAAAACTCAAAATAATTCTAGAAAATAATTGAAAGACCCTAAAAATATCTGGAATGTTGTTAAATTCCTAATTAAGTGTCTAGAATCTAGGAAAAATATAAAAACTTAGAAAATCAGAATTTTAATTTTTAATAATAAAATAATATTAAAATATTAATAAAAATACAAAAATCCTAAAAAATCCTAAAAACTTGCAAGCTAGCTAATTTTAACCTAAATAATACATCAATGAAGTTGAAATTACCTAAATACCCTGATTGGGCCTAGAAAATGGGCTAAACCCAAAACAGTCACCTTAATGGGCCAAAATTGGCCCAATAAGAAAAAGTGGCCCAAATAAGCCCAAAAACCACTACTTGACCCAAATTTGATTCTGAACAACTTTTTCCAAAGGCCCAAAAGCTGAAAATGTGAAATAAGCAAGCTTATACCAAACACCTTATTCTTAATGGGCTTTTTAGCCCATTAAGCTATAAGCTAATGCCATAAGCTCAAATTAGACACACAGGCTTCTTTTGAGCTAACTAAGACTTCTATAAAAAGAAATTTGAATTAAGTCAAAGGAATAAGCCTGAAAATGCAAAAAGCAATCTACATAAAACGACAAAATAGTTGTTTTTGAGTTCTAGGCCACCCCAAGAGCTGATTCAAATTGCAAAAGCTTTTAAATGACTTAAATAAGCTAAATCAACAAAAAGTTTTCAAATAAGCTGAGTCAATAAGCTGGAAAAAGCTAATAATCACTTATGAAAAAGTCAAATAAGTTGGTTTTCTAGCAAAAAGTCAAAGTCAAAGTCCAATAAGCTCCAGTCTAATCAAATGGGTCAAATAATGAAGATCTATCACAAAAATAAGTTGTTGCAGGTCTGGATAAGCAGAAATAGCTTATTGATAAGCTGGATCAAAATTAACACTAGCAGGGGCTAGTTTTGGGTGTTGAGCAGTGGAAACTTTTTCCACTGCTTGACTTGTTGACTTTTTTTGTCTTTAGTGACTTTTTTGGAGATTCAAGTTTCACAAAGGCACCCAATTGATCAGTGGATCAAGAGGAGTTAATAACAATCAAAAAATCATAATCAACAACAGCCAAATGATACAGTTAATTCAATCTTTCACCAGATATGCACCAGACATGAACACTTAAGCAGTTATGAACTTATAAGCTGTTTTAGCAATATTCAGCGAACCAAATTGCACCAAAAGCATACACAAGCTATAATAAACTTATATGAACAAGTTTAAACAAGTTTCATGCAATGGCTTAAAGCCTAAATCAAAATTCAAGCCAATAAAGGTTACTGATGAACACTAAACACAAGCAGATTTCACTTTGCTGATGCAATTGACCAACAAGCCAGATTCAACCACTCAAATCTCAAAAACAGGTTACAATAACTTTGTTTAAACCACTTTTAGCCCTAAGCATGCATACACCCTAAGTGTTCCCAAGATCCTAGGTCAAAACAGTCAATAACAAAGATTTTATAGCAGATTGTTTGATTTCAAGGTTTAAGTCCAAAAACTTGCAGCAAATAGCTCTCAAACAAGTGTATGACAGATAACAAGCACAAACACAAACTTCTATCCACACAATACCAAGTTATGATTTCAAACAGGTAATCCCAAACACCCCTTTAACTTTTCAAAATCAAAATTTTCAAATCAAAAGTGAGTTTTAAGACCACCCAAGCCCAGATTAACACAATAACAGATGTATTAAGCAGATTCAAGCAAGATTAAGCCACAAAATTCACAAGAACACAAGTCACACTCAAATATCACAAATATCCAATATTTTATCAGATTTTGAGATTAAGGGTGTGTACCTCATGGATGTACATCCACACCCACGAATTTTGAGCTTATGTACTAGCAAGAACAAGTACAAGCTTCCACAACAAAGCCTGCTAAGAATCAACAAAGTTAGAAGCACAATTATCAAAACAGAAAGATGAAAACTTCTTGATTAATGCAACTCTTGTCCCCCACACTTGATTATCCCCAAGTTATAAGCTTCACCACACCTTGATAACACAATATCAGGATGCTATGATCAGCCTTATAGCCCAAGAATTCCGAGATAGACCAAGAACTTAGCAAAATATCAAGAAAAATGGAAAATGTGCAAACTTTTGCACACTCCTTTTAAAAACAGGTTTTTTGATTCAAGAACAAGTAAACATAAACAATAATAAGCAGATTATAACAATGGCACTTGAGCTTTCTTCACAAAATTCATACACATTTAATTCAACTAAAATTGAGCTTTACAGATTTGTGAACAAGGAAAATTCAAGAGCAAGCTAAAATGTAATGAACTAAGGCCTTTATATAGGCATACAATGAACTACTGATGCTAAGAAAAACGTAAAACCCAAGTTGTAGAAGTCCCAAAATGCCCTTGTAGCTTTTTGAACTCTTGTGAATCATGTGACTGCATTTTGTTGTCTTGTGGTAGCTGGCAAGGAGAAAGTTGATCAAAGGGCTTGTAACAAGCTTAGGATGTAAGCTGAATTCTTGGACGTTGGATGACTGTCCATAATTTGGCAGTTAGCTCAAGCTTGTAGCAGGGGAGGTCCCATGTAGCATGTGGGTTGTTGAGGTGGCCAATGTTAAGGTTGGGATGTGATTAGGACATCATTAATCACTAATCTAGAAAAGGTGGTGGTTTAATTTTTGCTAAAACAAAAATCCCCAATTATGTTCTTGAGTGAATAGTTTAGTGTTTTGATCCGGTTTTGGGTTAATTAGGATTTAAATCCTTGTTAAGGCGCCAAGGATTAAGAAAATATTAAACCGGGTGAGTGGATTGCTTAGGTGGAGGGAATGAGAGTTCTCATTGGCTGAGGGAGGTGAGTGGGACACGTGGGAGGTGGAGAGTGGTCTAGGTAATAATGTATGTCGGCCAACATTAAACCCCCATCTTTCACAACTTGTCATTTCCAAATAAAATCGGCTAAACTTCTATTCCTTTGTTATTGAAGTTTCATTTTTCACACTTTTGCCCCAAATACTTTTACAAAGTATTTTCAAGGGTATTTCTTGCCATTTTGTGATTCTTGAACGACTGTTTTGGAATTTTCTTGATTGATAATGGTCTTGACTTGTATGATTGATCTTTTGGAGGACTAAAATTTCTAAGTCTTCATTTATGAGGGACCATTCTTGCCAAATGTTGAAATTCAAGGGTCCTTTTTGCAAATTAACATATTTCAAAGACCAAACTTGTAATTTTTTGTTCTTTGAAGGACTTCATGATATATTTGACTTTGTGGAGGATAATGGTTGACAATTTAGCTTTGTTAGGGGGCTAAAATTGCCAATTCTTCAAAGTGGAGGGACCTTTTTGCAATATTGACAAACTTTAGGGACCAAACTTGTAATTATGAATATACAAGGGTATAAAGTGTCAATTCTTCCATATTGGAGGACCCTTCTTCATAAATATTCAATTCTTCAAGGGTTTGTCTTGGGAATTTCTTCATTAGGGCTTGGTTCAATGTGCGGCTTCGTTTCCCGTGTTCGTTTTTGCATGATTCTTGTGATCTTTAGTCATTTTCTCAATATCCGTACCTAAAATATACAAGCAACAAACACAAGCATATATATGGGTATTTTGATGATATTTAATGCATTTTAAGCCCTTTTTGGACGATGAGACTATGTATAAAAGCAGTCTAATCACTCCCCCATACTAAACCATTGTCGTGCCCTCACGCAATGCTAGAATAAAGTATCATAGCATCTCCAAAATTCATTTTTATTCACTTTATTGAACGATAAACTAGCTACACTACTACTATTACTACTACTTGCGTTTTAGACATAATGTATGATTTTCATCGCAAAATGGGACGTTTAGGTTCATAGAATAAGAACACGTGAATGCTTCGTTAGAAATAATTTCATCGTCCTCGATTTTCACCCCAATTCCATGCCAAGCGTGTAACGAGATCATTGTCATTATAAGTTAGTAATGCTAACACTACTCATATGCCCTAATCACGTACTTATCCTCCTAATTTCCTAAGTTGTATCTCTTATATTTTATTATGTCTTGAATGTTTCACGAGGATACATTGTTTGACTTATGCGATAATAGAGATTTAGGTCTAAAAATAGAGTCCTAACGGTGTAACCAAGATCATCAAATCAATAACCCCTCCTAATAAACAACGATGTCAAAAAATTAAGTTAACAAGAAGGATCGATAAATACGGTTTTATAACGGTTTTGAACATGAGACTTATTACCAAGACTTTTATACGCCCCATAACCGAAGGGCCTTATTATCTTTGGTTTACCTCCATCTTTTATTCAACTTCGCCATGAAGCTTTTATTATGACTTCGGTCTTGCCTTGCCTTTTATTATCCACCTCATCGGTAGTTTTATTAGCCAAAGACGTATATCCTCACGCTAAGGCGAATTTTGGATCTTTAAAGCTTCAAAGATTAAGGCTTGATTCACTTTCAATTTTGCATAGATTTTTCGGCCTTGTGGGGCTTCAAATTGTTTGCTTGATTTAGGTGAGCACTTGAAATCTTATTATTGGGTGAAGCTTTCGATTATTCGGGTGCCAATACTTCAAAACCGTGACGCTGGCGATACCTTAATGTCTCCCCAATTTAATTACACGGAAGCTACTAGAAAAGACTAGAAACCCAACAATCAAGACTAAACTGCTAAGTCAATATTTATTAAGCAAAAAATATTTACAAGCGAAGGGAGAATAAGCAAACAATGAGAACACATGAGTTTTTGAAAGAATACGAGTACTCTACGTTTAGCATAGTAACTTATACTTAACCCTATCATTTCTCGTCCTCATTTAAGAGACTTAGCCTAATGTAAAGTTAAAGAATCAAAGCTAAGTGCTCAACACGCACGGTCGAGTAAAAAATTACTCTTATTCTCGCCATCGGAAAACCTACATTCGTGTCTCCAAACACTTATAAAACATGAGAAAAATTTTAAAATTTGGCCATTTTTAGCCTTATTTTGCAACAAAATGATAAAAAAAAGATAAACTTTGGAAAGTGTGAAGGTTTGGCAAGGCAAGTATCCATTCACCCCCCCCCCCATACCAAAGTTAAACATTGTCCTCAATGTTTCGAGTCTAGGGGTGCAAACACCCCCATACTAGAGACGTAGTCGAATACCTAATCTAGTATGGAAAGGGTGTAACCGTTAAATTTAAAGCCGTTTATGAAGTGTGCTATAAACCTAAGGTTAGAACATCCAATGATATATCATGGATATTGAGAAAGTCTTCAAAGCAGATGATCAAGTGCTCCCATAAAATGAACACGAGCGGCTCCAATCGTGAAGATAATGATCATCTAAAATCCACAATTCACAAACAACCACGGAACAAAGGTTGGAAGGGCACAAATCCACACACGTTACTACATTAGAAACCGATAATATGTACATAGGATAAGCATGGGACTCCCCCACGAGGCACCTCGTTTTTGATTACCGAGTCATGAGCTCGACTCGATCCCCTTAATACTAATTATTATTGGGGAAAGTGATTTGGTCGAGGTAGTTCAAGGATGGAACTTCTCCGCCAAAGTAGTGCTTCAACCTATGTCCATTCACCTTGAAATTGGGGCCATCATTTTGAGCTAGCTCGATGGTCCCATATGGAAAAACTCGACTCACGGTGAATGGACCGGACCAACGGGATTTCAACTTACCGGAAAAGATTTTCAAACGAGAATTAAAAAGCAAAACTTGATCCCCAATGTTAAAAACCCGGTTTTTAATTTTAGAGTCATGCAAATTTTTATTCTTTTCTTTATAAATCAATGAATTTTCGTAAGCAATATCCCTTAATTCATCCAATTTATTTAATTGCATTTTCCAGTGTTTTCCTGCGGTCTCCATATCATCATTGCAATGCTTTAGGGCCCAATAAGCCTTGTGTTCCAATTCAATTGGCAAGTGACAATTCTTCCCATACACAAGCTTATAGGGAGTGCACCCAATGGGCATCTTATGAGCGGTCCTAAAGGCCCATAAAGCATCGTCCAACTTATCCGACCAAGATTGTCGGTTTTCCCCAACGGATCTCTCCAAGATCCTCTTCAACGCTCGGTTTGAAACCTCGACTTGCCCACTCGTTTGTGGGTGATAAGCCTTAGAAAGCCGATGTGTAACTCCATATTTCCTTAGGACCCTTTCGAATTGGTCGTTACAAAAATGGGTTCCACGATCGCTTATGATCGCACGAGGGGTTCCAAACCAAGAAAACAATTGCTTCAAAAACTTGACTACCACACGAGCATCATTGGTGGGCAAAGACTTAGCTTCCACCCACTTAGATAGGTAGTCAACCGCAACAAGGATGTACTTATTACCACGAGATGATGGGAACGGCCCCATAAAGTCGATGCCCCAAACGTCAAAGATCTCATACACTTAGATGATGTTTTGTGGCATTTCATCTTTTTGTGAGGCTTTTCCTTGTCGTTGGCATGAGTCACACGACTTCACAAGCTCTTGTGCATCTCGGTAAATAGTAGGCCAAAAGAAGCCGGCATCAAACACCTTTTTAGCCGTGAGATTAGCACCATGGTGACCACCCGTGGGTCCCTCATGACAAGCTCTAAGGATATTAGAAGCTTCGGTGCCAAATACACAACGTCGGATGATTTGATCCGCACAAGTTCGAAACAAGTAAGGGTCGTTCCAAAAGTAGAACTTGACGTCACGAAAGAATTTTCGTTTTTCTTGAGTCGTCATACCCTTGATGATGAAGTTACCCGCATGGTAATTTGCAAAATCCGCAAACCATGGGATGGAAGAATCAAGCTTAGAATTCACCACACCAAGTGTCTCGAGCGGAAATGTTTCGGTGATTTCTTTGGGCTCGTAAACACTTTGGTGAGGATCTTCCAAACGAGAAAGGTGATCGGCCGCTAGATTCTCGGCTCCTTTTTTGTCAACAATTTTGTGATCAAATTCTTGAAGGAGGAGAATCCAACGAAGTAATCTTGGCTTTGCATCTTGTTTAGCCATAAGATACTTGATAGCCGAATGATCCGTATACACTATGCATTTCGTCAAGACGAGATAAGGTCGAAATTTCTTAAATGCATACACCACGGCAAGGAACTCCTTCTCCGTTGTAGTGTATTTAAGTTGAGCCTCGGTCATCGTCTTGCTAGCATAGTGAATAGGCAAGAAGTGCTTTTCATGACGTTGCCCCAATACGGCCCAATAGCGTAGTCACTAGCATCACACATGAGCTCAAAGGGGAGTTCCAATTGGGAGCAACAAGAATAGGAGCTTCGGTAAGTTTCCTCTTAAGGATTTCAAAGGATCGTACACAATCTTCGTCAAAGACAAAACGTGCCTCTTTTTCAAGAAGATGTGTAATAGGTCGAGAGATCTTTGAAAAATCCTTGATGAATCGTCGATAAAAGCCCGCGTGGCCTAGGAAACTCCTAACTCCCTTAACGGTTTTGGGATGAGGTAATTTGGCGATGACGTCTACCTTAGCTTGATCTACCTCAATCCCCGCTTTCGAGACCTTGTGCCTTAAGACGATTCCACTTTTAACTATAAAATGACACTTTTCCCAATTGAGCACAAGGTTGGTTTCCTCACAACATTTCAACATTCTCTTAAGATTCGACAAACACGAATTGAACGAACTACCAAACACAGAAAAGTCATCCATGAAGACTTCCATCGTCTTCTCGATCATATAATGAAAAATAGCCATCATACACCTTTGAAAAGTTCCCGGTGCATTACGAAGTCCGAATGGCATTCTACGATAGGCAAACGTTCCATATGGACACGTAAACGTAGTTTTTTCTTGATCACGAGGATCGATGAGGATTTGGAAGTAACCGGAAAAACCATCTAAAAAGCAATAGAAATCGTTTCCCGCAAGACGCTCCAACATTTGGTCCATGAAGGGCAAGGGAAAATGGTCTTTACGAGTGGCTTCATTTAATATACGATAGTCAATGCACACTCTCCATCCGGTCACGAGTCTAGTGGGAATTAACTCGTTGGCATCGTTTGGCACAACGGTCAATCCTCCCTTCTTAGGGTCATAGTGAATAGGACTCACCCAAGGGCTATAGGAAATAGGGTAAATCATTCATGCGTCAAGGAGTTTAAGGACATCATTTTTAATGACGTTGTGAATTTTGGGGTTCACCCTCCTTTGACATTGGATTGCGGGTTTGTAATCTTCCTCCATTAAGATTTTGTTGGTACAAAATTTGGGATCGACCCCCTTAATGTCGGATAACTTCCACGCAATTGCCCCTTTGTGATCCTTTAGAACATCGACAAGTGCGTTTTTTCATCATCCGAAAGTTCCTTCGAAATAATAACCGGAAACTTTCGCCCTCCTCCAAATAGACATATTCGAGATGAGGAGGTAAATCTTTAAACTCGAGGATAGGTGGTTCCTCAATTGAAGATTTGGGCTCGATACTCATAACCTCCTCGGGTGGAGGAAATGGGAAATCGTTAAGAAAATCCTTGATAATAGAGAAGTCCTCATCGTTGTCGAGGTCTTTGTTACAAGTACGTGGAACATCAAATTCTTCCAACGTAAAACCACCACCTTCAAATGGAGTGAAGGTTGGTGTCGAGTTATCAAGGATGGGATCTAACATAGTGGGATTGCCACTATTTTCTTCATCACCAAAACCTAAAACTTCTTGTGAAAATTCCTCGCAAACCATGTCAATCATATCAACGAGGTTTATAGTTGCAACGGAATAAACATGAGAAATTTTAGAGTTTTTAGTTGCGTTTATAACAAGTTCCTCGTCGTTGAAACGTAAGGTGATCTTTCTAGCATGAACATCGATCAAAGCCATAGACATATCTAAAAACGAACGACCTAAAATGAGAGGAACTTGAGGATCCGTGGGAATATCGACAACGATAAAGTCTACGGGATAGTAGAACTTTCCCACTTTCACAAATACGTCTTCCACCAATCCACATGCGGGAATCGTGGAATGGTCGGCCAACTCGATAGACATTAGTGAAGGAGTAAGATTAGGAAGATTGAGCGACTTGAAGATTAAAAGTGGCATCAAGTTAATGCTAGCACCAAGATCGGCCAAGGCAAAGCAATCTTCCATATCTTGGATTGCACAAGGGATCAAAAATTTACCGGGATCACTGACTTTTTGAGGTATGCGATTAAGATAAACCGATGAACAACTAGATAATTGATGCAATTTCTCCTTGTTGTTCAACATACTCTTAAAGTTAGCGGCAAATTGAGGCATCATGACCAAAGAATCGGCGAAACTCACATTAAAGTGTAAATCACGAAACATTTTCATAAAAAGCTTAAATTGGTAATTGTCGCGCTCTTGACGTTTCTCCTTTCTAAGTCTCGATGGATAGGGCAAAGGTGGTGTGGGTTGAGGCATAGGCATAGGCTTTGGAATCTCGGGTTCCAATGTTGGTAATGGGTCAACCGTAGGTGTGGCATGAGCGGTACTTCATGGGATTGAAACATGCTCCTTTTGGACCACCACCTCGGGTTCTTCCTCAATTGCCTCCTCCGTAGGAGCAACTGGTTGAGGAGTCGGTTCCTTAAGTGTCTTACCACTACGTGTGGTAATCACTTTCATCTCACCCTTAGGGTTTAATACGGTGTTTCTAGGAAGACTACTCGAAGATGGTTTACACATAATTGCCTCAAACATAGATGAAATTTTATCTTCAAACATTGATTGCCTCTTCTCGACTTTAATCATCTCTTGCTTAATTTCATGTTGCCCTTGTTCCATTTTTTGTTGGTTTTGTTGTAACCTAGTTACATTTCCTTCCATCTTGTTGGTATGGATTTTAAGCTCAAGTGCTAACTCATTTTTCAACTCTTTCTTCAAGTCGTTCTTAAACTCGGATCTTAGGCTAATGATTTCTCTTTGAATGTTGTCGAACCTAGCATCGTTCCCATTAGAGTATTCAACAAATTCATTTGGAAGATCTTTTAACGTTTGCAAACTTTTGTTGTTGTCTTGAAAATCATTTTGATTTTTGTTTTAAACTTGATTATTAGCCCCTTGATTACCATAGTTTCCTTTTTTGTAATTGTTTTTGAAACCAACTTGATTGTTGCGATAGTTGTTGTTAGCATTTTGATTTGAACCAAAACCCGGTGGAGTCAATTGATTAGAGCGGGTAACTTGACCGTTTTGGTTGTAAGTTCCCGTGGCCGCATAGGCACTCGAAGTGTTACCACCGTTGGTAATGCACTCGGAGAAATCATGACCTCCACCACAATACATGCATGAAACCTCAACCGCTTTAGCCGTAGCGGGAGCACTTGGTTCTCCAACTTTGAACTCAATCAAAAGACCTTTAAGCTTATCAAAGATTTTGTTTTCCAAGTTCGCCTCAATTTGGCAAGCATCGATGGTAGTAGACAAAGAAGGTGAAGCCGAAGACGAAACGAACACTAGACGTGCTACGAGGACTATACACCTTTGATCTATTCTCAATTATCACCAAAGCTTCCTCAACCGTTTTACACAAAAAATTACCACCCGTGGCGGCATTCAGATAATCCCTTTCATGATCATTAAGTCCATTGTAAAACGTGTCAATTTGATGCAAATCGGAAAAACCGTGATGAGGACACTCATGTAACATTTCCTTAAACCTATTTCAAGCCGTTGAAAAACTTTCATTGAACTCTTGTGAAAATTTTGAAATCTCGTTTTTCAAATGCGTAGTCTTAGAGGGCGGAAAAAATTGGTTCACAAATTTTGAAACGAGATCCTTCCACGTCAATATAGAATTGGGTGGCTCTTTCTCTAACCAAATTTTAGCGGGCCCCGCTAAGGAATACGAAAAAAGCATCATCTTAATCGAGTCATTAGAGACATCCTTAAACTTGCAAGTGGCGGTAAGACGATTGAATTGGCGGATATGGTTGTGTGGATTGTCCTTCTCATCACCACGGAATTTGTTGTTTTGGATCATCGACAACAAACCCGTTTTCACTTCAAAATTATCCGCAAGGATAGCGGGAATCACAATAGCCTCTCCATAACCCTCGGTGGGAGCTTGAAGTAACTCCATCATAGTTCGATTCGCCATGGTTGGTTCTTCTCTTACAATGGGTTCGTCAATATGAGACTCCTCACTAGAAATATTAGGAGTAGGAGTTTTGTTCTTTCGTTTACGTGCACGTCTTGCTTGATTACGAGTAAGCATAAACGTCACGTACAACGTGGGGGTGAGCAAAGAAGATTCTTTTTGGTGTTTTGTATTTTTCAATTTTTTTGTGGTTTTTGATTGTATTAACTTTTTTTGGATTTTGGTGAATGTATTGAGTAGACAAAAATCTACAAATCTCCTCCTTAATCAAATCTCTTGATTAAAGAAGCCTCAAGGAATGAAAACGATCACGTGAAGTGAACGACTTCGATGACTTTAGAACGTTGGTGGAACACCAAAACGTTCAAGAGGGTTTAATCAAATGAAACCAAGAAAGTATATATGATACTTAATAATACTTTGGGCGGCAAAACCCTCGATTAGCTCTCAAAATCAAATACTCACAAGCAAGCGGGGAAACAAGGCGGCGCGAAGCACTTAAGAGCCTTTTTCCTTAGGATATATTTTATAATATCCGCCTTATACCCACCTTATAGTTTGTATTTTTCAAAATCGAGCTTCACGAAAGTATTTATCTATTTTTGCCTTTTTCTTTGGTTTGAGATTCGAATACAATGATTGGGTAATGACCTCCCAAGTCAAGGTTGTGATTTCTCACTTTTGGAGTACTTGTGTATTTATTGTTCTACGTATACAATATAGTAATAGTATTCACACAAAAAACGAAAACCGATAATACGTATTAGTAGAGTGCTACTAATACAAATACTATTTATGGCTATATAAAAACAACAATATCCAAATCAAAACACAACACGCCTCCCCGGCAGCGGCGCCAAAATGATGTTGGAGTTTTTACCACTCTTTAGGAAAAGAGCGTAAATAGGGTAAGTACACAAGTAGTTTAGGAAAACCACGAGTTATGACCCAAAGTGGGGATCGTTCTCAAGGAGGCTTGGTGTGTGTGTAATGAAATGATTAACTTTGTGATTATATTTTTTGTGAGAAAAGAAATAAGAAATGAGGTGAGAAGAGAATGACGGTTACGATGGCGGATTACACTAAGACAAAAAGGTCGTACACGTAAAACCGTAAAAGCACCAAATTTAAAACTTTACCCTAAAAATTCCTAAAAAAATAATAAAAATCCACTAAATATTCTAAGGGTTTACAAAAAAATCAAAACTTGCTAAAACCTTTTAATTAATTAATTATTAATTTTTTAATGCTAATTAAAGCCCTAAAAAACAAAATTAACTAATAAAAAATCCAAATCAAGGCTTAAAGTTTGTAAACCTTTAAAATAACCTAATTAAGCTAAAACGTATTTTCTAAATTTTAAAACCACTAAAAACTATTTTTAAACAATTAAAAACTATTAAAAACTATAAAAACTCAAAATAATTCTAGAAAATAACTGAAAGACCCTAAAAAAATTTGGAAAGTTGTAAAATTCCTAATTAAGTGTCTAGAATCTAGGAAAAATATAAAAACTTAGAAAATCGGAATTTTAATTTTTAATAATAAAATAATATTAAAATATTAATAAAAATCCAAATATCCTAAGAAATTCTAAAAACTTGCAAACTAGCTAATTTTAATCTAAATAATACAGAAATGAAGTTGAAATTATCGAAGTACCCTTATTGGGCCTAAAAAATGGGCTAAACCCAGAACAGTCACCTTAATGGGCCAAAATTGGCCCAATAAGAAAAAGTGGTCCAGATAAGCCCAAAACCACTACTTGACTCAAAATTTGATTCTGAACAACTTTTTCCAAAGGCCCAAAAGCTGAAAATGTGAAATAAGCAAAGCTTATACCAAACAGCTTATTCTTAATGGGCTTTTTAGCCCATTAAGCTATAAGCTAATGCCATAAGCTCAAATTAGACACACAAGCTTCTTTTGAGCTAACTAAGACTTCTGTAAAAAGAAATTTGAAATAAACCAAAGGAATAAGCCTGAAAATGCAAAAAGCAATCTACAAAAAACGACAAAATAGTCGTTTTTGAGTTCTAGGCCACACCAAGAGCTGATTCAAATTGCAAAAGCTTTTAAATGACTTAAATAAGCTAAATCAACAAAAAGTTTTTAAATAAGCTGACTCAATAAGCTGGAAAAAGCAAATAAGCACTTATGAAAAAGTCACATAAGTTGGTTTTCTAGCAAAAAGTCAAAGTCAAAGTCCAATAAGCTCTAGTCTAATCAAATGGGTCAAATAATGAAGATCTATCACAAAAAATAAGTTGTTGCAGGTCTGGATAAGCAGAAATAGCTTATTGATAAGCTGGATCAAAATTAACACTAGCAGGGGCTAGTTTTGGGTGTTGAGCAGTGGAAACTTTTTCCACTGCTTGACTTGTTGACTTTTTTGTCTTTAGTGACTTTTTTGGAGATTCAAGTTTCACAAAGGCACCCAATTGATCAGTGGATCAAGAGGAGTCAATAACAATAAAAAATTCACAATCAACAACAGCCAAATGATACAGTTAATTCAATCTTTCACCAGATATGCACCAGACATGAACACTTAAGCAGTTATGAACTTATAAGCTGTTTTAGCAATATTCAGCCAACCAAATAGCACCAAAAGCATACACAAGCTAAAATAAACTTATATGAACAAGTTTAAACAGGTTTCATGCAATGGCTTAATGCCTAAATCAAAATTCAAGCCAATGAAGGTTACTGATGAACACTAAACACAAGCAGATTTCACTTTGCTGATGCAATTGACCAACAAGCCAGATTCAACCACTCAAATATCACAAACAGGTTACAATAACTTTGTTTAAACCACTTTTAGCCCTAAGCATGCACACAACCTAAGTGTTCCCAAGATCCTAGGTCAAAACAGTCAATAACAAAGATTTTATAGCAGATTGTTTGATTTCAAGGTTTAAGTCCAAAAACTTGCAGCAAATAGCTCTCAAACTAGTGTATGACAGATAACAAGCACAAACACAAACTTCTATCCACACAATACCAAGTTATGATTTCAAACAGGTAATCCCAAACACCCCTTTTACTTTTCAAAATCAAAATTTTCAAATCAAAAGTGAGTTTTAAGACCACCCAAGCCCAGATTAACACAATAACAGATGTATTAAGCAGATTCAAGCAAGATTAAGCCACAAAATTCACAAGAACACAAGTCACACTCAAATATCACAAATATCCAATATTTTATCAGATTTTGAGATTAAGGGTGTGTACCTCATGGATGTACATCCACACCCATGAATTTTGAGCTTATGTACTAGCAAGAACAAGTACAAGCTTCCATAACAAAGCCTGCTAAGAATCAACAAAGTTAGAAGCATAATTATCAAAACAGAAAGATGAAAACTTCTTGATTAATGCAACTCTTGTCCTCCACACTTGATTATCCCCAAGTTATAAGCTTCACCACACCTTGATAACACAATATCAAGATGCTATGATCAGCCTTATAGCCCAAGAATTCCAAGATAGATCAAGAACTTAGCAAAATATCAAGAAAAATGGAAAATGTGCAAACTTTTGCACACTCCTTTTGCAAACAGGTTTTTTGATTCAAGAACAAGTAAACATAAGCTATAATAAGAAGATTATAACAATGGCACTTGAGCTTTCTTCACAAAATTCATACAAATTTCATTCAACTAAAAATGAGCTTTACAGATTTTGAACAAGGAAAATTCAAGAGCAAGCTAAAATGTAATGAACTAAGGCCTTTATATAGGCATACAATAAACTACTGATGCTAAGAAAAACCTAAAACCCTAGTTGTAGAAGTCCCAAAATGCCCTTGTAGCTTTTTGAACTCTTGTGAATCATGTGACTGCATTTTGTTGTCTTGTGGTAGCTGGCAAGGAGAAAGTTGATCAAAGGGCTTGTAACAAGCTTAGGATGTAAGCTGAATTCTTGGACGTTGGATGACTGTCCATAATTTGGCAGTTAGCTCAAGCTTGTAGCAGGGGAGGTCCCATGTAGCATGTGGGTTGTTAAGGTGGCCAATGTTAAGGTTGGGATGTGATTAGGACATCATTAATCACTAATCTGGAAAAAGGTGGTGGTTTAATTTTTGCTAAAACAAAAATCCTCAATTATGTTCTTGAGTGAATAGTTTAGTGTTTTGATCCGGTTTTGGGTTAACTAGGATTTAAATCCTTGTTAAGGCGCCAAGGATTAAGAAAATATTAAACTGGGTGAGTGGATTGCTTAGGTGGAGGGAAGGAGAGTTCTCATTGGCTGAAGGAGGTGAGTGGGACACGTGGGAGGTGGAGAGTGGTCTAGGTAATAATGTATGTCGGCCAGCATTAAACCCCTATCTTTCACAACTTGTCATTTCCAAATAAAACCGGCTAAACTTCTATTCCTTTGTTATTGAAGTTTCATTTTTCACACTTTTGCCCCAAATACTTTTCCACAGTATTTTCAGGGGTATTTCTTGCCATTTATTGATTCTTGAAGGGCTGTTTTGGCATTTTCTTGATTGATAATGGTCTTGACTTGTATGATTGACCTTTTGGAGAACTAAAATTGCCAAGTCTTCATTTATGAGGGACCATTCTTGCCAAATGTTGAAAGTCAAAGGTCCTTTTTGCAAATTAACATATTTCAAGGACCAAACTTGTAATTTCTTGTTCTTTGAAGGGCTTCATGATATATTTGACTTTGTGGAGGATAATGGTTGACAATTTAGCTTTGTTGAGGGGCTAAAATTGCCAATTCTTCAAAGTGGAGGGCCCTTTTTGCAATATTGACAAACTTTAGAGACCAAACTTGTAATTATGAATATACAAGGGTATAAAGTGTCAATTATTCCATATTGGAGGACCCTTCTTCATAAATCTTCAAGTCTTCAAGGGTTTGTCTTGGGAATTTCTTCATTAGGGCTTGGTTCAATGTGCGGCTTCGTTTCCCGTGTTCGTTTTTGCATGATTCTTGTGATCTTTTGTCATTTTCTGAATATCCGTACCTAAAATACACAAGCAACAAACACAAGCATATATATGGGTATTTTGATGATATTTAATGCATTTTAAGCCCTTTTTGGACGATGAGACTATGTATAAAAGCAGTCTCATCAATCCACAAGTTCCTCTAATTTTGGGCCGTCCATTTTTAGACACCTCGAGATCGATTATCGACGTTCACGCTAGAAAGATTACATTACGATTTAACGAGGAGGAACTTGTCATAAACGCTACCAAAAATTCGGCACCTTCTCATGTTTACGTTATCGCTACTATAAATCACGTTGATTTAATTGACGTAGTTTGCGATGAATTTTCACAAGAAGTGTTAGAATTTTCCGAAGGTTCAATTAGTGGGAATCCCACTATTTTAGATCCTATTGTTGCAAAAAATTCACATTCTCTCGCTCCATTCGAAGGAGGCGATTTTATCGACAATGAAGAAAATGTGAACAATAGTAACGAAAAAATTCCATCATATTTTCTGCCGGTGGAAATTATGAGTGTTGAACCAAAATCTTCAATCGAGGATCCTCCAATCCTAGAAATGAAAGACCTTCCACCTCATCTAGAATACTCATTTTTAGAAGGTGAAGATAAGTTGCCGGTAATTATTGCAAAAAATCTTTCCGATAACGAAAAAACCGCACTTATAAAAATCTTGAAAGCTCATAAAGGGGCAATTGCGTGGAAAATATCCGACATTAAAGGAATCGATCCTAAATTTTGTACCCACAAAATATTAATGGAGGAAGACTACAAACCCGCAATTTAATCTCAAAGAAGGGTAAACCCCAAAATTCACGATGTCATTAAAAAAGAGGTTTTAAAACTTCTCGACGCGGGAATGATTTATCCTATCTCGGATAACCCATGGGTGAGCCCAATCCATTGTTTCCCTAAGAAGGGAGGAATGACTGTTGTGCCCAATGAAAACAACGAGTTAATTCCAACACGTGTTGGGACCGGTTGGAGAGTATGTATCGATTATCGTAAACTCAACGATGCAACTCGAAAAGACCATTTTTTCTTGCCCTTCATGGATCAAATGTTGGAGCGACTTGCGGGAAACGATTTCTATTGCTTTCTAGATGGTTTTTCCGGTTACTTTCAAATCCCTATCAACCCTCGTGATCAAGAGAAAACTACGTTTACGTGTCCTTATGGAACGTTTGCTTATCGTAGAATGCCTTTCGGACTTTGTAATGCACCGGGTACGTTTCAACGGTGTAAGATGGCTATTTTCCACGACATGATCGAGAAGTCGATGGAAGTGTTCATGGATGATTTCTCGGTATTTGGTGATTCGTTTATATCATGCATAAATAACTTGGAAAAAATGTTAAAACGATATGAAGAAACCAATATCGTACTTAATTGGGAAAAGTGTCACTTTATGTGCAAGCAAGGAATCGTCTTAGGACATAAAATATCAAAAGCGGGGATTGAGGTCGACAAAGCAAAAATCAATGTCATTTCGAAATTACCTCACCCCAAAACCTTCAAAGGAGTTCGAAGTTTCCTAGGCCACGCGGGCTTTTATCGACGCTTTATCAAATATTTTTCGAAAATATCTCGACCGATGACACATCTACTCGAAAAAGATGCTCCTTTTGTCTTTAACGAAGATTGGGTCCGAGCTTTCGAAACTCTTAAAGGGAAACTTACCAAAGCTCCTATTCTCGTAGCTCCAAATTAGAATCTTCCATTTGAGCTAATGTGCGATGCTAGCGATTATGCAACTGGAGCCGTTTTAGGGCAACGCTATGAAAAGCACTTCCGTCCTATCCATTATCCTGGTAAAACGATGACCGAGGCTCAAATGAAATATACTACCACGGAAAAGGAATTCCTAACCGTAGTATACGCTTTTGAAAAATTCCGGCCTTAGCTCGTCTTAACTAAAAGCATCGTGTATACGGACCATTCGGATATTAAGTACCTTTTGGCTAAACAAGACGCTAAGCCAAGGTTGCTTCATTGGACTCTCCTCCTCCAAGAATTTGATGTCACCGTGCTTGACAAAAAGGAGCCGAGAATTTAGCGGCCGATCATCTTTCTCGCTTAGAGGATCCTCACAAATATGTATTCGAGAACAAGGAAAATACTGAAACATTCCCTCTCGAAACACTTGGTTTGGTGAACTCTAAAGACGACACCCCATGGTTTGCGGACATCGCAAATTACCATGCGGGAAACTTCATAATCAAGGGTATGACGACCCAACAAAAACGAAAATTCTTTCGTGACATCAAGTTCTATTTTTGGGACGACCCTTATCTCTTTCGAGTATGTGCGGATCAACTCGTTCGACGTTGTGTTCATAGCACCGAAGCTACTAATACACTTAGAGCTTCTCACGAGGGACCCATGGGTGGTCACCATGGTGCTAATCTCACGGCTAAGAGAGTGTTCGATGAGGGTTTCTTTTGGCCTACGATCTATCGTGATGCACACGTACTTGTGAAGTCGTGTGATTCTTGTCAACGTCAAGGAAAATCCTCTCAAAAGGATGAAATGCCACAAAACATAATTCAAGTTTGTGAGATTTTCGACGTTTGGGGCATAGATTTTATGGGACCGTTACCATCGTCTCGAGGAAACAAATATATCCTCTTCGCCGTCGACTACTTGTCCAAATGGGTAGAAGCTAAGGCTTTACCTACGAATGACGCGCATGTTGTTGTGAAATTCTTGAAACAATTATTATCTCGGTTTGGAACCCCTCGTGCTATTATAAGCGATCGTGGAACCCATTTTTGTAACGACCAATTTGAAAAATTCTTGAAAAAATATGGAGTTACACATCGTCTTTCTACGGCTTATCACCCGCAAACGAGTAGGCAAGTCGAGGTTTCAAACCGAGCCTTGAAGAGAATTTTGGAAAGGTCGATTGGAGAAAACCGTGCTTCATGGTCCGACAAACTCGACGATGCTTT
This sequence comes from Glebionis coronaria, assembly GCA_025667525.1. Classification (NCBI taxonomy): domain Eukaryota; kingdom Viridiplantae; phylum Streptophyta; class Magnoliopsida; order Asterales; family Asteraceae; genus Glebionis; species Glebionis coronaria. Next base: position 325,695,710 of record CM046877.1, read on the forward strand.
ATGGGCCTTCCGTACCGCTTACAAAACGCCTATCGGATGTACTCCGTATAAGGTGGTATACGGAAAGAATTGTCATTTGCCCATCGAATTGGAACATAAAGCATATTGGACACTTAAGCATGCCAATTTTGACTTGAAGACCGCGGGAGATCACCGGAAAATACAATTAAATGAATTGGATGAATTAAGAGATCTTGCTTATGAAAATTCATTGATTTTTAAAGAAAATACTAAAACGTTTCATGATGCTAAAATTAAAACCGTGTTTTTAACGTTGGAGATCAAGTGTTACTTTTTAACTCTCGTTTAAAAATATTTTCCAGAAAGTTGAAATCCCGTTGGTCTATTCTGTTCACCGTTACACAAGTTTTTCCATATGGGACCATTGAGCTAGCTCCAAATGATGGTCCTAATTTCAAGGTGATGGACATAGGCTTAAGCACTACTTTGGTGGGGAGGTTCCTCTTTTGAACGACCTCGACCAAGTCACCTTCCCCAATGATAATTAAACATTGAGGGGATCGAGTCGAGCTCATGACTCGGTAATAAAAAACGAGGTGCTTCGTGGGAGATTTCCCATGTTTATCCATGTACATATTATCGCTTTCTAAAGTAGTTAATGAGAGGGGATTTGTGCCCTTCCAACTCGTTGTGTCGTGGTTGTTTGTGATTGTGTTATCTAGATCATCATCATCACGTTCGAAGACTCTCGTGTTCGTTTCACTCGAGCTTCGATCGTTTGCCTTGAATGAATTTTTCACGAATCCATGACATATATCCTTTATCGTTCTAACAATAGTCTTTTAGCACAATTAATAAACAGATTTAGATTATTTGTTGCTTACCCTTTCCATACTAGATCCTAAGCATTTGACTTTTCGTCTCTAGTATGGGGGTAATCCACCCTTAGACTTGAAACATTGAGGACAATGTTTACTTTTAGTATGGGGGTGAGTAGATACTTACCTTGCCCACGTCCTCGTGCACTCCAAAATTTATCGTTTTTGTTTTTAATAAGGCTAAAAATGGCCAAATTTTAAAATTTTTCGTAGTTTTCGTAAGTGTTTTTGAGACAGAAATGTATATTTTCCGTTGGGTAGAATAAGAGATAATTTTTGACTTGATGGGCATTTGGAGCCCCTAACATTCTTTAACCCGCTAAATCAAGTTTTGCTAGACCTTTATATAGGGGACTTTAAAACGCGAAAGTCTTAATTCATACGGGTTAAGAACAAGAACTTTTCGCAAGTTCCTATAAATGATCCTAGAAAGTCATCTATCAAGGGAACTTTAAAACGCAAGATCTAAACTTATCCAAGTCTAAGAAATTGCAAGATCCTATAGTGGCTTGAAAACCCAAAACTTCGATTTAATATAGTCTTAATGAAAGCTAATCCAAATGTGGCTTAATTTTGACTTGCATGGCTAAGTATTCGCGAGTCTCTTTAATTAGAGGTCTTTATATAGTGAAGAACGAGAGATGATAGAGTTATACAAGTGATCATGCTAAACGTAGAACATGAAAATGTTCTTTCAAAAACTCATGTGTTTTTAATTGTGGCTTTTTCTCCCATAAGATCAATGCATTAGGAATAAATAAATTGCAATAAATAAGGTCGTACGATTTAAAAAAATTACTTAGCTTCTAGCACAAGATCGTTTAAAAGTTGCTCGTATTCGAATAGAGTTCATAGCCGAGGCATACCTTATTGAAGCGGGACGCGAAGATTGGCGAAGTCCAAAAAGGCCCTAACAAGGCATGAGGATTCAATTTTGTTGCTAAAGATCCAAGATGATGTGAAGTATCATTGATCCAAAATCAATATGAAGGATAGAGACACACGACGAAAAGTAATATACTCCCTAAAGATCATGGAGAAAATATATCCAAAAAGACTCTAACAAAGTATGAGGATAAATATATCCAAGTCCGAAAAGGAGGCGGATCGTTTTATATCAAAGTCCAAAATAAAGATTGAAGACAAATGATGAAGTCGTGGTCCAATTTTGAAGAATCTCTCAAAAACGACAAGTGAAGAAATTCCATATATGAAGAGAAGACCATAATTTCAAGAGCGGTTCGAGAAAGGTCTCAAATGTCGGTTCGAGAAAGGTCTCAAATCGCGAAACGAGTTATGTCAAGATATGAACTTAAGGAGATTGCGAGAAGCCGTTTTAAAAGATTTTTTCCTTTAGCAAGATATTAATAAATTGTCCCACATTATTTTCGGCCTTAATAAATATCAAAATAAGTCAATATGAATCACTTGTGATCCATGACAATTAGTTAAAAAATTCTAGAAACATTTATTTTCTTTAATAATTAGGATTGCGGGGAGAAAAAGTATTACACAATTTTAATGCATGAGAAGTGTTAGCATTGTGACTTGTACCAACAATGATCTCGTTTTTTCACTTAGCATGGAATGTGTGACAATCAAGGATGACGAAATTTACTCTATGGAACATTCACTTGTTTCTATTCATCGACCCTAAAAGTCACTTTCGTGATGAAAATAATACATAGTGTCTTTAACACATCATAGTAGTAGCATAGCTTGTTTTTCTTTCAATAAAGGTTAATAAAAATGAATTTTGGAGTTGTTTAGATACTTTATTCTAGCACTACGTGAGGGCACGACAATGGTTTAGTATGGGGAGTGAGATGGCAATTATACATGATCTCATCGTTCTTTACGGGCTTTTAATGCATAAAATGTCATAAATATACCATATATATGCTTGTATTTGTGTATGTGTGTATTTTAGGTATGGATATCGTGAAAAAGACAAAAGATCACAAGAAACAAGGAAAAACGAACACGAGAAACGAAGACGCAGAATGAACCGGGCTCCAGTCATGATTTATCCAAAAAAACCCTTGAAGACTTGAAGATGTACAAGATTGATCCTCAATTTATAAAGAAATGACACTTAAAACCCTTGTATATTCATAATTACAAGTTTGGTCCCTTAAGTTTGTCAAAATTGCAAAAAGGTCCTTCATCTTTGAAGAAATGGCAAGTTTAGTCCCTCAAGAATTCTAAATTGTCAATAATGGTCCCTCATGAAGTCAAAGATACATTGAAGACCTTTGAAGATCAAAAATGTCCAAGATCAGCCCTTGAAATATTCAAAAATGACAAAACAAGACCTTGAAAACCTTTTGCCAAAGTTTTGTGGCCAATATGCAAAAACAAAAACTTTATTTGTGAAGGAAATGAGTTTGTTGGGCTAAAATTCTTTTTATACACCTTTTTGCCAAAGAACAAGGGCTTATTCTGCCAAGTTTAAAAGTTTAAACTAATAAACACACGCCAAACACCTAATCACCCCTGAACTCGGATCAAAAGTTATAACTATAGCAAGTATGAACCCAGATTTTACTTTTTACCACCAAAGGGTTAAGTGAAATTGGCTTTTTACCCGTGTGATTCACCTCACCTCAAACCCTTCCCAACATTAATTCCTTCTTTTCCACTCACCCATGGCCCCCACCATCCAACCCGTCACCCAATCAAAACACACCCTCTTCTCCAAGGAATGCCACATGTCAAGATCAACGTTTTAGACTCATTGCTTGGCCCCAAAGCTAAAATGAACGTCTAGGATTCATTTGGACAGCTCACCCATCAAACGCCTTCAAGCACTTCATGGGCAATTTTGGAAATTTCTAGCTAGGGTTTCTTTGTATTTTTCATTCTAGAATCATCTACTTATGCCTATAAAAGGAGCCTCAACTTGTGATGTGCCCTTTGTTCCAGATTTTGGCTATTATCTTTGTAATTCCTTTTTATTGAAATAAAATTTGATTTTCTGAAATTATTGAAATCTCTTTTGTGTTTTATAAAAGTTTGGTGTTTGAATAGCTGAAATCTGTGTTCCATTTTATGGTATAGACCTTCCTTAATCTTGTGGTTAAGGCACGTCTATGTTTGAAAGGTTTTCAACTTTTTGAAAAGTGTGAAAACCTTGCTTCTGTTTTGATTATTTGTTGTACTAATCCCTAGCCAAAAGCCTAAAGCTCTTGCAAGCTTGTTGACACCAAGCCTGTGAAGGAATTTAAGCTATTAGGTGGGTTGTTTGTTGCTTTGTGTTGAAGAATCATAGATCAAAGCCTGGTTCTGCATTGAACATTAGCAGGCTTTGATTCTTCTTGTTTGAAGAACCTTGGTCTTGTTCTAGTTGTTGAACAAGGTCCAAGGAGCATAGCTGATCTCCCAAGGAAGTTAAGGGAGATAGGTATAAGCCCTCTTTAAGTTTCCTCTAAAAAAATTTGATGTTCATGCATGTTTTGGATTTGGCTATTTGATTTTGAGTTCTGGTGTTTGAGCTTGTTACTTTTGTGTTTGAATCTGCTAGTTGTCATCTAGGGTAGATTTTTGAATCATAAAATCAGTAGGTTGTGTTTGAAAATCATAAGTTTGTTTGAAAAGTGATAGATTAAGGAGTGTTTGGGTTAACAGCTTGAACTAGATTTGTGTTGTTTTGAGCAAGTGAGTGTTGGTGTTTTGTGTTTGTTCTTGTTTTATAAGTGTATTTGGCCTGTTATCTGCAAGCTTTGTGGTTATTAACACCTAGATCCATCAATAGGGTATAAAATCTAATTTACTTGGTTATATTGGCTGAAATTTAGAGGACACCTAGATCTAATAATAAACTAGGGTTAACAAGGGTTAAATCTAAGTTAATACAACCAGGGAAGTAGGATTTGAGTGCTGAATTTGGATTTGTGGTCAACTATATCAGAAAAGTGTTTGTGTACTTGAAGTTTATATCAACAACCTGCATATGCTTTTAATATGTTCTAATCTTTGATTCAGTGGTTGAGATAAGTTTGTTTGTGCTTATTAACAGTTATTATAGCTTGTGTATGCATTTGGTTCATTCTGGTTTGCTTATTCATGCTAAAACTGCTTAAGTGTTCATAACTGCTTATTTGCCAAGTCTGTGTCGTATCTGGGCACTGTTTGCTTATTCTGTGCTTATCGGCTTAACTGAAGTGTGATTATTTGCTTGATTGTGACTCCTTACAACTCACTGGTTGTAAGGGTGCCTTTGTTATCCATCAAATCATAGTAAATCTCTCACAAATCTCAAGTCGGATAGTCAAAGCAGTGGGAACCAGTTCCTACTGAAAGTTCCCCCTGCTAGTGTAATTTGTGGTTCAACTTATCAACAAGCTATTCCAGCTTATTCAAACGGGCAACAACTTTAATTTTGTAATAGGTGCTCCTCATTTGACCCATTTGTTCAACTGGAGCATTTTGGAAGTTGACTTTAGGGTTTGACTAGAAAACCAACTCAATTGACTTTTTCACAAGTGCTTATTGCTATAATCCAGCTTATTGGCTTTGCTTATTGAATTTTTTTTGATTGATTTGGCTTATTGAAGTCATTTGGAGTGTTTTGCAAGTTGAATCAAGTCCTGAGGTGTCCTAGAACTCTAACCCGACTATTTTGTCTTTTAGTGAATTTTCATTTTGCTTATTTTTGGCTTATTGAGTGTGCTTTTTCAAAATTTCTTTTTACAGATCTCTTAAGTATCCCAAAAGAAGGTTGCGTGTTGAATTAGAGCTTATGGCATTGGCTTATTGCTTATTGGCCCAATAAGAATAAGTTGTTGGCATTTTAAGTTGTGACAAGCTAAAAACCAGCTTTTGGGCCTTCAGACTTTTGTGTTCAGAATTGAATTTTGAGTCAGATAGGGCTTTTCCAGGTCTTTTGGGCCAAGTTTGACTTTTTGGGCCCATTTAGCCCATTAAGGTTGATTGTTTTGACTTTCAGCCCATTTGGGGGCCCATTAGGGGTATTTTGGTAATTTTGATTTCATTTCTGTTTATTTAGGTTAAAATAAGCTAGTTTGCATGTTTTTAGAATTTTTATAATTTTTGGATTTTTAATATTATTTTAATATTATTTTATTATTAAATTTCAAATTTCACTTTTTGCACTTTTTATATTTTTCTTAGCTTAAATACATTAAAATAGGATTTTTGCAACTTTTAGATTAAATTTGTCATCATTTTCTTAGTTTCTAAAATTATTTTAAGTTTTTTATAGATTTTAATCATTTTAAATAGTTTTAATAAGTTTAAAAATTCATAAAAATAGTTTTTGTTCTTATTAGGTTATTTTTCAGGTTTACAAACTTGAAAATCTTGATTTGGGCTTTTTATTAGTTAATTTTGATTTTTAGGGTTTTAATTAGCATTTAAAAATTAATAATTAATTAAGTAAAAGGTTTTGGCAAGTTTTGATTTTTTCTAAACCCTTAGAATATTTTATTTGATTATTTGTAATTTTTTGAGAATTTTTAGAATTTATTTTTATTTTAGCATTTTTTACGATTTTGTGTTTTTTACGTCTTAGCCTAATTTTCACGTATCCGTCTTTCTGTCACACCCCACCATGGCGGAATATGGGGCGCGACGTACGGATATAATCACAAAAATAGCGTGTCTATAGAGTTAACTAAATGAAATGGAAATGTCATAAAATGTTGACACAAATGTCATGACAATATCTCAACAAAATGCAGGAGTCTAGGCAAGTAGGTAAGAGTCCTACCTCTTACCCAAGACAAACAATTACCACAAACAAAACATCATATAGGTTCATAGTATCACTTATTGAAACAAACAGAAAAATAAACTAAGAAGGAATGGGGATCTCCTTCTAAATGCATTCCTACGGGACTCCAATCCTAGCCACATATGTTCTCACGCTTAACCACTTTATCACCTGAAAGAGACACTAAAACACGTCAACATAATGTTGGTGAGAGTCATAGGTTTAGACTCCAACCGAAAATAGATTATAATAAGCTGTGAACAACCATAAACCACTAAACATATTGACAATGTGCTACAAGTATGCATTAACAACTAACATTCAAGATCAATCATTCCAAACCAAATCCAAGGCTCCCAGCCTTACCAAACACCATGGTACCATAGGCCCCCATACACCTATGTACCAATCCCAATGCCCCGCCTTGTCATTATCCATCGGTCCCATAGATGCTCACACATCTATGTACCGCCCCAAGGCCCCGCCTTGTCAACATCCCCTTGGTACCAAGTTAAACCACAATAACTGAGACGGTACGTGTCCCCCGATCAAAATCATAAACACAATCAAGAATCACATAGCAGTTAATCACATAAGTTCACACACACAAGTCCATCACAAACCATAAAAAAATTCACAGCATTAGTTACAAAACCATACAGTGTCTCTTCCATCCCATCTGGAAGTGAAAATCATTAAAAGATATGGGACTATGAAACTCACCTGATTGAGCTTCTCCAGAAATCCGCGCACTAGCAAAAAGCTAACAAACAAAAGCACACAATCAAAACATGAACCAAACACTAAGATGGCTCATCAACCCATGATGGACATCTAACCTTCTCCCATATATACCTCATTTATATGCTCTAAGCATCTCATTACACCCCTCTGTAAAGCCCTTAACTTAGTTTACTTCATAACCCGTCTCGTTAACATTTTACCCAAAATAGTCGCGATTTTTCGGTCTCCAAACTATAAGTCAAACGCCCACCTAACCATACCCATGATCTCTGTAAAGGAAACCCTATGCCCTTACATATGTCAGCTAACTCCTACCTTTTGCCCCAACCTTAAAGCTACTGTTAAGGCCCTGATATATATATATATATATATATATATATATATATATATATATATATATATATATATATATATATATATATATATATATATATATATATATATATATATATATATATATATATATATATATATATATATATATATATATATATATATATATATATATATATATATATATATATATATATATATATATATATATATATATATATATATATATATATATATATATATATATATATATATATATATATATATATATATATATATACTTCTGCCTATCCGCATTTTACCGATTTTAAACATAGAAAAAGTTTGTTATGATTAGGGGGTCTTACCCTAACCCATTTGCTTAGCCACACCCTTCAGGTCTCTTATTTAATATATGAACCAACTACCATGCTCATTAGAGGGCTCAAGTGTACTCCTAAGTACCCCAATCACCTTAAAATGTTAAATTAAACCCGACTGATTCCAAAACTGTTTTGACCTCCGACTGTTGTAACCTGTTTTTGACCCACCTCCCGACCTCCAATTTGGTTCTCGTTTCTTTCATTTGAAAGCCACTTCAAATACCTATTCAGGGATTCTTGGATCGCAAAATAAGGGTTTGTAGAACTCTAGATATGATCAAAACAAGTGACATAAAATTGCCCAGTTTTTAAAAACGAATTTAACACAATTAGCTTAATTAATTACCATCATCATGTATAATTATTATCTCTAATTAATTTAATCATGTCTATACCATTATAATAAAGAATTCATAATTAACTTAACCCTAGATCCATCATGTATTCAATTTTCTCATCCCCTTCTTTCTAATATTAATCTCAAATCAATTACGAATTATTCACACACATATACCTCCTTGTGAAACGAACTTTTTCACATTGGGTCATTAGTGCACGGTTTTCCTAAACCGTCGTCACTTAATACTTACCGCTTTTAGGCCTTTTTCAAAAGGGTGTAAGTTTACTACAATCAGTAGGCTTTGCTAGTTTGAGAATAACCTAAAAAGATACATTCGTAAGACTTTGGGTCAAACTTTGTAAGGTAGTCTTTCGTGTTACGAATGAAGCACTTGCTTCTAAACACTCTAAAGTATTCTAATGAGGGCTTCTTACCTTTAAGAATCTCATAGGGGGTCATTACTAGAAAAGGTCGAATAAGAATTCGGTTGAGAATATAAGTTGATGTGTCCACGGCATTGCACCAAAATTTTTGTGGCATGGATTGCTCATTTAACATCGTCCTACTCATCTCTTGGAGAGTCCTATTCTTCCTTTCAACTACCCCATTTGATTGTGGAGTGTGAGAGCCGAGAAGTTATAGGTAATACTATGAGCTTCACAAAAGGCACCGAACTGCACTTCATTATCAAATTCCCTACCATGATCCGTCCTAATAGAGACAATTGAACATCCTAGTTGATTTTGAATTCTTCGACTAAAGGTTTCGAAGTGATCGAAAGCTTCATTCTTAGATACCAAAAATCTAGTCCAAGTGAATCTAGAATAGTCATATACAATAACTAGGGTATAAAGGTTACCTCCACAACTCTGTATGGAGGAAGGTCCAAAGAGATCCATATGTAGGAGCTCTAAACACCGAGAGGTGGAAACCAAATTCTTGGCTTTGTGACTAGAGTGAACTTGCTTCCCAATTTTGCAAGCATCACAAAAGTGACTATCAAACTTCATCTTGGGGAGATGTCTTACCAACTCCTTAGAGACTAAAGATTGAATAAGACGCATATTAGCGTGACCTAATCTCCTATGCCAAAGAGTAGAACTATCATCTAAAGTCGTTAGACATAAGTTTTCCTTTGACTTCCTATTGACCTTCATGACATAAAGCCCATGCTTTTTAACACCTTTTCCAATGATCTTTCCATCTTTTACAATTTCACTATCATGTTCCTAAAAGATGACCTTACACTTATTGTCACAAATTTGACCTATACTTAGAAGGTTAAACCCTAAGTTATTTACGTGCTCTACGTTTTCTATAGTCATAGAGTCAAGAGAAACCATACCTTTGCCAATGATATTACCACGAAGATTACATGCGAATGTAACATTACCTCCATCATATGCTTTGTAGTGAGAGAATAAACTTCGATTACCCGTCATGTGCTTAGAACAACCACTCTCCTTAATCCACTCGTCGGGCTCTAGATCGATTCCCAAGCATATCTAGGTAACAACATACAAGATCAAACATTTGGTCCCCAATATCTCATGGGTCCAACGTTTTAAGTTCCAAAAATCCCTTGCATTTGATTGGAATTCATTAATGAAGGAGACATTCCCCACGGGGAAAAGTATTGTGGTTGAAAGTTATTCCAATTCATATGACCATTTTGTTGTCCATGATTTTTCCTAGGTGTCTTTGACCTTGATTTAGAATTATTGTTATTGTTCCTAGGTGTTGGAGTTTTACTTCTAGGTCGTGACTTAGCTTGATCATTTCTTTGCGGTGTAGATGTTCTACTTCTAGGTTTAGACTCTTTTCGTACTCTTGGAGGAGTATATGTTTGTCTAGACAAGTCTCTAGTTCCCATTAAAGGTTTACTTAAAGGCTTATAAAATTTTCCAAGGGTATTGTTATCAAGAATAGGCACTTGGACCTTGTTAACAAAAAGATGTTTAGGCCCTTCAACCAAATTAGCCTTTTCAGAAACTTTAGGATTTTCACAAAAAACATCCTCTGTCTGTCGTTCCTTAGATCCACCCGCGGTTCCATAGTCATAGGTAACCGTGTAGTATACTGGAAAACCGCGTATAGTGGTACATTTTTCTGAATATCTAACTTGTTTTGGTTCCCTAGTTGATGCTTCATTATGTCATATCCCAACCCAAGTCTTTCCGTAGAAGGAATTTGTTTATTCAACATGTCATCAAGAGCACTAGTACCTTTCATGAACTTTTCCAATTTAATAGAGGTACTCTTGAGTTCTTCATTCTCTAGTCTAAGGTTTTCACAATTTACAAAACCTACATCAACTTCTTTGTTTTTGTCAAGTTTAGCTAATTTCTATTTTAGCTCACTAATCTCATTTTCAAGCTTAGTTCTAGTTGATTTTAGCACTTTGTTCTTTTTAATGAATTTAATGCTAAGTTTATGTAAATTATTATATTGACCTTCTAACTCATTAACATCTAGAGAATAACTATCATTGCTATAATATTTGGTTTTGGAATGTATCTTTAGATGTGTGAGCCATAAGACATTTCTCATCCTTGGGTTTGTCATCAACATCTTCATCGCTATCGCTCCATGAACCTCCAACAAACGCCGTGTGGTTCTTGTCACGCGAAGACTTGGGACAATCACTGATGAAATGATTCGCATCACCACATCTAAAAAAATTCCTATCACCTTGTCATCTTTAGCATATCGGTTTTTGGAGAATGACTTCTTGTCGTTGTTTGGTTGCCTCACGTATTGACCTCGTCTTTTGAAGAACTTCTTAAAGTCTCTAACCGCCAAGACATATTCCTCAACATCACTATCCGAGGAGTCTTCATGGTCACTTTGCGCCTTCTTGGCTTTGAGTGCAAGAGACTTTCTTTCACTCTTAGTTTTCACCATTTCCGAGTCCTTCAAAATTATCATCTCATGAACCTTCAAGTTACCAATGAGTTCATTGAGTGATAATTTGGCGAGATCTTTTGATTCTTCAATCGTCGTGACTTTAGCTCTCCATTTGGGATGCAATGCCCTAAGAAACTTCCTAACATTGTTCTTGCTAGAAAAACCTTCATCAAGTTGTTTCAGACTAGTAATAATAGTGTTAAATCTAGCAAATGCACTATCAATAGTTTCTTCTTATAAGATGATAAATTGTTCATATTGTTGAACAAGAAGATCGATTTTACTTTCTTTGACTTGGCTATTACCTTGGTGGGTTTCACACATAAAAATCCTTTCGTACTCTTTCTTTCGTAAAGCATTATAAATCACCATTTTAGCCTCATTATTTTTAGAAAGTTTTCTTTTAGTATCATCACTAGCTTTGTCAGAAGTGACTAACTCTTTACTTTTAGAAACTTCATTATATTGAAATGGTAAAAAATCACAATTGGTAATAACATGCCAAAGATCTAAATCTTTTGATTTCACATAAGTCTCAAACCTAATTTTCTAATAAATAAAACTATCGGTTTCAAAAAGAGGTGGTCTTTGCATAGATTGCCCTTCTAGATACTTGTTGGAATCCATAGATCGATTAAAGTTTTAAAATACAATATATTTTAAAAAGGCTTGAGCAACCACGCTCTGATATCAATTGTAGAAACTAGAAGGGGGGGTTGAATAGTTTCTTAAAAATTAGTTGTTAAAGATAGGTTTATAAAAATCCTTTTCAAAAAACTTAAGCTTGAGTGTTTATGTGAAACATTCTTATACACAATATGAACAAAGTAGTGCAAGTAAACTAATAATCACAAGTATAGATAATAATGAATGTAAAGAGGTTAAGGGAAGGAAAGATCAAACCAAACACCAAGGATTTATAGTGGTTCGGCAACGAAGCTCACTCCTCGTTCCTACTCCACTCCTCAAGTACACCTTACTTGAGAGTTCACTAATCAACAAGCTTCTTAAGGTGGAGAAAACCGTACACAATGTTTCCTAACCAATTCCCGACTCTAAGCTAAAAGTCGAGCCCTAATCCTAGCTAGGACCAATCCACACCATATACTTTAAGGACTAAGTATAAACCTCAATACATACACAACTTCCAAATAGACACAACTACTTGGCTCTTCACAACAATGACACAACAATGAAAGAATAAGTTTGGATCTTTAATGGATCTTTAAGATTGACACAACACTTCAATGATGATAGTGTTATTTCTCTTTGCACTTTGAGAGGAAAATATTAGAGGATAAAGATTCACTTCTAAACAAGAATTTATTAAACAAATGATCAAGGATTTGATTGATTTAAGAAGTATTTAAGAATCTGAAAATGTATGTGCAAAAGAGGTGAATTGAAAGTCTGAGAATGGTCCACTATTTATAAGATAAACATCCAACGGCTATATCTACACGTGGTTCCTTATTGGTACCCGCGGTTCCATATCGATAACGAACCGCTATAGGTGTTAAGGAACCGCCTGCATAGACTCCGCGCCGTTTTATCTTTTAGTGGATAGGTTCGAATCTGGGATTAAAATATCCTGAAAGGATATTCCAAACCTAGATAGAATATGCCATTTTAAAATTGCATATTTCAAATTAGTTAATTTAATAAAACATTTTCTTAAAAATAAAGTTTAATTATAAAACTTTGTCACACTTAATAAAATGTGAGTTTTAAGAAGAGATTAAATCCTTGATCACTTAATTAGGGTAATTACTTGTTTGTTTATACCTTAAGTGAAAATGGTGGAAATGAAAAATACTTGAACTCAAGAATTCGTTTTTCATTGTTTTCGTAAATGCTTGTTTTTACATATTGTCGTAATCAAAACAAAGCGAGACCGAAAAATGCAAGTATCGTTTTTAGGTATCATTGCATTAACACATAGGTTTAAAATCATTCTAAATACAAGATCCTTTTCCTGAGCTACGTTATTATTTGCTCACATAAAATAATCAATTATTATTGCACTAGCTCATGCACCGCTACTTGACATACCGGAACCCAACAAATTGCATTTAAGCAGGCAGTCTGCCAAACTCCTGTATAAGCAAAATAAAGTGTATCCGTTTAGGCTAGGTCAGAGCCATCAACATTCCATCAAGTGCGACTTGCCTAGATAGGTGATGTCAGTCCCCAAATAGTACTATTCACAATATTAGCGTTCATTAAATGATTAACGGTCACGATTAAAAAAGGACTTTTAAAGGCAGCAGTAAACGTAGTGCCAATAATCATATTTGAGAAGCATACCAAAATACTTGTATTAACATATATCCCTCTCACGGGGTTTCAAATCATTTAATAAATAGGCCTAGTGAGGATATGAAATCACCTGGGATCCATAGAGTTTGAGCTTATATCAGATATGTTTCTTTCACAGTTAAGCAACACACAAACCACAACTTAGTCTTATAAATAACAGCTTGATCTCACACAAACATGGATTAACACATTTTGTATAGTATCAAGTCTTTAATCTTTGGTTCCATATTCTTAAGTATTGGTTATATATTCTTTATTTAATATTTGGTTGTAATTCTAGCACCATTGTTCGGGCCATCATACTTAGAAGCCATTCTATAAATGTTTGAGGAGCGAGGGCACTTTAAATCGTAAACCCGACCACTCAGTCAGAACGTAATATCGAGATGGAACATATTTTTACAAAACTCCCAACTAACATGATACCTTCAGTACTTCTTATATTTCTAATTAATATTCTTTAGTTTCAAAATTGGCAAAAATAGCCCTTATAGTTATATTTTAGCTTAAGTACACTTTTAACCCCTAAAGTATATAGTTTTAGTATTTTCATTTTAAACCCTCAATTTTAACCTTAGGGTCTCAAAATTTTCAACATTTATTATTATAGCTTTATCTTTCAAAAATGACACTTTTAGCCCAAATGTTAAACAGTTTCGAGAATGATAGTTTTAGTCCATACACCAGAATTATAGCTTTTGAAATGGGTTTTTTTCTTATTATTTCATGTGAAATACAAAACTAGAGTTTTAACTTTCATTTAAATACACTTTCATTTAAATTGATGAAATGACTTAATTCCTTTTAGATTATCTTTCTAACATAATTTTGGAATTATAAAAACTCTAAGAATTCATTACAAAAAGATCAAAGCATAGGTAACATAGAAATTACCTAGGATGCTCTAAAATGGCTCCTAATAGCTGATAGGTGTGATAACACCCATCCTTTTACTATTTAAAACAATATAAAATGAGACCATGACGTGTATTTTATGTCGTAAATGTCGGAATTATGCGTGGTTAGTGTTTTTGTTGTGATTTAGGATCAAAATGTGAAAAGGGAAGAAAACACGGGCTTTCACAAGCCTTTATGGATGAAAAAGACAAAAGACGAAGTCAAAAGATCAAGAGTGCAAAAAGAACGGAAGTCAAAGGCCTATTCTAAAGATTTATCGAAGAAAACGTCTAAATGACGGAAGTTTAACGAAGTCGAAGAACCAAGTCTAATAAAAGAAGACAATTATAAGACGAGTTCATTTCATATCGACAAATCCCGAGACAACGTCGAGAAAGACGAAGAACTTAAAAGACAAAAAGAGAAAGAAAGAAAGAAGGAAGCATCCAACCACCTACCTTCTCCCCTCCTCCTATGTAAACCCTCTTATTACTTCATTTTGAGGGTGTTAGTTAGATAGTTAGCTAGTTAGATAATTTTTAGTGAGTTTTATTTTATGCACTAGGAGTAGGTAATTACTTTCTCTCTCTAGATTTCCTTTCAATGTTTTCAAGCTTTTCTTATTAATCTTGTATTGAATCTTTAAATCTTCTTCTTATTTCAAGATTTTTAATCATTCTCACTCTTCTCTTTTTGTTTTAAAAATCAATTGTCTTGTTTGATTAATCTTAAAGTTTTCATCTTTATGCTTATTTTGATTAAAGTTCTTATTTTTTTGTTATTATCAGTTTCGTGTGATTCATGGTCTTAACTTATTGTGATTTTTGCTTAATTGGTGTCTAGCTTATTTTCATTTTAGTGTTTTTAAAAGTTTTATCTTTTTAAAGTTTAATCTTTTTCTTTTAGTTCAATTTATAAATTTTGCTTATTGGGCATCATGAAAGTTTTTAAATTCGTAGCTTATTTTGTTCTTCTTGTTATTGTTTTGGTTAAGTTTTTGAAAAGTGCTTATTCGGGTTTATGCTTATTTTTACTCCATCCGAATATTGTTCTTTCCATCGCAATATCATTAGGGTTTCTACATTGCGACAGTACATTCCGACGGTTCATTCCGACAGCATTATTGCGATGGCAATAATCCGAGGGGTTCTACATTACGATCGAGATTGCGATAGTGCCTTATTCCGATCATGGATTGCGATAGCCCCTGGCATCGTGGATTGCGAAGGAATTTAAGGTATATTGTGACGAAACGCTGCCCAAATTTTGACAGCCTTATTGCGATAGCTTTTACATTGCGACAATCTTACATTGCGGCAGATTTATATTGTGATAACATATACATTGTGATAGAGTCACTTTGCGATAGGCAACATTCCGATAGCTTAACATTCCGATAGATTACACATTGTGATACTTTCCATCGCAATAATTTGTTTATTTTCGTTATTTTCTTTTCGATTTTATTTCTTTCCCGCCATTTTTACTTAGCTTTATTTTTACTTGTTGGTCTTAGTTTATTTTGTAGGGTATTTTAATTTCAAGTCTTCATTTTTATAAAGTTTTAAGTTTTCATATTTACTTTTAATTAGTTTACTTTCTTTATCATTTAATTTTAAGGTCATTTTATTTTTAGTTTAAATTTTAACGCTTTTGTTTGTACTTTTATTCTGCCCTTTACTCAACGACATTTACATTTTACTTTTAGTTCAAAATAGATAACCATTTTATTTTCATTTCACCAAGAACGACTGAGTCACACATTTAACCGAAGATCAATTCGATTAGACAAATCCAAGAAGTACACCATACAAAATTCAAGTTATTAAAATGGCGCCGCTACCGGCTCTTTTTGTGAAGATTAATGGTTTTTTGTGAGAGACTTGTTGGATTTTGGGATCCGTTCACTTTTGAACGTTATTTTTCTTGCAAAATTTTCAAAGTTTTTCAAAAATCCATAAAAATCAAATATTTCAAATATACAAAAACAATTAAAAATCATAAAAGCATTTCTTTTTCTAAGTTTTGCACCAATAATATTTTCTTTTCAACTTAACTTTATTTCTTCTATTTCTTTGCTATATTTTTCTTTTGTTGGTGTATGCGTACCCGTTCACGCAAAAAGAAATCCATTCAAGCTACTATCATTCATCCTCCGGTTGTCGAGCCTCCTGTTATTAACACAATGGATAACCGTCCAATGGTCGAGCTTTTGCAATCCCATGTTGAAGGAAACGAAGATGCGATTGTGGTTCCGGCTATTGATGCAAATAACTTCGAGCTCAAATCCGGGTTTATCCAAATGGTTTCCGCAACACCTTTTCTGGGCCGCACTCATGATGATCCTCATGATTACATCAAGAGGTTCATACACTTATCAAATACTGTTAAATACAATGGGGTTTCACAAGAGGCAATTTGTTTGCTCCTCTTTCCTTTCTCCCTCGGGGGACAAGCCCGGACTTGGCTTTATAAGGAACCACCCCGGAGAATTAATACATGGATGGACCTTGAGACAAAGTTTATCAATTACTTTTTCCCACCCTCACGTACTACCGCTTTGTGGAATGACATTATCAACTTTGAACAAAAGTACGGTGAGACATTTAGTGAATCTTGGGATCGTTTTAAGGAACTTTTAAGAAAGTGTCCACAACACGGTTTTACAAAGGTACATCAAATTAATACTTTTTATAATGGATTAAGTTTGAATGAACAAGATTCACTAAATAGTGCCTCGGAGGGGTAATATTTTGGTTAAAACTATGAATGAATCTTGGGCTATCATTGAGAACAAATCCAAAGTCCAAACCAAGAGTGTTAGGGCTACTATGGCTAGTGCCAGTGAGAGGAAGTCACTACTCAAATTAAGGAGCTTACTTCTATCGTAAAACACCTTGTTCTATGAGATAACCCTCCCACTCAACATGCCCATGCTCTTAATATAACTTGTGAAACTTGTGGTGGGCCACACTCTTATACTAATTGTGATAAAGCTTATGATCAATCTCACGCGGAAGTGTATGCGTACAACAACACGGAGGGGGTTCATTTCAAGCCGAATGTCGACGTTAATCATTTGTCCTATAATTCTACGAATTATTTGGCTCCACCCGGCTTTCACCAAAGAACACCCCCACCCACCCAAAACAACCAAGGGCCGCCAAGAGCTAATTTTCAACAAAATGCAAATGTGAGGGGCTACAATGCTAATCATGGAAATTATCAAATTCAAAATCAAGGCGTTCCAAACCAAGGTTTCAAACCTCAAGGTTTTTCACCTTATAACCAATACCCAAAGAAAGGTTTTCAACAACAAGGTTTTAATTTACCTCATCCGCAAATGGACTTGGTCTTGCAAAAATTGAATGAACATGAGAAAATAATGCAAGCAATGCAAGAATCTACTAGAAAAATGCAAGAGTCCACGAATAGGAAATTCGTTCAAATGTTACAAACCCTTCGTCCCCAAGGTGCTCTTCCTTCTACCACCGAAACAAACCTGAGAGCTAATGTGAGTGCTATTACTACACGCAGTGGAGCTGCTTTCGTAGGACCTTCTACACCTCCCCCGGTTACTCCATCTTCACCTCCTCCACCCCTATTTATCCCTCCTACTACCACGCCTAGTACTAGTTCCCCATTACCGTCTCCACCTCTTATGGAAGAAGTACCTAAGAAAAACCCTTCACCATCCCCACCTTCCACCTCTAAACCTTCTACATCTCAACCTTCACCATCTACACCTACACCACCTAAGCCCAATATTCCTTATCTCTCTCGGTTAGACAAGTGCAAAGTGCTCATTGAGGAGGATTCTTAAGTTACTTCCTTTTTGAAGATGATCTCCCAAATGAACTTTAACATTAGCCTTGTTAAAGGACTTGTCCAAATGTCGAAATTTATGAAAATATTCAAGGAGCTGCTTAGTAAGAAGGAGAAGATGGCTGAGTTTGTCAACACCCGCTTAAATGAAAATTGTTCTGCCATCCTCCTCAAAGAACTTCCGGAGAAACTTGGAGATCCCGGTCATTTTGTGTTACCTTGTACGTTTTCCACAACTGAAGAATTTACTGCCTTAGCCGATCTCGGGGCAAATATTAATTTGATCCCTTTAAGTGTTTGGAAAAAGCTATCATTACCCGACCTTACACCGACAAAGATGACTCTTGAGCTAGCTAATCTAACTCTCGCTTACTTCGTTGGTATTGCCGAAGATGTTTTTGTTAAAGTTGGTACCTTCACTTTTCCGGTCGATTTTGTTGTTGTTGATTATGAAATGGACCCTCGTATTTCGTTAATACTTGGACGGCCATTTTTGAGAACCGGAAAAGCTTTAGACAATTTTGCCGAAGGTGAGCTAATCCTTAGGTTCGGGAATGATCAACAAGTGTTAAGATGGGGAAGATTACCAGTAAATCTAATGGAAAAGAATCAGTGAAAATGATTGATGTGCTGGAAGACGAGCTTACAACTCCTTTGGAAAGTTTAAATCTTGATGGTTTTGTTGTATATGAGAATCCTCTTTTTGAGACTTGCTAAGATAATCCACTTTTTCAAGACCATGAGGATGATTCTGATGATACTCTCTCCAATTTGGATCCCCCACCAATTTATGATTCTCCACCGATCTATGATGATTATGCCGATGATTCTAGTTCCGATGTGGATGATTATGACGATTTTGCTTTAGAGTATAAAGACATGCCAACTTATGTTCACTTTGATGATGTTGATACTCTTTCGAGTGATTCTTCACATGATGCCCTTACTCCTATTTTTGATGAAGATCCTCCACCACCAATGCTTGATCCTACTTTGGAAGATTACTCATTTGAGGAAGATTTTGCTACTTTTCTCAATACATACTTTCCAAATGAGAATGATTATCCTCCTTTGGACTCTGATCATGGTCTTTATCCTCATTCGGATATGAAGAAACCCGTTCCAAAGGAGAAGAAACCGGAAGACACCAACATCCGTAGCACTTATGTTTTGACACCTCTCTATCCACCTTCTGAGGATGCGATTGTGCGTTTTATGAGCGGTTCCTCTTCAAATTCTACTGAACCAGAGTCTTATTTTCCCCTAAAGGAAAAGGTGTTCAATCCGGGTATCGAAATTTCTAACCCATCTCAGTATCCTTTTGATGAAATAAAAGGAAAGATTTTTGGAACTTATTGGGCTATGCTTTCACTTAATCATACTTTCCACCACCGTGCTCAACAATTGCTTAAGGGAACCTCGCCTACTCTCATTTAGCTTGTCTTGTTCACCTTAAGCTTGTGCTATTTGATGGACGAAAACCATGTATTTGATCCCGGTGGATGTTCTTCAAGGTTCTTACCGTTATAATCAAGGTCGAGTCAGGCTCACGACTCGGTGAACAAAAACAAAGCGCTTCTCGGGAGGCAACCCGAGTATCTATCTTTTATCTGTTTTTTTAATAAGTATAGGGGAGACCCTAGTATGTGTTTGTCGTTTTCTTTCTTATCATGTGCAGGGATTGGAGCTTTCAAAGATTCACTTTTGATGACTTTTGACAACCCGTGATTCCGTGTACCCGTCTTTCTGGTTCTATCCTAAACTCTTTTGATTCACTATTTTATATTTTCTAATATTAAAATAAGAATCACTTTAGTTGTCTCTTCCTTAGAAATATTTAAACAACATGCACAATGTCCTAAGTGTAGGGGAGTTTACTCCCATATGCTTAAACATTGAGGACAATGTTTATATTAAATGTAGGGGGACTTTTATCGAAGTTAAGTGGGATTTTCCATGAATTTGACCTCATTTTAACCGGAAATTTGATTTTTCGACATTCTTCAAAATTTTTGATCTATTTTGGCCTAGTTGTAGTTTCCTTTGTTATTGTTATTTTCTTTCTTCGTTAAATGTTTAATAAAATGATTTTATCGAGTTTAGATGTCTTTGATATATTAGGCCCGTTGTGAATATTTTGACTCAACCCGAGTTTACTTTTCCAAGTTTACTCTAGCTAGTATCCTTAACCATGTAGACCTTAATTGGTTTATTAGGCTAAATATCCACGAGTCTCATTACTTGAGATTTTAAACTGTGGAGAACGAGAGATGATAGAGTTAGTTATAAGTTTGGTATTCTTCCATTAACTTATGTGAGTTAATTATGAACTTTTTCTCCTATCGCTTGTAAATAAATAAATGCAATAAGTAAGGTCGTACGATTTGAAAAATTACTTAGCTTCTAGTCCAAGATCGTTTAAAAGTTTCTCGGGATTAATTAGAGTTCATAGCCAAGGCATAACTTATTGAAACGGGACGCAAAAATTGGCGAGTCAAAAAAGGCCCTAACAAGGCATGAGGGCTCCATTTTGTTGCTAAAGATCCAAGATGATGTGAAGAATCATTATTCCAAAATCAATATGAAGGATCAAGACACACGACGAAAAGCAATTACTCCCATAAAGATCATGGAGAAATCTATCCGAAAAGACTCTAACAAGGTATGAGGATAAATAGATCCAAGTCCGAAAAGGAGGCAGATTGTTGTATATCAAAATCCCAAATAAGGATTGAAGAAATAATGAAGAAGTCGTGGTCAACATTTGAAGAATATCTCAACTACTCCAAGTGAAGATATACACTATATACGAAGATAAGACCATAATTTCAAGATCGTCTTCTCAAGATTCGAAGTATGAAGTAAATGCCAAATAGCGGTCCGAGAAAGGTCTCAAATCGTGAAACGAGTTATGCCAAGATATGAACTTTATGATGTCTCGAGAAGCAGTTTTAAAAGATTTTGTCCTTTAGCTAACTATGGATTAGATCGTCCTACTTTATTTTCGGCCTAATAACATATCGAAATAAGTCAAAAATGCATCCTCGTGATCATTCAAGACAAAATTAAAATATAAGAGGTACCCCATAGGAATAAGGGAGTCTAAGTGATTAATTAAACCACATGAGTAAGTGTTAGTTGTGCTAACTTGTACTAACAATGATCTCGTTTTTAAGCTTGGTGTGGGGAACGTGAAACTTGAGGATGATTAACATTCATGACACCAAAGCCTTAATGTAAGTCTTAGATTTCTTTACAAGTTTCTTCCTTCTAGCATTTTGTAAATTTTCTATCTTTTTAAGTTTCCTTAGTGTCTAGCATTTAATAAAGGCCAAGGTAGGTTGATTATGATGGAGAATGTAAATCTTGCTTTATAACTAATGCATTGCATGAGGTCATTACATTGGTCAAGTGTAGGGGATTTGATAGGTGTGATAACACCCATCATTTTACCATTTAAAACAATATAAAACCAGACCATGACGTGTATTTTATGTCGTAAATGTCAGAATTATGCGTGGTTTGTGTTTTTGTTGTAATTTAGGATCAAAATGTGAAAAGGGAAGAAAACACGGGCTTTCACGGTCTTTTATCGAAGAAAAAGACAAAAGACGAAGTCAAAAGATCAAGAGTGCAAAAAGAACGGAAGTCAAAGGCCTACTCTGAAGATTTATCGAAGAAAACGTCTAAATGACGGAAGTTTAACGAAGTCGAAGAACCAAGTCTAATAAAAGAAGACAATTATAAGACGATTTCATTTCATATCGACAAATCCCGAGACAACGTCGAGAAAGACGAAGAATTTAAAAGACAAAAAGAAGAAGAAAGAAAGAAGGAAGCATCCAACCACCTACCTTCTCCCCTCCTCCTGTATAAACCCTCCTATTACTTCATTTTAAGGGCGTTAGTTAGATAGTTAGCTAGTTAGATAATTTTTAGTGAGTTTTATTTATGCACTAGGAGTAGGTAATTACTTTCTCTCTCTAGATTTCCTTTCAATGTTTTCAAGCTTTTCTTATTAATCTTGTATTGAATCTTTAAATCTTCATCTTATTTCAAGCTTTTTAATCATTCTCACTCTTCTCTTCTTGTTTTAAAAATATATTGTCTTGTTTGATTAATCATAAAGTTTTCATCTTTATGCTTATTTTGATTAAAGTTCTTATTTTTTTTTGTTATTATCAGTTTCGTGTGATTCATGGTCTTAACTTATTGTGATTTTTGCTTAATTGGTGTCTAGCTTATTTTCATTTTAGTGTTTTTAAAATTTTTATCTTTTTAAAGTTTAATCTTTTTCTTTTAGTTCAATTTATAAATTTTGCTTATTTGGCATCTTGAAAGTTTTAAAATTCGTAGCTTATTTTGTTATTCTTATTATTGTTTTGGTTAAGTTTTTGAAAAGTGCTTATTCGGGTTTATGGTTATTTTTACTCAATCTGAATATTGTGTTCTTTGCATCGCAATATCATTAGGGTTTCTACATTGCGACAATACATTCCGACGGTTCATTCCGACAGCTTTATTACGATCGCAATAAACCGAGGGGTTCTACATTGCGATCAAGATTGCGATAATGCCTTATTCCGATCGTAGATTGCGATAGCCCCTGGCATCGTGGATTGCGATGGAATTTAAGGTATATTGCGACGAAACGCTGCCCAAATTTTGACAGCCTTATTGCGGTAGCTTTTACATTGCGACAATCTTACATTGCGACAGATTTATATTGCGATAACATATACATTGCGATAGAGTTACTTTGCTATAGGCAACATTCCGATAGCTTAACATTCTGATAGATTACACATTGTGATAATTCCCATCGCAATAATTTGTTTATTTTGGTTATTTTCTTTTCGAGTTTATTTCTTTCCCGCCATTTTTACCTAGCTTTATTTTTACTTGTTGGTCTTAGTTTATTTTTAGGGTATTTTAATTTCAAGTCTTCATTTTTATAAAGTTTTAAGTTTTCATATTTACTTTTAATTAGTTTACTTTCTTTGTCATTTAATTTAAAGTCATTTTATTTTTAGTTTAAATTTTACCGCTTTTGTTTTTACTTTTATTTTGCCCTTTATTCAACGACATTTACATTTTACTTTTAGTTCAAAACAGATAACCATTTTATTTTCATTTCACCAAGAACGACTGAGTCACACGTTTAACCGAAGATCAATTCGATTAGACCAATCCAAGAACTACACCATACAAAATTCAAGTTATTAATAGCTTCCTATGAACACTACTTGCTATCAAAGCTTCAAGAGCTTCAATGGCTTCCTTATAGACCTATTTTATGGTCTTATGGGATTTCCTAGGACGTATATAGAAGTGGAAATAGAGAATGGATAGGAGATACTAAGAAAACGGAGTGCAAGTCTCTCTGTTTGCTATCCGGCTCTATTTATATTACTATCAACACTTAGTGTAACACCCCCAATTTCGGTCATAAGAGCGGAAGAATCATTGGGTGTTACTTACATGATTCAAGCTCATAATCATAGAAAACGGATCAAAACGAGTTGTTTCAATAAACATCCATTCATTTTCATTCAACGATAAATATTTCACACATGGTCCCAGATTATTCAAAAAGTTTACAAAACACAGTAATGATAAGATTTCTTTGAACGGATATAATTTATAAAAGCGGGCCAAAACATTTCAAATATGCAAGCATCACGAAACCTCCATCCCCGAGTGCCTTTCCAGTGGACATGAGATAAAACATGCTATAAAGTCAACATAAACGCCGAGTGAACCTACAGAGTTTAAATAAATGAGAGAACACAATTATTCAAAATAACTTTCCTTGGTTAATAATTCATCGAAAGACAATTATATTGTACGAACATAATTATCGGTGTCATTATATAAGCCTCGTGACATTCAACGTTAACATATATTGTTTCAGCCCAACACACCTAGCCAAGTGCGTAGATTTCTCTTATACAATGCATCCGATGTTTCATTACTAGTGTATCACAACACCATGCGATAGCTAGTCGCGACCGGACTGGGCGTCACCCCGATAGATCTATCCATATTATTAGCGTTACTTCGATTAACAATTCATGATTCATGGGTCTTTTAAGGCTAAAACTAGCTTATGCACTAAATTTCATCTAGCATACAATCGAGTTCCTTATGTTCAATTTTAAAGCAAACATGAGTTTATCACAACTTATAGTTGCACCTTTCAATTCAATTAATACTTTTAAAGTAAGTAGGGTTCCCACAATTTATAGTTGCACCCATTAATTTAATAAAACAAGCATGTTATCCACCTCGCGTGTGACAATCCGTCAATTTATGATTGATATTTTGTTCTCAATATTTAATTGAAAACATTATTTTAATGTTATATTATGAACTCACTTATTTTTGAGAAGAAATTTAGATTTACGTCTTGAAGTAGCATCGACTACGTCTAAACCGGAGGATTCTACGTTACGTGCTTACGTTTACATACACCGTTTTAGTGACAGTCCGACATTTCAGAAAATAAATTTGTCCATGAATATTATTTTGGAGTTTTAAATTTGTGTTGGTTCATAAACTCACAAATTTACGAGAAGAGATTAGGACTTACGATTTTAATTTAACGTCCTTTACGACTAAACCGGAAACCTTAGGATTACGTATTTACGTTTTCGAACTCCGTTTTTGATGAGACAATTTTTATTAGATTCGTTTTGTGCCGTTGATTCATAATTTAAAAAAGGTTTTTCGTAAAACGACCCGAGGGCACGCAAATCGAGGAAACTAGAATCGAGGAGTACCCGTAAATAATTGGGGATGAGACAAAAACAAGTTTTGCCCCACCCTCTACACATGGGACGGCAAAACCATGTCACCCACCCTTAGGTGTCAAGATTTCCTTAACAAGTTAACACTTGTTAACTTGTAAGCTTACAATGTAAGCTACCTCTTCCAAAACCACTAACTAGCTTAAACATAAACCACTTCTCATTTTGCAACTCATGCTAACAACTTCATCCTTCTCCTCCCTCTCTCTAAGATGCTGTCCACTCTCTCCCACAAACACCCTATTTTGATCAAAATTAACCACAAAATCCTATGTTATTCATACATATGATGATGCCCTCTTGAAGCTCTCTTGAATGGTGGTGATTATAACATCCAAGGAGGAGTTCCATAGAGTCTTGGGGCTGATTTTCCACAAGGAGTTTATTAAGATTGGTGGTCTTGAAGATGGTCTTGGTTATCCACAAGTTTCTCCATCAAAATCCATGTCCAAATCACAACCTACATCAACTTGGTGGTATAAAGATTGTCCTCCTCATCCTCTTGTTATTTTTGATTATGTAATCTTGTATTTCTTTTACTTATGTATATGTATATTATGATGAATGATTATTAAAAATTTTGTGTGAGGATTTGGTGTTGATAAAAATACTTAAAAAGATGAAAGACTATAAGAAATAAGGCTAAAATCTTGTTTAAATTTGTTGGCTGTATAAAACAGTAAAGAATCAATTGATGAACTGATAAAAATGGCATAGATTAATGGATTTACAGTAAGCTATGGGTCTTGTACACATGTGAGAGTTGGCCATGCAATGGAATCATTGTAATGAGTGAGATATGATCAAAATAAGTTTAAAGTACAAATCTGAGTTCACTGTTTTGGACGATTTTTAGAAAATACTTAGAAGATGATTCAACAGTAGCTATAGTAGAGTTAAATGTAGCACATATCATTTAGTTTATGTCATAAAAATTTGAACTTCTATCTCCATATAGAACTCTAGATATGGCAGTTTTGGTGAAGATAAAAATAAAAATCAGATTTTGGAAATTAAAGTATAATAGTATTATATAAGCACTCAAATAAAAATAGTATAAAATGTAAATTAAAACCCACTAACTTATATAATACATTTATATAAATATTTTTAAGGATAAATAATTGGACATTTTATAAAAATGGCAACTTGTTAAGTTTTATAAGTTATAAAACTATAAACATGATTTTTACGACTTTTTCGGCTATTACCGTAAAATTAACGTTTTTGCTAAATAAAACTTAGACGGTTGGACCCGTCTAATGTAAACTTTATAAAACTCATATACTGATATATAAACATATATAACAAGTAAAAAAAACCGATAAAACCCGAACTATATAACATACGGACATTAACGGGCTACGTTAACGTTATTGGACTAATAATACAACAAAATAGACTAAAACACTTATAAACTTATTTATTGGGCTTAACCCATTTAGGCCCAACTTGTAAAGTGTAGATACTGATAATATAAGTATAACATGGATTAATACAAGTTAAAGAACTTGTAATAAGTTTATTGGACTTAAAACACGTAAATAGGTAAAACTAGTAAACTAGTAAGAAAATACCAATACGTAAACACTAAAATGAGTAAAAGGGAATATGTAAACCCACTTGATCATCATATATATATAATCATCATATGTATACATAATTGTTATTTTTATAAAAAATCATTGGACATGAGTCTAAGACGAGTATTATTTGTCTAGGTTTCCGTGATTAAAGCACGTACCGTACGTCCGAGTTGCCGATAACCCGCTTTCCCACATCAACGTGAGTTCATAGCCTCGCACTCTTTTAAATGTTTTTATGAAATGTTTTATAAACCCGCGAGGGAGATAACATGTTAGTTTTTATAAAATAGGACACCATTTGTTCCGATTGTTTGTTTATTGATTTGGACCCGAATGATTGTATGACCCGATTGTATGACCCGATAAATGATTAAAGGACCCGATAGATGAAATAAAATGGATTATTAAAGTTAGTTTATGTCACTAAAAGTCCCATTAGCATGAATTGTGAACTACCGGGATTTGGTAGACGCTTATACATTTAATAGTACTATTTGGGGACGATCACCCCACTTCGCGCCTTGACGGTTGATCCCCGTCGTGCCACATTGATTGGTAAGCGAATTTATGTATGAGAAGATTTCCATAGCGTGACCTTTGTGACGACACGCTAACTTAGATGGTCAAATTTGAAATCGGGTTAGCTACCCGTTGTTGTGATAGAAAGGTAACAATCTCATGCGGCTTATAATAATCCAGTTAACGAAATACTACTAGACGCACCGAATTACGATGTATTGCCTGACTAGCAATACGGGGTCATACTACTGATATTATGTTCGTGTTTTGGTTTTCATAACCATATTCATATAACGGTTTTTATTTTCATACAACGTCATAAGACGTATTGTACGATGTTTTTGCGACATTGGCTCGTATAATGATTTTTAAGGCAAACGCCTATATTATAATTTTAACAAGGATTTGTATACAATGATTTTTGGCTATTTTATGGCCTATTACTATGATTTGTACAAAATGATTTTTGGTAATAATCTTATACCAAAATTATATTGATGGAATTTATTAAACTCTATGAATTCACTCGGCGTTATCGCTGACCTTTTCTTTTAACATGTTTTATCTCAGGTACTTGAAGGTAATTCTCGGGAAGACAACAAGAATTCATGGCCCACACTTAAACAATAATTTCCATTCAAATACTTTGTAAAACTTTATATGAAATAATATGACTTGGGACCTATGTAAATTTGATATTTATGAATGGAAATGCTTTATTATTAAAACGACGCGACTTTTAAGCATTATCTATGATGTGAGTAATGTGCTATCCCGTAACACCAACTAGTCTTCCGCTGTATTGAGTTGTATAAATTTGGGGGTGTTACAGTTTGGTACCAGAGCTCTCGTTATAGAGAACGAAAGATTTTTAAAACCAAGGTTTTGAATAAAACATTTAAAATCTTTTAACTATAAACATTTTTCTAAAAATGTCTAAAAATCTTTTGACTATAACGGTGCCGAAGAATTCTCGAGTTACCGACAAGGTCAGACTGAGAAGTGTTATTTTAATATATATATATAACTTGGATTATATATATATATATATGATGTAATTTGATTACATGATTGTTTGATGATTATTTTGATATTTATACGAGGTATTTATACGACGTCGATTGTCACAAGAAACCCTAAATCCCCTAGTAAATTAATCGAAGCTATTCTCGTAGGAATTCCAGCTATCCTAGATCTAAACCAAGTTGTGGATATTTATGATCCCAACAAATGGTTGATATTCGTAGAAATGTAGATATTAGTTGATTATGATATTGAAAAAGAATTTGCGAGATTAAATCTGATATCGATGTCATGACGATCTTTCCTTATGGAGTGGAGTTTTACTAAACGTTACCACCTAGAATTATGTCATCTGATTCGTTGTCATCCAATTCTTAAATTGAAATCGAAAGGGTGAATGTTGCACTTGAGGTTGTCATTTGCACCATTACCCAAAAGCCTCATGCCACTAATACCTTTCCGAGAAGTCTAGTTGAATGTATGAGTCATCTCATACTAGTGACTCATTTGATAATTATTGTCGTAAGAGATATAGGATTGGAAATTAAGTGTTATTCATATCGAGCTTTTATTGCCCTTTTAAG
The DNA here is from genome assembly GCA_025667525.1 of Glebionis coronaria. NCBI lineage: Eukaryota > Viridiplantae > Streptophyta > Magnoliopsida > Asterales > Asteraceae > Glebionis > Glebionis coronaria. The sequence goes on from CM046877.1 coordinate 325,724,531, forward strand.
GCCTAAGAATAAAGATTGAAAGTATTGGAAAATAAAGTAGGATATCGAATTGAGTATAAAATTGGTTAAAACTTGAATAAATAAAAGTTTAACACGTATGGAATATGAGATTGTTAAGAGGAAGTCGTTAAGTTTTGTGATTGAATTATAAGATTTTAATTGATTGTTGATTCATGTTAAGGGTTGTTCCTTTGCCGTTGTCCACTAATGAGGATGCCCAGTGTCCAAGAAATTAATTGAAGAAATCTTCTTCTGAATTGGGACCGATGGATCTTTCGGGACATGTGGAACACCTAATGACTTTTGTAGATTAGTATTCATTGTGGTATCTTTTAAAAATAATCCCTAACCTAACTGAGACATCAGTCGGTAGGATGAGTTCATGGATTGTATGACATTGTGACACTTAATGTGTTACGGTACAATTTAGACTTGTTTGTGATTAATGAAAAGACTCCCTTTGATTGCTAAATTCTACATGTATCGATGTTATCTATCCTTTATTGCTATATCCTAATGTTCGCATTAGTGATGCAACTGTTGAACAAGTACTAATCTTGAATTGAGTTACGTTGTGGATTATTCTCTTTGTATTCCTGATTTTCATCGAGGTCATGAACCTCATGATTATTTGGCTAAAGCTCATTTCCTATCATATTGTAAGTTAGTTCTTGGTGAACAACTTTTCATCACTCCTTTGCAGACCACTCATTGTTTTTATAAAGTTAAAACAGTATCCTTTGAGAAAAATTAAATTTTCATCACTATAAGGATTATTCAAAGTAAGATTTATAAGTGATTGTTATCGAAATGAGGTTGTTTATAAAGTACCTCGGAGAACTTAATTGTTTTCATAATAAAGAAAATCTTTGTAAATTTATTCTTGATTCTTATCTAAGAAATAAGCATGAAAATGATTTTACTATAAACATGGATGATAAAATTTTGACGAACTAAGTATTGCATCGTTAATCTTGAAATTGTATATAGTTGCGCGCCTACATACAATTTGGAATGGACCATGCAAGGCTGATTAGTAGTCACCATGAAACTGATTAATAAACACTAAATTTTCTTTGAAGATTGTGAAAGATTAAAATTTTATGAGATCTGCAAGAAATGAAAAATAGGGACATATTGATAGGGACACCTACTTATGTGCCCGTACTATTTATTCTTCTGATTCGAATTTACTCATCTGTGGAAATTTTCTTATTTGACAAATTGATATTCCCTTCTTGTCCAATTCTCCCGTTGTAAGATTCTTAGTAAAAGTATCTGATTACCGAGTGTTGATACCCGACTGGATGTATCGACGTTCCTATCATTTCTTTTGATTAGATTTCATTTGAATGACCTGGGTAACGATCCGAGGAGCTTTCGAATGCGTACTCAAATTATGAAAACATGGGATATATTCATATTCGTTAAATGTTTTCGTCGGTATCTGATTTGAAATTCTCTCGCATAGATTATGCGTTAACCTTACTCTTTTTAAGGTTAGTTGTGTCTCCATATATCCTTGAATTTGTGAAGGATTATGAATTATTATTAGTCTTTTGAGAAGTTCACATCTTATCAACGGTGATGAAACTGGAAAGTTGATAATGGCAGTAGAATGAATTGATTGATTATGACATGACGACATTGTCTTAATTGATGGGAACTCGAGTAGAATTCCCCTAAAAGATAAGATGTTGATTATCAAAAGTTATTTAAATAATTCTTGATGGATGACCATATACTGCATTTAGACTTGAAATTATACCATGAATAGTTGTGAATTAGTCATAGATATTATAATCTAGAAAGAACCTAATATGAATTTATTAAAAGATGTTTTCGTTATCTAAAACTTTAGGAGGTATTTGATGATGAATTACCCAGACTTTCGCCATTAAGGCAAGTTGAATTTGGTATTGATTAAATTCTCGGTGTTGCACCTGTGGCTTGTGCACTGTACGACAGCACCATCTGAATTAAAGGAATTACCGTACAACTGAGGGAGTTGTCGGAGAAAGATTCTATTCTACTGAGCTCGTCATCATGAAGAGCTATGGTGTTATCATTCCTTATATTTTTAGATTACTGTGAACTGAGTAAATTGACAATCGAAAACGATATCCATAACTCGAAATGGATGATTTATTCGATCATTTACAAGGTTCTAGCAATTTGATCCATGGCATGGTTATCATCAACTTCGCATCCGCGAAAAAGATTATCTATTCCAATCATTACATCCAAAACTTGTAATGAACATTATGAGTTTCACGTGGTGACGTTTGGATTGACCAATGCACATGTAGCATTCATAAATTTGCTGAATCACGTGTGTAGGCTGTGATTTGATAAAGTCATGCTTGTGATCATTAAGGACCATTTGTTTGTTTATAAGAATAAACAGGAGTTAATAATTATTTATAGATTGCCCTAAATTGGCCGAACAATGAAAACCTATATCTTAAATATTTAACATGTGATTAAAGACTTAACCTTTTACATTATTTGAGCCATTTGAGACTTTGGGTTGTAACAAAAAGAAAATGCAAATATGTTTTGACAAATACTTTAACAAAGGATTTTTAAGGGATTATTCCCTTATACACAAACCATTTAACTAAACTTCTGTTTAGGGGTAAATGTTTGTGTATACTTCTAAACAACTTAAGAAAAATTGCGGAAACTATATAACTTATGACTTGAAATTTGAAACGACAATTTGTGCTTTTCAACTAAGAAAATTTGGACCAAAGATTTTTCGAACATTTACGAATCTTATTAAATATTTTCGATAAATCAACAAAAATCGTGTTAATTAAATTCAAATTTTATTCTGAACACCTCTATATAATTGGACAAACTGAGAAACTTTAAAAACTTTTTGTGTTTACGTTTCATAAAAATTAAATATTTATTTAATTAGTTGTAATAATTATCAACGCTTTAAAACGTCAGATTAAGCAAAACTGATAAAAATGATAGTTGAGACGAAACTAAAACTTAGAAAATATAAAGAAAGAATTTTGAATAAATACGGTTATGATATTTATTTCAGCAGGAAAGTGAACGTAATTACTGACACATTATGTATAAAAGATGAAGAACCAACTAGGACATGTTCCTTAATAATGAAGGTGCAAAATAAATTGCCGAACAATCTAAAAATAGCCGATGATTGTAAAAAGAATAATATAGATAATAAAAAGTGGTTCGCGACTAATGTGAACCATTAGAATTAAGAAGTCGATGACGTTACATATATAAAAGGCCACTTGAGGTTGCCTAAATATGGAGATTTTGAGATTTAGTTATGTTGGAATTTGTAAGTATAAGTATTCTATTTATGTCATTTATGACTAGAAGTATCTTTTTCTAAAGAAGTTGTACTAATGACAAATTATGAAGGCAGACATCGCCTCATACATTAGTAAACGTCTAGCTATTGCAAAGGTCGTCATCTGAATTTGATTCGATTTGGGTCATCGTCGACAGACTGACCAAATCTGCTAATATCATTCCCGTTAATGATACATGCAAAAGAGTTATGTAAACATAGTGTGCCTGTATCGAACATCTCTATCAAGATCCTCGCTTCGCATCGAAATTCTAGAGATTTGCTCAGAAGTCATTAGGAACGAACCTTGATGAGAGTACTCATTTACCACCCCAAATCGAAGGGACTAGGTAAAGTAACGATACAAAATACTATAAGCACTATTTTATGTTTGAATGATTGACCTTTGGTGATAGACTGCAAAATCGTTTCCCTTTGGAGAGATTATCCTTGATAACTATCGTATTAGGATCGAGATCTAATCTTGTTAGGAGCTATATATTAGAGCATCTGTAAGCAGGAGTTGAGATGAAGACACCCGACATACACCCATTGTGAGTTGGACATGTCTTTTAGGTTTAAGGTTTCCTATGATGGCGAACCTAACCTTACGAAATACTCGACCCGCGAGACCTGAAATGATTGTTGAAATTAGGATCTAATTATTGACTGTCGGTAGTGGGCAAGAGGTTATGTGAATATGAAATGTAGATCTTGAAGTTCCAGATGGGTAGCGAAGTTATGCCAAAATTTTTAACCTTGGAAAAATGAATTAATGATCTGACAAATCATGGGATATAAGTCCCCGTAGTATGGGACCATAGAGATGATGTAAAAAGATTGGTTTGAAAGGCATACAAGCTGGATCTACCCTAGGACTTCAAGAGCTGCGTGAATTATGATTCGTATATCGAACTTGATGGAATATCTATCAAGTGAAAATCTGAATTCTTCTTAATAAAGCTTAGATCGGCGAAAAGTTGCATTCATCAGAAACCCGTGAACATCATGGATAGAGAAAGTAAGTCAACATTTAGCCTGATCTTATTTCTGTAGTGATGTTTGATGAAACTCGCGTATTGTAATGAATTGCACTTGTGAGAAAAGACCGAATGTGGAGGAAATACCCACATGGCTTTAACTCTATAAGAAGTGAGTAGTAAGATGATCTTTGAGGACAAAGATCCTGTTTAGGGGTAAATGCTGTGACAATCCGTCAATTTATGATTGATATTTTATTCTCAATATTTAATTGAAAACATTATTTTAATGTTATATTATGAACTCACTTATTTTTGGGAAGAAATTTGGATTTACGTCTTGAAGTAGCATCGACTATGTCTAAACCGGAGGATTCTACGTTACGTGCTTACGTTTACATACACCGTTTTGATGACAGTCCGACATTTCAGAAAATAAATTTGTCCATGAATATTATTTTGGAGTTTTAAATTTGTGTTGGTTCATAAACTTACAAATTTACGAGAAGAGATTAGGACTTACAATTTTAATTTAACGTCCTTTACGACTAAACCGGAAACCTTAGGATTACGTATTTACGTTTTCGAACTCCGTTTTTGATGAGACAATTTTTATTAGATTCGTTTTGTGCCGTTGATTTATAATTTATAAAAACGTTTTTCGTAAAACGACCCGAGGGCACGCAAATCGAGGAAACTAGAATCGAGGAGTACCCGTAAATAATTGGGGTTGAGACAAAAACAAGTTTTGCCCCACCCCCTACACATGGGACGGCAAAACCATGTCACCCACCCTTAGGTGTCAAGATTTCCTTAACAAGTTAACACTTGTTAACTTGTAAGCTTACAATGTAAGCTACCTCTTCCAAAACCACTAACTAGCTTAAACATAAACCACTTCTCATTTTGCAACTCATGCAAACTACTTCATCCTTCTCCTCCCTCTCTCTAAGATGCCGTCCACTCTCTCCCACAAACACTCTATTTTGATCAAAATTAACCACAAAATCCTATGTTATTCCCATATGATGATGCCCTCTTGAAGCTCTCTTGAATGGTGGTGATTATAACATCCAAGGAGGAGTTCCATGGAGTCTTGGGGATGATTTTTCACAAGGAGTTTATGAAAATTGGTGGTCTTGAAGATGGTCTTGGTTATCCACAAGTTTCTCCATCAAAATACATGTCCAAATCACAACCTACATCAACTTGGTGGTATAAAGATTGTCCTCCTCATCCTCTTGTTATTTTTGATTATGTAATCTTGTATTTCTTTTACTTATGTATATGTATATGATGATGAATGATGATTAAAAATATTGTGTGGGGATTTGGTGTTGATAAACATGCTTAAAAAGATGAAAGACTATAAGAAACAAGGCTAAAATCTTGTTTAAATTTGTTGGCTGTATAAAACCAGTAAAGAATCGAATGATGAACTTATAAAAATGGCATAGATTAATGGATTTACAATAAGCTATGGGTCTTGTACACATGTGAGAGTTGGCCATGCAATGGAATCATTGTAATGAGTGAGATATGATCAAAACAAGTTTAAAGTACAAATCCGAGTTCACTGTTTTGGATGATTTTTAGAAAATACTTAGAAATGATTCAACAGTAGCTATAGAAGAGTTAAATGTAGCACATATCATCTAGTTTATGTCAAAAAAATTTGAGCTTCTATCTTCATATAGAACTCTAGATATGGCAGTTTTAGTGAAGAAGAAAATAAAAATCAGATTTTAGAAATTAAAGTATAATAGTATTATATAAGCACTCAAATAAAAATAGTATAAAATGTAAATTAAAACCCACTAACTTATATAATACATTTATATAAATATTTATAAGGATAAATAAGTGGACATTTTATAAAAATGGTAACTTGTTAAGTTTTATAAGTTATAAAACTATAAACATGATTTTTACGACTTTTTCGGCTATTACCGTAAAATTAACGTTTTTGCTAAATAAAACTTAGACGGTTGGACCCGTCTAATGTAAACTTTATAAAAATCATATACTGATATATAAAAATATATAACAAGTAAAAAAACCGATAAAACCCGAACTATATAACATACGGACATTAACGGGCTACGTTAACGTTATTGGACTAATAATACAACAAAATGGACTAAAACACTTATAAACTTATTTATTGGGCTTAACCCATTTAGGACCAACTTGTAAAGTGTAGATACTGATAATATACGTATAACATGGATTAATACAAGTTAAAGAACTTATAATAATTTTATTGGACTTAAAACACGTAAATAGGTAAAACTAGTAAACTAGTAAGAAAATACCAATACGTAAACACTAAAATGTGTAAAAGGGAATATGTAAACCCACTTGATCATCATATATATATAATCATCATATGTATACATAATTTTTATTTTTATAAAAAATCATTGGACATGAGTCTAAGACGAGTATTATTTGTATAGGTTTCCGTGATTAAAGCACGTACCGTACGTCCGAGTTGCCGATAACCCGCTTTCCCACATCAACGTGAGTTCATAGCATCGCAATCTTTTAAATGTTTTTATGAAATGTTTTATAAACCCGCGAGGGAGATAACATGTTAGTTTTTATAAAATAGGATACCATTTGTCCCGATTGTTTGTTTATTGATTTGGACCCGAATGATTGTATGACCCGATTGTATAACCCGATAAATGATTAAAGGACCCGATAGATGAAATAAAATGGATTATTAAAGTTAGGTTATGTTACTAAAAGTCCCATTAGCATGAATTGTGAACTACCGGGATTTGGTAGACGCTTATACATTTAATAGTAGACGATCACCCCAGTTCGCGCCTTGACGGTTGATCCCCGTCGTGCCACATTGATTGGTAAGTGAATTTATGTATGAGAAGATTTCCATAGCGTGACCTTTGTGACTACACGCTAACTTAGATGGGCAAATTTGAAATCGGGTTATCTACCCGTTGTTGTGATAGTAAGGTAACAATGTCATGCGACTTATAATAATCCAGTTAACGAAATACTACTAGACGCACTGAATTACGATGTATTGCCTGACTAGCAATACGGGGTCATACTATTGATATTATGTTCGTGTTTTGGTTTTCATAACCATATTCATATAACGGTTTTTTATTTTCATACAACGTCATAAGACGTATTGTACGATGTTTTTGCGACATTGGCTCGTATAATGATTTTTAAGGAAAACGCCTATATTATGAGTTTAACAAGGATTTGTATACAATGATTTTTGGCTATTTTGTCGCCTATTACAATGATTTGTACAAAATGATTTTTGGTAATAATCTTATACCAAAATTTTATTGATGGAATTTATTAAACTCTATGAATTCACTCGGCGTTATCGCTGACCTTTTCTTTTAACATGTTTTATCTCAGGTACTTGAAGGTAATTCTCGGGAAGACAACAAGAATTCATGGCCTGCACTTAAACAATAATTTCCATTCAAATACTTTGTAAAACTTTGTATGAAATAATATGACTTGGGACCTATGTAAATTTGATATTTATGAATGGAAATGCTTTATTATTAAAACGACGCGAATTTTAAGCGTTGTCTATGATGTGAGCAATGTGCTATCCCGTAACACCAACTAGTCTTCCGCTGTATTGAGTTGTATAAATTTGGGGGTGTTACATCGCGGGTTTTATAAAACATGTAAACATGTTAAAAGCGAGGCTATAGACTCACCTTAGCCAATAGTGGTAATGAGACGATCGCTGACGATTAGTGATGCCCGTTTAAAACACGAAAACCGCAACCTACCAAATAAGACGCGCTCGTTAATAATCGACTCAAGTATAAATCATACTTAAGTAATACAAGACTCAAAATTACAAAACCATGACAATCCCAAAAAATTAACAATACAAGTGATATTACTATACACTTTTTATTCAACACTATTCTTTTAAACACTTGCACTCTCGACATTGACCCGTCATAAGACGCCAAGTCAACGCAAGTCAAACTATCATTTTATTTCACTCAGACCAGTAGCTATGTCATTTATATAATGACTAAAAAATCGAGTAAATCACCATGTCCAATAGTGAATACTCACATCACGCCACATAAGTATTGGACTACGTGTCCAAAATACCAATCAGCATATACACTCCAAATGTACACACCAATCTACCCTATTTATACTTGTCCAATTTCGACGAAACTTGGTGACAAACTCACAAATAATATTAATAAGACTCAGTTTAAGTTTCATTCAAAAATATTACTTCTATGACCTTCTGCCCGACACACCTTCGTGTTATAAAAACCGGACAGTTTTACGCCTTTGACTTGTAAAACCATTTTGACATATCTAAACAATTCCGTTTACAAAACCGACACTCGGGTTTGAAAATAGACTCATGACCTGAGGTTTAGCAACTTACATCAGCCCTTGGATATTTCTAAAACTCATTCTATATTCCACGAGATTCGATCCAAATATTGACAACAATTTTCGGATTGTGTCAACACTCGTTTCCTGGTACACGAAAATCAAATCGTCATAACTTCCTCCTCGTTTGGAATTGGAAGTGCTACTTTATATCAAATCGAAGATAAGAAAATTCTCTACCGCCCTATCCTATTAGATAATCAATAACTTAGACTTAAGTCATCCAAAAACATCCTTGAACCCACTGCTAAAATTTACCCTTTACAACTCACACCAAATTAACTTTTTAGTTCAATCCATCCATTCTCCTACTAATTCTAACATCCAAATATCATGTACTTTCAATCCTAACACTTGCATGTCACCGAAATCAAAATAATAATAAAAAACTCACACTTTTAATAATCAAAACAATATGATCTCATAAAGATCATTACATGCATATAATAAAAATACCTCCAACAATTTCTTATTTTTATCAAAATTTCAAAACTTCATGCATGTAAATAAATTTGGTATGGGTGTGATCACCTTTCAAAAACTAAGATGGGACTAGTTTTAGATTTAAGAGATTCAAGCAAGAAATCAAGGAAATTGTGTGTTTGTGTGCTGTTTTTGCGGCGGAAATAGGCAAGGAAAAAGGGAGGGTGTGGTTGATTTTTATAAAAATATAATGTGTGTGTTTTATTTGCTAGTGGAATTTTAATTTATAGTGGTAGGTGTAAGGGGTAGTTTTTGCCAATTTGCAATCTTGTGGACTATAAAGTAATTAAGTAATTTATAGTGTATAAAATGACTATTAGTCAATTTGAAAATATTTACGGGACTCGGGTTTCGTAAAAATACTTTTAAAAAGTTAAGCCGCTTCTTAAATATAATAATATAACTTCGACACGACTTAAAACGTAATTAAATCAAAAACGTTGAAAATATTAAATATAGAAACAATCGATAAGAAAACTTAAATTTTCGGGCATCCGTCGGTATCGCGATCATTAGTAATTCTCGTCATTCGTTAAAACGTAAAACACGAGAAATAAAAATAATACAGGAAAATCATTCATATGATAATTTGAGAATGTAACATCGATACTTAATGTATCCCTTGTTAAAGTAAATATATAATATTTAATAGTCGATATTAAAATATCGACCTGAAATTGATGGATTGTAACACTTAGGCTCCAATTTTGGCATCTAAACGTGTAAGATAGATAGAGGGATGACTAATGAAGGCTATTGAAGCTCTACACAAGGCCTTAGACCCTAGGTTTGATCTAATCTTCACTTGTGGCTAGAAATGTGTCACTACAAGGTTTAGATGAGAATGGTGATGTGTAGCAAGCAACGAGGTGATTCACCTACTTGTCACTACTCCTAAAATATCTTAAAAGTCCTAAATGTCTGATATTTGAATTTGGAATGGAGGAAAATTGTATAAAAATAGGTTTTGGAGGGAAAATACAAAACCGGATCCTAAATATAGGGCTTGTAACTTATGGTTGTGTTTTTGGTGACTAGGGACTTAGGAAAGTGATTAGTGAATGATTAAGGCTTAATTAGGGTTTAGACATTCTATTTAAGAGATTTGGGTCCTTGGTTTGAAGTTTAACAAAGGTTTGATGTGAAAATGGGATGTATACTTTTGTAAATTAGGGTTTTCTAATGATCTAGGGTTTAATCTTAGTAAATGTGATTATCCTCCTCTTAGTTACTGATGTAAACTTAATTTAGGTCCTAGAAATTGTGTGGTAAGCTTCCAAAGAGTTCTTACACTTGGTTTAATGGTTTAGTTTAGGTATACATGTCTAAAGAATGAAAATACTCATTTTGACCTAATTTACAAGTCATGCATTTAAATGTTGTACCTTGTGCTTTAGGGTAGTTGTACATTATCTTAATATAATGTCCAAAATGACTAGGTAGTGATTCTATGTAGAGTTCTTAATATAAGGGTTTTAGATCATTAATCCTAATGACTTTCTATCTTTGGTAATTAGGGTTTATATACTTATTTACACTTATTATAGGGATTATATGATATGTTTATGACTTATATGGTTTCTACATTCTTGGTTTAAGGGTTTATATAGGTTTATCATTAATGGAAAAAGATTAGATTCTTACTTGAAATACATGTATAACCTTATTATGATTCTTAGTTGAGTTTTATAATTAATGGCAAAAGATTAGATTTTAATTCATTATAGAATGGATTTTATATGCTAATCTTATTTATAGGTCATTTACTTGTAATTAGCTTTGGATTAGTGAATATTAGTAATTTGTGATCAGTTATATTTCCTTTATATGATAGATTATAATTAGTATATTGTATTTGATAATAGTACGCAGATATTATGTAGTTACATTGCTTGAAACAATTTTTACTAAGGGTTTCTAGATGATGATCTAGACTATTATGTACATTTACTTGTACTTAGATTTGTATAGTTTGTTCTTATTATTCTTAGGCATTATTATGTGTTTAAAGTATAGTTTATAACTTGTTCATAATCCTTGATGACTTATTCATATGTACTTTCCACTCATAGTTTATCATTCTTGAGTTTATAACTCATTTTAAGGGATTCTAGGGTTTCTAAGGGAATTTAGGGCATCATAGTTATATTTGAGATGTTATTATCAATACTGAAATTATAAGATTACTTTTAGATCATAGACTTGACATATACATTGTGTTTACAACATATAGAAATATGTTGTAGTAGCAGTTCAGGTTGTGAGAAGTAGTTCATCTTACCAAGTAAGGTATAAAATCAAAAATTTCCAGCCAAATTTTCATATTGAGAGAGTTATAGCTTATAACACATAAGTGAAATTTAAGGATTGTCATAGTCTCTCCCCCTTAAAGAAATCTCGTCCCGAGATTTAGATAAAGAGCTATGTCATAAGACAAAGAAGAGTATAATCCTTACGTTTCTAAACATATTCATACCCTTTCTCAAGGTTTTAATTATTAGAAATATAACATTATATCAAAGAATTTGGTTTATCACTGAGCGGAAACTCTTTCACTGGGATGATAAGAGATTCATCAAATAAATACTTCTTCAGATCCGCAACGTGAAAAGTATCATGAATATTACTGAGTTCTTTGGGAACTTAAGTCAATATGTCACTGCTCAGTTGAAAATATTGAATTGATTATCGTAATTTTCAAAATTAATTTGGGTAATTGATAGAGAAAAAATCCTTTTCAACTAGATACTATTTAATATGGTGTAGTTTCTCATTTATAGTGAGCAAAAGGATTGTGATCATTCTCACAATTCACTATTTTAATCCAACAAATACTTAATTATCACAATTTAACATTCTATGAAGCTCTCATTTAATATAATCTTTTCCAATAGTCTCAAGAATTATCTTGGGTCTCGTAAGTTGAAAATCTCCAACTTCAGCCCAGCAGATACGTAAATGGCACTTCTTTCCATAGAGTGCTTCAAATAGTACTGATTTGATTCTAGCATGAGAACTATTGTTATACGGGAAACTTTACCAATGTTAAGTATCCTTCTAAAATTTATAACACATACATGGAGTATGTAGTTTAGCATTTGGATTGTTCTTCCACTTAATACATTAGTATACTTATCTTAACTAAGTATAACATATTACCCTCGAGTAATTTGTATATACTCTTAGGATTAAGATGTGAAACACTCGTCACAATTTTAGATAATAGATATTGATTCTCTATGTCGACCGATTATTTCTTGTATAACCTTGTCAGAGTTTCTATATTCATTGTTTTCCTTAATAGGGATAAATCCTACAGATTTAGCAAAACTGTAACACCCCATTTTGATAATGGAATGTCACGCGTAATTATAGCGTGTCATCAAAGCATATAAGGATAAATGTCTAAAACATTACATGACCATAGGGATAACCGGAATCAAACATCGGTTCCCAAACATAAGCCCAAAACATAATAAAGCAAAAGAAATGAATGAAAGACTAAACAAGCATAAGTATATGAAGGCAAAAAGGAAAAGAAGTCTCTAGCAGCTTCCATCCTATGCACGTCCTCCAAATGCTTGGGTCTTTCCTACGGTACCTGCCGTTTTGGGACATGGAAAGGAAAGTAACGGCTGAGCAAAACGCTCAGTGCACGGATATAGACATAGTATGAATGACTAAAACATAATAAAGACTTAATAGCAGCGGAAATGTATAAGTCCTGGTAAACCTGGAACATGTTCATAAAACTGGTTTTATAGTTTGAAAAGCCTTATGTTTATCTTATGAAAACTTTTTAACATATTTTACCATTAGCCAATATAGGTCATGATAATCCACCGTGCATGAATACTTGGAGGGGTGACCTCATCATGCAAATTAGAGGGGCTGCCTCTAATTTAATATACTGGTTTGGTGTAGGAGGGATCAGCTCCTTGTGAAGGATGCAAGGCACACACCACATTCACACTGAGTAATCTGCTTGAAAACATGTAACTAGGATGCACCCATACGCCCCACATGATAAATATAATAAATGGCCAAAAGCTGAAGGGACGCCACGAGCAATCACTCTGCCGTGGTGAAGTCATAACATCAGTGCCTCTAATGTTATGGTTATGGTACCTCCATAAGTAGGTGAAACTGGTCATGCATGTATATGGCTATAGGTATTCTAATTTAAACATAAGCAAGTCAAACATATAAACTTATACAACGGGAAAACATTTGGCTGCATACGGGAAATCCTAATAAGGAAAGAATGTCCATACTGAAAGGACGGGAATCCGTACCTTATGTCCAGTGAACGAAGAAGACGAATGGAAGAGAGTCCTACTTCGGTATCACTAATGCTACATAAATACATATGTGTATAAGTATCTGATTACTACATACGTAACTGGTTTTATGTCATGTCTTAGCTTATTTTATACGTTCATGTCATGTTTTACTGTTTTAAGCTTTAAACCGTGTTTATCTTATATTCTGTCTATTCTGATTAAGTATTTCTGGTATTTCATGTATTATTATACTTACTGTGTAATAATAAGTAACTTTCCAAAAATAGCAGGTTTCCTAAAATAGAAACTTTCCAAAAATAGAAAGTTTCCAAAAATAGAAAGTTACCAAAAATAGAAAGTTTCCAAAAATAGAAAGTTTCCAAAAATAGAAAGTTTCCAAAAATATAATTACTGCTTAAAATAGATAAGTTTCTAAAAATAGAAAGTTTCCATAAATAGATCCGCTGCCTGAATTAAATAAGTTTCTAAAAATAGAAAGTTTCCATAAATAGATTAGCTGCAATAATTGAATAAGTTTCTAAAAATAGAAAGTTTCCATAATTAGATATAAGCTGGTTAAATAAGCTAAGTATATAAGCTTAAGTGTTTTCTGATTATTTTTCTAAGTCATAATGATATAAGGTATAGTTTATTAATTATTACATGTAATTTAAATAAACTATAGGTTAAAAATATTTAATTAAATATATCATGTTTTTAATTAAATAAAGTTAAATACTTAGGTTAAAACATGTATTATTAATTATTAATAATATAACCTAAGTCATGTTAATTAATTAATTATAGCCATGGTTTTTAATAATTAATTAATTATAAAGTCTAGAAAAAAATAAATACTTAGGTTAAAAATTCCGTGATCAAATAATTAAATTATAACCTAAGTCATGTTTTATTAAATTAATATGTCATGTTCTATTAATTTAATTTTAACATATGACTTATTAAAACATATCCTTAACATAAACCATGAACCGGATCGTGACTAGAAACCATGAACCGAACCCGTAATCAACACTATACCCCGAACCACTTTGGGTTTCTCCCTTGTTTGCTGCTGCCGTGGGACCCACACCACCAAACCGAGACCATGAGGTCTCGGTGGTGGTCCATAAGCCAAGCCGAGACCCCCCCCCCCCCCTTGGTCTCGGTTAGGCGCCGACCTACATCAGACACCCCAAAAATCCTTGTTTTGATTTACCCCATAACCATTTACATGTTTAATTATTTTTTTAATTAGTTTTTAAAAACATCGTGATCTTATGTAATTTTTTAAATCAAAACATAAAAGAAAAGGATTAAAAGGTTATACCGAATACGTGGATCGATCAAGGATGAACACACACGAATGCTTGTAATAATTCCAAGGTTAAAATCAAACCGAATCACCCCTCCATGGTGATTTTAGGTGGCGGCCAAAGAGGACAAAAGGAAGAAGGAATAAAACTTTTAGGGTTTTTTGTTATTTTTCCTATAATGTGAAAATGACCAAAATCTTTCCTAATTCTATGTTTTAGTAAAAATTAAAATGGGCTTGGCCCATTCTTCCTTCCTAATTTCGTGGGTAAGGGCCCACATAAGGGTAACATGTACATTTCTCGAGTCTAAATAACATAGTGTGTTCTCGTGTGTTCTCGTGTTTGTAATTTGCGTGTTTTAATTAGTTATCGATCGTGACTTAATATATTTATTCGTGTTCGTGATAAATATATATATACGTAATTAATATTAGCTCGTGATTAAATTACGTTCATGATTTCATGATCGCATGTTCGTGATTAATTATAGTTTGAATAATTATAGTGTGTTCATACGTAACAAAAACTTATCGTGTTCTAACACGTACATAATACTTAAAATTATTATACGTGAACGTAAACATATTTTAAAAGGAACGTTCTAATTATGTACGTACGATCTTAAGGGTACTATTCATGGTAAAAGCATGCGGGTTTTACAACTCTTCCCCCCTAAAAAGAATAATTCGTCCCCGAATTATAGATAACGTAACTGAAATAGAAACATACCCAATCAACTGAGAGGGTATGTAAGATAATGAACGAGTAGGAGACCTGTCAGAAGGAACGCGGAACGTGACATGTCTTGAAAGGACACGGAACGTGACGTGACTGAAAGGACATATCTAATTGATAAGAGGCAAACGGATAAGAAGTCCGGATAAACTTGTCTGTTCCCAAGTGGCTTCCCTCACGGAATGTTTCCTTCACAAGATCTTGACACAAATGATAAATCTTGGTCCTCCTGACCTTGACTTGGAATACGAAGAAATTCTTGGTTATCAACTTAAGGTAGATCCCCTAAATTTGATCGAGGGAATAAGAATGAATGTGTAAAGGCAACTAAAACGTTATCGTGCAAAACACTCTAACTTAACTGATAAGTAGCAACGATGCGCGAGACAAAAAGAAACGTAGTACGTGAAAATTTTTGAACGTGACACATGAAAAATTTTGAACATGATACGTTGAGATATGATGAGTGTAGTATGACTGAACATATCGCGACCATGATACGTATGACATATCTTGATCCTGATATGAGGAACGTGGAATGTACATGACATGTGAAACATATCGTGAACATAGAATATAATGGCGGTAACACCAAACGTTACAAGGTGAGACATAGAATATGACGAGAAACGTCTATCTGAGGATAGGGAGTTATACTAAACTTGGGTCTGGTCTCTCAAGTTCTTACAAAACCTCCCAGAATGAGAAAAATGAACGTAAAATCGTAAGCCCATATACGATCATGAACGTGAATAGTGTCATGAACGCGAGCGCGAAAGAAAGTCGTGGAATCAGAATGAAGACGTGAAGTAATTAAGGAGTACAATTGTGAATCTTTGTCTGACCCGATAGCTGAGGGATTACCAAGTGGCCGGATGAGCCTTGGTGTGGAATGTGTCCGATAAATCTGTTGGTTCTGAAATCCGTACGGATGTAAGGATTCTGTATACTTGATCAAACTGTTGACAATAACCCAGATAGCATCATGCTTCTTCTGAGTTTGCTGTAATCTGGTAACTAAAATCCATGGAGATCTTGTCCCTTTTCGATTCACAATTTTAGATGATGAAAACATCCCAGTCTGTTGGTGTCCTATCTTAACCTGTTTGTATGACAGGTATGAAGATATGAACGTAACTGTATCTTGCTTCATCGAACTTGATACATAGGAGTTTGTGAAACTCTGAGTCTATGAACCTAAACTTCTCTTAGCGTAGGATTTTCTATAACACCTAATGTAATGTAGGGTTATCTCCTTTACGCATAAGCTGAGTCATGGTCAGATTAACCATGAAAATCCATGTGATCCAGCATGTCACTGTAATCAACCAGAATTGATATTAGAAAATTTTCCAGGGTAAAGTTTCTCTTGTCATAGAATCTGCAACATAGTGCAAATATGGTCTTCCTGTTCTTCTCTAGGTTTAGAGGAAATTAGGTTATCCTCAATGAAAACACTGATGAATTTGCTATGAGTTCATTGAAACTCATTCTTATAATACCGTTGGAGCATTGATGAGACTAATTCAAATCATAAATCTAGCTTGACCGATTCATGTACGAATAGCAGTCATGGACATGTCCTGCTCTTTCATCGTCACTAATGGCAGCATGATCATGAGTTCGATCTTGGAAAAGTGATTAACACTATAAGGTCGATTGGACATGTTGTCAATACGTGGAGGAGAATAATGGTCATGAATGGTGATTTGTTTAAATCGACGTTAGTCGACACATAATCTCATGGTACCATCCTTCTCCTTGTAGGTTCTTCTGGAATGTATAGGAAGATTTTGGAATAATCAACTGGCTATGCGTAAAAGACTTAAGTTGTCGTGTCTTACTGACAGCTAGAACATTTTAGCTACCATGGCTAACAACGCACATGCTTGTAAGCATAGATTATTTGTACAGATTTTCCCGATGGAAAATCAAGCTGAAAGTATTCAGGAGCCTGAACATTTCTGTACATAATTATGAATCGTAGCATGGTGTGCTGTTCATAGTCCATAATTAGGATAAAATTCATCTCGTGTCTGTCCGAGGAAATGCGTTAGCAGCTTGGATCTCATCATTAAGCTGAAGGAAAACCTTCGTATACGTGGGAATACGAAAGGCGTCCTTCATGGTCATGAATATATGAAATATGGTGAAACAAATGAAAGTGACATCGGCAACGTGACAGTTCTCACTGATGCGCCGGTAACGGTATTGAAATTCTTGTGGCCTGAATGGCACAACAAAATGGATATACCCTTGGAGGGTACCCTGAATTTCTTAGAAATGTTCCATAGTTGGGCGTGAGTCATGTGTCTTGACTCGTGTCTTGGAACTATAAGTATGACATATGTCTTGACTGGTGTCTTGACATGTGTCTTCAGAAAGTATACGTGAGACATGTGTCTTGTATGATGTCTTGACATGTGTCTCGAGACGTAAAACAATAGAACTACAATATTAGGTTATTATGCCAGAATTGGCGGATCGGTTGGACTACTGATCATTTGTATGTCTGATCACGTCCGTGGCCGGAGCCTCGGTTGCGATTTCTAGGATAGTTTATGTCATAGTAGTGGTTACTATCGTCCTGTCTGTTAGTTCCATGACAGTCATTCTCATGACAGTGATTCATGTAACGATTCAGCTGAGTGGCCGGCTGGTACCGGTTTGCACTCATATGGCTGAAATGACAGCTGAATGACGTGTGACATGTACTAAGAATTAGGGACAATGATTGATGAAAATCGTCTGATGATGAAGCATCTTCTCGTCCAATTGCTTTTCTCTGACGCCTTTGTCTTCGTCTTGTAGGATCTCCAGGTTGTGAACAACATCCGCATCTCGTAGCGTCTCCGAACGTCAGCAGCATCAACCTTTAGTAACATCTCCAAGTTATGAGCGACATCAACAATCTTGTAGAATATCAGCAATTGAAAATACACCTGAGATGATTCAGAATCGACTAGGGAATACTCGTGAAGTATTGCAATTGAAATACACATGGATTTAGGTACGTGTAATACACATGGAATACGGTAGATGGAGTACACATGGAATGCACATGAAATGATCGGTATTGGGGTCGATCATTTGTCATGATTTAAGGAAAGTATATCGGTTAAACGGTTATGAAAACCATCATGATAACCTGGCAGTATTAGCATAGACATCATTCTGGTTGTATCGAAAAACGTTAAAGTGTGGTTACACAAAATTCAACGATGATTTGCCTGACAGTATGATCAGTGAAAACCAACCATGACTATCATGAAAGCGGGATTCAATGAAATCCAACAATGCCTTGCATGAAAGCATAAATAACAAAAGAGGCGTAAAACGTAATCAACATGAAGACAGAATTATCATGAAGAAACATGAAACCATCTATTATGAAGGAGTGTATAACATAATCAGCACGAAACTGGAGTTAACCATGACAGTATGAAAACATACTTGACATAAAAACATATTAACTTATGAGGGGACATGAAAAAAGTTATGCTAGTAAATCATGAGAAAATTTTATGCATGAAAAACAGTGCATGAATGCGTAATGTAGTTTATAAAAACCTTTATATGTGCGAGGGGACGCCTATGGGTCGGTCCCAAAACAAAAGACATGGCGAGGGGACGCCAATGGGTCGGTCCCAAAGTTAAAAGTTTCGATAAAAGCACATGTGACTAAATAGGGCCAGTCCTGTACCAACCATTACTTAGTCATAACTCCTGCAACAATGATACATGAAACATAAATAAATGAAACTCATCTGTCAAAACTTATCAGAAAAAATTTTATGTGACTAATTATGAACTACTGGGGTTCAGTCCACATAGCCACAGTTCACGAGGAACATTATGCATGAAACAATGACACATAACTCAATATGAATGACGGTTGTCCATCCATATTGGTAAAACAATATCGATGAAAACATCAAGGTTAAAACCTCAAGGTGCAGAAAACATCATGGTTAAAACAACAATGCGCTGAAAACATCAATACGTGGAATAACAAACGTTGGCTTAGGAAGCTCCTGGTGACTACCCACTAGTCACAGGTCGAGTTTTAGAGCCTACATGTCGAAGCCTTGTCTCTGATACCATAATTGTTACACCCCATTTTGATAATGGAATGTCACGCGTAATTATGGCGTGTCATCAAAGCATACAAGGATAAATGTCTAAAACATTACATGACCATAGGGATAACCGGAATCAAACATCGGTTCCCAAACATAAGCCCAAAACATAATAAAGCAAAAGAAATGAATGAAAGACTAAACAAGCATAAGTATATGAAGGCAAAAAGGAAAAGAAGTCTCTAGCAGCTTCCATCCTATGCACGTCCTCCAAATGCTCGGGTCTTTCCTAGGGTAACTGCCGTTTTGGGACATGGAAAGGAAAGTAACGGCTGAGCAAAACGCTCAGTGCACGGATATAGACATAGTATGAATGACTAAAACATAATAAAGACTTAATAGCAACAGAAATGTATAAGTCCTGGAAAACCTGGAACATGTTCATAAAACTGGTTTTATAGTTTGAAAAGCCTTATGTTTATCTTATGAAAACTATTTAACATATTTTACCATTAGCCAATTTAGGTCATGAAAATCCACCGTGCATGAATACTTGGAGGGGTGACCTCATCATGCAAATTAGAGGGGCTGCCTCTAATTTAATATGCTGGTTTTGGGTAGGAGGGATCAGCTCCTTGTGAAGGATGCAAGGCACACACCACATTCACACTGAGTAATCTGCTTGAAAACATGTAAAATATAATAAATGGCCAAAAGCTGAAGGGACGCCACGAGCAATCACTCCGCCGTGGTGAAGTCATAACATCAGTGCCTCTAATGTTATGGTTATGGGACCTGCATAACTAGGTGAAACTGGTCATGCATGTATATTGCTATAAGTATTCTAATTTAAACATAAGCAAGTCAAACATATAAACTTATACTACGGGAAAACATTTGGCTGCATACGGGAAATCCTAATAAGGAAAGAATGTCCATACTGAAAGGACGGGAATCCGTACCTTATGTCTAGTGAACGAAGAAGACGAATGGAAGAGAGTACTACTTCGGTATCACTAATGCTACATAAATACATACGTGTATAAGTATCTGATTACTACATACGTAACTGGTTTTATGTCATGTCTTAGCTTATTTTATACGTTCATGTCATGTTTTACTGTTTTAAGCTTTAAACCATGTTTATCTTATATTCTGTCTATTCTGATTAAGTATTTCTGGTATTTCATGTATTATTATACTTACTTTGTAATAATAAGTAACTTTCCAAAAATAGCAGGTTGACTAAAATAGAAAGTTTCCAAAACTAGAAGTTTCCAAAAATAGAAAGTTACCAAAAATAGAAAGTTTCCAAAAATAGAAAGTTTCCAAAAATAGAAAGTTTCCAAAAACAGAATTACTGCTTAAAATAGATAAGTTTCTAAAAATAGAAAGTTTCCATAAATAGATCAGCTGCCTGAATTAAATAATTTCTAAAAATAGAAAGTTTCTATAAATAGATTAACTGCCTTAATTGAATAAGTTTCTAGAAATAGAAAGTTTCCATAATTAGATATAAGCTGGTTAAATAAGCTAAGTATATAAGCTTAAGTGTTTTCTGATTATTTTTCTAAGTCATAATGATATAAGGTATAGTTTATTAATTAGTACATGTAATTGAAATAAACTATAGGTTAAAAATATTTAATTAAATATATCATGTTTTTAATTAAATAAATTTAAATACTTAGATTAAAACATGTATTATTAATTATTAATAATATAACCTAAGTCATGTTAATTAATTAATTATAGCCATGGTTTTTAATAATTAATTAATTATAAAGTCTAGAAAAATATAAATACTTAGGTTAAAAATTCCATGATCAAATAATTAAATTATAACCTAAGTCATGTTTTATTAAATTAATATGTCATGTTCTATTAATTTAATTTTTAACATATGATTATTAAAACATAACCTTAACATAAACCATGAACCGGATCGTGACTAGAAACCATGAACCGGACCCGTAATCAACACCATAACCCGAACCACTTCGGGGTTCTCCCTTGTTTGCTGCTGTCGTGGGACCCACACCACCAAACCGAGACCATGAGGTCTCGGTGGTGGTCCATAAACCAAGCCGAGACCCCCCCCCCCCCCCCCCCTTGGTTTCGGTTAGGCGCCGGCCTACATCAAACACCCCAAAAATCCTTGTTTTGATTTACCCCATAACCATTTACATGTTTAATTAATGTTTTTAATTAGTTTTTAAAAACATCGTGATCTTATGTAATTTATTAAATCAAAACATAAAAGAAAAGGATAAAAGGTTATACCGAATACGTGGATCGATCAAGGATGAACACACACGAATGCTTGTAATAATTCCAAGGTTAAAATCAAACCGAATTACCCCTCCATGGTGATTGTAGGTGGCGGCCAAAGAGGACAAAAGGAAAAAGGAAGAAAACTTTTAGGGTTTTTTGTTATTTTTCCTGTAATGTGAAAATGACCAAAATCTTTCCCAATTCTATGTTTTAGTAAAAATTAAAATGGGCTTGGCCCATTCTTCCTTCCTAATTTCGTGGATAGGGGCCCACATAAGGGTAACCCGTACATTTCTCGAGTCTAAATAACATAGTGTGTTCTCGTGTGTTCTCGTGTTCGTAATTTGTGTGTTTTAATTAGTTATCGATCGTGACTTAATATATTTATTCGTGTTCGTGATAAATATATATACGTAATTAATATTAGCTCGTGATTAAATTACGTTCATGATTTCATGATCGCATGTTCGTGATTAATTATAGTTTGAATAACTATAGTGTGTTCATACGTAATAAAAACTTATCGTATTCTAATACGTACATAATACTTAAAATTCTTATACGCGAACGTAAACATATTATAAAAGGAACGTTCTAATTATGTACGTACGATCTTAAGGGTACTATTCATGGTAAAAGCATGCGGGTTTTACAAAAATAATCGACAATGACCTAGATGGCATCGTGACTATTTGAAATAACAAAATCCTCATTGTTCTTTCCTGTTTCCATGGAGGAAATTCAGGTTGAACTAGTAAGTCGGATGACTTTCAATATTCTGCTTCTTTTGTTAGAGCATAATATAAGGATTTTAATGTTTTTTCGAGTTAAATTGAATACTTCGCATTCCAAGTACTCACTAATTCCAAGTGTTGGGTTTAATATTATAAGATGAATATTCCAACTTTTTGGCGTATTAATGAAGTCCTTATCATAATTCACATAGGATTCATATCTTTTTCTTAATTCCGCAAAGACACAAAACTCATATAAGACGCGAATAAGACGTTTCTACATATAAAATCTAAGAATACTATATAGACGGATAACGCTTGAATAGAAGTCAATATTTTATTTCCCATAAAATACAGGATAATTTTACCAAACATATGATTTATAATACCATTTGTCTTTACAAATCCTAGTCCAATGATCTACTATGTTGAAAATCCGACACCAGATGGTGCAATTTCTATGTGATGTAGGGTGCATTTCTTAGACAGAAAAAAATTTCCATCATATTAGATGTAGATTGGATTAGTAACTTAAGTTTGGTAGTTTGTTATTTATTAGAATTTATGGATGTTCTTTACTTTTATGCTTAAGATTTTTATGATTTTTGCAAAGGATTGTGCTAAATTACCTAGTTCATCAAATTTTGGGATATGTTAATAACTTTTTTCCAAAAATTTTGGATTTTTAGAAGTGGTAATCTTTAAAATCTTTGATAAAATTCCTTCATTAATCTTTCTAGCAAAATCTTCTGATGAAGTTTTCTGATAAAATTCCCTGATGAAGTTTTCTGATAGATTTTCTGATGAAAGTTCCATGCAAAAATCTTTATCATTATATGGAATAGGGTATAGCTTTACTAACTCTTTAAATCTCCTCGTTTATGTCTCGAGGTTAATTCCTTTTGTCATTAGAAAGCGGAGTTCTTCTTTCATATTCTCGAAAATATTTCAAATTTAATCAAGCGATCTTATGTAATTCTTTTATCTCAATGGCTGAGCATAAAGAATTTACCAAGATAATTGACAGAGTGCAATCTTTTTATAGCAAGCTTCATTTTATAATCTCAAATACGATTACTACGATAAAAACTGAGTTGGCTTTTTCAATTCAACGAGTGATACTAATAGCATCTTTTCTTCCTTGGATATCAAAAACTAACTAGTCATCGAGTCTTCTTCCGGATATCAAAAACTAACCATATGAATGAAAACATTACACCAAATTTTAGTTGGCTTGCACCGAATACAAAAAGATACCAATCCATTTGGTCATTTGCAAGATAAGAATTTTTTTTTACATAATTCAATACAAATAAAACTTTCTTCAAATTCATCATCCACTTGTAATACATACTATGAGGTCAAATATACAAGAGTGTTGGGTTGGAGCAATGAGGTTGACTTTCAAATCTGTGGGTTCAGGAAAGAAGGTTTAGGCAATAGCTAACACTTCTTTTTCCAATATTTCAATAACTAAACAACTACATTTTATGGAAACAATCTCATTTCCATGTCATCTGCCTTCACCGACTGCCCTGAACAACACCAAACCACCAAAAAATAATACTGTTTCTTTTTTAAGCACATCATTGAGTGGTCTAGCTAATCGAATAAAAAAATGAACAATTGTAGGGTTTTTATAAGGTTATTGTTTAATTGCATCTTCCTAGTAACTTAAACACACGTAAACCACTTTACTACTAACACGATTCCAACATCAATCTACTTGTCGATATACAACACCCCTTACTTAAAATATTTAAAATATAGTAGAATATTCAACTGGTCGCTATACACCAATCTTCATATGAAATATTTTGTTTTTTTTAACTTTTGAGGTCCATATTTTATATATATATATATATATATAGCAAAATGAAGTACGAATACGAAGGGGCATGCTACCTGACTATGACCATCCTAATCTATCATATCTTGATACTTATTTTGAAAAAACCTAAAAGAGATAAGACATGCCATGAAATGAATCCAACCACCAATCTCACAAGCAAAAGACAAAGAATAAGAAAATGTAAAACCTAATATCCAGATGGGTTTAAATGTTGGTGCTAACAGCTGGAACTAAGAAAATTGACCAGCCCAAGACTTTCTACATAATTTTATAGCCAAGTTTTGTATACAGTTATGCACTTGAGAAAATGCTGAGAAGATCGAGTGTGGGACAGTATGGCCTATGGCCTGAGAACAAAATGCCATTATTGGAGTCAAAAGTATTTGAATAATCTGATTATTCAAAAGCCTTTATACTAAAATTTTGTTACCTTGTAATGATGGAAGGATCATTCTTAGGTCATCTTCCACGCGTTCCATATAGAGGGTGCAGCACAATGAGCAAGTGGTATGCTTTATAACCTTCTCAGACTACGTACTGCACAACCGGCTCAAAGGTTTGAGTTCCAAGGTGGTTTGATTCAAGCATGGGATGAAAATGATGAACAATTATCAACTTCTTTATTCGCAGTCCATATTTGAATAGTTGATTCATTAACAGTCTTTTTTCGCAAGATAATACCCATATATGATACTGAGCGATATCTAATTTCTATGTTTGAGCTTGTCATCACAAAAAAGTTGCATTTTTGTCCAGGATCATAAACAAATCACCTCTCTATACAAAAATGATATAAAAAAATACTCTTGCCAATTTTTTTATCCATGTATTTCCAATCAGTGATGATCAATACTCAGGTTATTGATCAATACTCAGGTTATTTGTCCAAAAATGAATCAGTGATGATCAATACCCTAGTATCTGGTGGGTTTCTTGGTACACGTGATGCACGGCCGCACATTGGCACTACTGATCAACAAAAAAAATATGGTACATATTATAAGATTACATGGCATGAATATCCCCTATAGCTAATGCACCGAGTAATACATATGTAGTGTATATAAAAATCAGGCATAAATTAGTTTAACCATCGTCGACCTCACCAAAGCCATAAAACCTCCTTCACGGACTCAATGACACTTGGTCTCACAGCTTATGTGATGGGTTCGCCCGTAGGTTTCTCCGTGTGGTAGATAGATGTAGTGTCAAATTGACAGTTGACTCATTCTATGGTAGCACTAATTAAATAAATTTAAAGCCACAGCTTACCAAAGCCACATGTTCAATCAGAATGATGTTGCAAGTTAGCATAAAATTTAACATCATTGGATGTAATCAGGATGGAAAAAAATCATATTTTACTGGGGTGAGTCCCCTTTACCCAAAATAACTTATGAAAATTGACGTTCCTTGGGCAAATTATGAAATCATGGTAAAAATGTTCATGTTATCTGTTAACTGAAATAGCTTATATCAAATATACAAAATTTGGTCACATAATTAAGATTAACAATGATATAGAAATTACCCTGCCCTTTTCCAATGAGTGACTATAAATATTGAAAATCACATAACATCCTAAACATAAAACTAACATATCGGTTTAATAAAAAACTAAATTATGTGTAAGGCTTAACCTATTGGAACTAATGGGTGTTCGGGATTAATCAACAAATAGAGTGTTAAAAAACAAAATTCGTAGGCTAAACAACATAAAAAAGAGGATCACCTTGAACATGTGCAGAACTTTATTCAGGAATTTTAGTGTTAGCATTTCGAAAATTTGCATGCATATTAGTAGCAGAGATGCTTGACTTTCTGTGTGAAAGCTTCCCTCTCACATTTAATTAAAATGACAGTGTTGGTTGCTTGTTTCTGGAGGACACCGTCGTGATATACCATGGCCATATGTGCCAGAATGACATTGATGATTAAAATCAACAATGACAATGTACGTTGTCGAATCACCTGTGTTAACCAACAAAAAGCGTAAAAAAGTAGAAAAGCATATTAAACAACATCAAAATGACAATCACCGTGAACATGTGCAGAGCCTGATTCAGGGACTTCAGTGTTGGCATGATCAGGATATACCAGGCTGTACGATGATGCCAAATGAAGGTCCACATGTTGGCAATACTGGAAGTAACCAAACATTCAAATGAAAAGCATACTTTAAGACGAACATTCAATTACAAAGCACCAAAAAAAACATCATTTTCAATTTAAACCAAGTGCTGTTACATGAACAACATCATTGGTAAATTAAATAACTAAGCAAAAGTGTTTACCTATGTTTTGCATAAAACTTGGTTGACCAATCTCAGAAGAAGTTCCGCCTGCCAAATTTGTCTGCCAAGGTGTTTGCAGAACTTTGGAGACGTGCCTTATAACCAAGGTTTCTTATATCCTTTGTCTAATCATAAAAAAAGAAAGATAGAACAGGACAACCCTAACTAGATCTGCACGATTGCTAGCATTTAGACTTCCAAAATGGCTAGACCATAAAGTCGCATATTTTGCATAAAAAGGATTAGACAGTGGGTATATAGATGATCGTTGTAAGAGGGTGTTTGTATGGCTACTATGACAAACATCAACCTAACATAAAACTGTAGATAGTATTAGAATCTTGAGGTCCATATTGTGTTTATAAAAAACAAACATTTTTAAATATAGTAGAAAATATAGCAAAAATGAAATATAGATATGAAGCAAAATATAGGGGCATTTTAGATATTCATACTTCTTACTGCGTTTTAGAATATTGACGTTGCTACTGCGTTTTAGCGTTGATGGTGAATAAACGGACCTCTTACTATTGCAATAAAAGATAAAATTCAAAATCCAATACCCCTTTCTGTTGTAGAAGGGGTGTTTGGATCCTGGTTTAACAACAACCAAACAACCCTTTTGTAGAAGGGGTGTTTGGTTCCTGTTTTAGCAGCAGCCAAACAACCTTTTTTGCAACAGAAAGCGTGTTTTAGAGTTCGGATCCAGCGTAAGGGTGAGGAAAAAAATGCAAACCCAAGTTGCACAACCATCTGTACATACAGTATCATAACACAAAATGTGCATTTAAGAGACAAAAGAAAATAAAAAGTTGTAGAAAAACAAATTAAACCATAGCCTCTACTGTGAATAAACATACCGTTGACTAATTCAAAACCTATTGTCATAGAATTTAAAGATCTTATGTATAAAACTGCAGGGTTTCAAATTTGTATGCGAACTCTTTTAAAGTCAGATATTTTATTTAAAACTTCATAGCTAATAAGAAATTGGAGGTACGACTACTAAATCATCTCCAGTTTAAGGTGTCGATAAAAGTATATGCATATAACATATATACATGATTCTAAAATCTTAATAAGATTTTTAAAAAAGCCCAAACCAAAACAATCGAAGCAATTGTATAATTAAGATGCTTATTCTATATTGAACCAAAACACAGACCGAGGACCGGATCAAAATCTTCAATCAAAGAACATTGTACATTTCTAGAGTAGAAGAAAACTTATAGGGATTCTTGTGGTCGTCCCCATCTGCGCTATCCACTGTCACGATTTTGCTTTGGTTTCTATATGTCTACCCAGTTAAGAAGCTTATGAATTATGAAATATACAATTAACTAACCTTGGATCATGACTTGGTCAAATAAACATGACCAATCTAATTTCTTCATACCACAAATAATCAAGTATCCCTTTTTATGTTTATGGACAGACAATGTAATTAAGAACCACTGGAATAGTTCTATAAGAAAGAAACTGGATACCTATAAGACATCAAGCCTGTTTGAATAGTTCTAATGACTGTCATTTGGCGTCATTCAGTCAACTCCTACCGCTTCATCTAGGATACAAAAATGTAGTGAAGATGAATGCAATCAAGCTTCAACTTCGGTAAGATGCTCACAGTCCAATCATGACATTGGGGAAGAGGCTATGGTAGCATACACTAAAGATAAAAAAGACCAACAGGCTGACATGTTAGGAGCCTTTGTTGATGATGATAAAACCCATCCAATAGAGGATTAACAAACTGAGAACAAACTTGGCAGTGACTTGGATGACCTTTCTATAATTCTTATATAAAACTATTCACATGACCCTGATGAAGTGATGAACCTTGTAAAAATAGATGTAAAAAAAGATGGTATAATACTTCAAACCTCTGCGTAAACCTTAAAATTTCCATTTTCCATATTTGCGTTGACACCTATCTGAGAATTCAAAGCCTAGAAGAGCAAAAAAATATAGATTCCAGACGACGTATATCAATGTAATTCTAGCATTAAACTTTGATCATAAAACTATATGTTGCAATTTTAACACAAAATGCCACAAAGAACCGTAAACTTTTGCTAGTGCTCGTGAATTCATCCTTACACAAAGCAAAATGTTATAGGTGAAATTGAAATCATACTTATATATGGGTTCAACCTATAGATATTGTAAAACATCAAACAAATAATCAAGCTCGTATATGAAAACAATGTTCTTTAATGAGGTGATGGCTCACCTAACAAATCAAATGTGATACCGCTTGCCAATTTTTCATTATCTAGTTTGTAAGTCACCCTGGACTGGAAAAAAGAATACGATAGCCAAACAATCACAAGTAGTTGCCATGAAAATTACTTTGCGAAAGGAATGCCTAAATAAAGTCAACTTAAACAAATCACTAACAGTTTAGAACACAAATATGTGACTCAAGGTAGCTTTTGAAACAGTGACATGAGGTGTAGGTTTTTTTAAATGAGTAGTCAATTTTTGAAATACCATTGGAACTAACGGACTTAAACAGTGGCATGTGTGATCTGTTTTTTCTAATTTAAGACTGTTGGAGTGTTCGGCATTGTAATTATAAGGTTATTGATTATCTGATACGAAGGAGACAATCAGCTGTAACCTGCCTTATGCTTTAAACAAACAAATGAGCGATCCAGTTTCAGCAGACATAAATACTCAAAACTATGAAACTGATAACCCATTATTATCGGCTTTAGTTATTACCTTAATTATTTCTTTTATGTAGGTGTCAATTAAAAATTAGCGGAGGAAGCAATTGAAGGGCATAATTCCTTAGTTGATGATTCAAAGCCGAATCTGAGCGCTTTGCATTGGGATAAGGTGAAGGCTGCTTCAGATAGATCTGCCCTATAGATGATGACCCAAGTGATGAATTCTTTCTGAATCTAATATTGTATCAGCACCAGTAACGAATCCAGTAGCTGATGACCGCTGGAAAGAAAGGTAAATCAATACAAAACTTATTTGATTTGATTTTTATACTAATTCCATAATTGTGTTCACCTTTTAGGGGATCTCATCTCAAGAACTCTGGATTCTAAAGCTCGAAAGTGATAGTTTATAAAGCTCATAACAATTATACAAAAGCCTAAACAAGATCAAAGCACATATAGCGGAAGCGATTTAACAAGATCATAATAATAAAACAATTAAAAATTAATCGAATTAGGGTTACATACCTTTATCCTAGCGAAGATCCACAAGATAACGGAACAATCACCAATTAGGGTTTATGACGAACACCAACAAGATATAGTCTAAAGTAAGACTATATTACGTTCTTGTACACACGTAATACAACGAGCTAATCGTGATTCTAGTACGAACAAACCGAGCTTCTACGCTTGTAGAATATCTACCCAACAACCCTAGAGAGGGGCTAGGACTAGATAATTAGCTAAATCAAAAACCAAAGAAAACCCTAGGTGGGGTTTGGCTTGCGATCGCAGAAGAAGAGAAAGAGGGAAGGGACAAAAATTAATGAAGGCCATAGGGTGTTTATATAGGCTTGGCAAATCTTATTCTCCAAGTAATAAACTAATTAGGAAAGAAAAACTTTCCCTTTGCCCCCCCCCCCCCCCTTGTAGCCGACGGTCAACAAACACCCAAGGGGTGTTTCCGTAACTTTGTTTTCTTCTTTTCTCTTCTATTGATTCCATAACGTCGTTTATACTTAACTCTTAATTACTTAACAAATTTAGTTAGGCTTCGGTTTAATTTAATAAATATAATAAATATATTTAATAAATAAAATTAACCCTTTATGTAATGTGTGCAATCCCGTAATACCGACTTCGATCCTATCACACGACTATTAATTTTATGTCCATACACTTTCAACTCCCACTTGGACAAAATTCAAATATCATGATCACATTGACTAGCGTCTGGTTACACTAGCAATGTCACTAGTACAACTCGGGTAAGGTCTCCTGGATAAAAACCTTTTAATGATTCATTATTATTATTATCCTTTCATTTCAAATACAACGTTAATATGATATGGATCTCAGTCATTCCTTTCATTAACCATTCTGTTTCTCGTTTACGGATATAGCAAGATTAACAAAACACATTTGGCTGTGGCCACACAAACATCTTACTACTCCCCCGAGGGGCTCAGCAGTATTATACTTCAAAATAATTTGAAGGAAACAAATCCCATTTTGACTACAAGTAAAACAGATGAACTTTGCAATACTTCTGAAAATAACCCTTATGTTGGAAATACGTTTTTACGTATTTAGGAAGATTCGGTCACTCCGACAATATATTAAGTAGTAGCTCGTAGTCTAGATATCTTTATTAAACAAACATGGCCAAGCCTAGCCTACAACATGTGTAGGTCGGCCAATATTGTAAGCCCAAGCCCATCACAAGGCTTGGGTATATAAACCCTCTCCTTTGATGGAGAGGGTGGTGATTTCATTTTAATTTACACATAGTTCTTAAACTTTCTCTCTCTAGAAGTGTGAAATCATCTCTCTTTCTCTCTCTAAAACATAAGCAAGATTTACATATCTCACAAATGGTATCAAGAGCCATCGGATGATTGTATTGTTCATGTGTTTGTGTTCTTGATTCATACGCCTATTTTGATCCATTTTACACGAACCAATTTTTTTTGTGTTTTTTATGGTTTTTTCTTGATACAAATCCTCTACATAGTTGTGGTAGAGATTTGGTATAGTTACTTTGGCTAAAAACACAAATTTTGGGTGTTTTGGTCATTTTTTGGCTTAAAATCTCGAATTTGTTGAGTTTTGTCCGAGAAAAGTGGGATATATTCCGATCACGGTCATCGGAAAAGGGTTTAAAGGATTCAAAAAGTTATCCCGATCAGTGTCATCGGGAAAGGGTTTAAGGATTTCGATCACATTCTGACGAAGGGATTCCGATTGCATTTCGATTTGAGTATTCCGATTTAAGTATTCCGATTTGAGTATTCCGATTTGGGTATTCCGATTTGGTACATTCCGGTAAGGGACATTCCGATTTGGTACATTCCGATTTGGTATATTCCGATTTGGGACATTCCGATTTGGGACATTCCGATCTGCGACATTCCGATTAGGGACATTCCGACAAGGGTTTTCCGATTAGGGACATTCCGATCAAGGGTATTCCGATTAGGGACATTCCGATCAAGGGTATTCCGATAGGGTTTATTCCGACGGCTTTCCGACTGATATTCTAATAGCTTTCCGATCCTTTATTCCGATCAACATTCCGACAATCCAAAAATTATTCCTTAAAAAATTTCGACTTGGAATTTTTGGTTTATCGAGAACATAATTTAGGGGATTTCAACATTATTTCTCGGCTTTAACACACTACAACAAACACATTTACTTTCTCTCATTGTTCGATCAATATTTGT
This sequence comes from Glebionis coronaria, assembly GCA_025667525.1. Classification (NCBI taxonomy): domain Eukaryota; kingdom Viridiplantae; phylum Streptophyta; class Magnoliopsida; order Asterales; family Asteraceae; genus Glebionis; species Glebionis coronaria. Next base: position 325,756,733 of record CM046877.1, read on the forward strand.
AAATCTTAACTTATCGAAATGGAGTACACATCTCTTACGGATAAGTCCATCTTCTCGGGTACGGATAATCGTCCACCAATGTTGGAGAAGTCTATGCACGAGGATTGGACTTCCCGAATGGAACTTTACATGTTGAACAAAGAGAATGGACATCTCATTTAGGAATTGGTGCTCGATAGACCATTAGATTATGGTACAGTGACGGAAGGTACAACTACTCGTCCTCGCACAACGGGTGAATTGACTGGAGATATGAAGATTCAAGACAAATGTGATAAGTATGTTACAAACATCATTCTCCAAGCCCTTCCTCCAGATGTCTACAAACTCGTCAGCAAACATAAAGTTGCCAAAGAGTTATGGGATAGAATTCCTGTTCTAAGGCAAAGTACCTCGTTAACTAAACAAGAACGAGAGTGTAAGCTTTATGATACTTTTGATATGTTTGCCTATGTTCCTAGGGAAACTCTCAATGACTACTATTTGAGATTTACCCTATTGCTGAATGAGCTCAATATCTATGGCATGACAATTCCTACGTTTCAATTGAACACCAAGTATTTGAACACTCTTCCTTCAGAATGGAAAAAGTACGTGACGGGTGTTAAATTGGCTAAGGACTTGCATAACACCAATGTGGATCAACTTCAAGCTTTTCTTCAACAACACGAATGCCATGTGATCGAGGCTCGGTTGTCTAAACCTCAAGTTCATGATCCACTTGCCATGTATGCTTCTCAACAAAACATGGCTTATACTTATCAACAACCATCATACTTGCAGCAGCCACCACCACACACCTATCAGCAACCACAACAACCATCTTATCAACCACCAATGATGCCACAGCAAGCATTTCAACAAAGTGTTCATCAACAATCTTTTCCACAGCAACCACCATATCAGACATCACCATCACAAGCCAACACTTCTCCAATGGGCTATACTCCTCAGCAAGGATATTTTCCAATAGAAGCACAACCAGCACAAGCTTTATACTCTAATGAACTTCCACCTATCCAAGCACCGGTCTTTACTCCAAATGATACGCCAGCTGATGTTCTAAACCATCTCACTGCCTACTTGTCAAAACTTGTTGCTACTAGAGGATTTCCACCAACAAACAATCAGCTCCACACCTCTTCAAATCCTCGACAACAAGCTACTGTTCAAGATGGTCATGTAACAGTGCAACCGATTCAGGGAAGGCAAAATTCATATGGACGTCCTACAAGGACTGTGAATGCTCAAGCTGTGAATTCTCAAGCTAATGGAAATGGAAGCCCCATTAGTCCTCAAAAGGTTGTGACTTGCTACAACTGTCGATGACAAGGTCATATGGCTAGGCAATGCACTCAGTCGAAAAGGAGAAGGGATGAAGCGTGGTTTCGTGAGAAAATGTATTTGGTTGATGCTCATTCTAAGGGAAAGATTTTGGATTCAGAGGAGTTAGCATTTATTGCAGACCCAGGGGCAACAGATACTGAAGGCATTGCAGTCGTTTCCACTTCTAATGTAGCTTATCAAGCAGATGATCTTGACGCATATGATTCCGATTGTGATGACATTCACTCTGCCCAAGTTGCTCTCGTTGCTAATATCTCTCACTACGATTCTGATGTCATCAGTGAGGTACCCACCACAACCAATCTTGGTAATGATGATAACCCACATCAAGTTGGGCATGAAAATGACAACCTCGAACAGCATTCGGGAACTAGTAAGTCAAATGATGTGGTACCTAATCCTACACATTTGAGTGAACCTCAACCAAACGCAACGACGTGTATGGAATCTTATGCTCAACATGATTTGGTCATGGTGCCTAAACATATTATTGATCAAATGCATATGGCTCTCAGACAATCCGTAGATATGAATTCCACTCTAACTGCTGAGCTTGCGTTGCATAAAGAAAGTGTCAAAACTTTTGAAATGGTCCCTCAAGCAGAGAAAATAACATGTTCTTAATTTGACCAATTTCGTTTTGAAAAGATTGAACACTTGAAAGAAATAGAATCATTAAAAGCTAATCTCTCCAATGAATTAAAAGCAAAAGAGTCGGTTGTCAATGATTTTCAGAAACTTAAAATGGATTTCGAAACTCTCGAGTCTAAAAAGTTTGAATCAGAAATTAATGCTACCAAACTTTTTAAATTCAAGGAACAACAGCTTTTAAAACAATACGCTTCCACATAAAAGTTTCATCTTTTAACTAAATCATTTAAAGAAATCGAACTTAGGCGTCTTCAAAATTTACCACCTAATCCCGGTTATGCAAAACAAGCTCAGGAATATATTCCCGGTCTTTATGATATGACCATAATTGGCAAATCGAAAGAAGCACCTTATGTTCGTAGTTCTAAGGAGACACAGTCACTTATGGAAGAAACTCATTCTAAAATGCTTTCAAAATTCCATACGATTGATTATGACAAGTTTAATAAAGATCAACTTTCTAAAAAGACAAGTATACGCTTACAAAAGGAATTAGCTGAACTAACAGTACTTGTGCCCCCAAATTTGTCAAATGAAAACCTTCCTAGTACGTCCCTGACACTCGTCAAAACGGATTTAACGAAGTTACTTCCACCGGTAAGTAAGGCGTCCGTTAATTTAAAAGAGGTACACCAACACTTAGCCGATTTTGACAAGGTCATTTTGGAACGTACGACGGCCACGGCCATAACGGAAGGTGAATGGAACTTTGAGCACACTAGAGCTGCGTTTACTTGAAATAGAACGGGTTTTTCGCCAAAATGATCAGCTTCTGAAACAAGTGATGTCTCATGATATAGTTTTCGTCTGTGTGAATAAAAGTGTTGATAATGATTCTATTGTGCATAATGTTGAATCTGTGGATAATGTGGTAGATAGTATTTGTCACGAATCTGACGCTGAATTTTTAAAGCTTCAAGATTCATATTCTTCGCTTTCAAAACGATTTGATGAGATTCAAACACATTGTATTTCGCTTGAATGCAAGCAACAATTTATTCAAGAAATCTTTGAAACGTCATTCGAAGGTGTTAATATCGATGATGCAAACTTTGAAAAGAATTTTCGATTGAATTTACAATCAAAACAGCGTCAGCCAAGTGACAAAGTTGCTAAATCTTTGCCGATAGACATAGAGAAATCTAAGGAGTTTAACTGTGTGAACGTACTTGAGGCCACTGAGAATTTTAAACTTGATCTAGATAATCGAGTTTCCAAGATTTTGTCCAAAGTAGATAACTTAAAACAGAAAGATACACGACTCTTCGATTCAGTAAAGCCCGTATGTGCTCATACCACTACACAGAATCAATCATTGATTGAACAATTGAATCGAAAGTCGGTTGAAATATCTGATTTGAGGGAACAAATTTGTGATAAAAATCTGGCCTTGGCTGAGTTAAAGGAAACACTTCGTACTCTAAAAGGTAAGAATGTTGTGGATAACGCAGCCACTGTCTCAGCATCGTCCTCTAGTGCAATCAAAAGGAACCTTATAGCCGTCACACCATTTAATAAGGGCCCTATGACTAAACCATCTTAAACTTTGGTCACTAAAGATAAGGCAGAATCAAAATCAGCTTCTAATATTCCCGTGTTGCCTTCTACAGGAGTAAGCACCACTACTAAGGCTCAAAGATCTAAGCTTAAAAGAAACAAGAAGAATGATAGGATCTTGCCTCCATCTAGTAGTACAGTGAAGAAGAAAGTAGAAGCCCACCCTAGGAATGTTATTTCTGTTTTGAATAAAAAGAATCATGTAGCTAAACCTAAAGGCTCTGCGGTTGTGCAGCGTTCTAAGCCTACTGTGAATTCTAATTTGAAATGTTGGAATTGCAATGAATGTATGTTTTCTAGTCGTCATGATTCTTGCCTTATTGACCATGTGAATGAGATGAATGCCCGGAAAAATGGATTAGAATGGAAACCGACTGGGAAAGTGTTAACCCAAGTTGGTTGGTTGTGGCGACCCACTGGTAGAACTTTCACTATAGTAGGAAATATGTGCCCTTTAACTAGGATCAGTCCCACTAAAGTGAAGAAAGCGTGCCCTTTAACTAGGAGTACCAAGGCAACCAAAACACAAACGTGTCCTTTAACTAGGAACACCGACACTACTGAAGGAATTAAGTGCCCTTTAAATAGGTCTACTCCCACTATAGTGCCCGCGAATAATCCAAAACCTAAGAAAGTTGGAACAGTAAAACCTGTTAGTGCTAAAACTCACATTAGAAAACACAGGAAATCTAAGGGTCACAAACATGTTAGCAATTCTGATAATCTTATATCTGTATCTGCTAACACTCAGGAACCAATAGTTTCCAATGCATTATCTACTGTTGTTATTGAAAACAGGTGGTCCAAATTGTTCTCTGGTATTTGGACTCTGGTTACTCCAAGCATATGACCAGAGATCGCTCTCAGCTCAGAAATTTCGTCAACAAGTTTCTTGGTACGGTTCGATTTGGTAATGATCATATCGCAAAGATAATGGGTTACGGTGAATATCATATTGGGAATGTTATAATTTCAAGAGTGTATTATGTGGAAGGTCTCGGTCATAACTTATTTTCTGTGGGACAATTTTGTGATGCAAACCTAGAATTTGCTTTTCGAGAGCATGCCTGCTTCATTCGTAATTTGGAAGGGGTTGATTTATTGAAAGGTACTCGAGGGAATAATTTGTATACTTTGTCTCTACAAGACATGATGGCCGCTTCTCCCGTATGTCTTCTCTCCAAAGCATCAAAGACTAAGTCATGGTTATGGCATCGACGGTTATCTCATCTTAACTTTGACGCTATTAATCACTTGGCGAAAAACGAACTTGTTCGTGGTCTTCCTAAACTTTCATTTCACAAGGATCATTTGTGTTTCGCGAGTACAATGGGGAAAAGCACTAAGAAATCATACAAACCCAAGACTGAAGACACCAACCAGGAGAAACTTTATTTGTTGCATATGGATCTTTGTGGGCCAATGCGTGTTGAAAGTCTTAGTGGCAAAAAGTACATCCTCGTAATTGTCGATGATTACTCTCGGTTTACATGGGTGAAATTTCTTACAACAAAAAATGAGGCACCTAAATTCATCATCGGATTTCTCAAGATGATTCAAGTGCGTCTCAACACTACTGTCTGACTCATTCGTACAGATAATGGAACCGAATTTGTGAATCAAATCTTGCGTGATTATTATGAAGAAGTTGGCATATCTCATGAAACATCCGTTCCCCGCACTCCACAACAAAACAGTGTCGTTGAAAGGCGAAATCGCACACTTATGGAAGCTGCTCGAACGATGTTAATTTACGTAAAGGATCCATTGTTCATATGGGCAGAAGCAGTATCTACAGCAGTATACACCCAAAACCGGTCACTAATTCGAAAATGCCATGGTAAAACACCTTATGAGCTTCTACATTGAAAAGTTCCAGATTTATCATATCTTCATGTATTTGGTTCTATTTGCTATCCAAATAATGATGGTGACAATTTGGGAAAACTTCAACCAAAGGCTGATATTAGTATTTTCATTGGTTACGCACCCGCAAAGAAGGCATACCCGAATCTACAATCGTAAGTCTCGTAAGATCCTAGAAACTATGAATGTTGATTTTGATGAGCTGACAGCAATGGCTTCTGAGCAAAGCAGCTCTGAACCCGCACTTCATGAAATGGGACCCAATAACATTAGTTCTAGTCTTGTCCCAAACAACCCTACTTCATCATCATTTAGGAATGAATGGGATACGTTGTTTCAACCGTTCTTTGATGAATTCTTTACTCCTCCAAGTATTGTTGCTCTAGAACCTGAGGTAATAGCTCCGGTAACCGAAGTTGTCGCTCCAGCAACCGAAGCACAATCAGATATGTCTACACCTACAATTGGTCAAGATATACCTTCAACAAGTAATTCACAACCTACACCCGAATCAACTACCCATGTCATGCCTATTGATGATGAAGAGGATGATGATGATGACGATTTGGAATTCGCTCAAATGCGTGAACTTCCATTCTTTGGTGTACCAATTCCCGACCCTAATCAAGCCGGGTCGTCTACCTCAGAGGAAGCTCCTTCTACAGTTTACTCCAATCCATGGATTCGTGAACATGACAGCAAGTGGACAAAGGATCATCCTATAGATTCTATTATTGGTGACCCTAATCTTCCGGTATCCACATGAAGTTAGTTACAAGAAAATGCAATGTTTTGTCATTTTGATGCTTTTCTCACTGAAGTTGAACCTAAGACATGGCAAGAAGCTTTTACTCAATCCTGTTGGATAGAAGCTATGCAAGAAGAACTTAATAAATTTATACGTCTTGAAGTATGGGAACTTTTCCCATGCCCGGATCAAGTGCAGTTAGTCACTTTGAAATGGGTTTACAAGGTGAAACTCGATGAGTTAGGCGGAATATTGAAGAACAAAGCTCGACTAGTAGCTCGTGGATACAAGCAATTATTGGGCATCGACTTTATGGAATCCTTTGCACCAGTTTCCCGTTTGGAAGCTATTAGACTATTCCTCACTTATGCAGCCCACATGAATATGATCGTCTATCAGATGGATGTGAAGACGACATTTCTTAATGGTGAAATCAAGGAAGAGGTCTATGTTCAACAGCCGGATGGTTTTGTGAATCCTAATTATCCTAATCATGTGTGCAAGCTTAAGAAGGCTCTCTATGGGTTGAAGCAAGCTCCTCGCGCATGGTATGATCGATTGTCACAATTCCTCATTACGCAAGGCTTCGCAAAAGGCAAGGTGGATCCCACGCTGTTCATTCAGAAACGAGGTAAAGATATGATTATGGTACAAATATATGTTGATGATATTATATTTGTAGCCTCGACCCAAACCTTATCCGACGAGTTTGGGAAAATCATGTCTTCCAAGTTTAAGATGTCAATGATAGGCAAGGTATCATTCTTCTTAGGACTTCAGATATCTCAGAGTCCCAGAGGCATCTTTATCAATCAATCCAAGTATGCCCTTGAATCACTTAAGAAGTATAAGAGGGCATCTTGCGACCCCGTGGATACTCCAATGGTGGAACGAACTAAGCTTGATGTATATCCACATGGAGTTGCCGTTGATCCGACACTTTATCGTAGAATGATCGGTACTCTTCTATATATCACAGCCAGTCGACCTGATCTTCAGTTTGGTATATGTATGTGTGCTCGGTATCAAACTCGACCTACTGAGATACACTTAGCTACTGTTAAACGGATCTTTCGATATCTTAAAGGAACCATTAATCGAGGACTTTGGTATTCAAAGGACTCTTCGATTGCACTAATGGCATATGCAGATGCGGATCACGCGGGTTGTCAAGATACAAGGCGTAGCACGAGTGGAACTTTGCAACTACTAGGAGATCGACTAATCAGTTGGGCATCAAAAAGGCAGAAAAGCGCTGCAATTTCAAGTACGGAAGCAGAATACATAGCTATGTCCGGTTATTGTGCTCAAATTCTTTGGATGAGATCGCAATTAACCGACTATGGTCTAGGTTCAACAAAATTCCGATGTACTGCGACAACAAAAGTGCAATTGCCTTACGCTGCAACAATGTTCAATTCTCCCGGTCGAAGCATATTGACATTCGCTACCATTTCATCAAGGAGCTAGTGGAAAATGGAGTAATCGAGCTTTACTTTGTCCGATCTGAGTATCAATTGGCGGATATTTTCACGAAAGCTTTAGATCATGCTCGAATGAAATTTTTGACCGACAAGCTAGGAATGAGAACTTTCTCGCCTGAGACTTTAAAGGAACTGGCAGATGAAGCGAAAGAATAGTGGTGGTAAACTATTCTCTGTATCCTTGGTGATCATTTGTATATATTGTTTATATCTTTATCCACAAAAGCAAAATATAAAAATATAAAACCATATAAAAACCATAAAAATTGAAGAATTCATAAAAATCCAAAAAATATTTTTCCTTTATTTTTCAAAGGCATGTCTTTTGGTACGATAATATTTACAGCCTTAGAAATGTTGATTAATATTGACACGGCGCCATAAATAGAGTTCGTACAAAAGTTATAAATATTTCATAAAACATGCCTAAATGGCTTGTAGTTATTTCTGACTGCAACCCGGTTTTCATATTAAAGTCAAGTATTTCTTATGAAAGCTTTGGCTCACAACGGGAATTAATTTTCTCGGGCAAGGTTTACTTTAAAACCTTGTAAGGGATCAAGTTTACTTTATAACTTGGTCTAACACAAATCTATGTACGCTTCAGTGCATTTATTTATTAAAACAAGAGAAGTCTTGTTTTTATGAAGCTATCATCTCTACAACCATAGCAATCTACAATTGGTATCTACATACTCGACGATGTGACTACTCAACCGACGACTACAGCTCTTTCAATAGAACACGGGTCAACAATTGAGGGGGAGAAATTGTCAAGCATTCAGAATCTTCGTTATCGAACGTGCCAAGTTCACAAGTTGGTGTCAAGACAACAACACCAATCGTACATGTGGTGTCAAGAGATGACTTCAGACGTGACGAGGTGACCAACATATGCTGACAAGAACCATTTGATCTTATCATACGATGTTCTCATCCATCAGGTCCAACCTTGTCAATTTTTTCTAATATGGTGAATATGTGATCATGTTACAAATCGGTATCATTTCTCACAAGTTGATCTCATGAAGATTAAACGGACTTTCATTTTTCTTCCCAAAACCTTTGTTAAAACTTCATCAAATCAACTGATATTAAAAACATCGATTGGGTTAATATTTTTAATATGGGGGAGAAAATGTGATTTAATATGGGAAAGGATTTATCAAAAATGGTTTTTACTTAATGTGCTGGCTCAAACCGACATGTACGAAATGTTTTCGGATATCGTGGCACATGTTAAGGGGGAGCAAAATAGATTTACACTTCAAAATGGATTTCATGGTGACATACACTTACCGAAAACATCTCTATTCATGACGATGAAGATTGTGGTGACATAAGGATGGTAGGATAGGTTAAAGTCCAATGATTCCTCTAGAACCAAAGGGATCTTCCCAAGGACATTCCATAGCTAGAAATAGTAGTCCTTAGGAAAGATGGAAAAAGATTGTGAACGTAGCTGAATGCCGACCAAGTACTTAAGTTAGAACTGGAACAATCACAACAAGGTGCTAGTTATGACGTATTGGTAAGCATTGAAGGGGTTGAAGAATGAAAAAGAATTGTAAAGATAAAGGGTGTAAAGAAAGAAGCCCTCCTTACAACCTTAGGCAGAAACTGAGTCAATACATATGCTATTGAGATCATTTTTAATGATTCTTGATATTGAAGATAGACATCATGGACCCAGTGATGCAATGAACAACCCATCCCAGCTAACTCAGATATCTCTCAAAAGGTATTTGTTTTAATCACACGGAGACAACACGTTATCTATCGATTTATTCACTTCGAATAAATTGGTATTGAAATGGTGGCACTCCTCTCCAGCCTCCAATCACTAAAATCCAAAATGCACGATCGAGTCTAGAGCCATTTTAGATCATCGAATATCTCATTAGGACACATTTTCATATTTCCTTGCTTCTTCACACACTGTGAAAAGTAAGAAAGATCTTAAGAGTCCTACGCAAAATCTTCATGATCTTGCATGAACATCCGAGTAATACGAAAGTACTTACAATGAAGATGGAAATCCTTCTTGAGCGAATATCAAAAAGCTCATGGTAGGTGACTTGTGCGATTCTTTATGAATCAAACTTGTGATAACTGGAAAGCAACAGTGGTTTAATTCTTAGCTGAACTTAAACACGTTCCAGGCCTCTACGTAATATCTAAGTGATCTTGCCAGAACACTCAGAGTGATACCGTAGTGTTCACAATGATGAATGTAAATCCTTCTAGTGTTAACCTTAAACAGCACTTGGTAGGTAACTTGCAAGATTCAATATGAATCAAGCTCGTGACAACTGGAAAGCAACGATGGTGCGATTCTTTAATGAATCAAACTTGTTCCAGGAATCAGAGTTGACGACTTCAATCATGCGGATAATTTTATCCAAATGATTCACTCTTTACGTTCGCAGTCAGCTTTGGATGGTCGAGTAAAGAGAACGGGTTTACCCGCGAAATCTTGTCAACAAGATTTTTAATTAAATCTACCTGCCACAAGTACGATATTTTATATCATCCAACGGTCTTCAACGACCGGAGGTAAAATGCTACCGAATTAGAATGAAATGTTAAAAGCCATTCCGTTCGTGTCTACTTATGTTGCGGCATTTGAAGACGGTGGCGTTGCGGAATCCAAGAAGAAGTCGTCCCCACATGCTTATACTTTATGCACTTAATATTTCATCTAATTATAGAAAGCCTAAAAGTCAAGTCTTCCGTTGTATAGAACTCTGAAGCTTTCAAGAATTACAAAGGTATAAGTATGTGGGACATGAAGTCACGAAGAGGCAAAGAGCACAAGTGAAGGATGCACAAGATCAAGGCAAGAGATTAATGCTAAAGATTGATATCAAAGATCACATCAACATGTTCACCAGAAAAGAAAAAGAAAAGAAAGACGAAGACTACGAGCTCAAGACAAGCATAGTATGCTAGGTTTATTTTATTATTGTAACTTGGGTAACGCCCTTGTTTGGAGTGACCTCCCTTAGGGGGAGATTGTTGGAAATACTTTTTTACGTATTTAGGAAGATTCAGTCACTCTGACAATATATTAAGTAGTAGCTCGTAGTCTAGATATCTTTATTAAACAAACATGGCCAAGCCTAGCCTACAACATGTGTAGGCCGACCCAATATTGTAAGCCCAATCCCATCACAAGGCTTGGGTATATAAACCCTCTCCTTTGATGGAGAGGGTGGTGATTCCATTTTAATTTACACATAGTTCTTAAACTTTCTCTCTCTAGAAGTGTGAAATCATCTCTCTTTCTCTCTCTAAAACATAAGCAAGATTTACATATCTCACACCTTATACCAGTTACGTTTAGCGTTAAGTTAACTTACAGAAATGCACTACATTCAATGCAGTTTTCTGGTATCTCAGGTCTAAGGTTAACTATTTATGATTTACTTAATGACAAAGATCCACAAAGTAAAATCATATAGTTGGGATAAGTCCAATATTTGATTCATCAAATATCATCAAAAATTGACCAATATACTTTCAACTACACTCTGTCACTATCTTGAATTGCCTTAGTTTAATAATATTCCCATATTACTAATCGACAATGGACATTTAGAAATATCATACTATTCATGGATTAAAACATGTAAAATAGGATACAAAATAAAATAACAGAAAAATAAACGAAACTCAATCTTCATTTCATCAATTCAATAATGTCTTAACATCCTTTATCCAAATACTAATCACAGATTTATTGCATGAATTCGCTAGCTAGTTGCAGCACAATAACCTTGGCATGCTTAACTACCTTTGGTCTAGGCAAAGCCTTAGTAAAAGGATCAGCTACGTTATCGTCTGTGTGAACTTTTATCAAATTTATTTCTCGAGCTTCTACTTGTTCTCAAACATAGTGATATCTACGTTTAAAGTGTTTGGAGCCTTTCATGACTCTAGGATCATTGGCGAATATTATTGCCACCGAATTGTCGTAATATATATCAATAGGTTCTTTAATTGAAGGCATCACTCCAAGATCGTCAATAAACTTCCTAATCCAAACAGCTTCCATTGCAGCTTCTGAAGCGGCCTTGTACTCGGATTGAGTCGCATGCATAGCAATGGTTTACTGCTTACTGCTCTTCCAGGCAACCGCTTCTCCATTGATAACAAACACGTAACCCGTCTGAGACTTTGTATCGTCTTTATCACATTGCCAGGACGCATCACAGAATCCTGTAACATTCATTTATGTGTCTGGTTTACCCCCAAATACCAAAAACATATCTTTCGTACTCCTCAAATACTTTAGAATATGCTTAACAACAGTCAAGTGGAGCTTCCCTGGATTCTGTTGGTATCTACTGACCATGTTTTGAGCAAACGCCACATCAGGCCTTGTGCATCTTACAACATACATAATAGATCCTACAGCCGAAGCATAAGGCACCTTCCGCATGTAAGCCACCTCTTCAGGTGTTGATGCATCTAACTCATGACTTAATTCATGCTTAACCTCCATAGGTTGAAAACCTTTCTTAGAGTTATGCATGTTATACTTCTTCAATATCTTATCAATATAAGCATCTTGACTAAGACCAATTAACCGTCTACTCCTAACTCGATAGATTTTAATTTACATAATATACGCAGCATCTCCCAAATCCTTCATAGAAAAACATTTACCAAGATAATCCTTAACCTCCTTAAGTCTTGGAATGGTACTTCCCATGATTAATATGTCATCGACATATAAAATTAGGAACACTACATTACTCCCACTAGCTTTGCGATATACACATGGCTCACAACGATTTTGAATAAATCTGAACTTTTTGATTTCTTCATCAAATCGTTTATTCCATTGACGTGATGCTTGCTTCAAACCATAAATAGATCTTTGAAGTTTGCACACGCGTTTTGGATATTTTGGATAGTTCAAAAATCTATTTTGAGCAATGCAAAAGTTATTGTAATTGAAAACGAGACAAAAGTCTTACAACCCGCGTACAGACAGTTTAATAATTTAATTACATAAATTATTATTGAGAGATACTTGATAAAACGATTTGGTTAAATTGTTTAATATTTCATTTTAATAATGTACGGAGATATTTAATGAGAGGCATTTTTACTAAAACGATACTTATTTTATTAAAGCGATAAATGATAAATAATCGTCATTTAAATGAACGCACACATTATTTATATTTATAAGTCATATAAATACTTCATTTTATTGGGGAAATCATTTTAAGATCAATGACGCAATTTTCGTAAGACGGATCAAATCTTATAAAAAATGAAGGAGCCCCGAACCGTTTATTAACAAATGTATAATAAAAGTTACGCATTAAACCCCTAAAGAATAATTGCACCTTTAGCCCTAAACTATAATAAACATTTCAAATTGTTTTTATAACTTTGAAGTAGTATATATATGTGCCATTAGGGTTTCTTATTCATTTAACCCTAACCCTAGCCTCCACACACACACTAACTCTAAAGTGGCAGCCGCCACTTTTCCGGCGAGTATTCCGGCCACCATAGAATATTTCCACCGCCACCTTTATTTTATAGATCAAGTAGATCTATGCAAATGTTCACCATCCATGCTATCGCCGCCATACAAATAATCACCATCTATATCCCTAGCCGCCGCCACTGGTCACCATTTCGTGGCTTCTAGCCACCAGCCGCCACATGCACCATCACCACCATCTATGTATATTTAACCGCCGTTTGTTATTATATCATAGAGGGTGTTTGTCTCGGATTCATACTCCAGCCGCCACCCTACATCAACCCACCACAGCCAACAGCAAACCCACTTGGTGCTTTGTGACCACAATGTCCAACCACCGTCACCACCATCTATATACTCCAGCCAGCCGCCACATCCTCCAAACAGTGGCCCAGCCGCCACTATTGAGACCACCACAACCCCGTAGCCAACACCTTTTTCGCTGCTATCACCACCAGCAGCCATCCACCCGTCAGCTACCAGCCACCATGCAACCACCACAGTCGTGGCCTTCCTCCACCACAGCCACCATTTCGTGACTTATAGCCACCAATCAGATCCATACGAATATTTTTCTAGATCTATTGGATTTATATTTGTCACCACAAACAAACCTATACCCGACCATCACCATTGTTCGGTTTACATCAGCCCCGAGAGTGTAGATCTGCTGATTTTCTGGAAAAGGGGGCGTTTGGATCTGCTGTTTAACAACAGCATAAGGGGGTGTTTGGTTTCGGGCAGTAAAATACATAAGGGTGCGTTGGGTTGGCCGAAATCCATGCGAAGGTGTTTAGATCTACTGATGGGAGCGACATGCACGACGTTTGGGTCTACGATGTGCAGCTATTAGCTTCGGGGGTGTTTGGATCTGCTGATAGGGGGTGTTTGGGACTGCTGATTAGTTAAAGGGCTGTTAAGGATTAACAGCAGGTTTTAGAGAGCGTTTGGGACTGCTGATGACGACTAGCGCAAGATAGATTACGAGCTTGTAAAGATAGGAGTATGCCTATGTTGTAAATAAACTTGCATGTAGTATTTTTCCCACCGTTAGTTGTAATATTTCCACCGTTAGTTATATATTACCAACTGACCTCTTTATGTTGCCACCGTTAGTGTTATAACTACCAACTTACCACTGCTAGTTATCACATGGACACAGTTGCCACTGTTAGCTCAAAAGTTTCCATTGTTAGCTATACAGTTACCACTGTTAGACTAAACCTAGCCACTGTTTTCATGTTATTCCCACTGTTTTTATAAAGTATCCGCTGTTAGCTTTATTAACCACTGGTTGTATACAAGAACTTTTTTAATAGTTTTAAAATAAAAATATTATATTTTTATCAACATGTTATAAATAAGGATTTAATTAATAATAATTTATTAATCATTTTTGGAATCTAATAAATTATTTAAAAAAATTAATGATTTATTATAAAGACTATAATGTCATACACATTTTATAAACATCAGGAATACACGGAAACAGTGAATAAACAACATGCACACTTAACCATCTTCAGAACTTATATAATTAATTAAATATACTATGATAACAAGAATAAACGTACGACCAGTTAAAATGCATGCATTTATTATTTATGCATATACTGAAACATTCTTAATTACTTAGGTATTCGATGTACTATTGCTTTGTGAATTATATACTTGATCATCCTCGAGTTGTATTATACAGGTGAGTTCATAGCCTCGCATTTTAAATCTTTTTATGATTTTTTTTTACCCGCGAGGGGGAGACATGCTATTAAATAACTATAACATGTTTTGACAATATGACTATAATTTATTTTATAGAACGTAAATTTAACTGTAACCTGTTTTGACAATATGATTGATAACTATTTTGTAGAACGCAAGTTGAACTGTCGTCTTTAATTTCCTTTGCCTATTGTAGAAACTGTTAAATTATTGTAATTTCCCGAATGTTATAAATAGATCTATTTGGGACTGACAATCCCTATCTGGGTGAGTCATGCTCACTGTACCTTGGCCAGGCCAACAGATGTATACCATGTTGGAACTAGGTTGGGTGTCTTTTGGTAGGACACAAGGTTCTCATCTGTTGAGGACTATGGAAAGTTAAGCTTCAGTTTTGAGCAATAGGAGAAATGTAATTACTTTGTAGTTTATAGCTTTGTGCAATAATACTATCTGTGATGTTTGCATTCCTAAACTTTATCTTATAATGTTTAGTACATTAATGAATGGAATAAATGGGAAACTTTTAACTTGTTATTTACACGTTAACGAATGGAATAATTGGAAACTTCGAACTTGATTTTTATATCAAATACTGAACGAAAATATGTAGGACAATTTAAATCCTAAACTATGATTTCACAAAACTCTATGAATTCACCAACTTTATGTTGTTTTAAGCATGTTTTTCTCAGGTTATTAAGCAAGATTATTTGAGCATGAACTGAGCATCATTTAGGAGCATAAAAATGACGGGGGATCTATTTTTCACTCTGATAATTGAAACAAATGATATTCAACAATTTAAATGATTGTACCAAATTAATGTTTATATCAATTGTATTTCAAAAATCATATAATTATGATCTGTGCTTTGTAAGCTATTTTCTCATCGATCCACCACTGTAATACCCGTTCTGGGGGTGTTACAGAGAATGGTATCAGAGCATTAGTTATAGCGAACCAGATAAATTTTTTTAAATAAAATTAGAATAAAAATATTTTTCTTTTAATTAAAAGCTGGACTATAACTTTACAAAAATCTTTTGGGGATTTCTTTTGGGACATACTTAGAGAGCATATAGCATAGAGAGCATGCATAACTATATAATTTAAGTGCGCATTCATTATTCTATGTATTTATAATTGTTGATGGTGTTAGATGCTAACTCGGTACATATTTACGTATTATGACTATTTAATATTTATTATAAATATTAAAATACTCAAAGTATTTAATAAACAAATAAACATGCCATGTTAGTAGAGAGCTTTATATTAAAAATGTTCCATCTCGATATTATGTTTTGACTGAGTGGTTGGGTTTACAATTTAAAGTGCCCACGCTCCTCAAACGTTTATAGAATGACTTCTAAAGTATGATGGCCTAAACAATGCATTGTAACCACGAACAATATAATACATAACAGACCCTTAGAAATATCTTAATGGAAATCTAAACAAAATCTTCGTAAACATTGGAAATCTCACAGAATCTATAGAAATCATTAGAAAATCTAAGGAGATTTTAAATCTCTGAAAATCTAAATAGATCTATTTATTTTACTGAATCTGGAAAAATCTAAATTGATTTCTATAAAAATCTAACTGAATATAATACATCTTGCAAAATCTTGGGAAATTTAAATTCGATTTTATAAAATTTTGAGAAATCTAACCAAATCTTTTGAAAACCTTGGAAATCTTTGGAAATCCTTGGTAAACCTAATTAGATTTTATAAATATTGAAAAATCTAACAAAATGTTGGGGAAAATGTATAATAAACTTGTAAAAACTCAAGATTTGGTGTAACAAGGTTTTAATGAGGGAATATGTGATTAACTATGTACAATGACCGAATAAAAATCATAAAAACATTTTATGTATTTAATTATAGCCGTAGACTATAAACTTTATTGATGGACTTCTGATGAACATGCAAACTTATGATAAATCTAGATCTTATGTATAGACTTTAAAATTTTACTTTTAACCAAGTAATAAACGTAGAATTCATAATGAAAACACATGGAAAACAAATATAGCTTGGGCTATCTGATTCATTTTGATCTTTTAATAAACTTGTAAACTTTTCATAAACCTGGATCTTATTTTTGAACTTGTAAATAAATCGTAAACATATAACAAGCTTAAACCTCATTTTGAACACCAAGATTTAAATATTAGCCGTGGGATATAAGCTCATCTTAAAGCTTATGACTAACATACAAACTTGTAACTAACTTGGATCTTATTTGAAACACACAGAAATAAAAGCATGCCGTTGGTTTTTACTCTCTATTTAGAGATCCTGACTTAATCTTTATAAACCAGTAATAAGCTTGTAAGGTTTCATAAATTTTACACCTAGATAAATGATTAATATTATTAATGGACCAGTAAAGCCCATGCAACAATAGTCCAAAACATGAATAGGCCCAATGGGTCCAATACAATATAACCGTGTATAAGAAAGAACCCATTAGGGCCATTTAGTGCTTTGTGAGCCCACTTAGATAATCTTGAACGATTAATGGACTTAAAATATGCTTAGGCCCATTAGGAAACCCATTAGCTCTTTTGCCACATTTAAATAAACCCACTTAGTGTTCTTATACTTAAATAGAGTTTTTATACCAAATATAACTTATAAAAACTTTTGGACTAAAGATGTAAATTTATGAAACTCATGAACTAAAACCGTGACATTTGAAACTTGTTTTGATAAAACAGTAATTACAAGGACTAATATTGTAAATATTTGAAAGTCTAGGGATTGATAAATGCCATTCGTGACTTATTAAACCTTAAGGACCACTTTTGTATATTATTGAAAGTTAAATTGCCATTTTAAACTCCAAGGACTAATTGTGTAATTAGCCGAAACATTTAGGAACCCTAGGAACTATTTTCGCCACTAAATGAAAGTTATAAAAACTAAATTTTAACTAGATGGACTAATTTGGCCATAACTTGAAAGTGTTACAAGCCCTAAGGACTAAAAGTGTTAAAAATCGGAAAGTGTATATTTCATAAAATATGGAGGGGCTTGTTTTGCCAATAACCAAAAATTTAACAAACCCTAGAGTCTTTTATTTCATTTAATGAATTAAAAACTTGAATAAGTCCTAAATTAAAGAGGACTAGAACGGTCATTTCTCAAACTTGTAATCAAAGGGGTTATTATTTAACTTGCGGAAACTTTGGGGACATTAAATTAAATGTAATAAAGTATTATTATTTTTATAAACTGTTTATATAAATTGAGTATGAAATTTAATGTACGTAGATTATAAAAGAAAAATACAACAATTGTGAGTAAAATATTTTTACTTGAATGATATGATTAATAACAAATTTGAATGGAAGTTATTAATACTTATACAACGATGTATTTAACTAAAATTCAGTAACATAAATGAACTGCCTAAAAACGAGTGGATATCGTAATGAAATCTAAATAAATCCAAAAAATGTTATACTAAGATTTTCGCAGTCTTCATGATTACTTGATACGTCTGTTTAAGCTTTTACGCTGCTTGTTTCTTATACTGTTTGATAACTATTATAATATATCCTTATATTATAAGTTGATTTTACCATTCTGGTTTTATAAACCATTGTACTCAATATTCTAGAACTTAACTGTCACCAGCTTTGCATAATTTCATGTAGAGTTATTTCTACTTGAGCATACTATCTGTTCGTAGTTATTTGATAATTATGAACATGTTAGTCTATTTTGACTACTTAGGCAACTGACTGGCCACATTAACAAATACAGAATTACAACAACCATACGTATTGGAATATTTTTAAAACATACTAGGGAGCATTATCTTGTGTACTACATTTTATTAAATGTTTGAACTTGTTGTATCTGTTTAAGCTTATACGTTGATTGTTCCTTTATCTGTTTAGTAACTATTGGAATATATATTATTATATTATATATGAGCTTCTTGTTTGATACATATTCTTGCACACGTTATCGCGCATCAACATTTATTTCCTCTCGCTTATTATTTTATACGTATATCTACGGAACGCGACTTATTAACGACTCATACACGTTTGCTTATGATGATTTCATGTGGTATTATTGGGATAAGTTTGCATCTTTAAATGATGCGATGGGACCCAAATCAAGATACTTATGATTCTATATTTTACACATGGAACCTGAGTCTCTTGATCCTATGTTAATTATGATTCCGTCTTTAGACGGAATGCGACGTCTAAAGGTGAAATCATAAGCCACCGGACCAGAAGTTTATTTATAATTTCGTATTAAGATATTATAGGATGTTTGAAGACAAAGGTTATAAATAAACGGGCTGTAATGTATCTTAATAATATCTATTTTCTTAGATATTATATTTTAAATGATAAGCCTTGCCGGTAATATTTAGGTAAGGTGGGCTATGAAATCCTTATTGAAAGGAATTAGGACGCTTTTTCGTTTGAATAAAGAAATCATAGGTCACCGAATGGAGTTATAAATTTCACCTTACATGGATGAGGACGCTTATCGATGTAAATAGAAATTTATAATCACATGGGCTTAAATATATTCGACATGACTCATTACTGATATTATTTATATTACCCAGCTATGTAACGTATCCCTTTTGACTCGCGATTTCCTCTAGTAATATCTTATCATTATTACATCATCATCTAGAAACCTAAGGAAGATTCGTATTCATCTCTTTTGGATCATAGCATTGTGCTATTGACTTTCGACTAATTTTAATCCTTTCTTCCGCTGCATTCGACCCTTTTGAGGGTGTTCTTTCCGCTGCATTCGACCCTTTTGGGGGATATCCATTTCCGTTTCATTTGACTCCTTTCGGAGTGTCCATTTTCCGCTGCATTTGAACCCTTTGGGGGTGTCCACTTATGTTGCGTTTGACCTCTTAGGGGCGTCACAAAACATAAAGCTGTTTCATCTGCCATGAGAGCATGAAACTTCGATCATTCGAGGAGACGGTAACACAGACTTTATCGCCACTAGACTTAGTGTCATTTCTTGTACCGAAGCCCAAAAATACTTGGTAAGAGGGTGCCCTATCTTCTTACCTCACATTTCTCGAGTCGACGAGGAAGACAAACCCAAGCATAAAAGACATGTCCAACTCTCAATGGGTGTATTTTGTAGGGTTATGTTTTGTCATCTCCCAAAAAGCGATAATGGATGTCCCATACTCTTTGAGCAATCTTCTTCCTCTTCGGATCCAAATAGCTCGACAATAACATTGTCCAACAAGCCTTTAAATGAATGACTTCCTCCTTTTAGAAGTTGAAATTTGTGCAAATTTTGAACCACCAACAGTTGATGCATGACCCTTTCAGCATATCCCAAGAGATGCGCACTTATTTATTCTTGGTATCTTCTTTGATTTCCACCATTTGAGGTACTACTTTCCTACCCCACTTATGCCCAGCTCAGCCACAAATGAAGCAGATTCTTTGCAACTTCCTACCCAATCACCACCAACAATAATCTTAACCATTCTGTTGGTTAAGGCTTTGATGTCAAACTAATGTCTACATTCCACAGGCTGGAAGTTTATCAGAAAGCCTTTCGCGTATAATTGTTGACACAAGAGTGTATTAATAACTACAATCTAAATGTCACATATGATTGTAAACTCGAGTTCACAAGATCACACGTTCAAGGAAAAGTGTCCTCACTTGTTCCGTGGACGAGTAACTATATTTTAATTGCTTTAAGGCCGAAGCTAAAATAACGGGTAGGTGGTGTAAAACCCCTAAATTTGGGTTTTACACACGTTGTCGGTTTCATCATTGTTAACATTCATCATAACATATTGTAACAGACAACCTTTACAATATATCATCACAAAACTTACTGTGTTTTGAAGAATGATTTCTTAAACTCCAAATAACTCATAAATTATGCATAATAGCTGGAATAAAACCCAGAAGCTTGTCATGATGTACAAAAGATCTGGTACATCTACTCAAATCTTGCCTAGCAGGTCTGCTGGATGTGGTTGGTACTGGTGGGGCTCGTAAGGCTGCAGGTGCCGACATGGTATTCTGCAATGTCTGTATAGCCAATCAGGACAATTTTAGCATACGGAGTACAGTCAGCAACTGGGACCGAGGTCTGCCAACGGCTCCTCGAAGGTAGGCGGTCTCTGTTGTCACTCCATCATGACAAATAACTGTAAGGTCAAAGAAGGTGGACACAGACTGCTCCTGTGCAGTGAGTGAAGTATGGGTCTGATGCTGAAACCCTCCAAGGTGTGAATATGTTGATGAAGGTAGTAGTTCTCCTCCAACAACCACTGCAAGGCCTCGTCGGTCTTGGCCCAAAAACCTCGTGCTGTTTGGGCATCTGCCCATATGGTCCAAGAAAGAGAGAGAGTCTGTGCGCTCATGCATGACAGTGTACCCCGCCTGGCCTACTATCAACAGACTGTGGACATCCGTCATGTCCTGCTCCTGGCTCACGGTAAGAGCAGCTATCTGAACTTGAATAGAATCAGCATGTCCAGTTCCGGAACCCTCTCCGACCTCAAATCTTGACATGTAGGCTTCCAAATGAACATCAATCGTCGTGATCTTAACCAACTAAGTGTAGTTAACCTTACATCAACTTTTCCTAGATGACAACTTCCTAGGTTGTCCTCTCTAAATTGTTATTAATTGTTCCACGAACTTCTACTTCTTTGTCAGATTGACGGCCAAACTTTCGGATAGTTTTGTCCATCCGTAATTTATAGCAGCATCCAAATACTGCTCAATCGGATGTATAGAACGACCCTGTTGGGAATAAATTATGGGTCAGTTCACTAGACGCTGATAAGAAGAATGTCAACGCTGATAAGATGACATTGGACGCTGACAGCCAAGCGTTGACATTGAAGAAGTCAACGCTGACAGCCTTGAAGATTGACACTGATGGAATATATCTTCATACGAATCTTTTTGTTTATTTGTTTCTTTATATGTGTATGGTAAAGATAAGCTCGACATTGTATTTTCTATTATTATCTTTACCTAGAATAGTTGATTCGTAGCTTATTGTACAAGACTTCTTAATCTATAAAAGAAGATCTTTTAGGTTAAAGATAATCATCAGTTTTCATAAGTTTTCACAAGTTAAACCTCTTTCATTGTAATCAAGTTCGATCATTCTAATACAAGTGAAAGTTTGTTTAACATCTTTGTGTTTTAGATTAAGTGTTAATTCCGCATAACACTTAGTTACTTTATTCATAAGCAAAGGTTTCTCTACGTGTATTACTTGATCTAATCTCGTATACACAAAGCTTAATCGATCTAAGTTTGGGATCAACAAGTGGTATCAGAGCTTGTTGAGAAACTTTTGATCTTTAAGTAACGCAAGAACCCTAAAACACCAAACCCTAAAAACCCTAAATCTCTCAAAACCCTAAAAAAAAAAAAAAAAAACATCATGTCTGGCACAAATCAGCCTTCTGCTTTGCTACAAAACAACTCCACAAACCCTAGTATCAAAATTCCCATGTTTGATGCCAGGAACTTCGAGCTTTGGAAGTCTAATTTTGAGCAATATATAGCCATCCATGACTACACTCTTTGGGAGATTGTTGAATATGGGAACACATTCAACAAAGCTCAAAAGATTGCTGCTGCTATTGCCGCAAGGGTAGCTCTTCCTAATTGTCCTGAAGCTGATAAGAAGGAAAAGCCTGAAGATGGAAGAGCTGTATCTGTTGAAGATATAGCCAAGAAAAGGGTGGACATGAAAATCTTGAACATCATGAAACACGCCCTAGGTCATGAGAATCAGCACAAGTACAAACGCTTTGAGTCTGCAAAAGAGCTTTGGGAAGCTCTTGAAGTAGCACATGGTGGCAATGCTGACACAAAAGATGAAAAGAAGAAGCAACTCATGCATGAGTATGCTGTCTTTAAGGCTCAACCAAATGAGAATCTCAGCAGTGTGAGAAGTAGATTGCTTGACATCACAAGTCAACTTTCCTTCATGGGAACACAGATTGATGACCCTGACTTGAATGCTACTTTTCTCAAAAGCCTTGGTGATGTATGGAAGATTGAGACAAGATCCATTCTTGTCAATAACACCCACAAGACCTCCAGGTTTGATGACATCTTCAACAAACTAAGACTGTTGGAGAATGAATGGCTTTTGGATAGTGATAATAAATCTTCCAGTAGTAACATGGCCTTCTTCTCACAAAGTGAAGGCCAATTTGATTCCATGAACTTCTATGGACATCCAGCCACTGGATCTCAATGTATCAACGCTGGATCTCAGTCTGTCAGCGCTGGATCATATCCTGTCAACGCTTTATACTCAAGCGCTGACACACACAACTTTGGCGCTGATAGAATTAAGCCTGCTGGTTTAGATCTAGATACTGTGTGTGCATTCATTGCTTCTTTGCCCAGTGATTCAAGGATTACATATGAAGATCTTGAGCAGATAAGTGATGAACAATTGGAAGAGATGGACATCAAGTGGACTATGGCTCTTGTAAGTTTAAGAGCAAACAGGTTTAATAAAAGGTTCAAGAAGAAGATGACCTTTAATGCTAAGGATGTTGCTGGATTTGACAAATCAAAGGTTGAGTGCTACAATTGTCATCGGATGGGGCACTTTATGAGGGAATGTAGATCTCCAAGAAGATCTGATGCTGGTAAGCCCTCAAGCCAAATGGTTAAGAGCCAAGATCCAAAGGCCATGGTTGCTGTTCAACAAATTGATGGTGTTGGAGGATGGGACTGGAGCTGGAACTTTATGGCTAAGGATGAGGAAGAGGACAGAGCTTTGGTTGCTGAAGTTAAAGAAGAGCATGTTGAATATGCTCTCATGGCACACTCCTCCTCTTCATCAGATAATGAGGTATATGATGATGCTTTCTGTTCTAAGGGTTGTCGTTTAAATACTGAAAAACTAAATCAAGAGATAGTAAAATTATTAGATGAGGCAAGTACTGAAAGATGCAAAGTATCTAATTATCAAATTGCTCTTACCCAAACAGAAAAGACAGTAGCTGAGTATAAGAAAATGGAGTTTGATTTAAAGGATCAAATAAATATCTTAAAACATGAGTTACATCAAAGTAAAGATATTCAAGATATAGTAAACAGGGTTAATCTTGATTTGATAGCTCAGTTAGAGGAGGCTAACAAAAATAAAGATAATGTGAGTCTTAAAATCCAGAGATTTGATAAGGCCACACAATCCCTAGGAGAGTGTGTTAGTAAACAAAGAGACTCTAAGGACATGAGTGGGATTGGGATGAAAGATTATACTGGTGTTCCACCACCAGCTGGGGATTTCTATGGTGTCCAATCAAAGGACTTATCTTGGACTGGCTTGCCAGAACTTCAAGAGAAGGAATTCATTCCTCCACCTAGAGTGACTTCCCCAGTTGAAGAATACAAACAAAAATTGACTGACCTAGATGAGTGGAAGAAAGCTAACCACACTTTGTTTGTTAAGGGAGGGTTGTTGTGTGAAAGTCCAAATGAGCCCACACCAATCACGAGCCATAATATTGTGGAGTCCAATGATCCTACACCTATTAAAATCACACACCCTACCACTGGCAAAGCTGTTGACCTTGGCCCACAAACTGTTAGAAAACCTAGTGTTAAGTATGCAGAGATGTATAGGAATACTAGGTCACCAAAAAGCCAAGTTAGTAACCATGGAACAGGCTTCTTTGCTTCTAGACCTAAGACTATGTCTAGAAAAGCTTGTTACACATGTGGTAGCTTCTCACATTTGGCATACAAATGTGTCAACGCTTCCAATGTCAACGCTGATAGGAACCATTTCAGCGCTGACAAAAGTCAACATAGGTCAAACACTGTCAGACCCAATACCTTTGTGAACAAAAGTTCACAAGTTGTTAGACCAGCCCCATTCTTTTCTAGAGGGTCTAACACACAAGGCCTAAGACCTTTTCAAAAGTCAAACACTTGGTCCAATAGGCAATGGGTTCCTGTAGCAAACCCTAGGTTCAACGCTGATAAAGGCAATCGGGGCGCTGACAAGAACAATTTCAGCGCTGACAGACACACTGCCAAACCTAGGTATTTGCAACCACAGGGAAATAGGTCTAAAGCTTCTACTAGCTTAACATGGAGACCAAAACAAGACCAAAACTCTAATTCTACTGGTGTTTCTATGACATGCAACAGGTTTCATTATATTTCAAAAGCCATGTCAACACCAATTGGGGTTAACTGGGAATTTCATTCTAAAAGGGATGAAAATGGGGTTGTTATGAGAACCAAGTCTGTTCTTGTTGAACAACCAGATGAATCCAAGTCTTCCAAGGCTTGGGTTCCCAAAGAAAACTAATGTGTTTTCTTTATGTGCAGGGCATTCAGAAGAAGATCAATGATTATGGATATTGGGATAGTGGATGCTCAAGGCACATGACAGGAAAGGAAGACTATCTGACAAACTTTACTCCTATTCAAGATGGTGATAAGGTATACTTTGGAGGGGGCTATGGCACCATCACTGGAAAAGGAACCCTTGTCACCAACAATCTACGGTTTGAGAATGTCTTCCTGGTAAAAGAACTGGATTATAATTTGTTTAGTGTATCACAAGTGTGTGATAACAAAAATAAGGTTCTTTTCACTGATACTGAGTGCTTGGTGTTAAGCAAAGATTACAAGCTCCCTGAGGAGAAATACATAGAATTTAGAACACCAAGGCATAAAGACATATATAATGTGAATCTTAATGGAATTAAGATAAATAATAAAATGATGTCATGTTTTTATGCTAAAGCCTCAGTAGATGAAAGTAATCTTTGGCACAGGAGATTAGGGCACATAAACTTTAAAAATATCAATAGACTTGTGAGGCTTGGTTTAGTTGATGGTTTGCCTGAAAAGGCTTTCCACAATGACCACTCTTGTGTTGCATGTCTTAAGGGCAAGCAGCATAAGGTCTCATTCAAATCTAAACAGGTGCACTCTAGTTCTAGACCACTTCACTTATTGCATATGGACCTCTTTGGTCCAACTAATATAGAAAGTTTGAAGGGTAAATCATATTGTTTTGTCATCACTGATGATTTTTCCAGGTTTACATGGACTTTCTTTTTAGCCAAGAAAAGTGAAACTGCCCAAAGTCTGATTAATTTCATTACCCAGATTGAAAAGAAGAATGGTAATGAGGTCAAAATTATTAGAAGTGACAATGGGGGTGAGTTTAGAAATTAGTTGTTAGATGATTTTTGTGCCAAGAAAGGGATTACTAGGCAGTTTAGCATAGCTAGAACCCCACAGCAAAATGGGGTTGCTGAAAGGAAGAATAGAACCCTAATTGAAGCAGCCAGAACCATGTTGGCTGATGCCCACTTTCCTATAGCCTTTTGGGCTGAAGCTGTTAACACAGCTTGTTATGTTCAAAATAGGGCATTGGTCAACAAAATACATAATAAGACACCTTATGAGTTACTTTGGGGAAGGAAGCCAAATATTGGCTTTCTCAAGCCTTTTGGATGTCATGTAGTTGTTTTAGAAACTAGTGAGGCCCTAGGTAAATTTGATTCAAAAGGTGATGAAGGCTACTTCATGGGGTATTCAGTGCAGAGCAAAGGATATAGGGTTTACATTAAAAAGGAAAAACGTATACTTGAAAAAGTACATGTTAGGTTTTTAGAAAGTAAACCTAGTGATCCTGAAAGTGGTCCAAATTGGTTGTTTGACTTAGAACCTTTATCTAGAGCTTTAAATTATATGCCTGTTACTGATCCAGACATTGTGAAGGTAACTTCAAGTGTTTTGGAAAAGAGAATTTGTAATGTTTCAGGTATACAGGTTGCTAAGAAGGATGGACCACCAGCAGTTGAGTCATCTCCCACACAAGAATATGTTACACTTCCTATATGGACAGATGAGTATTATGCTGCTGCTGCTGCTGCTAGAAAAGATAATGGTGGTTTTCACATACCACCAAATACAAACATGCATGGTTCTTCAGGCGCTGACAAAGGGAAATCAAGCGCTGACAAGAGCAATTCAGACGCTGATGGATCAGACGCTGACACCAACAGTTCAAGCGTTGTTAGCCCAAGCGCTGACAAACAAGGTTCAGACTTTGATAACACCTTTGCACATCTTTTCTCTTCCCATTTTGAACAAGGTGGACCTTCCAATGTCCATGAAGAGATTCATGTTGATCAAAGAGAGTCTGATGAAGAAGATATTGGCAACATGGAGCGTGAAGTTGAGGACACCAGACTTTTTGAAGGAGGAGTTCTCACTTCCACAGCAAAGGATCACCCCTCATCTCAGATCATTGGTGATGTTATGGCTTCAGTTCAGACAAGAAGATCCCATCAAAGTCTTGGTGGATTTATTGCCAATATACACAAGAAGGTTGATACCCCTCTTGTACAAGCATGTTTGTTTGCATGTTTTCTGTCACAAGAAGAACCCAAGAAGATTTTTGATGCTCTCAAAGAACCTAGTTGGGTGGAAGCAATGCAGGATGAGCTTCACCAATTTGCTATACAGGATGTTTGGGAGCTGGTTGATTGTCCTAGATATGTGAGACCAATTGGGACAAGATGGGTTCTAAGGAACAAGAAAGATGAAAGGGGTATTGTGGTCAGAAACAAGGCACGTTTGGTAGCTCAGGGATATACACAAGAGGAAGGTATAGATTATGAAGAAGTTTTTGCTCCAGTTGCAAGAATTGAAGCTATAAGAATTTTTCTAGCTTATGCCTCTTGCATGAACTTCACTGTTTATCAAATGGATGTGAAGAGTTCTTTCCTCTATGGAACAATTGTTGAGGAGGTATATGTAATGCAACCTCCTGGTTTTGAAGATCCTGAGAATCCAGACAAGGTTTATAGAGTGAAGAAAGCTATGTATGGACTTCATCAAGCCCCTAGAGCATGGTATGGTACCTTGTCTACATATTTGGTGGACAATGGATTCAAGAGGGGCACCATAGATCAGACACTATTTACAAAGAAGAAAGGAAAACATGTGTTGCTTGTGCAGGTCTATGTTGATGACATCATTATTGGGTCTACTGATCCAAAAATGAGTGAGGACTTTTCCAAGCTCATGACAGATAAATTCAAGATGAGTGCAATGGGTGAGATGAACTTCTTTCTAGGGTTACAAGTTCAGCAGAAAGAAGATGGTATCTTCATCTCCCAAGACAAGTATGTAGCTGAAATCTTGAAGAAATATGGTTTTTCTCCACATGAAAAGGATGCTTCCACTCCTATGGATAGGGAACACCCTTGGGGAAAAATTGGAGCTGGAAAGGATGTGGATGTTAGGCACTATAGATCAATGATTGGGTCATTGATGTATCTTACAGCCTCAAGACCTGACATTATGTTTGCTGTGTGTGCTTGTGCACGCCATCAAGTGACTCCCAAAGAATGTCACCTTTTTGCTGTGAAAAGGATTTTTAGGTACCTCAGATGTTATCCAGATCTTGGCTTGTGGTACCCAAAAGATTCTCCATTGGAGCTTATTGCATATTCAGACAGTGACTATGGTGGTGACAAGTTTGATAGGAAATCCACAACTGGTGGATGCCAATTTCTTGGGAGTAGATTGATATCTTGGCAATGCAAGAAACAAACAGTGGTGGCAAACTCTACAACTGAAGCAGAATATGTGGCTGCAGCTGCTTGTTGTGGACAAGTTTTATGGATTCAGAACCAGCTGTTGGATTATGGGTATAATTTTATGCATACCAAGATTTTTGTAGACAATAACAGTACTTTATGCATTATTAAAAATCCTGTACATCATTCTAAAACCAAACACATAGAAATTAGACATCATTTTATAAGAGATTGCTTTGAGAAAGGTTTAATACAACCAGATAGGGTAGCCACAGAAGATAATGTGGCTGATTTATTAACTAAACCTTTTGATGCTGGAAGATTTCAATATTTGGTAACAAATATTGGAATGGTTAATCTCACTTAATATGTGTTTTGGAACCTTTTTGTAAAAGTATGTACAGGATAATGCATTGTTATTGGTCTTTGTGATGATTTAGATTTTTCCACTTTATTTTTCTAACACTGACAAAGGTGAATGTAACGCTGATAAGTGTTATTTTGCCGTTGTTAGAGATATTATTGTCTAACGCTGACAAGAGTTCCTTCAACGCTGATAAGTGTTGTCGGGGCGCTGTTAGCAACAAATGTTAGTTTTGTGGTTTTCAATCTAAATGTGTAGGTGGTGGTAGCTTTATGCCATTGGATACAGAGTTGCTTATGGATCTTTGAAGAGCTATTTGGACATGTTTTTGTTTATGGATGATGGTTGGAATATTTATATTCCTATCTTGACATAAATTTTTAATGTTCATATATATTTTGAGAAACTCATGTATCATAGTTTGAGGGGAGGTTTAAGGAACCTTTAGGACTCTTGGGTATTCTTATAATACTCTCATCACAATTCTAGATTGTGTCCACAGGTGAGTATGGGTTAGTTTTACTAAACCATGAGGCACTGTAGCATGCAAAGTTGATAAACTATGCATGCTGCCAAGACATTTTTGGCCTAGAATGGATTGTGGTCTGATGGGAGACTTGGGAATAGTTTTGTTATGGGTTTACCTGGGAGTTACAAAGAATTTTATGAAATAACTTTGTTGGTAAGTATTTTGGTTAGCAAGGGACACTAGAGGACATTTGTGTCTATCTTGCTTAAGCAAGTGTGCATAAATGGACAGTGCTTGCCGCCCAGTAATTATTATCAATTTGTAAGATATTTCCCTTAGGATAAATTACTTTGTTAAGGTCTTTTTCTTTTTAAATATTTTTATTTTTAGACGCTGACAAGTTTTTCTCCAAACGCTGTTACGTCCAATCGTGACGCTGACAAGGCTTTAGGCAAACGCTGACAAGAAAATATAGCCGTTGGGCGCTGATGGGCTATTTTTGACCGTTGACACCTAGTGGGCCCTACCCAGTTGTTATTTTTGACTAATCTTTGGCCGTAATTTTGGGGAGTTGTTACTTTTAATTAATGCATGAGATAAGTTATATTTGATTCAATATTTTCATCATTGCTCTTTGAATATAACTGCCTCATTTTTGACCAATCAAAATCATGCATCTCTCCTATAAATTTGGCTAAACTTTTTATTCTGGGTATTCATATTTTCTTGTCTAACATTTTTCTCCTAGATTTTTCCCATATCACATAACCTAAACAGCTTTCACCATGGCACCCAAGTTCAACTCAAAGAAATTAACATTGGAGTTCAAGAGCCAACATAATATGGTAGCTTACTTGACTGCTGATAATGATTTGTTCCCTCAGTATTCACAAATGGTGGCATTTTTAAATGCATCCTCATTAAG
Source organism: Glebionis coronaria (assembly GCA_025667525.1). Lineage (NCBI taxonomy): Eukaryota > Viridiplantae > Streptophyta > Magnoliopsida > Asterales > Asteraceae > Glebionis > Glebionis coronaria. Next base: position 325,786,986 of record CM046877.1, read on the forward strand.
GTATGCACTTTCTCATACACCATTAGTCCCTGTCGCACACATTAGACAGTTTTGGAACAATGCTAGTTCCACAACAGCTAATGGAGTGACCACATTAACATCTACTGTTCATGGAAGAACATGGGTGGTCACTGAAGCCTTGGTTCGCCAAGCTTTGCGTCTTGATGACGCTGATGGTGTGACTACCCTTGCCATTGCAACAATAGAACAAGGTCTTAGGGAATTGGGTTATCCTATTCCTGCTGATGTCACTTTAAATAAATATCATAAGCAGGAATTTCCCTCTGACTGGAAATATTTGATACATGTCCTTCTCCAATGCTTAAGTCCAAAATGTACTTCTTTTAATGAAATAAACAGGTCAATTGCAAGTGCTTTGGTTTGTATAACACGTGGGCTTAAGTATAATTTTTCAAAAATGATTTTTGAAGGGATGTGTAAAAATAAGGGGAGTAAAATGACTTTGGCTTACCCAAGATTTTTGCAAATGGTCTTTGATTTACAAGAATATTGTACTAGGGATCATGACACTTTTTATGAGATCCCTAGACAACAGAAAACCATTTTTGCCAAAATGAGCTCCACAAACAGATCCATACCTCTCACCCAAGCCATGCTTGAAGTAATTCAGGCTGCTCAACCAGACCCTGCACCTCAACTTGAGCCTATTCATGAACCATTCCCTTCCCCTGATCACATGGACGTTGACCAACCCAATGTCAACGCTGACACTCAAAATGTTGGCGCTGACACAGCCAATCCCAACACTGATGACATCCCTGAACAATCCTAAACACCCCTTAACCAACCCACACCCACACAATCTACCTCATCTTCCACCCCATTACAATCTAGGTTGAATAAACGCCAAAGGACTACTGGAGTGTTCTCCTCTAGTGGTCCTAGCCTTGTTGCAGAGAGAACCACCTCCACAAGTGTGGCTGGTGACATGGATGAGGCTGGGGCTATTGACACAGGCTTAGATGCTGGTCAAGACAGTCCCAACATCATTAAGACCTCATCCATGCCCTATGATTCTATTTTGGGAGGTCAAATCCCCATTCTAGCTGAGGGCAGATTGGAACCTATGACATTGACTGAATTGACGGCTGCTGTCATTAGCTTGCAAAAGCAAAATGTCAGCCTTGTACAAATTGTCAACAACCAGGGCCGTGAACTCCAAGTATTGAGGGAGCGGGTAACTGTTTTGGAGAATCCAAGTAGCAGGAGTCTAATGGAGGAATCTTCCAAAGGGGAGGATGAAGAGGATGAAGAGGATGAGCTGATTCATACAGCCAGTGAGAAGAGTTCAGAGAAGAGTTCACAATTTAGTGAATCTTTACATGTTGCTGAAGCACTCACCAACTTGAAGAAGCACCCAATTATTGATACATCCAAGGTAACTCCATTGAACTTGGAAGGATCTTTCAAAGAAACAATGGGCGCTGATACAGGTTTGAACGCTGACACATCCAGCGCTGACAAAGGTAATCGTGGCGCTGATAGAGGTAACTTGAACGCTGACAAAGTTGCAGGTGGTGTTGATGTATTCCAGTCATCAACAATCATCAAAGATGTGTCCACACAGGTTTCTTCTTCTACCTTACCTATTATTGATCCAAAAGACAAAGGTAAAGGAAAATTGGTTGAAGAAGATGTTCCAAAGAAAGATGCAGCACAAATTGCATTTGATGAACAGTTGGCTGCACAACTTTTGGAAAGAGATTTGAAGAGGAGTGGTAGATCACCATTTGTTGCCACTTCTGAGAGTGAGGAAGAAAGTGATGATGGAAAAGGAGATAGCTCAGATTCAAGTGTTCAAATTATTGAAGATCCAGAAAGACTTGAATATGGGGATGAGTTAGCAAAGGAAAGGTTGAGTGATTTGAAGAATCAGATTGATTGGGACCTTCCTGAAATCACCAGAATGTACCATGCTTGGGAAGACAAGGTTATGGACAACCCAGGAATGAGTTTGTCAGATCAAATTTGGGGGTTGGAAGTTCTTCTCAGGGTACAAGATGATATAAAGGTGATTTTGAGGTTTAATGCACAAGAGGTCAAGACTTGGCTCAAAAGAGATAGAAGGCAGTTGTATTACAAGTTGCTTAGATGCCATCAACCTAGATGGACATACAAGAAGTTGCTGGCTTTATCTTTTGAGGAGTTAGAGTATAGGGCACATCCTATTTGGAGGAATGTGCAAGAAAATCATGTCTACCAGTTTCTTTCAGAAGAAAGGAAACAAGAGCTAGCTGAGGAAATGCAGATTCAAAAGGAAATGAGGATTGCTCAAAGACTAGTGAAGAAAGGAGATCCTCTCCAATTTCCCAAAGATATGGATGTGTATTTTCCAACTGAAGGTGTCATAAGGAAGCATCTCAAGCTTTCTCCATTGGAAGCTTCAGATTTGGTTAATGTAGTACCTCTAGATGACAGAAATCCAATCATCAGTTTTGATGAAGATGAGTGTGGATTTTGGAAGATTGGCAGGTTTGGAAAGGAGGTACATACTTTCACTTCAGTTATTTCTATCTTTGCAAGCATAGACAGAGAAGACTTGGTGCATCTATGGAGATTAATAGAGGCCAAGTATACAGCTGAAGCACCTACTTCAGCAAATGGAATAAGACTTTGGAACACATTTTTGACTTTGTGTGGTCCAAGAGAAGCAGATCCTGCCATATGGAAGGATCTTGAAGATGATCTCAGTAATCTTCATTGGAGGCTTTATTCTACTTGTGGTGTATTTCATTTGAGCTCTACAAAGTTTTCAGAGTATCTACTTGTGGATGCTGACTATTTCTTGTCCAAAGAAGTGTTGGAGAAGATGCTAGAGACACCCTTGGAGATTGATTATACTAGTGACGTGGCCAAGGACTTGATTAGATATGTTTATCACCAACATAAGAAGTTTTTGCAAGATTCCTCCTAAGCCTTAAGTTTTTATTCAGAAACTTGATCATTGGAATAGATATCAAGTTTAGGGGAGGATTGTTGGGAATAAATTATGGGTCAGTTCACTAGACGCTGATAAGAAGAATGTCAACGCTGATAAGATGACATTGGACGCTGACAGCCAAGCGTTGACATTGAAGAAGTCAACGCTGACAGCCTTGAAGATTGACACTGATGGAATATATCTTCATACGAATCTTTTTGTTTATTTGTTTCTTTATATGTGTATGGTAAAGATAAGCTCGACATTGTATTTTCTATTATTATCTTTACCTAGAATAGTTGATTCGTAGCTTATTGTACAAGACTTCTTAATCTATAAAAGAAGATCTTTCAGGTTAAAGATAATCATCAGTTTTCATAAGTTTTCACAAGTTAAACCTCTTTCATTGTAATCAAGTTCGATCATTCTAATACAAGTGAAAGTTTGTTTAACATCTTTGTGTTTTAGATTAAGTGTTAATTCCGCATAACACTTAGTTACTTTATTCATAAGCAAAGGTTTCTCTACGTGTATTACTTGATCTAATCTCGTATACACAAAGCTTAATCGATCTAAGTTTGGGATCAACAGACCCTGATAAAGATCTCTTTGCATTGTTTTCTATTCATCCGTAATTGTAGCAGCACCCAAATACTGCTCAATCGGACGTATAGAGCGACCCGAATAACTATCTCATTACATTGTTGGCACCATTCGTTTCTGAGCATGTCTAAGAAGAACCTTTAAATCTATGACATCTATACACTTAACAGATGACAAAGTTTTTAATAGCTTCGAGGACGAAGCTAAAATAACGAGGTGGTGCTGTAAAATCCATGATTTTACCATGATAAAAATGTAATAAAAGTTTACCCAATGATACTAGAACATTTCTCAACCTAGTGATAATAATCGAGTTTCAAGGACGAAACTCAAGATGGCATGTGGATGGTGTAAAACCCGAGATTTTTTCATACATTAAATAATAATAAAATATAGTTCAAAAATCTATTTTTAGCAATAAAAAAGTTATTGGAATTGAAAACGAGATAAAAGACGTACAACCCGCGTATAGACAGTTTAATAATATAATTACATAAATTATTATTGAGAGATACATGATAAAACGATTTGGTTAAATTGTTTAATATTTCATTTTAATAATGTACGGAGAAATTTAACGAGAGGTATTTTTACTAAAACGATACTTATTTTATTAAAGCGATAAATGATAAATAATCGTCATTTAAATGAACGCACACATTATTTATATTTATAAGTCATATAAATACTTCATTTTATTGGGGAAATCATTTTAAGATCAATGACGCAATTTTCTTAAGACGAATCAAATCTTATAAAACACGAACGAGCCCCGAACCGTTTATTAACAAACGTATAATAAAAGTTACGCTTTAAACCCCTACAGAATAATTGCAACTTTAGCCATAAACTATAATAAACATTGCAAATTGTTTTTATAACTTTGAAGTAGTATATATATGTGCCATTAGGGTTTCTTATTCATTTAACCCTAACCCTAGCCTCCACACACACACACTCACTCTAAAGTGGCAGCCGCCACTTTTCCGGCGAGTATTCCGGCCACCATAGAATATTTCCGTCGCCACCTTTATTTTATAGATCAAGTAGATCTATGCATATGTTCACCATCCATGCTATCGCCGCCATCCATAATCACCATCTTTATCCCTAGCCGCCGCCACTGGTTACCATTTCGTGGCTTCTAGCCACCAGCCTCCACATGCACCATCACCACCATCTATGTATATTTAGCCTTCGTTTGTTATTATATCATAGAGGGTGTTTGTCTCGGATTCATACTCTAGCCGCCACCCTACATCACGCCATCACAGCCAACAGCAAACCCACGTGGTGCTTTGTGACCATCACGTCCAACCACCGTCACCACCATCTATATACTCTAGCCAGCAACCACATCCTCCAAACAGTGGCCCAGCCACCACTGATGAGACCACCACAACCCCGCAGCCGCCACCTTTTTTGCTGCTATCACCACCAGCAGCCATCCACCCGTCAGCCACCAGCCACCATGCAACCACCACAGCCGTGGCCTTCCTCCACCACAACCACCATTTCGTGACTTGTAGCCAGCAATCAAATCCATACGCATATTTTGTAGATCTATTGGATTTATATTTGTCACCACAAACAAACCTATACCCGACCATCACCACTGTTCGGTTTACATCAGCCCCGAGAGTGTAGATCTGCTAATTTTCTGGTTAAGGGGGCGTTTGGATCTGCTATTTAACAACAGCATAAGGGTGTGTTTGGTTTCGGGCAGTAAAATACATAAGGGTGCGTTGGGTTGGCCGAAATCCATGCGAAGGTGTTTAGATCTGCTGATGGGAGCGACATGCACGACGTTTGGGTCTAAGATCTGCAGCTATTAGCTTCGGGGGTGTTTGGATCTGCTGATAGGGGGTGTTTGGGACTGCTGATTGGTTAAAGGGCTGTTTGGGATTGACAGCAGGTTTTAGAGAGCGTTTGGGACTGCTGATGACGACTAGCGCAAGATAGATTACGAGCTTGTAACGATAGGGGTATGCCTATGTTGTAATATAAACTTGCATGTAGTATTTTTCCCACTGTTAGGTGTAATATATCCACCGTTAGTTATATATTACCAACTGACCTCTTTATGTTGCCACCGTTAGTGTTATAACTACCAACTTACCACTGCTAGTTATCACATGGACACAGTTGCCACTTTTAGCTCAACAGTTTCCACTGTTAGCTATACAGTTACCACTGTCAGACTAAACCTAGCCACTATTTTCATGTTATTCCCACTGTTTTTATAAAGTACCCACTGTTAGCTTTATTAGCCATTGTTGGTACACAAGAACTATTTTAATAGTTTTAAAATAAAAATATTATATTTTTATCAACATGTTATAAATAAGGATTTAATTAATAATAATTTATTAATTATTTTTGGAATCTAATAAATTATTTAATAAAATTAATAATTTATTATAAAGACTATAATGTCATACACATTTTATAAACATCGAGAATACAAGGAAACGTGAATAAACAACATGCACACTTAACCATCTTCAGAACAAATGTATATAATTAATTAAATATACTGTGATAACAAGAATGAACGTACGACCAATTAAACTGCATGCATTTATTATTTATGCATATACTGAGACATACTTAATTACTTAGGTATTCGATGTACTGTGTGCTTTGTGTATTATATACTTGATCATCCTCGATCTGTATTATACAGGTGAGTTTATAGCCTCGCATTTAAATCTTTTTATTATTTTTTTTACCCGCGAGGAAGAGACATGCTATTAAATAACTGTAATCTGTTTTGATAATATGACTATAATTTATTTTATAGAACGTAAATTGAACTGCAACCTGTTTTGACAATATGATTGATAACTATTTTATAGAACGCAAATTGAACTGTCGTCTTTAATTACCTTTGCCTATTGTAGAAACTGTTAAATTATTGTAATTTCCCGAATGTTATAAATAGATCTATTTGGGACTGACAATCCCCATCTGGGTGAGTCATGCTCACTGTGCCTTGGTCGGGACAACAGATGTATACCATGTTGGAACTGGGTTGGGTGTCTTTTTGTAGGACACCAGGTTCTCATCTGTTGAGTACTATGGGAAGTTAAGCTTCAGTTTTGAGCAATAGAAGAAATGTAATTACTTTGTAGTTTATAGCTTTGTGCAATAATACCATCTGTGATGTTTACATTCCTAAAATTAATCTTATACTGTTTAGTACATTAATGAATGTAATAAATAAGAAACTTTGAACTTGTTATTTACACATTAATGAATGGAATAATTGGAAACTTCGAACTTAATTTTTATATCAAATACTGAACGAAAATATGTAGGACAATTTAAAGTCCTAAACTATGATTTCACAAAACTCTATGAATTCACCAACTTTATGTTGACTGTTTTAAGCATGTTTTTCTCAGGTTATTAAGCAAGATTATTTGAGCATGGACTGAGCATCATTTAGGAGCATAAAATGACGGGGGATCTATTTTTCACTGGGATAATTGAAACAAGTGATATTCAACAATTTAAACGACTGTACCAAATTAATGTTTATATCAGTTGTATTTCAAAAATCCTATAATTATGATATGTGCTTCGTAAGCTATTTTCTCATCGATCCACCACTGTAATACCCGATCTGGGGGTGTTACAATGTACCCTTCCGGTTGTTACATATAGATGTCTTCATCTAAGCGACCGTTCAAGAAGGCAGTTTTAACTTCCATTTGCCATATCCCATAGTCATAGTATGCTGCTATAGCTATGAGAATCCTAATACCTTGTTGGAAACTCACTTTATGTGACGACATTTAAGAATTCCCGTTAGTTATCATAGTCACGCACATTTAGACTAGACTAGGCTCTTTGTATAGTTTAGGTTGTGTGCGTGACTATATATACCCCTCCTTAGCTTCCAAGGAGGGGTGTTGATTGTATGTTGTTCATTTGGGAACACACACATTTTTACTCTCAACCTCTCTTTCTCTCTCTCTAGCCAACAATGGCTTCCACCACCATTTACCACCACATTAGACCACCGGATCCATTTTAGCATTTCTACATTTGGCATCAGAGCCACGGTTCCATCCTTGGATCGTGTCTATATATTTGATTTGGTGGTCTCTATTATTCTTGTGTCTCGTGTTATATTAATTTCTGTCCATTTTATCACAACTTTTTGGGTCACGTCATAATTTTTTTGTCCAACTCGTCCATTCAGTCACACGTTTTTGGGGTATTAATTTACTCTTTCTTGGTTTCATCAATCTTCATGGTTAAAAGTCATACATTTATGGTCACTGTTTCTGGGTTTATCTTTCTGGGTTTATGCAGTTAGAAAAGGACAAATATGCAGATCCACTATTTTAGGGTCCTTCAAAACCCTTTTCAGATTGGGTTTCCAACAACTTATTCAGATTGACATTCAGATTGGGTTTTCATATTGGGTTTCCGATTGGGTTTCCGATTGACATTCAGATTGGCTTTCAGATTGAACTTTCGGATTGGTTATTCCAATTGGGGTGTTCGTTTGATTCTGATAAGACATACCAAAACATTCCGATGATGACTCATAAAACAAACATTCCGATTGGACTTTCTTTATGTCATTCCGATTGGACTTTTTTTTTTTTTTTGTTAAAATCTTGTGAAACAAAAATGTAACTTAAACCAAATTCAACCCAACCGAGTCAACTCGGTAATTACCGAGTTGACTCAGATCACTCACTGAGTCGACCATAACTCTTCATTGACTGAGTTTAACTCACTGAGTTGACTCGATACTACCAGCCTTATTACTCCTCAACACCACAATCTAACCTAATTCCCTTCGTCACCTATCCCATCTACAGACACCTCTTTAATCAGAATCCAACCGAAAAATCATAAAATACAATCTCAGACTCTTAATTTTCCGTGACTTAGAATCGTCAAGATCACAAAGATCTAACTATTCACGAAAATTAAATCATCATCACAGATCTGTTCTTACTTTTCGAGTATCAAGATTAATTAATAACAACTATGTCATTATTAATCTCGGTCTCATTGACAACACCAAAAACCAACATGCAATTACTCGCGACCACTTACTTACCCGAGTTCTTTGCAAGAACTTGATGCCAAAACCGTTCGTTTCATTTCTTTTGATTTGATATATTCGTGGGGTGTTTGGATCAAATGTTTAGATGATGTGTTAATTTTGGTTTGAGGTGACTGTGAGTGATGCGACATCGGAATAATTATATATTGTTGCGATTGAGATTAGTTGTTTTATTGATGATGGGGGCAGATTTGTTATCAGATTGGGATGGTTGTGTGTTTGTTTGTAAGACACAGGATGAGATGAGTTTGTTGGATGGGAGAGATGAAGAAAACGGCTGAGATTAGGTTAAGTAAAGTTTGGTGGGTGAAGAGATGGAGTTTGGGGGGCGGAGCACTCTATGTGAGGATTTGATGTTGAGATGAGGTTAGAGAGAGTCTGGGGGACGGTGAGTTTTTTTTTTTTTTGGGAGAAGATGAAGTTAGGTTGGAGGGGCGGAAGTTTCAATGTGTGTAGTATTGACTAATGAATGAGTTTATTTAGGGTTGGGACGTTATAACCTAAGTGATGAAACCGGGTCTTGGAAGGATTGGGCTGGACTGTCGCAATGTATGGACCATGACACACATTCTTTTTTTTTTTTGGTTAACAGACTTTGGCTAATTGAAATGTTGGCCTGTTTGTTTTAACACACAATATAAACAAGTTTTGATTTCAAAATAATTCATTTTGAATAAAAATTTTGTACATATTGTCGGGATTTCATTGTGTCATCGGGTCGAGACAAAAAGTGACGAGACATTGTTAAGGAGAATGAATGCTCAAACAAACAAGTTCCTTTTTTTTGAATTTGTAGTTTTTTTGTTGCATTTGTGGTTCCTTAATTTTTTCTTGACACTAATGGGGTGACGAGAAATGTGACGCGACAAAATGAAGTGACAAATGTGACGAGAATTTATTTTGACGAGACCAAGAAAAATGGGCGATTTTTTAGTGGCTACAGATTTTGTTTGATCGGGTATTAATTACGTGACGTTGAAGACGGATTTTTCGAAGGCGTGTATTTATTTTATCTTTTACTAGATAACTTGCTCGTGCTTAATACTAGAATGAAGACTTGGTTATCTGGTTTCCGGGTTCGGGGTGGATGGTTGATGACTCGGATAACTATCACTTAAAGGGGTTACATTGTTGTACTCAGTGTCACGCGCGTAGTCGACGTGGATAATTTCAAGAGGTGTTGTGCTTATAGACTTCTTCAGTGATGCATTGAGTACTTAGAGATTTCTCCACCGTTCTTCATTCAACAATAGTGCAAGCTTAAGTCACAAGATCGAAGGATTTTTATTCAGCTTCACGTTTGATGTATCCGGTTCATTCTTTCAGTGGTCACTTCAAATTGCTTTCATGTGGGATGGTAAAGGTGGCCATGGAGAGTTTATGAGAAGAGATTTTCGATCAACAGCTGATTCTCACAAAATATATAATTCAGCTTATTTATTATTCTCACGAGATTTCAGGTTCATGTGCGTACAATTTATTGATGGTTCCGAGTTTCGAAACCATCAAGGGGGAAGAAGAAGACACATTGAACGCACAACGAGTACACGTGATGAACTTCATACCTTCTTTTGATTTGAAGATATTCCGGGATGACATTTGTCATAGCCGCAGAGAAAATCAGTTTTTTAACTCGTGTCGTTATCAATCTCTAAACGGTACACTACTGATTCGAGGTTTAATTGTTTGATTGTTGCAATTAAACATCATCATTATCCTATATGCATTCCCGGGACTTAATTGACTCTGGTGCATCTCCGGAAGAAGATATGTGCATTTCCGGGACTTAATTGACTCTGGTGTTACGATGTCAACTTCATGAATGGGATAAAGTGTCCACTTCAGTATTTGAGCTTCATAATTGGGATTGATTTACCTTCTTCAACTATGTGGGGGAAGAAGTGTCTTGATTCTTTCTGGTATGCATAACTTGAACTCTCAGGGGGAAGAAAAATTCAGAAGAATTATTCAAGCGTGAGAAGAGAAGTTTTTGATCTACTTGGTGTGCCCCAAACTTTCAATCCCTCTTAGCAACATTATCATGTTATATGATGGGATTTGCTAGTTAGATTCCGCTGTGCGCTTAATCATTCTAAGCTTTATTGAAAGCTTTGAAGTTGCTTACGAGGATTGTCGGCTTAGGGGGAAGCTATTTAAAATGCTTCTACATCAAGATTACGTGGCATGAATTAGGGGGAAGCTAATTCAGAAGCTTCTCCTTAACCAGAAGTGTATGGGTTACTTAGCTCGTGCTGTTACAGTATTTCTTCTACAAGTTACTTTAAAGATGAGTCGTTTTGAAGACGAAGGCCTCAGAAGACTTCATCAGCATTGGATGCTTCATGAAAGCTCTTGTTCTTAATTATTTTGTACTTGTTAGGAAGAATATTGTAAGGAATTCTACACGTCGTCCCATGGGGGAAGATTGTTGGAAACTCACTTTATGTGACGACATTTAAAAATTCCCGTTAGTTATCATAGTCACGCACATTTAGACTAGACTAGGCTCTTTGTATAGTTTAGGTTGTGTACGTGACTATATATACCCCTCCTTAGCTTCCAATGAGGGGTGTTGATTGTATTTTGTTCATTTGGGAACACACACATTTTTACTCTCAACCTCTCTTTCTCTCTCTCTAGCCAACAATGGCTTCCACCACCATTTACCACCACATTAGACCACCGGATCCATTTTAGCATTTCTACATAGCTCAAGTCTACTATAGGAGAAAAAGTCTCCTCGTAGTCTACACCAAAAGTTTGAGTAAAACCTTTAGCTACTAAACGTGCTTTATAGGATTGTACGTCACCATCCATATCGGTTTTCTTCTTGAAGATCCACCTATTTTTCACTACTTTAGCATTTTTAGGCGCGTCTACAAGAATCCAAAGATCAATGATTTCCATGGATTTCATTTTTTCATTCATCGCAACTATCCATTTAGACTTTTCTGGATCAAGCATTGCGGATCGATAGTTAGCAGGTTCACCAAGATCCCCTACTTCCTCCTCATCATCCTCTATGTAAAGACATAGTTTGCTTGGCGCACGTACGGTTCTTTTAGACCTACGTGGAGGAATTAATTCCCGTGGAACTCCCAGACTTTCTGTTTCTACAGGAATTTCTTCGCTAGTATTTTCAGAAGGCAATGTATCTTCTTGAATTTCTTTAAGATCAAAATTTCTCCCACTGAATTCTTGATTTACAAGATCACTTTCAAGGAAATCTCCATACCTACGAACAATAACCTTGTTCTCAGGAGGATAATAGAAGTAGTAACCCATAGTTTCCTTAGGGTAACCTACAAAGATACATTTCACAGAGCGTTGTTGGAGTTTATCTCTAGAGTCACGTTTCACATACGCCTCACAACCCCATATTTTCAAATAAGACAAATATGGCGTTTTGTCATGCCAGTTCATATGGTGTCTTATCAACCTTCTTTGTGGGAACCATATTTAGAATGCGAACAACAAATTCTAGTGCATAGTCCCAAAAGGATAATGGTAAAGTTGTAAGATTAAACATAGATCGCACCCTATCCAATAATGTACGATTTCTCCTTTCGGATACACCATTTTGTTATGGAGTATATGGAGAATAAAGTTTCTAAACAAATCCGTTCTCACTTAGATAATCTTTAAACTCTTGACTTAAATATTCACCACCTCTATCGGAACGAAGAGCTTTAATCTTCTTTCCTAGTTGTAACTCTACTTCTGCTTTAAACATTTTGAATGTTTCAAATACCTCATGTTTATGCTTAAGTAAATAAACATAACCATAACGGCTATAATCATCAGTAAACATTAAGAAGTAGCTAGCACCTTTCTTTCACACATGTCTAAGTGGTCCACACACATCCGTATGTATCAAACTAAGTAGTTCAGTAGCCCTTTCAGTATTGCTATTAAGAGGTTTCTTGGTCATCTTTCCAAAGATACAAGACTCACATTTATCAAATGATTCATCATTGATATTTTCCAAAAGACCATCAAGTTGAAGCTTTTGTATGTGTATCTTCCCAATATGGACAAGTTTACAATGCCAAAGATAAGAAGAGTTCTTGTCTAACTTTCTCTTCTTATTCATGCTAAAGACATAATTATTAATACTCTTGGAATTATTATCATGCATGTTAATTTCAAACACACCATTCAAAGAAATTGCATTAAAATAGAATAAACCATCTTTGAAAACATAAATTCCATTATTAACAATAGTGTGAATAAATCCAAGATCCAACAAACAAGAAAAGGAAATAACACCCCTAACAATTGAAGGTGAATAATGACAATTGTTTAAAATCAGTACTAAACCCAAAGGTAAAACTAAATTAAACGTTCCTATAGCTTCAACAGTTGCTTGTGCTCCATTGCCCACTTGCAGATATTGCTCCCCATAGGATAGCTTCCTTTCCAACTCAAATCCCAGGAAGGTATTATAAATGTTAATACCGCATCCCATATCATATACCCAGGAGTTTTATTTTTATGTAAGATTAAATAACTCTATCATAATTAAGTTACCTGAAGGTGTTGCAGCGCCTAGCTCAGCCTTCTTCTTATTTTCTTGCAACTCATGGAGGTAGAGAGGGAAATTACTCTTCTAGTGCCCACTTGATTTGCAATGGTGACAAGTCTCATCCTTTTGAGCTTGATTCTTCTTGACAAAATTCTGCTTCAGTTTTGAAGGAGTCGCAACTTGTCTTCCGTTATCAACCGTGCCTTTGCCTTTCTGCTTTTTGTTAACTTGCGGTTTTGGCTTATTCACTCTACTCTTTTGTACATAAAGTACTTGAGGAGTATTAGTAGATGTACTTGCCTTGTCTTTTAAACCCTTTTCATAGTCATTGAGCATTGCGTGCAAATCATTAACTATCTTCCTCGCACAATGCATATTGAAGTTTCTAACAAAATCATTGAAGTCCTTGTTAAGGGACCTATTGATTAGTTTAATCGCCATATCATTGTCATAGGGTTTCCCAAGTGCGATGAGTTGTTCCATGTAACCCTTCATCTCTAGATAGTGTGCACTTACGGATTTCCCAGGGGATTGCTTACAGCTATGCAAGGCGTATACTAAGTCGTAGAACTCCACAGCTTGAGGCTTTTCAAACATTGCCTTGAGTTCTTCAAGCATTACGTTTGGAGGATAAAGCTCACATTTTCTTTGTAAGAAAGGTGACATTTTCCCAAGCATTAAGCAAGCTACATTAGTAAACTTCTTAATCTCATTTCTATGAGCGGAGTATCTCGGCTTCAGCAGGGTCGGCTGGAACGGCCATGGTCAAGTAATCAATAGTACCCGCCACACTCAAGACAATTCTTAGTGAGCGTTACCAATCATTGAAGTTTGGGCCAGTAAGTTCTTGACGTTCAAGGTATGTCTTGAAGGCAGAACTCAAAGTGTTATTGTCGGGTTGAGCCATTTCTACAGAATTAAGTTCAAAATATTAGTATTTTTGATAATAGCATTCAAGAAAATAAAATTACCCCGGTAATTAAAACCATAGTATTTTCCTTGAAACTAGAATCCATATTGACATAAACTCATCACATCAGTTGATCTGCTAGTGAAAAATGTATTCAATAGAGTAACTTGTCAAACAATAATTGACAAACAAATTTGCAATTTCAAGATATTTTAGGGATTTACATTGCCAAAAGTCATTTTGCATTGTAAACATGTTTCATCCCTACTTTACGCCTTAAGTTTCCAGATCTCACTGAGTAACTTAATAAAGTCGGCTAATCTAAAGAACGTAAAACATTCATGCGAATTCTCATTCTATGAACGTTTTCTTTCCATCACAACATCGCCCAGAATCTCATATAACGAGAATCGTGACTTCAAGTGTTCGTCAATTAGATGGCATAATACTTAAATTTATGGTATAGATTTTTGGTGTCAAAATCATGTATGGAGAAGCATGCATACATCTCCATAGCATAATTTTAATAAAATATTTAGTAAACTTTTGGGTGAGACTAAAAGATTTCGCCACATATTTGCAAGTTTAGGTATTGGTTAAATCAATTAAAGATTTTACCCATAACTAAATTCACACATTACGTTCCTAGAACTTGGCTAAAGCACAAAGCAATAACCTTATTCATTGTGTTTCGTATGTGAATTAATGCGGTTAAATCAACCTTAAGGAATTATGCAAATAACAACCATAGGTAATTCCAATTTTGACGCACAGGCGAGCCGGGAATTTGGTCAGCGCTGAAGCATAACATCTCCTTCCTTAACCGGGTACATGACCAGAGGTGCGTTATACCCACTTTATAGTTTGTCAAAATTGAGTAGGCCGTTAAGTTATTATTTCAATTCCAATCAACGCAAATCATATGTAATTTAGATCTCAAAACATTTCATTAATTTTTATATGATTTAGTCCATATTATTTTTCTTGGAAAAAATTACCCTTGTTTACAACATACAATAAAAACGCATGAAAACAAGTAGGTACAAAAAAACTAAATCAAATAGCCACATCCATAACAATTTATTCAAAGAACACCAAAGCTAGGGTTTTTATAAACATAAAAAGTCTTCCCTAATTTTAAAAACTTTGAATCAAATAAAGCAAATAGCATATAAAATCATATGATCCGTGAAAAAACATGAACGTTCATCACGGATCACCCACATTCTCTTAACAATTAAATACTACGGATCGTAACCATAAATGACATAACAATTAATTCATGCAAACATCTAAAGTTCATTACCATGTAATTTTAGGGTTTAGAAATTTTTTTTTATTTTTTTTATAAAAAATTCGGCCAAGCCGATTTTAAAAAACAAAACAGCAAAACCCTAATTTTTGATAAAACCTAAAAACCAACATGTAATTTTCAACACAAATCATTATTAGTTAAAAACCCTTTAGATCTCGATAAGTATAACATGTTAAAACGGCTCTCGATGCCACTTATAGTTTATAAAGCTCATAACAATTATACAAAACCCTAAACAAGATCAAAGCACATATAGCGGAAGCGATTTAACAAGATCATAATAATAACACAATTATAATTAATCGAATTAGGGTTACATACCTTTATCATAGCGAAGATCCACAAGATAACTATACAATCACCAATAAGGGTTTATGACGAACACCACCAAGATATAGTCTAAAGTAAGACTATATTACGTTCTTGTACACACGTAATACAACGAGCTAACCGTGATTCTAGCACGAACAAACCGAGCTTCTACGCTTGTGGTATATCTACCCAACAACCCTAGAGAGGGGCCAGGACTAGATAATTAGCTAAATCGAAAACCAAAGAAAACCCTAGGTGGGGTTTGGCTTGCGATCGTAGGAGAAGAGAAAGAGGGAAGGGACAAAAATTAATGAAGGCCTTGGGGTGTTTATATAGGCTTAGGAAATCTTATTCTCCAAGTAATAAACCAATTAGGAAAGAAAAACTTTCCCTTTGCCCCCCCCCCCCCCCACCCCTTGTAGCCGACGGTCAACAAACACCCAAGGGGTGTTTCCATAACTTTGTTTTCTTCTTTTCTCTTCTATTGATTCTATAACGGTCGTTTATACTTAACTCTTAATTAATTAACGAATGCTAGTTAAGATTCGGTTTAATTTAATAAATAAAATAACCCTTTACGTAATGTGTGCAATCCCGTAATCCCGAGTTCGATCCTATCACACGACTATTAATTTTATGTCCATAAACTTTCAGAAAGGTATACTTCCATCACCGTAACTCAATAATATCCAATTGTAGTAATATATTTGTTAAAAATTACCGATAACGCTCAACTTTCTAACTAATTACATTTGTTATGAGAATAGTTAAAGCATTGTTTAATAACAATAAGTTAGCATCTGATTGGTATAACCACTCTCATCTTTGGTGTGCTGCAAATTAGTAGTTTTTAGCTATTTGTGTGTTCTCTTCTTTCAGTTGAGTGTCTTGTGTATTAGTGTGAAAAAAATGTACGTTGTCTATTTGATTTATTAGATTTCGGATTGGCTGCATGAACGAGTAAGGATGAACTTCAATATGTAAGAGTCAATCACTAATTGAAGGTATATATAAACATATCATATTTGTTCATCTTTTACAATTTTTATTTCATTTTAGTTAAGGTATTTGTTTATTGATGAAGAAAGAGGGATAAATTGCAAGCTGAAATTCAGAATCTTTCATCCACGTCAAATGGACATACACAAAAAAGACCTGCACTCACACAAGTTAAAATCTTCCAGAAATTGGAACTAAAAAAGACCATACACTAGATAATGGGTGTAATTTAGATACATGCAGGTCTTCGTTATGATTATGGTGTCCTTCTGATACCAAATGGACTTACTGATTCTATTACCGAGGTAACGTGCTACAACCTATTTGAAATATAACTTATTTCGGTCACTTATATGATAGTGATTAAAAGGTGGTAATTTCCACCCGCTTTTGCTTTCCTTCAGTTTTCCTAGATGAGAAAAAAATACACAATTCACTTGATGAAGTAGGATCCACTAAATCATCTTTATTCTCGTAACTATATGTATATTGAGTG
Source organism: Glebionis coronaria (assembly GCA_025667525.1). NCBI lineage: Eukaryota > Viridiplantae > Streptophyta > Magnoliopsida > Asterales > Asteraceae > Glebionis > Glebionis coronaria. Next base: position 325,804,179 of record CM046877.1, read on the forward strand.
ATTCACGTCATTATCCATCTTTAAGTATAAGCCAAGTTCTGCATAATAAGTATAAGCCAAGTTCTGCATATGTAGACTACATTATATGCTGGAGTCAAAGTGAGAATTAGTAATTATGTGTGGTTGAGTGTAATTTGTTTCATTCATGCTGAGATTTTGTATTATCTACATTCCATGTGAGTGATAGGACTCCCTAAAAATAGAACACAAGTAGTTAGCTCATCTCTTGCAGGCTTGCAACAACCAAAAAGTAGGCCAGAACAAGAAAATAAACAAAAAATGTTACTGTCTTAATTTGTTTGACTTCCAAATTTCTAGAATCATTTTATAATAATGATGTTACTGATGATCCAGATGGTACATTCCTGTTAGAAGATTCACCTGAATTGAGAGACGATGCGCCACCAACTGGTCAACCCAGACACAAAAATAAAGAGTGAGCTTCAAACTTTAAAGTTCATGCATCGAGAAAACTAAAAATGATCCTTTCTTCAGGCCAGAATGATTATTGATTTTTGCATTCTTCTTACTGAAACTCACATAAATTGATTTCAAACGTATCAAGTAATCTGTTTTTGATCTTTTTAAATGTAAATAGCGAGTCTTTGTTGTGCATGTGCAGCTTACACCTGACACTCGGAGAGAGTAAAGAGTTGCTTGCACCAGAAAAAAACGGTATGTCACAGGGTTCAACTCTTTGGTTTGAGCCGTCGAGGGAGTGGACAAGGGAGAAAATGGTTGCAGGGACATTGAGGTGAAAACCTGCAACAATCAGTCCAGAAAAATCGTGTATTAATACGGATGTTTTGACCCATTACAGTTCCCTTAGATGTTTCCACATGGAGAACTTGGATGACATCAGGGAATACCTAAACAAGATGTAAACAAAAAACGTAAAGTGGAAGACCAACAATAAAGGCTGCAACTCTTATTTCTCATCACAATGTGACAAACGCTGGTCAATCAACACTGCAAGTAAAGAGAATGATACGGAAGTAGATAGTTGGTCACCAAATGTTTCTACGTCTGATGAAAGGGTATAAACCACCACATTTTGATTAGGACAAGGATGTGAGCTCTGATGACCTAGATGGTGTCTTCAATGAATCCAAGGTTATCTCTTCACTTTTCGTTCCCCTTTTGATAGTCAAATTTTGTATTAAGAAACATCTTGTAACAGAAAAGAAAGAAAAAGCTGACTTTATGAATGTCTTTGAGCTAAACGAGATCACATAGTTTTAAATTAAGGTGTGTCTAAATTGATCTAATGTAGAAACTGATTACGGGTTTTATGGGTATGCTTATTGCAAACGTGCAGTTTAAGGAGTGTTTATCTATACAATCATATTAAATAACTTGAAATAATCTGCTCCATATGCGTTTGAATACCAGAATTAATTTAAATTGCATTATAAATGGACTTGATCGGATTTGTTTTTACGAAATGTATGTATTTTAAAAATATTATTTCATTTTTATGAAAATTACCCAAGTCAAAATCTATTATACAAGGTGCTTATTCTTTAGAAGCTTATAAGTACTTATCAACAACCAGAATTGGGTTTGTTCAGTTGGCTGGTTAGTTTGATCCGTTATCTAAATCCCCCATTTTTCCACCCCTATTATCAAGCAAAAAACATGAATGTAATTTATTTTAAATGCATATGATTTGCAGGGGGCAACAAATACATGTTACATCACGCAAGTCAAAGAGGTTAGTGGTGAATATTTTCATGGACAATTATATGTTCATGCCTACAGCCAGCTAGGATGCACATATAAAGCACCCTGAGGAACAATCAAACTCGGTCTAGGGTAATTACCGTCAACATTGCCATCAACAGCTGGAATTGCAACACTGGCAACATCATTCGAGGCTATTTGGAGAGAGTATGGTAATTGAAAGGTGAAAGTGAGAGGTTGAGAGCAGTAAATGACACTATTGGGACATGTAGTTTATTTGCAAGTTGTAAAAGCACTTCAACCACCTCAGAATGGTGTGGACCGATAACAGCTACAAAAGAGATCTCCAAGTACTTCAATGCTGAAAAAATTAAATTTCTAATTAGTATTCGATACAAAATATTTTATAAGTTCCTAACACTAATTTAAATAACATTAAGACGAGTTTTTTTTACGCCCAAAAATGTAATAGACACCAGTTTAGTTTGAGGCGTGAGTTGAAATTATCAGTCGTATTCCTGGTAGAAATCTTGGATCAGAATTCACAGCATCAACAGCAACTTTCAGGGCAATGTGAATACACTACAATCAACGACAAAGCCAAAATCTGTGTAGGGAATGAATTATTTGCAAGCCTTTAGCCTATTATCTCAAGTTAATAGAGTGGAAGACCCCTGTAGAGTTAAATTATTACTTTCTGGATGTTTCAGTTATGGCCGATTTATTTTAAGGAAATACTTTATATTTAATTAATTTACCTTCATTGTTCACCATTGTCTGAACTATCTGAGGTGCAACTGAAGCAGCGGAAGCTGCCATACTTTGGAACTTCATAAAGTAAACTACATGCTATTAAAAGAATATAAATTATTTAGAAAAAATTTCATGTTTGGTCGCTATCGTTTACACCAAACATCAAGTTTGGTCCCTATTTCAAATTAAGTTCACAGATCGTCCCTATCGTTTACATTTTGGATCAAGAATAGTCCCTATCTTGGATGGAAGTTAGTTTTGGCTGTTAACTTTTGGAAATAGAAGGGTATTTTTGTCTTTTTATTACACATGTAAGGCAACCATATTTGACTGAAGCTTTAGTAGAAGACACAGCCTAACAATACCAATCAACTCTTAAATTACCACCCACTATTTAATGGTGTTCCTTACCATCTACATTCCCACCTGCTTTAGCATCACAACACAAACTAAAATCATACAAATACTACCAACTATTCTTCACCACTTCCTTCACTCAGATCATAACCTAGAGTTTTAAAAACATCAGCCCACCAAGCCCCAAGGAATCGCAGTCAAATAGAAAAGGATTGTGCACAACCAAGGACAATTGATGTCATCTAGATTATACTCCCACCACCCACGAGTCTGCCCACCGCCTCACGATCTAACCACGAACACCACCAACCCAGCGGCCACCATGAGCGGACCACAACAACCAAAACCATCAGATACACCCGAAACTTAAGCTGAGATCAGTATTTAATTATGAATGAGTCCATGTTTGTGATAGAAGTGATATGATAATCAGTTAACATGAGTGGGGTTTGATGTCGAGTGATAAGAGACGAAGGGATTTAGGTTAGTATTTGTTGGATTAGTTAATTGTGGATGTTGAGATGTAGGCTGAGACAAATCCAATGCAAACACCATCTACTTACTAAATCAGTTTAACTTTCATGAAAATTTAACCCCGAAAAATGATGAGGCTAATCCATTCCATCATCCCTGTCACCCTCCACCGCCACCTCCTCTACACCACCGCCGCCACCGACACCACCACTCCACCACCACCAACCACCGTACCAGACCCATCACACCTCCTCCGCATCTCTACCATAATCTACCAGCAACAACACTCACCAGAACCAAAACTCCACAAATCCCTCTCAAACTGCAACTACAAGAGATGAGGAAATGTGTGGATTTTTTTTCATTTGATGAATGGTTTTGGTTATGGGTATGATTTGGGGTGTTTTAATAAGGTTGTTGAGTGTTTGTGTAAGTCTAAGCTTGTGGGTGAAGCTAAGTATGTTGTTGGGAAGATGAAGGGTTTTGTCAAGGTGGACGGGTTTACGTATAAGTGTTTGGTTTCTGGTTTTTGTGATGTGGGTGATTTGGTTGAGGCCTCGAAGACGTGGAACGTCATGGTGGATGAGGGTTTTGTGGTTAAGATTGAATGCGTTGAGAAAATGATGGATAGTTTATTTAAGACGAATATGTATGATGAAGCGTTGAAGCTTTTTCAGTCGGTGAGGGTGAGTCGGATTGGTTGCTGGGTGTTTCGAGTTATGGGTTGGTGATTGGCTGGATGTGTAAAAAGGGGAAGCTTGGTTAAGCGCTAGGGTGTGAAAGAAAGAAAAAAAGTTAAAAGAAAGAATATATAATAAAACTAATAAAAGAATTAATGTATAATATAGAAAAGTCTAAAATACCCCTCTTTTCATTAGACTTAACGGAAAAAACTAACTTCCATCCAAGATAGGGACTATTCTTGATCCAAAATGTAAATGATAGGGATGATCGGTGAACTTAATTTTAAATAGGGACCAAACTTGATGTTTGGTGTAAAGGATAGGGACCAAACATGAAATTTTTTCAATTATTTATAACGAAAATTGGCCATAAAGTATTTATAACGAGTATTTAGCAAAACTGACTTATTTAATAATTTATAGCGAGTAATATTAACTATAAAAATTGTTAGGGAGTTTGGCCTCAAACCGGACATTTATCTCTTAACCAAAGGAAAATTTCATGCCTTCATATCGTTCCTTATGCAACACATTGTCGATCTAAATGTTGTCAAGGTATAAGATGATCCTGCACCAGCTATTCAAAATATCTTTAATACATTTGAAGGAGGTCCACCAGCTGATGTTTCATCTTTTCGCTCTATGTAAGTTAACCTTCAAGGTACTTCACTTTTTTACCTTGGTGAAACATACCAATCTTGGTTACCAAATTGGAAACGAGGATTGATGATCAAAGGCAACAAACAGCTAGGAATCTATAGGAAGAAACAAGATTCGAGTCTGTTTGTTATTGGATTAATTGAATGATAGTAACCATTACAATCAAGAAGTGAATTAGGAAGAGAACATTTAACAAATCATAAGCTAACTTCTAAAATGATATGGAATGCCTTTTATAGGCCGAGTGCCTGTAACAACTTGGCTTGTTATCAAAAGTTATACTTCGGGTCCTCCATCTTCTAATAGTAGTCAGAACTAGTCCCTGCGTTATTTTGTCACGTAACAAACCATTCCCCTTAAAAAAGATTCTTGACCTCAAGAATCAGACTTGAATTATAAGAATCAACTCCCAATGTGCAGCCTCCAGAGTTTCAATGTCCAGGTCCTATGTCAGCAACTCAACAAAAGAAGCTTGTATATAGTTCAATCCATTAATCTTTCACAACTGCAAATTATTTCTTATGCCAAACAATCCTTCTGCATTTAGCTGCATCCTTCTACCCAGTGCTCTTTGAACAACTCTTGCTGACCCCTTTATCCACTGCACCAAAACAGGCCACCTAATTCTAGTGAAATCCTGAAACCAAACACCCCTCAATGTATAATACTTTGCTCCTTTTCTTTTTCTCTTAGGCCATGTCCAGATATCAAACTTCCACTTTCTGCTCTTGGACTTGCAATTTGCATAGCGTAATTTTTTCCTCTTTGGCCACTTACGTATGTGACACTTCAAGATCTCACTCGTCCTTCCTGAGTTCTCTTTTTCCCTCACATTTACTAATAACCCATCTTCACAAGTAAGAACCTTAAACCTCGAAATATCGTTACCTATTTCTGAATTCCTTGTTTCCCTCGCATTTATATGCAACTCATCTTCACAAGTAAGAATTTTAGTGTAAGAATTACGGACATACGAATCACCAGCAAACACAGTAAAACTCTTGAACCCCCATCCACCTGTTTGTCCTCCAAAAGACTTCAAATCATACAATTTACCCGATACCAGGTCACTGACAAAAAAATCGGCATCTTGTTCACTGTCATACTCGTCATTGTTTACTACCCAACTAGTACATTTAGTTTTTTTCCTTTTCTTCCTTCTAGTCCACCTCCAAATATCAAACTTCCATTCACTATTCTTAACTTGGCAATATATGCCACACGCCTTTTTCCTGCCACGCCACTGGAATCCTTTGAATTCCCAATAACAACTACCAGCTCCATTCGTTTTAGTATCCTCGAAAGGCAGGAACATATATTTGAGGTTACTTGTATTCTTCCTTCCTGCAACTGATGGCACCCTCTTAACTCCACTTGCCCCATGTATAAAGTGATCATTGTTATGTTTGTTTTCTTGATTCCATAGATGACGACCCTCTTGTATACAAGTCACACAACGGCACGTTTCATATATGATAGGTATATAATCGAGTAGACTTGTGCTCAGATTCATTGCCCCATAAGCTAATGCATCACATGGGTCCTTTAAGCGGTATAACCACCACGAGCATCCCTTACCTTGTTTCAACACGGAGTCACTTTCAACCAAAAAACCAGCCACTAAAACACCCTTTGAAGACCCATTCATGTCAATGAATCCAGTAACTCTTACCACAATACCACTTATCTCTTCAACTTCCATAACATTTCGTTCATTTCGTACATCACTTAAGGATCCAACTTTGTCCTTGTGGGAAATCTTCAATTTACTTTCATTTACACAGTCCAAAAGTCCACCCCCATCTAGAGCTACATCATATGCATCTCCACTCTTTCCCCCCATAATACTCCCATTTACCCGCATTTTCACCAACGGTTCCCATACAACTTCTGTTATTCCCCCGTTTCCACACATAATATACCCACTATCCAGCTTCAACTTATCTAAGACGTAACCATTATCTGTAGGTGCTTCCATTTGGTTCTCAAACCAACCATCATACGACTCTTCAAAGATTAGAGAATTACTTCCTTTACTTCCATCACCTCCATTCACAAAGTCACTAGAATTCGGCAACTCACCACCACCTTCTTTACACAAATCACTACCACCTATCAACCTACTGGTCATATCACTCACTTCACCACTATTACCACTACCATTTTCTAGAACATCTACACTTCTTTGCTCGACACCTATACTCACTTGATACTCATCATTCCCACTCATCTCAGACGCATTCCAAACTTGAGCTATGTTATACTCCCCGTCATCATATTGACCACCTTCCACTATTTTAGTAACATTCAATCCATCTAAAGCATTAACCTCTACATCATCACTCTTATTTCCAACCTTTCTTTCACGTTGCTTAGCTAAAGTTCCAATCTTTCCTTCCCAAGCATAATCATTTTCACTGGCGCTTACCCTCTTAGCATCAACACAGTAACCTGGAGTACCTAAATGCACTACTTTCTCACCGTCCTCCAACACAACCTTTACAACCACATCCTCAAATCCTTTCTTCTTCACACAATTCATCGCAAACCTTTCCATCCCTCCTATGGCTCTTAGTTGAGTACTATAACTAACAACAATCACTTCTTCTTCATCGAACCCATCATAGTCTGGATTTCCATTACGAGAACATATTACTTTCTCCTTTTCTCGTTCACATTCTTCCTTAATCTGGTCTTGTTCTTCAAATGTATTTCCATTATCCATTACACTTTCATTACAAGCTTCATAAAAACCGCCAAACCCCTCATCTTCACCATCACTATTTTTCTTCCCTCTATCCTTTACAAACGCCTCTACTTGCATCTCACTCCTACATCCCTCAACATACTCTTCATCCATAAACCCATTGTCCGCATCACCCACTTCGTCTACACTTTCAATCACAACATGTTTTAAAATATCATATTTCCCAAGTTTCTGTTTTATTTCCATTGTTGTACGTTCCTCAACAACACATGGGTTATTCCCCTCCACCTCACTTACCATTGACTCAGTTTCTTTACTCGTGTGACCAAGAACCATCACACAATCACTATCATCTTCATTTCCTTTTGTCTCATCAACAGTTTCTTCACATTCATCATGGCCGTCCTGATCATCATCACAATCCGCCATCTCATCAACATCCACTTTCCCATTAGTCTCTTTGAGAGCACAATCAGGATGAAGATCAAAGTTACAATCCTTGCAGCAATAAGTCCAAATCTTCCCATTTTTATCACAGCCATCACACTTGTACTCCTGTAAACGAGTAAGAACAAGCTCATGTTCTGGATGCAACTCATGTTTCACTTTGTTAGGCCATTCCTTTGCCTTTTCAACAAGCATTGCTTCTTCTTCCATAAGAGCTGCACAATATGCTTCATAGAGCGTTCTTGGTTGGCACTTTGTAACTTTTCTTGCAGTTTCTAATTGAAGACCCAAAATGAACATACTAATGCCATAGAATCCACTCCAACCCCTTCTAGTAGCATCAGGAACAAACTCCTCATAGTATTCACGCACCGACTCATTGTGTTTGATAATTCTACTACTCGACATTTCATCAAACACCTTAAAGTCACCAAGAAAAAAGAAGATTCAAGCCAACGAAGATTAACCAAAACCCCCAATTTCAGAATCACAATCAAGAACCCTAATTTGTTCCCACTTAATCAAGAACACCAATTTTCCCAATTAACCGATCAACAAGTAATAACTCCTCACTAAACCACCGAAAGTAACAGCTTCACCGAAATCGTAACAACTCGCTGGAATATGTAACAACTTTTTCCGGCGACCCAAGAAACAGATCAACTACTCGAAATCAATCTTGTAACTGAATGATACGAAAGAACACTATCTTGATTAATTGCCAAGATCGAGCTCTGATACCAATTGAAACATACCAATCTTGGTTACCAAATTGGAAACGAGGATTGATGATCAAAGGCAACAAACAGCTAGGAATCTATAGGAAGAAACAAGATTCGAGTCTGTTTGTTATTGGATTAATTGAATGATAGTAACCATTACAATCAAGAAGTGAATTAGGAAGAGAACATTTAACAAATCATAAGCTAACTTCTAAAATGATATGGAATGCCTTTTATAGGCCGAGTGCCTGTAACAACTTGGCTTGTTATCAAAAGTTATACTTCGGGTCCTCCATCTTCTAATAGTAGTCAGAACTAGTCCCTGCGTTATTTTGTCACGTAACACTTGGACATTTGGTTGTTCTTTTATGTTTTGGATTTTCTCTTTATATGCAGCCTGTAAGGAGCCTTCTGACTATTTGTGTTGGCATTCCTGGCCAATTTCATGATCTCACTAAACTATGCGCATAGAAGGAAAGTTATTTTCTGGATCTTATTTTGTGAGCTTTTAGTTTTACCAATCAAAACTTCCTAAAAAAGAAAGGCACTTAGTTCGTCCTCCTGTTGAGAATAATTGGTCCTTTCCTGGATATCTCAGCAACGGGAAAGAGGCTAGGTTAGTGTCCTTCGCTTAAAAGCTCATAAAACACCAACAGAAACTTTAGAATCCAGCCGTGCTTGGGATGAAGGTGAACATAAGTTTCTGACTCTCTTTTTTCTGACGGTAAGTACATTATCACAAGTGTTGTGGGGGAGGAAAAGTCGTGTTAGATCAGGAATGATTTCCACAGATTATATTAACCATTCAATGGTACATCTAACAATTATTCTGATCCTAATAGGACCATATTTGTTGCAACCATTCAAGGCAACTAAGGGTGGTTCTTATTGCTTAAATGCATCTCCAAGACCACCAACATACCCCTGCTCTCAATCAGCATTATTGGCTTAATTGAACCGCTACTTTTAATGTCCAAATTTTGCAAACTTTCGTAGAGATAATCACTTCTTGTTTGATTCTTGAATCTGTGTCCAGATGTTCAAATCCACAACACCTGGTTTGGAGTATGTTAACCTTGTCGGTTTTCTGATCATAAGAAATACAAAAAACTGTCTAAAACAAGCAGCCTTGTGGGTCTCCTGTTCATAATATGGAATGAGACAACAGAGATGTTTGACATACATGCACACGCAATAGTTGAAAAAGTATGGTAATTCGATTATATAATTTCTCTACACGTATAAAAACATCCCTTGGCGATGCGAATCTCTACCTGAAGCACTATATTTCAGATCTGCTTAGCTGTTTTTATGCGTTTATTGGTCCTTCGTATAATGATACTAACACCGCAAATGATCACATGGAAGAACTGACATGTGAAAATACGTTAGGTAACATAGTGTACATATTGTACTTCTTTATAGATTTTTTAACGATCATCATTGCACAATTATTTAAATAAGAATTTTCCGAGTACAATACCTTTGCATGATTATTCGTATTTACGGGTTGGTGGATTAAATAAATGTGACAATTGGGCAACGATTGGCGTCCTTGACCTATATGGTTTTGAGAGCTTTAAAAACAATAGGTAAAATCTCTATGTTGAATGATTCTTAGTATAACTACTTTTTCTATGCCTGACTTGGGAGGATTTAATCTTAATTCTTATTGTTTGCACGTGTACAGTTTTGAACAGTGTTGTATTCATTTTACTAACGAGAAACTACAATAGCACTTCAATCAGGTGCGCCTTAAGTGCTTTTGACAAAAATCTGTTACTTCCTCTATGTGAAATTATAGAACTGATTCCCCGTATTATTTGTCCCCTTTAAACAACATGTTTTTAGGATGTAGCAAGAGATACACCAAAGTCGAAAAATAGATTTGATGATATAAGTTATGTTTAGGATATAATTTCTTCATATTATAGTATAGTCGTATAGAGAGAGATGATGCATTAGGCTAATGCTCATATTGTATATATTTTCAGAAACCTGGTGGGATCATTGCTCTACTTGAAGAAGGTTGGTAAGCAAAATTACTCAATCCACACACACATGCTCATATTTGTGATTATTTGTGTATATTCACGTTATATATGTATTTACTTTCCGTTGTGCTCTAGGAAGTGTGAATCTATAAGATTCGGTACGCAAAAATGCTGCTACTATTCTCGTTACTTAGTTTTACTATGAAGCTTCTATAACTCGAGTTGTGCAAACCCAAAACCACAAACCGAGGTGCAAACCAGAATCCGATCGCTCCCCAAGGTTACCAACCTTGATCAGGTATCTATATTGTTTTGTTTTGTTTTTGTTTTTTTATCTGTTCTATTATCTTTGTTGATGCATATTATATTGGAAGATCTATTATGTTATCTCTTTTTTCATTTGGAAGGAATGGCACAGTTGGTTAGCAAGTTTGTTGAACCTGATAGTCATATAATCCAAATACAGTCAGCCATTAAAACCAAGAAACAACTAAACACCCTTTTACAAAAATACATCCAAACATACACTTACAGTAGCCATCCAAAATCCCCCTGACAATAACAAAACAGCCCCTTTAGCAGCCATCCAAACACCCATGACTACAAAACCACCTTGAAGGGGATCATAAGTCCAAAACAAAACAAAAATGAGCCCCCAATACATGGATATTAGGAAGTAGGCCTATACACATAAGGAGTAGTTACATGGTTCCGTATTGAATGGCCATTTACATGAACGTGGAATTAATGAGAAAGACAATTATGATATAAAAGTTCGCTCACAGTTGGAGCAGCTAAAGAGTGAAAAATTTGTGACATCAATATACAGAGTCACCCGAGTAGGACTGATGATATAACTCAAGTAATATATATCATGATTAATAGAACACTTATTTACATGAAAGTAAAAAAATATAAATATGTGCTTGCGCAGTACAGATAACTCGACTAATATGTCTCAAATTGCAAAGGTATGCATATAAACTGAAGATTTAGTTCATTTTTCTTCTGCTGAATATGTCGAACTGAATGATTTTTATGTGATGCTATGTATGGTTGATTTGTTTGTTTTGTTCATGATATAGTAAAGATGGAAAATTATGGGGTTCAAACTCGAAGGCCTGTGCTCTGGATGATATGTCGGGCGGCTGGGTATAGAAGCCAAGGTCAATAGGTTGATCTTGCCATGTTGGAATTTCGCAATGATTAGCTTCTTTTCTATCTTGCGAGATAGGTATGACGCTTATTGTCTTTTTTTGCATAATAAAAGCCATTACATGGTTGGAGATTTATTTATAATTTTGTATATGAGTGATTAAGCCTTAAGTGTGATTTGGTTGACATATTTTTGACTTGCTTTTAATATAGTTATGAAAATGTTGTTGCGTTTATTTTTAATGGTTCTTTCACATAGCCAGTGCGCTGAGTAGCCTCGATATATCAGGTTCCAACCAATACTCGGCAGAATCTACTCAAAAGTTTGGTCGTTGTTGTCCATGCTAAGACTGCTCTAATATTTGCAAAATATGTCTAAGAAATGCAAATATGGTTTCACAAGTCGGTTGTAAAGTGAAACTGTTCATATTATGATCTCTGAAAACTCTCTGTTAGGTGTCTCATATTAAACATTAATGTATTTTTTCTCAAAGATTCGAACTCTACTTATGCTAAGGTCCCGCTTCACCAGTCTATACCAGGTAACATTAATGCAAATTTAGTCCCTATCACAAAGTTCAAAAAAAGGAAGTTTCCTTTTTCAAAGAATTTCATAAAGGTATGTTTTATAGAGTAGTTGTAATATCTAAACATATGATACATATTGCAAATAGAAACATAATAATGTTTTTCTACTATACATATAGGTTACCACAGTTGCGGAATGAAGCTTTATTTAGTTTCCGCGAAGATCTAATAAGGGAAAAGAATGGTTGTTTCACCAACATTTTAATTTTTTCACTATTCAAAGTTTATCAAATTACATGGAGCTTGACCTGATGTTGGTTCTCTATTCTTCATCACTCTTTAATGATGTGATGGCTCACCTAACAAATCAAATGTGATACCGCTTGCCAAAAAGAGTAAGATGGTTTTATTATGAAGATTTGTTTACCTCTTCAATATTGATGGTTCCAACCACCATTAGTTGCCGTCGCCACCCAGCAACCACCACCCATGATTCGTCCTCAACCACACTCGATCTACTACCTCCGTCACCTAAAAATAAAAGTGGATTAAATCGATGTACACAATTATAATGAATGATGATGAATGATGATGAGTGACGATGAATGATAATAAATGATGAATGTTAATGATGATGGATGATGACTGCTGATATAGTAGTAAAATCGTACACGTTTTAGGAAAAACGCGTATACGTGGCAAGTAGTAAGTCTTACGATTTAGGAAAATCGCAAAACCGATAAATGCGAGTTCGTTCTCAGCGGAGGTGTGTATGTTAGACCAATATAATAATATCAAGTTTGGATTAGTGTCGTTTTTGGGTTTTAAGAGAGAAAAATTAAAGAGGAGTTACACTACGATTACACTACGACGTAAAACGTAAAACGATGACGTAAATACGTAAAACACGATAAAATTAAAAATTTAAGCTAAAAATTAATTAAAACTTAAAACTAAGTCTAAAACAATATAAATAAGAATAAAAATTCAATAAATAAATTTTAAACATTTTATTAATTAAATATTCAATTTTAAATGCTAATTAAAGCCTTAAAATTAAATATAATTAACAAAAAGCCCAAAATATTATTTTATCAAACTAATATCTTACTTATATTAATTATACACTAAAAAGTATTTTCCTAAATTTTAGAAACTATTTTTCTAATTTTTAAATGCTAAAAACACTTTTTAAACTAAAATAATCATAAAACATAATAAAATAATGCTAAAAATAATTTTACTTTTTGAAAAATCGTAAATTATATTACTAAACAGTAGAAAAATAGAAAAAGTTGGAAAAAGAAATTTTTAGCACTAAAAGACAAAACAGTTTTGAATTAAAACCTAATTTAACTTGAACTAATTCTAAAAATTAAATAAATAAAGTGAACAGTGAAATTTTTATTCTAAAAATCTTAAAAAATAATACTGAAAATGGAAAAATTGGAAAATCTGAAAAAGACCACGTTTTTACACTAAAAGAAAAAAGACAGATTAATATAAAACTGAATTAAAACTGAATTAAATCTAAAAAGGGTAAAAGCCATAAAATAGACACGTACTCTTCATTTTGTTCCATTGTGACAAATGTATAATTTTATGTATTAATCTGACCAACGAACTTGTTAATTTGGGACAATATCGCCAATATGGGTCACTTGTTACCTGCTATACCGGTTTTTGGGTGTAAACTAACGTTTTCTTCAGTATAGTTACGTTTTCGTCAGTAAACTTACGTTTTCGTCAGTAAACTAACGTTTTCTTCAGTAAAGTTACGTTTTCGTCAGTAAACTTACGCTTTCGTCAGTAAACTTACGTTTTCTTCAGTAAACTTACGTTTTAGTCAATAAACTTACGTTTTCGTCAATAAATTTACGTTTTCTTCAGTAAAGTTACGTTTTCTTCAGTAAAGTTACCTTTTTTTAGTAAAGTTATGTTTTCGTCAGTAATTTTATGTTTTCGTCAGTAATGTACGTATCGTCAGTAAATTTACGTTTTCGTCAGTGAACTTACGTTTTCGTCATAAACTTACGTTTTCGTCAGTAAAGTTATGTTTTCGTCAGTAATTTTACGTTTTCGTCAATAAACTTACGTTTTCGTCAGTCAACTTACGTTTTCGTCAGTAATTTTACGTTATCGTCAGTAATTTACGTACCGTCAGTAAATTTACGTTTACGCCAGTGAACTTACGTTTTCGCCAGTGAACTTAAGTTTTCATCAGTAAATTTACGTTTTCGTCAGTAAATTTACATTTTCGTCAGTAAAATTACGTTATCGTTAGAAAATGAATATTTTCATCTGTATTTTTACGTTTTCGTCAGTAAACTTACGATTTCGTTAGTAAATTTACGTATTCATCAGTATTTTTACATTTTCGTCAGTATTTTATGTTGAAGAAAACGTAAAAATACTGACAAAAATGTAAGTTTACTAATGAAAACGTTAAATTATTGACGACTACGTAAATTTACCGATGAAAACGTAAATTTATTGATGAAAACGTAAAATTAGTGACAAAAACGTAAATTTCTGACGAAAACGTAAAAATACTGATGAAAACGTAAGTTTAATGAGCAAAACATAAGTTTACTGACGAAACGTAACGTTACTGACGAAAACGTAAAATTACTGACGAAAACGTAAAAGTACTGACAAAAATATAAAGTTACTGACGAAAACGTAATTTTACTGAAGAAAACGTAAATTTACTGACAAAAACGTAAATTACTGACGAAAACGTAAAAAAACTGTCGAAAACGTAAAAATACATACGGTCATAAATGGAAATGAAGGGGATAAGGGTAAATTAGTCATTTCAGGTTATAGAAATTGACATGGAAATAGATCCGGTCATATTGGTGATATTGTCCCAAAATTAACAAGTTCGTTGGTCAGATTAGTACATAAAATTGTACATTTGTCATAATGGAACAAAATGAAGAGTACATGTCTATCTTATGGCTTTTACCCATCTAAAAAATACCAAATGAACAGTAAAATACAACTAACTTTTCTGAAAATATAAAAATAATTAAAGAAACACAGGAAAATAAAATGAAAGATAAAGGACAAAAATTGCCCACTAAAGACAAATAATCAGAAATATGAAAGGGACAAGTCTGTTTGGCTTTGTCTTGTAGTGTAGCAGTGGCTAAAAACACACTACCAGTGGAAACTTTGTTCCCACTGCTTGTTACAGAAACTTGACAAGGACGATTTTAATGCTTGTAACTTGGATATTGTTGGAACAATTGGCACCCCTACACTCAGTGGAGTGTAGGCAGTCAGAATCAAGCAAAAAACTGCAAGTCCAATCACAATTAAACACACAAATGGGCAATGTGAAGTTACTGATGTGTATTAACAGGTCTGGGCACCTAGTGCTGATCTATTTGGTCTAAATGTGAGATTCACACCACAATAACTTCACACAAAACTAACCAAACCACACTTAACTAATTCCAAATCCTAGATTAACAAATATACTAGCTAATTACCAAATTTCAAGCCATAAAAACAAAAAACAAACCAGTTACAGCCTACTGATTAATTCTTGCTACTTTACCAAATTTTAGACATGAAAATTGCTTGTTAAACTACCAAACTCAAAATAACTTACAGATTCAACCTACCACTACCTCTATGAATGTGTGTAAGCCAATATTAACCTCATTTATGTCACTCAAATCAGCTAATACACTTAAACCAAACACCCCTTAAAAAGCTGACTAACAAATTTAACAAAGGACTTTTGGTTAATCTAACTAAAAATCAGCAAAGCTTAGTCTAACATGCATATAAATGGTAACATGAACATAAACAAAGCAGTTAACATGCACTCAAATTGATTCACACAAAACCACAATAATCTATAAACTAGCAAAAAATTGTAAAGGGGTTGAAGCCATACCAAGGTTGATGCCTTCCCCTTATGATTTTTGGAGCTTATGAAGATGCTTATGATGGTGTAGAGAGTCCCTGTTGGATGGTCTACAAAATACCAAGAGATGACAATGTCTTCAAATGAAAATGGACTGAAAATGGAAGGGTATGATGTGTTGGCAGTCTACAACAGACACAACCAAAACCCTTGTACCTGCTGAAAAACTAACCAAGAGAAAAGGAGATTCAAGTTTCAATAAGCTTCATAAGCTCTTTGTCAAGGAGCTTATGAGGGCTTATGAAACAGTTAGTGCCAAAAAAGTATCAATGAAGATTTTCCAAAAACATTGAAAATCAAGCTTTGTAAAAATTTGTGGAAACCAAAAAATAACAAATTATAGGAACTTTATGAGGTTGTTAGGTGTCAACTAACAAGTTCACAAGCCTATGATCCGGATCTCAAACCAAGTTTGCCCAAAAAATTTCTTGAACCAAAAACTTATTTGATAAACCTTAAACTAACATTTGCATAAACATTAAATTTAACTAAGGCAAAGAAATAACATGGAACTCAGATATTGCAAGGATTTAAAAAATACTTTAAATATTCATTTTAAAAATGTTTACAAAAATCTGGAACAAAGTTAAAGGGTCACAAGTCGACCCTTTTATACTGATAACAAGAAAGAACTAGAAACTTGAAAATACAAAACCCTAGCATCTAAAGTTCCCAAGTTGCCCTTTGGTCTTTCAAGTTCAAATCTGGTCAAGGGTGCCCATGTGATGTGCCAGCTGCATACTTGATCTTGGATGTTGAATATGTGCTTTGGGAGCAAGGAAAGCATAAGAGCTATTGATTTTCTGAAGATATTATAATCTTGCTATTTTAAGTGAAGCAGGGGACCATGGTGGGGTCTCTTGTGGTCTCGGGGAGAGTGGTTTATGAGGTGGGTTTGGTTTAGTCGATGGTGAATTGGGGATCTGGAAATAATCAAGGGAAAACCATTTGATTAAAGAGAGATTAGTGTTAAGGTTTATGGGTTAGGAAGGTGATGAATAGTTGAGGTTTGATGTGTTTAAGGGTTTAAAAACTTGTTTACCTCGTTTTTATTTAATAAACAGATTTTGAAACGTTAATTAAATAAAATGGGTGAGTGGATTGGTGAGTTGGCTGGGAGTGTGACGTGGGGAGGTTTGATTGGTGGGGGTGGTGATGTGTCATGCTTTGAGTGGTGAGAGGTTGTTTTGTTGTCTGCCAAGTTTACCCCCTAGACTTCCATGTTTTCTTCATATAAAGTTTTCAACAGCCCACACTCTTTTCCTTTGTATTTCAACTTTGGCCAGCTTGTCAAATATGGCACTGATAGGTGTGTAAACACCCATCCTTTTACCACTTAATTATGGCTAAAACAAGACCAAAACACGTATTTAATATCATTTGTTTGGAATTATGCGTGGTTTTTGTGTTTATTGTGTTTTCAAAGTCAACCGGATGAATATTGAAGAAAACATGGGATTGCACGGGATTTACCGAGGAAAAAGACTCAAGACGAAGTCTATTGTCCAAGAGATGCAAAAGATTTGAAGTCATTGTGCCTATTTGAAGATTTATCAAAGAATAGGGCCAAAGATGGAAGATTCATATATGTCGAAGAACTCGAGTCTACTAAACAAAAGATATTAAGACGAGTTGGAATTATTCACCGACACTTCTAAAAAAATCCAAAGTCGGGAACGTTTATTTAAAGAGGCGTGAAGACTAAAGAAGAAAGAAGAAAAGAAGCCCGACATCAAAGCCCATTCACAAAGCCCATACACACGCCTATATAAAGGCCCTTACTTCACAAATTTCACACACTTAGCTAGACTTAGTCTTTAGTTTTTCATTTCTCTAGTTTTAGAGAGAGAAAGTTCACACTTTCTCTCACTAAACTTTTTCTTTGTTTTCATCTTTCAAAATTCAAGCTTCCTTTAATCCTTGTACTTTGGATTTCATTAATCTTATTCAAGATAAGTTTTTTAATCTCTTTAATTTTCTTCTACTTTTCCTAGTTTATCCAAATTCCTTAATCCGATTGTCAACTCCATACGGTTTGGATTTGTTGAATTTGTTCGTGATCAAAATTTAATCTTTCTTGTTTCTTCTTAAGCTCTTACGTGAATAGGCCATAAGCTCCCCATGCTTTTTGGTTTATTGCTTGTTAAAGCTTATTGTTTTCGGATTTCTTCAAAGTTTTAATCATTCAAAAGTTTTGTTTATTAAGTTTAAGGTTTCTTGTTTTAAAAAGTTGTCAAATTTAAGCTTTTTGAGTTATTTAAGTTTCGGATTGCTTAGCTTATTGCCTTTGCTTATTGATTTTTTGAGTTACCACCATTTTCGGAACATAATTGCTTCCATCGCAACACAAGGGTTTTCACATATTCCGACTGGTTCATTTTTTTAGATCGCAATAACCCAAGAGGGTTTTACTTTGCGATCTGGTGATAATTCCCCCTATTCCGATCTGGATTGCGATCGCGTATTGCGATCGCACATTCCGACGGGGTTTAGGTCCCTTTTCTAGTCGAAACTCTGGCCAATTTTTGTTTGCATCATTCCGATCTAGAACTTTCCGATAGCTTCATTCCGATTGTCTTCATTCCGACAGCATCATTGCGACAGTTTGGTTTTTGAACATTCCGATGGTACTATCATGGACATTCCGATGGACTCCACTTGACATTCCGATGGTCGTTGTAATTACATTCTGATGCTTCTGATTTTATTGCATTCCGATAGAAATAATTTGAACATTCCGATAGAACAAGTTTTTAAGCATTGATTCAATTAAGTTTTCGAAGTTTTGTCTAATCTTGTCTTTACATTTTCAAACATTTAAGTTTTACTTGTCAAATTTGTTTAATCTTTCAAAGCTTTAATTTACTCCACGCTATTTACAATGAATTGTTATTAGTTTAAAATAGCCAAAACAAACCGACGCCTTTTTATTAACCAAGAACAAATTACTCCACTTAGAACCGAGATCAATTCGAGAGGACTGAGAGACAAATCTGAACCCATTGAAAATCCCATGTATCAGGCACAAGTGGTTTACAAACTTTTATCAAGAACCAAATGTGTAATAAATGCAATCTTTAAGGGCCATTCTTGTAAAATCTTGAAATATTAGGGACCCTAGTGCAATAAATGAGATTTGCAAGGGTATAATATGACAAGTCTTTAAAATATGAGGGACCAAAGTTGACAATCTTCAAAACTTCAAGGACTTCAATTGAAAATCATGATTCGGGTCCGGTTCTTTGTGCGGCTTCTTTTCCTGTGTTCGTTTTTGCTTGACTCTTATGATCATTTGTTGATTTCATAATATCCGTACCTAAAATACACAATGCACAAACACAAGCATATTTTGGGTATTTTAATGAAATTTTAAGCGTTTTAAGCCCGTTTTGGACGATGAGACTATGTATAATTGTAGTCTCATCACTCCCCCATACTAAACCATTGCCGTGTCCCCACACAATGCTAGAATTAAGTATCGTAGCACTTCAAAAATTCATTTTTGGGTGACATTTATTGAAAACGTAAACTAAAATAAACTACTCATGCATTTTAGACATAATGTATTGTTTTCATCACGATTAAGTGACTTATACGGCCAAAGAATAAGAACACGTGAATGCCTCATAGAGATAAGTTCGTCATCCTCGATTTTCACCCAATTCCATGCTAATCGTGAAACAAGATCATTGTCATTATAAGTTAGCAACACAATCATTACTCAGAGTGTTAATTACCTACTTTGACTCCCTTATTCCTAATTGGTATCTCTTATATTTTATTTTTGTCTTAATGATCACCAGGATACATTTTTTACTTATTTTGATATTTTATTAAGGCCAAAAATAAAGTAGGACGATTTAATTGATATGTAGCTAAAGGACACGATCTTTTAAAATGGCTTCACGTAATTTCCTTAAGTTCATATCTTGGCATAACTCGTTTCACGATTTGAGACCTTTCTCGGACCGATATTTGGCATGTGTTTCGAACTTCAAATCTTGGAAGACGTTCTTGAAATAATGGTTTTCTCTTCATATATGGAATTTCTTCAAACATGGACCACGACTTCGTCATTTTTCTTCAATCTTTATTTGGGATTTTGATGTACAACGATCCGCCTCCTTTTCGGACTTGGATATATTTATCCTCATACCTTGTTAGGGACTTTTTGGCTAGACTTCTCCATGATCTTTAGTGGAGTATATTGCTTCTCGTCATGTGTCTCGATCCTTCATATTAATTTTGGAATAATGATACTTCACATCATCTTGGATCTTTAGCAACAAAATGGAGTCCTCATGCCTTGTTAGGGCCTTTTGGACTTCTCCAATATTTGCATCCCGGTTCAATAAGTTATGCCTTGTCTATGAACTCTATTCGAACATGAGCACCTTTTAAACGATCTTGGGCTAGAAGCTAAGTAATTCTTTTAAATCGTACGACCTTATTTATTGCATTTATTTAAACAAAAGTGTGGGGAGAATAAGCTAATAATTACTACACATGAGATCGTGAAAGATTACGTAACTTATAATTAACTCTATCATTTCTCGTCCTCATTTAAGAGAATTAGCCTAATTAAAGTTAAGGAATCAAAGTTAGTGTAAAAACACGGTCAAGTCAAAAATTACTTTTATTCTCACCATCAGAAAACCTACATTCGTGTCTTAAACACTTATGAAAAACTAGAAAAATTTTAAAATTTGGCCATTATTAGCCTTATTTTGCAATAAAACGATAACAAAAAAGATGAAAATTGGATTGCGTGATGACTAAGCAAGGTGAAGTATCTACTCACCCTCTCCCCTATACTAAAACTAAACATTATCCTCAATGTTTCGAGTCTAAGGGTGAAACACCCCCATACTAAAGACGAAAGTCGAATGCTTAATCTCGAGCATGGAAAGGGTAAAATGAATAACCTAAAACCCGTTTCTGATTTATGCTAATAAGATAAACGTTAGAACGTAAAAGGATATCATCGGATATCAGAATCTTCAAAGGCAACGATCGAAGCTCGAGTGCTACGTAAAACGAAAACGAGAGGCTTCAATGATGACGATGAACCTAATGAATCACAATCACAAACAACCACGAAACAAAGGTTGGAAGAGCACAAGTCCCCTCGTTACATTAGTCTATGAAAGCGATAATATGTACAAGGATAAACATAGGAACTCCCCCACGAGGCACCTCGTGTTTGATAACCGAGTTAAGAGCTCGATTCGAATCCCTATAAATGTGATCATTTAGGGATTATCATGGTTTGGTAATTTTTGTCGGGGCTTACATGGTAAACAAGGCCCAAAAGTACATGGAGTACTTTAAAAACCCGATAAACGTATACCGGGGTCAAAGATAGCGTCTTCGTTTTCGGATGAAAGACGAAACAACGCTACTTCAACCGATGCTAAAAGCAAAACCTCAAAGAGGTAGGGTGGGACAATGGGTGGGGCAATACAATGAGCTACTCGAGGTAGAGTCACACCAAGCATATGAAAAGATTTTCCATTTATTGCATCGGTCAAAGACCGAGATTTCCCTAAAAATACGATTCCGGGATCGAATATCACGTCCTCGGTGGAGAAATGTGAGGAAACATAAGGGGCTTCCCCCACACTAGATCTACACGAAGCATCGTCAAAAGGAGTAGACGCGATCGTAGCACTCATAAGTTAAACTTGTAGAAAAATCTTTTAAATCAATTTTAAAATCTTTTCCTTTTTCATCGTTTAAAAACTCTTTATGAAAACCCGATTTGATAATGTCGAAAATATTTGGCGTTTCAAATTCAAAATAGTCGCGCTAAAAATTCTCACATTTAGGTCATTGATGGGAGGGGGTGGGTTGTACAAACTCTCAAAACGATGATCGATAAAGAACACCGCCCCCTCGTGGTCTACATATTCATCATCCTCATGAACTTCGGTCTCATCAATTTCTTCGTCATAGATAGGCTTTTCAAACCAAGGTTTGTCATTCCCCTCATTAATTATTTTATAAACTCTCTCAAAAATATCACGATCAAGCACAAAACCATCATTATTTTGTGGGGATCGTTGATAAGTTAGATCCTCACGAATGTGGTAATCATCATTCTCATTTGAGGAGCGTTGATTAGGTAACTCCTTGAGAATGGGATTTTTGGGTATGTAAGTTGGTTCGTCATCATTAAAAATAAGACGTTCCAACACATCAAGTTCGGCATCGACGTTGGAATAATCGACCTCACTCGTAGGTGGAAGTGGAGGTAAAAGAGCTAGCTCTCGTTCCATTATTTCCTCAAGTTCGGCAAAATCGTTCTGATCTTCCTCGTCAAACAAAGTGCCGATGTGAGCACTCACAACCATGGTCTTACAAGTCAATCGACTATGCTTAGGTGACCTTTCTAAGACGAGTGGATCTAGATCGGTAAAACCTTTAGCCTCAACGGATATTGGGCTAGGTAATGGAGGCACTTCAATAGATTTAGAATTCGATGCCTCAAAGACGTGGTCCTTCGAAGGTGGTGAAGACGAGTCCATTTTTTTCATTGTCGTGATGGCACTAACGTCGCCCTTTGGAACTTGTCTTTTACTTGTTTCACCGAATAAATCCCACAATGATTTTTCGTCCATAAATTTACGAATACCCTTTTGAATTAAGTAAACATCTTCTTTATCGTTAAAATCGTCATCTTTTAAAACATGTGTGAAGCCTCATATTTTCAGCTAAAGTTAACATTTTGAAATCATTAGAATTTGAAACATCGGTTTTATCATTACTCGTGAAAAAGTCCATTTTATCCACCCCATACGACATAGTTAATTTTCCATCGTGGACGTCGATTACGGCTCGAGTCGTCGATAAAAAGGGTCGACCTAAAATAATGGGACATTTAGGATCACACTCGTAATCGGAAATGACGAAATCCGTGGGAAAAATAAATGTTCCAATCCTAACATAGACATCCTCGGCTATACCAATTGGTTTGAGTGGTGTACAATTTGCAAGCTCGGTAGTCATGTTCGTGGAGGTAAGTGAAGGCAATCTCATCAATTTCTAAAGAGAATGAGGCATGAGATTGATGCTAGCACCTAAATCGGTAAGGGCTAAACATCCCTAAATCTCGAAAAAATCACGAGGTAGTAGAAATTGGCCCGGATCCTCTTCCTTTCTCGGCAAATTCCTTTTGGGTTTTTAAGAAGGATCGATGCACAAGTTTCTTCAAGGGTTACTTGGGTAAGGTCGATAAAGCTCTCTTTTTGAACCGTGGATGGAATTTGAGGTACACGAGGGTGTGTACTCTTTTCCTTCGTCGCCATGTTCATTCCCTCGACTCTAGAACATAAAGGCGTTTGAGAAGTCGAGGGTCGAGATGAAGTAACAACTCTAAATCCATCAAGGATTGGGTTAATCACACAAATTTTTCCAACGGATGAGGCGGCTTTATCTTGTTCTTTCGGATTGGAAACGGTGTCACTAGGTAACGAACTCGATGACAAACCTCTAGACTTGTTCATAATCGCCGAAAACATCTTTTTATATCGATTTGTCCTTGTTCAATTTTGTTGTTTTGTCCTCTCAACGTGTTGGAAAATTCGTTTTTTATATCACCAAATTACGTTTCTAATCTCCTCATATTAGCATCATTTGATTTAACGTAATTTTGAAAATCATTTGAGCCATTAAAATTTTGATTGAAACCTTGGTTTTGATTCCCTTGAAAATTGTTTCCTTAATTAGCGTTGTTTGAAAATTTTGGATTTTGCCCATTGTTAAAATTCCGGTTTTTATTGTTGTTGTTAAAACCTCGATTTTGCCAATTCAAATTTTGACCTTGATTATAACCTTGATTTCCTTGTTGATTTTGAAAACTGTTTCCACGATTATAATTATTGCCTTGATTGTTGTTGTTCGTTTGTTGTGATGGACCGGCGTTATTTTGATTTTGATTAGAAAAATTGTTTTTTAACGCGTTTACACTCGACGTTTGGCCATCCGTAGCCGCACACTCGTAATAATTATGTGGTCCACCGCAAAACGTACGCAAAACCTCGACGCTTTCACCGTAGCGGGAGCGTCCTTCTTTTGCATTTCGATGAGAAAAGACGTAAACACATTCTTCAATTTATCGACTTTCGCATCAACCCTCTCAATATCGCGATTAGAATTACTAACGTTGGCGACATTGGCCACACTCGGTGTGCTACGGAGTTGGAAAACCTTGGATCAATTTTCGATAATCATTAAAGCGTCTTTCGGAGTTTTACACAAAAAATTGCTACCGACGGCGGAATTTAACGAATCTTGTTCTTGAAAACTAAGACCGTTATAAAACGTATCGATTTGGTGTAACTCGGAAAATATGTGGTGAGGACATTTCCTAAGCAATTCCTTAAAGCGATCACACGTGTCTCAAAACGATTCATTTGGTTTTTGTTCAAATCTCGTAATATCGATTTTGAAAAACGTCGTCTTAGACGGTGGGAAAAAATGATTAATGAATTTGGAAACGAGATCCTTCCACGTAATTATGGAACTAGGTGGTTCTTTCTCGTACCAATCCTTGGCAGCACCATCGAGCGAGTACGGAAAAAGCATAAGCTTGACGACATCGGTGTCGACGTTCTTAAACTTGCTCGTGGCTAAAAGATGATCGAAATTTCGAATGTGATCGTGAGGATTATCGGCTTCAGAATGAAGTGATTTTGCTAGGTTCAGTTGTTGTTCTCGGTATCTTAACGAATTGATTTCTGATTCTAAGTACGACTCTATTGTTTTTGGTGAAACAAATATTTTTGGTTGTTTTTAAAATAAAAGTGCAAAACTTTAAAGTAAAAGGCGGGTAAATAAATCTAAGTCTAATTTAAAGTAAATTGCAAGTCTAACTAAAATAAAGGACAAGTATTTAAAAGCGTGACGGAAAATTAAAAGGCACTAAAAGTAAATAACGCAAACTTAAATCTAACTAAGGCAAACTTAAAACGCAACTAAAACTTAAAACTAAGGCAAGGCTAAAATAAATCTAAGGCAAATAAACTTAAAGTGCGACTAAGGAAAAAGGCGGGAAAACTAAAGCTTGGAAATTAAAAGCAGAAAATTAAATAACAGAAACTAGAAAAACCTGAAAATTAGCTCATCCGGAATAATACCCTCATTCGGAATAAACACTCATCCGGAATGTCACCTTCGTTCGGAATGTTTTTCTTCACTCGGAATATTCACCAAAATCCTTGATCCGGAATAAATCCTTTATCCGGAATATGTCACTTATCCGGAATAAAGTCCTTGATTCGGAATAATGGTCTTGATTCGGAATGTTGCCTTCGTTCGGAATATCTCTTGATCCGGAATAATCCTTGATCCGGAATAATATTCCGAATGAAACCTTTGATCCGGAATGTCAAGATATTCCGAATAAACTCCTTGATCCGGAATAATAAATTATTCCGGATGAACTTGCTTGATCCGGCATATTCCCTTCGTTCGGAATGTTAGGTTGATCCGGAATATTTCCTTCGTTCGGAATATACTGTTGATCCGGAATAAAAGGTTGATCCGGAATGTTTTAATATTCCGAATGAGATGCTTGATCCGGAATAATGACTTATTCCGACTGAGCACAACTGATCCGGAATATCTAATATTCCGGATGAACAACTTTTATACGAAATAATCAGCAAAACTCCTTCACTCGGAATAACCGGCTTGATCCGGAACTTTTCCTGGGAATAAAGATGAACAGCGAAGAACAAGGAAACAAGAAAAAGATACGATCTAGATAAAAATTAAGCTAAATCAACCACAAGATTAAATCAAACTATTCAATAAACATATACTAGTGATAATCAAACAATCCAAAACAACAAACTAACAATAAAGATCAAGATAATCAAAACCCACTTAATAAATCTAACAAAAACTCAAAAACATAAACATGAACATGAACAATAAAGACAAAGATCAAAGATTAAAGAAAGGTAGAATGAGAGATCAAACAATAAAGATAAATGATTAACAAGAATTAAAAGAACACTTACTTGAAATTAAAGGGTAATTAAGGTGCAAGACAATTAATGTAAATGGACATGAAAAGTAAAGGACAAGGTAAGTAAAATAGAAGAACTAATTGTCACTATTAGCCAACAAAGAAAAATGATTAACTTCCTAATCTATTTATAGGGGAGGATTAAGGAGTGTTTAGGAAGCTTCCTCCCCTCCTTCATTTCTTCTTAATTGCATCATTAGGTCCTTCTCTTCTAAATATTTTGTTAATTACACCATTAGTCCTTAAGCCTTTTAATCTTCTCAAATCTTGGACTTTCATGACTTTTGGCTCGGGATTTCTTTGGACTCGTCTTTTAATTCTTCAATAAATAAGACTTGAGTTCTTCGGCTTTTAGTAAACTTCCGTCTTTTGACTTTTTCTTCGATAAATTTTCAGAATTGGTCTTGGACTTCCGTTCTTTTTGCACTCTTGACTTCTTGACTTCATCTTTCATCTTTATCTTCAATAAAAGCCCGTAAATGCCCGTGTTTTCTCCCCTTTTCACAATTTCGTCCTAAATCACAACAAAAACACAAACCACGCATAATTCCGACATAAAAGACATAAAATACACGTTTTGGCTCGGTTATTATTGTAATTAAGTGGTAAAAAGGATGGGTGTATACACACCTATCAAATACCCTACACTTGACCATTGCAATGTCCTCATGCAATGCATTAGTTACAGAGCATGTTTACATTTTTCATCAAAATCAATCCACCTTGGCCTTTATTAAAGAGATAGAAAATTACAAACATTCAAAGTAAAATAATCAAAAGCATACCTTGGGTTTTGGAAATGTCATGAATAATCATCATCCTCAAGTTTTCACTTTCTCCAAACCAAGCTTAAAAACGAGATCCTTGTTATTATAAGTTAGCAAACTAACACGAACTCATGTGGGCCAATTACTCACTTAGACTCCCTTATTCCTAGGTGTATCTCTTATATTTTATTATTGTCTTGAATGATCACGAGGATGCATTGTTTGACTTATTTCGATAGTTATTTAGTCCGAAAATAAAGTGAACGATTTAATCAATAGTTAGCTAAAGGACAAAATCTTTTAAAACTACTTCTCGGGACCTCATAAAGTTCATATCTTGGCATAACTCGCTTCACAATTTGAGACCTTTCTCGGACCGATATTTGGCATTTACTTCATACTTCAAATCTTGAGAAGACGATCTTGAAATTATGGTCTTCTCTTCGTATATAGTGTATATCTTCACTTGGGTTAGTTGAGATATTTTGTTCAAATGTTGACCACGACTTCTTCATTATTTCTTCAATCCTTATTTGGGATTTCGATATACAACGATCCGCCTCCTTTTCGGACTTGGATCTATTTATCCTCATACCTTGTTAGGGTTTTTTTGGATAGACTTCTCCATAACTTTTGGGGAGTTTTTGCTTTTCGTCGTGTGTCTCGATCCTTCA
Source organism: Glebionis coronaria (assembly GCA_025667525.1). Lineage (NCBI taxonomy): Eukaryota > Viridiplantae > Streptophyta > Magnoliopsida > Asterales > Asteraceae > Glebionis > Glebionis coronaria. The sequence continues at coordinate 325,831,759 of CM046877.1, forward strand.
TATTGATTTTCGATAAATGATTCTTCACATCACTTTTGGATCTTTAGCAACAAAATGTAGCCCTCATGTCTTGTTAGGACCTTTTTGGACTCGCCAATCTTCGCATCCCGCTTCAATAAGTTATGCCTTGGCTATGAACTCTAATCCATACCGAGCAACTTTTAAACGATCTTGGGCAAGAAGCTAAGTAACTTTTCAAATCGTGCAACCTTATTTATTGCAGATAATTTATTAGCAAGCGATGGAAAGAATATCAAACTTATAATTGGCTCTATCATCTCTCGTTCTCCACAGTTTAAAATCTCAAGGAATGAGACTCGTGGATGCTTAGCCTATTAAATCAAAGTTTTGGGTTTTCGAGTCGCCTATAGGATATTGCAAATTCTTAGACTTTTTCAAGTTTAGAAATCGCATTTTAAAGTTCCCTTGATAAACGACTCTCTAGGATCAATTATAGGAACTTGCGAAAAGTTCTTGTTCTTAACCCGTGAGAGTTAAGACTTTCGCGTTTTATAGCTCCCTATATAAAAGCCTAGCAAAACTTGACTTAAACATGTTAAGGATACTAGCTAGAGTAACTTAGATAAGTAAACTCGGGTTGAGTCAAAAGATTCACAACGTTTGAAAATTAAAACCACTTTATTAAACATTATTCTAATAAGGAAAGGAAATAACTATACAAAGGGAAGAACTAATGGGCCAAAATAGATCAAAAATTTTGAAAAATGTCAAAAAATTGATTTTCCGGTTAAAATGAGGACAAATACAAGGAAAAGACCACTTAAATTCGATAGAAGTCCCCCTACACTTAATATAAACATTGTCCTCAATGTTTAAGCATGTGGGAGTAAACTCCCCTACACTTAGGACATTGTGCACTTTGTTTAAATCTCGCTAAGGAAAGGACAACTAAAGAGATTCCTATTTTAATATTGAGAAAATATAAAATAGTGAATCGAAAAGAGTTATAGAACCGGGAAATTGGAACACGGAATCACGGGTCGTCAAAAATCATCAAGAGTGTGTCTTTGAAGCTCGAATCCCTGATTAGTAGAAGAGAGGAAATAGCAAACACAACGGGTCTCCCCTACACTTAGTATAAAGAAAGCTAAAAGATAGATACATGGGTTGCCTCCCAAGAAGCGCTTAATATTTGTTAACCGATTCGTGAGCCTGACTCGACCTTGATTACCATAGGAAGAAGCATGAAACATATCCACCAGGATCAAAGACATAGTTTTCGTCCATCAAATAGCAAAAGCTTAAGGCAAACAAGGCAAGCCAAAGAAGAATAGGCAAGGTTCCCTTAAGCAACAATGGAGCATGGTGGAAGCAAGGGTGAAGTGGTGCAAGCAGATTTCCATAAGTTCCAAAGATATTTCCTTTTATTTCATCAGGTGGATACTGAGATTGCTGAAGAGTATCAATACCGGGGTCGAACACTTTTTCCTTTAGGGGAAATAGCACTCAGGCTCAGCAGAATGTGAAGAAGATCCACGAAGAAGATGCACAACCTCGTCCTTAGAAGGTGGACAAAGAGGTGTTAAATCATATGTGCTGCGGATATCGGTGTCCACCGGTTTCTTCTCCTTTGAAAGAATTTTCTTCAAATCCAAAGTAGGATCAAGACGATAATCTTCGAAGTCCAAAGGAGGTGCATCACTCTCATGAGGGAAGTAAGTATTGAGAAAAGTTGAAAAGTCTTCCTCAAATGAGTAGTCGTCCAAAGTAGGATCGAGTGATGGCGGAGGATCTTCATCATGTGAAGAATCGCTCGATAGAGTATCGGCCTCATCAAAATCATCATATGTAGGCAGGTCGAGATACTCGGAAGTACAATCATCAAAATCATCCGAATCTGAGCTAGAATCATCATCATAAGCATCAAAGATCGGTGGAGAATCATAAATGGGAGAAGGTTCCAAATTGGAGAGAGAATCATCTACATCATCTTGAAAAAGTGGATTATCAAACCAAGACTCGAATAGAGGATTGTTGTAGATGACAAAATCATCAAGCACATTAATAATATTCGCAGATTCTCGTCCAAAGGATTTGCTTGTAAGCTTCCCCATTTTAAACACTTGTGAATCATTCCCGACTCTTAAGATTAACTCACCTTCGGCAACATCAACTAGAGCGCGTCCGGTTCTCAAGAATGGCCGACCAAGTATTAAAGGAATACGAGGGTCCATTTCATAATCAACAACGACAAAGTCGACCGGGAAAGTAAATGTGCCAACTTTAATGAACACGTCTTCGGCAATACCAACGGGGTAAGCGAGAGTGCGATTTGCTAGTTCAAGAGTCATCTTTGTTGGAGTGAGGTCGGGTAATGATAGTGTTTTCCAAACACTCAAAGGCATAAGATTAATACTGGCCCCGAGATCAGCTAGGGCAGTAAATTCTTCGGTTTTGTTGAAGAGGCAAGGCAACACAAAACGACCCGGATCTCTAAGCTTTTCTGGAAGTTCTTTAAGAATAGCTGCAGAGCAGTTTTCATTTAAACGTGTGTTGGCGAGCTCAATCAACCTTTCCTTCTTGCTCAGCAATTCCTTGAATGCTTCACAAATTTCGGCATATGGACAAGTGCTTCAACAAGGCTAATGTTGATGTTCATTTGAGAGAGCATCTTCACATAGCTCGTCACTTGAGAGTCATCCTTGGTTAGCATTTTGGTCTTGCCTAAACGTGAAGGATAAGGGATATTGGGTTTGGGTGGTGAAGGTGCAGGTGTAGGTAAAGGTTGAGATGTTGAAGGGTCCTTCTGATAGGTGTGTAAACACCCATCTTTTCTACCACTTAATTACAATAATAATCGGACCAAAACGTGTATTTTATGTCTTTTATGTCGGAATTATGCGTGGTTTGTGTTTCTGTTGTGATTTAGGACGAAAAGGTGAAAAGTGGAGAAAACACGGGAATTCACGGGCATTTACGGACTTTTATTAAAGAAAAAGATGAAAGACGGAGTCAAGGAGTCAAGAGTGCAAAAAGAACGGAAGTCCAAGACCAATTCTGAAGATTTATCGAAGAAAAAGTCAAAAGACGGAAGTTTATCAAAAGCCGAAGAATTCAAGTCTATTTTATTGAAGAATTTAAAGACGAGTTCAAAGAAATCCCGAAGCCAAAAGTCCCTTAAGTCCAAGTTTAAAGAAGATTAGAAGAAAAGGACTAAGTATGCAATTAAGGAAGATTAAAAGAAGGAGGGACTTAATGACGCAATTAAGAGAAAAGGAAAGAGGGGAGGAAGCTTCCTTAATCCTCCCCTATAAATAGTCATTAGTTGTAATCTTTTCATTTTGTTGGCTAAGTGTGACAATTAGCTCTTCCACCATTTACTTACCTTGTCATTTACTTTTCTTGTCAAATTTAATTACCTTGTCTTGCACCTTAAATTCATTTAATTTCAAGTAAGTTTTCATTTAATTATTGTCAATCTTTACTTTATCTTGTCAATCTCTTATCTACCTTTCTTAATCTTTGATCTTTGTGTTTATGTTTATGTTCATGTTCATGCTTTTATTTTGATCCAAATGGTTTTTGATTGTTGTGGTTAAAGTTGTTTGATTTCTTGTTTTTGATTGTTCGTTTATGTTTACTGTTGATTCGTGGATAGTTTTATTAAATTGTTTGTATTTATTTTGGTTGAATTTGTGTTAGATCGTGTTTATTTTTGATCCCCTGTTCTTCGGAGAGGTTGTTTCTGTTTCTTTGTTTCCAGGAAAAGTTCCGAGCCAAGGCAAGGAGAGGAGTGTTCATTCGGAAGTCCAAAGTTCCGAGCCAAGGGGTTTCATCCGGAACTTCAAAGTTCCGGATCAAGAGTGTTCATTCGGAACTCCAAAAGTTCCGAATCAAATACTTCCGAACGAAAGTCCGACTCAAGCATTAGTTCATTCGGAACTTGAAAGTTCCGGATCAATTCACTTCATTCGGAACTCAAAAAGTTCCGGATCAAGGAGATTCATTCGGAACTCAAAAGTTCCGAATCAAGGGGCTTCATTCGGAACTTCTTAAAAGTTCCGAACCAACTTCCGGATCAAGGGTAAGTTCTGATTCAAGAAGTGTTCATTCGGAAGTCTGAAACTTCCGAATCAAGGAGGCTTCATTCGAAATCTTCCGAATCAAGGGTGACCAAAAACTTCCGAATCAAGGCAAAATTTAGAAGTTCCGAATCAGTAAAGTTCCGAACGAAAGATTGTTTTGGGTAAGTGACATATTCAGATCAATTTGTTCCGGATCAAGGATTTTGGTAATATTCCGAGCGAAGAAGAATCATTCCAACCGAAGGTGACATTCCGGACGAGTGATTGTTCCAAACGAAGGATAATTCCGAATGAGTTGTATTCAGGTTCTTATTAGCTTTTGTCTTTGATTTTTATTTTCAAGCTTTATTTTTCCTGCCTTTTATTTAATTGCACTTTAAGATTATTTGCCTTAGCTTTATTTTAGTTTTGCCTTAGTTTAAGTTTTAGTCGCGTTTTAAGTTTGCCTTAGTTAGATTTAAGTTTGCATCATTTACTTTAGTGCCCTTTAATTTCAGTCACGTTTTTAAATACTTGCACCTTTATTTTAATTAGACTTAGATTTACTTTAAGAGCACCTTTACTTTAATTGTTCTGCACCCTATTTTAAACAAAACAACCAAAATATTCTTTTTCACCAAAGAACGACTGAATCACATAGAGAGCCTAGATTAATTCGTTAAGATACCGAGAACACGAACTTGAACTTTAACTTTTTATACGGGCAAAAGCCTTGTATCAAATGGCGCCGCTACCGGCTCTTTTCGTTAAGATTGACGGTTTTCTGTGAGAGACACGTTGCTTTTTGGGATCCGTTCACTTGTGAGCGTTACTTTTCTTGCATAAAAATTCAAAAAACCATAAAAAGTAAAAAATTGATAAAAAAATCCATAAAAATTTAAAAATTTCAATAATCAAAAATTTTTTTATCTTTATTGTGTATATATATTGTTTTTGTGTTTGGTTTTGTTTTCTTTTGCATTTTCAGGTGTATGCGTACTAGATCTTCTAATTATCAAGAGCCCGAGCCTCAAGAAGATTTAGCTATGTCAGGTGTCAACAACAACATTCCACCGCACCTCAATAATAATAATAATAACACCAATGCTCTTCCACAGCCCGATCTTCGGACCATGGAGGAACTTTGTCAACCAACAATGTTTGGACGAGGAGGACCGATTGCGCCGATGCAAATCAACGCTCCTGAGTTTTCGTTGAAGCACCACATGATTCAGCAAGTACAAACAAACCCATTTAGAGGATTGCCTGATGATGATGCCAACAAACACCTCGACAAGTTCATTACAATCACCCAAAGCATGAAGTTGCCTGGGGCCACAATGGATGTTCTTCGCTTACAACTCTTCCCACATACTTTATCGCATCATGACGAGAAATGGTTTGATCGTCTCCCGAAGAATTCTATTCACACTTGGGATGATATGACTCAACGCTTTTTGTCGCGCTACTTTCCACCATCCATGGTCACGAGCCTTCGCAATCAGATCAGCGGTTTCATGCAAGACCCTGTTGAATCTCTTTTTGACGCTTGGGAGAGATATAATGTCTTGATCGACCGTTGTCCAAACCACAACATGCTTCCCGTCACATTGATTGATACTTTCTACAACGGTTTAACTTTTCGAGATCGTGATACGATAAATGCAGCCGCCGGAGGCACATTCATGAAAAGGAGACCCGAGGAGTGTAGAGAGTTAATTGAGAACATGACTACTCATCATAAGAACTAGGATTCCTCTGCTTCTTCAAGGAACAACCCGAGAGTCAATGTCTCTTCTACCTCAGCAAACCCTGAGATGACCGAACTCACCCGCATGATGGCCGAAATGAGAAAAAGTATTACGCTTCTCGCTTCAAACCAACAACAACAACAAGTTAAAGCAGTTGTTAATCCTTGTGAAACATGTGGCGGTCCTCACACATACACCGATTGTCCTTCGACTCAAGGAAATCCGGAAAATGTGTATGCAGCTTATGGTAATTATTCACCAGAAAATTACCAAGCTAGACAACAAGGGGATAGAAATCTGCTGAGCTACCGTTCCAACAACTACCTTTCACCCGGTTTTTCTCCTCAAAACCAAAACCCCGCCAACAACTACAATAGAAGCAACCAAATCCCACCAAGAGCTTCTAACCCTTATCAACCACCCACCCAACAACACCCACCCATTAATCCCGATGTTGACGCCATAATGAGAACTCAAGGTGAGCAAATCAAGAATCTACAGAGCCAAATAATCAATTTGAAAGGAGATATCTTGAAGCAAGGAAATGACATTAGAACCGAGGTTCGTGATAATATTCAATCCTCCTTCAGCACTCAAACGACTGAATTAAAGAATCTGTTGGCTAGTTTCTTGCCCGAAGCTCAACCTTCTTCTTCGAGTTCTCTACCTTCAAACACCGTCCCTAATCCGCGAGCTAATGTGAGTGCTATAACTACGCGTAGTGGAATTACCATTGTCGATCCACCTATCCCACCACCATCATCTACACCTCCTCCACCACCATGTATCCCTACTCCTCCTACACCTAGTATTAGTGCACCATTACCGTCTCCGCCTCGTCATGACGATGTCTCTAGGAAGGACCCTTCAACATCCCAACCTTTACCTACTACACCTTCACCTTCCACCTATAAACCTAGAATCCCATACCCTTCTCGCATAGGCAAGACCAACGAGCTAACCAAGAATGACTGTCAAGTATCAAAATATGTGGAAATGCTATCTCAAATGACCATCAACATTAGCCTTGTTGAAGCACTTTGCCACATGCTGAAATTTGTCAAAGCATTCAAGGAATTGCTTAGCAAGAAGGAGAAGCTGATTGAACTCGCCAACACACGCTTAAATGAAAACTGCTCAGCAGTTCTTCTTAAAGAATTACCGGAAAAGCTTGGAGATCCCGGTCGTTTTGTGTTGCCTTGCGTGTTCAACAAAACTGAAGAATTTACTGCCCTTGCTGATCTCGGGGCTAGTATTAATCTTATGCCACTGAGTGTTTGGAAAACACTATCATTGCCCGACCTCACTCCAACAAAGATGACTCTCGAACTTGCAAACCGCACTCTCGCTTACCCCGTTGGTATAGCCGAAGACGTGTTCATCAAAGTTGGCACATTTACTTTCCCGGTCGATTTTGTCGTAGTTGATTATGAAATGGACCCTCGTATTCCTTTAATACTTGGTCGGCCATTCTTGAGAACCGGACGAGCTTTAGTAGATGTGGCCGAAGGTGAGTTAATCTTACGAGTCAGGGATGATTCAAAAGTTTTTAACATAAGGAAGCTTACAGGCAAATCCTTTGGAGGCCGAGAATTAGTGAATATGATAAATGTGCTCGATGACTTTAGCGTCTATGACAATCCTCTATTCGAGTCTTCCACTGATAATCCACTCTTTGAAGATAATGTGGATGATTCTCACTCTACTTTGGAACCTTCTCCCAGTTATGATTCTCCACCGGTCTTTGATGCTTATGATGATGATGATTCTAGCTCAGACTCGGATGATTTTGATGATTGTACTTCTGAGTATCCCGAGCTGCCCACATATGATGATTTTGATGAGGCCGATACTCTCTCGAGCGATTCTTCACATGATGAAGATCCTCCGCTATCACTCGATCCTACTTTGGACGATTACTCATTTGAGGAAGATTTCTCTGAATTTCTCAACACTTTCTTCCCTCATGAGAGTGATGCACCTCCTTTGGACTTTGAAGATTATCGTCTTGATCCTACTTTGGATTTGAAGAAAATTTTGTCAAAGGAGAAGAAACCGGTCGACACCGAAATCCGTTGCACATATGATTTGACACCTCTTTGTCCCCCTTCTGAGGACGAGGTTGTGCTTCTTTGCGGATCTTCTTCACACTCGGCTGAGCCTGAGTGCTATTTTCCCTTAAAGGAAAAGGTGTTCGACCCCGGTATTGAAGTCTTTAAGCCATCTCAGTATCCACCTAATGAAATAAAAGGAAAAATCTTTGGAAATTTTGAAGACATGCTTGCACCACTCTACCCTTGCTTCCACCGTGCGCAATCGCTGCTTAAGGGAACCTTGCCTACTCTTCTTTGGCTTGCCTTGTTCGCCTTAAGCTTGTGTTATTTGCTCGATGAAAACTATGTCTTTGATCCTGGTGGATATGTCTTATGCTTCTTCCGTTGATGATCAAGGTCGAGTCAGGCTAATGACTCGGTTAACAAAAATCAAGCGCTTCTTGGGAGGCAACCCATGCATCTATCTTTTGCTTTCTTTATCATAAGTGTAGGGGGACCCTTTGCTTTGCTTTCCTCTCCTCACTTCTTAATCAGGGATTCGAGCTTCAATGATCCACTCTTGATGATTCTTGACGACCCGTGATTCCGTGTTCTACATTATCCCGGTTCTATCCTAAACTCTTTTCGATTCACTATTTTATATTTTCTCAATATTATAATAGGAATCTCTTTAGTTGTCTTTTCCTTCGCGAGATTTAAACAAAGTGCACAATGTCCTAAGTGTAGGGGAGTTTACTCCCACATACTTAAACATTGAGGACAATGTTTATCTTAAGTGTAGGGGGGACTTCTATCGAAGATTAAGTGGTCTTTTCCTTGTTTTTGTCCTCATTTTAACCGGAAAATCAATTTTTCGACATTTTTCAAAATTTTTGATCTATTTTGGCCTAATAGTTTTTCCCTTTGTATAGCTATTTTCTTTCCTTATTAGAATAAATGTTTAATACGTGGTTTTAATTTTCAAACGTTGTGAATCTTTTGACTCAACCCGAGTTTACTCTAGCTAGTATCCTTAACATGTTTAAGTCAAGTTTTGCTAGGCTTTTATATAGGGAGCTATAAAACGCGAAAGTCTTAACTCTCACGGGTTAAGAACAAGAACTTTTCGCAAGTTCCTATAATTGATCCTAGAGAGTCGTTTATCAAGGGAACTTTAAGATGCGATTTCTAAACTTGAAAGAGTCTAAGAATTTGCAAGATCCTATAGGCGACTCGAAAACCCAAAACTTTGATTTAATAGGTTAAGTATCCACGAGTCTCATTACTTGAGATTTTAAACTGTGGAGAACGAGAGATGATAGAGCCAATTATAAGTTCGGTACTCTTTCGTGAATTTGTGTGAGTTAATTATGAGCCTCTTCTCCCATCGCTTGCTAATAATTTATCTGCTAATAAATAAGGTTGTACGATTTGAAAAGTTACTTAGCTTCTAGCCCAAGATCGTTTAAAAGTTGCTCGGTATGGATTAGAGTTCATAGCCAAGGCATAACTTATTGAAGCGGGATGCGAAGATTGGCGAGTCCGAAAAGGCCCTAACAAGGCATGAGGGCTATATTTTGTTGCTAAGGATCCAAAGTGATGTGAAGAATCATTTATCGAAAATCAATATGAAGGATCGAGACACACGACGTAAAGCAAAACTCCCCAAAAGTCATGGAGAAGTGTATCCGAAAAGACCCTAACAAGGTATGAGGATAAATAGATCCAAGTCATAAAAGGAGGCGGATCGTTGTATATCAAAATCCAAAATAAAGATTGGAGAAAAATGAAGAAGTCGTGGTCCAAGTATGAATCTCTCAAAACTTCAAGTGAAGAAATTCCATTATGAAGAGAAGACCATAATTTCATGAACGTCTCTCAAGGTTCGAAGTATGAAGTCGCTGCCAAATATCGGTCCGAGAAAGGTCTCAAATCGCGAAACGAGTTATGCCAAGATATGAACTTTATGAGGTCCCGAGAAGCAGTTTTAAAAGATTTTGTCCTTTAACTAACTATTGATTAAATTGTTCGCTTTATTTTCAGACTTAATAACTATTGACATAAGTCAAAAATGCATCCTCGTGATCATTCAAGACAATAATAAAATATAAGAGATACACCTAGGAATAAGGGAGTCTAAGTGAGTAATTGGCCCACATGAGTTCATGTTAGTTTACTAACTTATAATAACAATGATCTCGTTTTTAAGCTTGGTTTGGAGAAAATGAAAATTTGAGGATGATGATTATTCATGAGAATTTCCAAAACCCAAGGTATGCTTTTGATTTCTTTATTTTTTCTGTCTTTAATTTTCTATCTCTTTAATAAAGGCCAACGTGGATTGATTATGATGAAAAGTGTAATCTTGCTTTGTAACTAATGCATTGCATGAGGACATTGCAATAGTCAAGTGTAGCGGATTTGATAGGTGTGTAAACACCCATCTTTTCTACCACTTAATTACAATAATAACCGGACCAAAACATGTATTTTATGTCTTTTATGTCAGAATTATGCGTGGTTTGTGTTTCTGTTGTGATTTAGGACGAAAAGGTGAAAAGTGGAGAAAACACGGGAATTCATGGGCATTTACGGACTTTTATTGAAGAAAAAGATGAAAGACGGAGTCAAGGAGTCAAGAGTGCAAAAAGAACGGAAGTCCAAGACCAATTCTGAAGATTTATCGAAGAAAAAGTCAAAAGACGGAAGTTTATCAAAAGCCAAAGAATTCAAGTCTATTCTATTGAAGAATTTAAAGACGAGTTCAAAGAAATCCCGAAGCCAAAAGTCCCTTAAGTCCAAGTTTAAAGAAGATTAGAAGAAAAGGACTAAGTATGCAATTAAGGAAGATTAAAAGAAGGAGGGACTTAATGACGCAATTAAGAGAAAAGGAAAGAGTGGAGGAAGCTTCCTTAATCCTCCCCTATAAATAGTCATTAGTTGTAATCTTTTCATTTTGTTGGCTAAGTGTGACAATTAGCTCTTCCACCATTTACTTACCTTGTCATTTACTTTTCTTGTCAAATTTAATTACCTTGTCTTGCACCTTGAATTCATTTAATTTCAAGTAAGTTTTCATTTAATTATTGTCAATCTTTACTTTATCTTGTCAATCTCTTATCTACCTTTCTTAATCTTTGATCTTTGTGTTTATGTTTATGTTCATGTTCATGCTTTTATTTTGATCCAAATGGTTTTTGATTGTTGTGGTTAAAGTTGTTTGATTTCTTGTTTTTGATTGTTCGTTTATGTTTACTGTTGATTCGTGGAGAGTTTTATTAAATTGTTTGTGTTTATTTTGGTTGAATTTGTGTTAGATCGTGTTTATTTTTGATCCCCTGTTCTTCGGAAAGGTTGTTTCTGTTTCTTTGTTTCCAGGAAAAGTTCCGAGCCAAGGCAAGGAGAGGAGTGTTCATTCGGAAGTCCAAAGTTCCGAGCCAAGGGGTTTCATCCGGAACTTCAAAGTTCCGGATCAAGAGTGTTCATTCGGAACTCCAAAAGTTCCGAATTAAATACTTCTGAACGAAAGTCCGACTCAAGCATTAGTTCATTCGGAACTTGAAAGTTCCGGATCAATTCACTTCATTCGGAACTCAAAAAGTTCCGGATCAAGGAGATTCATTCGGAACTCAAAAGTTCCGAATCAAGGGGCTTCATTCGGAACTTCTTAAAAGTTCCGAACCAACTTCCGGATCAAGGGTAAGTTCCGATTCAAGAAGTGTTCATTCGGAAGTCTGAAACTTCCGAATCAAGGAGGCTTCATTCGGAATCTTCCGAATCAAGGGTGACCAAAAACTTCCGAATCAAGGCAAAATTTAGAAGTTCCGAATCAGTAAAGTTCCGAACGAAGGATTGTTTTGGATAAGTGACATATTCAGATCAATTTGTTCCGGATCAAGGATTTTGGTAATATTCCGAGCGAAGAAGAATCATTCCAACCGAAGGTGACATTCCGGACGAGTGATTGTTCCAAACGAAGGATAATTCCGAATGAGCTGTATTCAGGTTCTTATTAGCTTTTGTCTTTGATTTTTATTTTCAAGCTTTAGTTTTCCTGCCTTTTATTTAATTGCACTTTAAGATTATTTGCCTTAGCTTTATTTTAGTTTTGCCTTAGTTTAAGTTTTAGTCGCGTTTTAAGTTTGCCTTAGTTAGATTTAAGTTTGCGTCATTTACTTTAGTGCCCTTTAATTTCAGTCACGTTTTTAAATACTTGCACCTTTATTTTAATTAGACTTAGATTTACTTTAAGAGCACCTTTACTTTAATTGTTCTGCACCCTTTATTTTAAACAAAACAACCAAAATATTCTTTTTCACCAAAGAACGACTGAATCACATAGAGAGCCTAGATCAATTCGTTAAGATACCGAGAACACGAACTTGAACTTTAACTTTTTATACGGGCAAAAGCCTTGTATCAAATGGCGCCGCTGCCGGCTCTTTTCGTTAAGATTGACGGTTTTCTGTGAGAGACACGTTGCTTTTTGGGATCCGTTCACTTGTGAGCGTTACTTTTCTTGCATAAAAATTCAAAAAACCATAAAAAGTAAAAAATTGATAAAAAAATCCATAAAAATTAAAAATTTCAATAATCCAAAAAGATTTTATCTTTATTGTGTATATATATTGTTTTTGTGTTTGGTTTTGTTTTCTTTTGCATTTTCAGGTGTATGCGTACTAGATCTTCTAATTATCAAGAGCCCGAGCCTCAAGAAGATTTAGCTATGTCAGGTGTCAACAACAACATTCCACCGCACCTCAATAATAATAATAATAACACCAATGCTCTTCCACAGCCCGATCTTCGGACCATGGAGGAACTTTGTCAACCAACAATGTTTGGACGAGGAGGACCGATTGCGCCGATGCAAATCAACGCTCCTGAGTTTTCGTTGAAGCACCACATGATTCAGCAAGTACAAACAAACCCATTTAGAGGATTGCCTGATGATGATGCCAACAAACACCTCGACAAGTTCATTACAATCACCCAAAGCATGAAGTTGCCTGGGGCCACAATGGATGTTCTTCGCTTACAACTCTTTCCACATACTTTATCGCATCATGCCGAGAAATGGTTTGATCGTCTCCCGAAGAATTCTATTCACACTTGGGATGATATGACTCAACGCTTTTTGTCGCGCTACTTTCCACCATCCATGGTCACGAGCCTTCGCAATCAGATCAGCGGTTTCATGCAAGACCCTGCTGAATCTCTTTTTGACGCTTGGGAGAGATATAATGTCTTGATCGACCGTTGTCCAAACCACAACATGCTTCCCGTCACATTGATTGATACTTTCTACAACGGTTTGACTTTTCGAGATCGTGATACGATAAATGCAGCCGCCGGAGGCACATTCATGAAAAGGAGACCCGAGGAGTGTAGAGAGTTAATTGAGAACATGACTACTCATCATAAGAACTGGGATTCCTCTGCTTCTTCAAGGAACAACCCGAGAGTCAATGTCTCTTCTACCTCAGCAAACCCTGAGATGACCGAACTCACCCGCATGATGGCCGAAATGAGCAAAAGTATTACGCTTCTCGCTTCAAACCAACAACAACAACAAGTTAAAGCGGTTGCTAATCCTTGTGAAACATGTGGCGGTCCTCACACATACACCGATTGTCCTTCGACTCAAGGAAATCCGGAAAATGTGTATGCAGCTTATGGTAATTATTCACTAGAAAATTACCAAGCTAGACAACAAGGGGATAGAAATCTGCTGAGCTACCGTTCCAGCAACTACCTTTCACCAGGTTTTTCTCCTCAAAACCAAAACCCAGCCAACAACTACAATAGAAGCAACCAAATCCCACCAAGAGCTTCTAACCCTTATCAAACACCCACCCAACAACACCCACCCATTAATCCCGATGTTGACGCCATAATGAGAACTCAAGGTGAGCAAATCAAGAATCTACAGAGCCAAATAATCAATTTGAAAGGAGATATCTTGAAGCAAGGAAATGACATTAGAACCGAGGTTCGTGATAATATTCAATCCTCCTTCAGCACTCAAACGACTGAATTAAAGAATCTGTTGGCTAGTTTCTTGCCCGAAGCTCAACCTTCTTCTTCGAGTTCTCTACCTTCAAACACCGTCCCTAATCCGCGAGCTAATGTGAGTGCTATAACTACGCGTAGTGGAATTACCATTGTCGATCCACCTATCCCACCACCATCATCTACACCTTCTCCACCACCATGTATCCCTACTCCTCCTACACCTAGTATTAGTGCACCATTACCGTCTCCGCCTCGTCATGACGATGTCTCTAGGAAGGACCCTTCAACATCCCAACCTTTACCTACTACACCTTCACCTTCCACCTATAAACCTAGAATCCCATACCCTTCTCGCATAGGCAAGATCAACGAGCTAACCAAGAATGACTGTCAAGTATCGAAATATGTGGAAATGCTATCTCAAATGACCATCAACATTAGCCTTGTTGAAGCACTTTGCCACATGCCGAAATTTGTCAAAGCATTCAAGGAATTGCCTAGCAAGAAGGAGAAGCTGATTGAACTCGCCAACACACGCTTAAATGAAAACTGCTCAGCAGTTCTTCTTAAAGAATTACCGGAAAAGCTTGGAGATCCCGGTCGTTTTGTGTTGCCTTGCGTGTTCAACAAAACTGAAGAATTTACTGCCCTTGCTGATCTCGGGGCTAGTATTAATCTTATGCCACTGAGTGTTTGGAAAACACTATCATTGCCCGACCTCACTCCAACAAAGATGACTCTCGAACTTGCAAACCGCACTCTCGCTTACCCCGTTGGTATAGCCGAAGACGTGTTCATCAAAGTTGGCACATTTACTTTCCCGGTCGATTTTGTCGTAGTTGATTATGAAATGGACCCTCGTATTCCTTTAATACTTGGTCGGCCATTCTTGAGAACCGGACGAGCTTTAGTAGATGTGGCCAAAGCTGAGTTAATCTTACGAGTCAAGGATGATTCAAAAGTTTTTAAAATGGGGAACCTTACAGGCAAATCCTTTGGAGGCCGAGAATTAGTGAATATGATAAATGTGCTCGATGACTTTAGCGTCTATGACAATCCTCTATTCGAGTCTTCCACTGATAATCCACTCTTTGAAGATAATGTGGATGATTCTCACTCTACTTTGGAACCTTCTCCCAGTTATGATTCTCCACCGGTCTTTGATGCTTATGATGATGATGATTCTAGCTCAGACTCGGATGATTTTGATGATTGTACTTCTGAGTATCCCGAGCTGCCCACATATGATGATTTTGATGAGGCCGATACTCTCTCGAGCGATTCTTCACATGATGAAGATCCTCCGCCATCACTCGATCCTACTTTGGACGATTACTCATTTGAGGAAGATTTCTCTGAATTTCTCAACACTTACTTCCCTCATGAAAGTGATGCACCTCCTTTGGACTTTGAAGATTATCATCTTGATCCTACTTTGGATTTGAAGAAAATTTTGTCAAAAGAGAAGAAACCGGTCGACACCGAAATCCGGTGGACATATGATTTGACACCTCTTTGTCCCCCTTCTGAGGACGAGGTTGTGCTTCTTTGCGGATCTTCTTCACACTCGGCTGAGCCTGAGTGCTATTTTCCCTTAAAGGAAAAGGTGTTCGACCCCGGTATTGAAGTCTTTAAGCCATCTCAATATCCACCTGATGAAATAAAAGGAAAAATCTTTGGAAATTTTGAAGACATGCTTGCACCACTCTACCCTTGCTTCCACCGTGCGCAATCGCTGCTTAAGGGAACCTTGCCTACTCTTCTTTGGCTTGCCTTGTTCGCCTTAAGCTTGTGTTATTTGCTCGATGAAAACTATGTCTTTGATCCTGGTGGATATGTCTTGTGCTTCTTCCGTTGATGATCAAGGTCGAGTCAGGCTAATGACTCGGTTAAAAAAAATCAAGCGCTTCTTGGGAGGCAACCCATGCATCTATCTTTTTGTTTTCTTTATCATAAGTGTAGGGGGGACCCTTTGCTTTGCTTTCCTCTCCTCACTTCTTAATCAGGGATTCGAGCTTCAATGATCCACTCTTGATGACTCTTGACGACCCGTGATTCCGTGTTCTACATTATCCCGGTTCTATCCTAAACTCTTTTCGATTCACTATTTTATATTTTCTCAATATTAAAATAGGAATCTCTTTAGTTGTCTTTTCCTTCGCGAGATTTAAACAAAGTGCACAATGTCCTAAGTGTAGGGGAGTTTACTCCCACATGCTTAAACATTGAGGACAATGTTTATCTTAAGTGTAGGGGGACTTCTATCGAAGATTAAGTGGTCTTTTCCTTGTTTTTGTCTTCATTTTAACCGGAAAATCAATTTTTCGACATTTTTCAAAATTTTTGATCTATTTTGGCCTATTAGTTTTTCCCTTTGTATAGCTATTTTCTTTCCTTATTAGAATAAATGTTTAATAAGTGGTTTTAATTTTCAAACGTTGGGAATCTTTTGACTCAACCCGAGTTTACTCTAGCTAGTATCCTTAACATGTTTAAGTCAAGTTTTGCTAGGCTTTTATATAGGGAGCTATAAAACGTGAAAGTCTTAACTCTCACGGGTTAAGAACAAGAACTTTTCGCAAGTTCCTATAATTGATCCTAGAGAGTCGTTTATCAAGGGAACTTTAAGATGCGATTTCTAAACTTGAAAGAGTCTAAGAATTTGCAAGATCCTATAGGCGACTCGAAAACCCAAAACTTTGATTTAATAGGCTAAGTATCCACGAGTCTCATTACTTGAGATTTTAAACTATGGAGAACGAGAGATGATAGAGCCAATTATAAGTTCGGTACTCTTTCGTGAATTTATGTGAGTTAATTATGAGCCTATTCTCCCATCGCTTGCTAATAATTTATCTGCTAATAAATAAGGTTGTACGATTTGAAAAGTTACTTAGCTTCTAGCCCAAGATCGTTTAAAAGTTGCTCGGTATGGATTAGAGTTCATAGCCAAGGCATAACTCCCCAAAAGTCATGGAGAAGTGTATCCGAAAAGACCCTAACAAGGTATGAGGATAAATAGATCCAAGTCATAAAAGGAGGCGGATCGTTGTATATCAAAATCCAAAATAAAGATTGGAGAAAAATGAAGAAGTCGTGGTCCAAGTATGAATCTCTCAAAACTTCAAGTGAAGAAATTCCATTATGAAGAGAAGACCATAATTTCATGAACGTCTCTCAAGGTTTGAAGTATGAAGTCGCTGCCAAATATCGGTCCGAGAAAGGTCTCAAATCGCGAAACGAGTTATGCCAAGATAGGAACTTTATGAGGTCCCGAGAAGCAGTTTTAAAAGATTTTGTCCTTTAGCTAACTATTGATTAAATCGTTCGCTTTATTTTTAGACTTAATAACTATCGAAATAAGTCAAAAATGCATCCTCGTGATCATTCAAGACAATAATAAAATATAAGAGATACACCTAGGAATAAGGGAGTCTAAGTGAGTAATTGGCCCACATGAGTTCATGTTAGTTTACTAACTTATAATAACAATGATCTCGTTTTTAAGCTTGGTTTGGAGAAAGTAAAAACTTGAGGATGATGATTATTCATGAGAATTTCCAAAACCCAAGGTATGCTTTTGATTTCTTTATTTTGTATGTCTTTAATTTTCTATCTCTTTAATAAAGGCCAACGTGGATTGATTATGATGAAAAGTGTAATCTTGCTTTGTAACTAATGCATTGCATGTGGACATTGCAATGGTCAAGTGTAGGGGATTTGATAGGTGTGTAAACACCCATCTTTTCTACCACTTAATTACAATAATAACCGGACCAAAACGTGTATTTTATGTCTTTTATGTCGGAATTATGCGTGGTTTGTGTTTCTGTTGTGATTTAGGACGAAAAGGTTAAAAGTGGAGAAAAAACGGGAATTCACGGGCATTTACGGACTTTTATTGAAGAAAAAGATGAAAGACAGAGTCAAGGAGTCAAGAGTGCAAAAAGAACGGAAGTCCAAGACCAATTCTGAAGATTTATCGAAGAAAAAGTCAAAAGACGGAAGTTTATCAAAAGCCAAAGAATTAAAGTCTATTTTATTGAAGAATTTAAAGACGAGTTCAAAGAAATCCCGAAGCCAAAAGTCCCTTAAGTCCAAGTTTAAAGAAGATTAGAAGAAAAGGACTAAGTATGCAATTAAGGAAGATTAAAAGAAGGAGGGACTTAATGACGCAATTAAGAGAAAAGGAAAGAGGGGAGGAAGCTTCCTTAATCCTCCCCTATAAATAGTCATTAGTTGTAATCTTTTCATTTTGTTGGCTAAGTGTGACAATTAGCTCTTCCACCATTTACTTACCTTGTCATTTACTTTTCTTGTCAAATTTAATTACCTTGTCTTGCACCTTAAATGCATTTAATTTCAAGTAAGTTTTCATTTAATTATTGTCAATCTTTACTTTATCTTGTCAATCTCTTATCTACCTCTCTTAATCTTTGATCTTTGTGTTTATGTTTATGTTCATGTTCATGTTCATGCTTTTATTTTGATCCAAATGGTTTTTGATTGTTGTGGTTAAAGTTGTTTGATTTCTTGTTTTTGGTTGTTCGTTTATGTTTACTGTTGATTCGTGGATAGTTTTATTAAATTGTTTGTGTTTATTTTGGTTGAATTTGTGTTAGATCGTGTTTATTTTTGATCCCCTGTTCTTCGGAAAGGTTGTTTCTGTTTCTTTGTTTCCAGGAAAAGTTCCGAGCCAAGGCAAGGAGAGGAGTGTTCATGCGGAAGTCCAAAGTTCCGAGCCAAGGGGTTTCATCCGGAACTTCAAAGTTCCGGATCAAGAGTGTTCATTCGGAACTCCAAAAGTTCCGAATCAAATACTTCCGAACGAAAGTCCGACTCAAGCATTAGTTCATTCGGAACTTGAAAGTTCCGGATCAATTCACTTCATTCGGAACTCAAAAAGTTCCGGATCAAGGAGATTCATTCGGAACTCAAAAGTTCTGAATCAAGGGGCTTCATTCGGAACTTCTTAAAAGTTCCGAACCAACTCCCGGATCAAGGGTAAGTTCCGATTCAAGAAGTGTTCATTCAGAAGTCTGAAACTTCCGAATCAAGGAGGCTTCATTCGGAATCTTCCGAATCAAGGGTGACCAAAAACTTCCGAATCAAGGCAAAATTTAGAAGTTCCGAATCAGTAAAGTTCCGAACGAAGGATTGTTTTGGATAAGTGACATATTCAGATCAGTTTGTTCCGGATCAAGGATTTTGGTAATATTCCGAGCGAAGAAGAATCATTCCAACCGAAGGTGACATTCCGGACGAGTGATTGTTCCAAACGAAGGATAATTCTGAATGAGCTGTATTCAGGTTCTTATTAGCTTTTGTCTTTGATTTTTATTTTCAAGCTTTATTTTTCCTGCCTTTTATTTAATTGAACTTTAAGATTATTTGCCTTAGCTTTATTTTAGTTTTGCCTTAGTTTAAGTTTTAGTCGCGTTTTAAGTTTGCGTTAGTTATATTTAAGTTTGCGTCATTTACTTTAGTGCCCTTTAATTTCAGTCACGTTTTTAAATACTTGCACCTTTATTTTAATTAGACTTAGATTTACTTTAAGAGCACCGTTACTTTAATTGTTCTGCACCCTTTATTTTAAACAAAACAACCAAAATATTCTTTTTCACCAAAGAACGACTGAATCACATAGAGAGCCTAGATCAATTCGTTAAAATACCGAGAACACGAACTTGAACTTTAACTTTTTATACGGGCAAAAGCCTTGTATCACCTTCCTAGGTACATCGTCATGACGAGGCGGAGACGGTAATGGTGCACTAATACTAGGTGTAGGAGAAGTAGGGATAAATGGTGGTGGAGGAGGTGTAGATGATGGGGGCGGGATAGGTGGTCCTACTATGGTTACTCCACTACGGGTAGTAATAGCACTCACATTAGCTCGCGGATTGGTGACGGTGTTTGAAGGTAGAGAACTCGAAGTAGAAGGTTGAGCGGCGGGCAAAAACTAGCAAGCATATTCTTCAAATCATTGGTTTGATTGCTGAAGGAGGATTGGATATTATCTCGAAGCTCGGATCGAATGTCTTTCCTTGCTTTGTGATATCTCCTTTCAGATTGATAATTTGGCTCTGAAGATTCTTGATTTGCTCACCTTGGGTTCTCATTATGGCTTCAACATCTTGATTGATGGGTGGGGCTTGTTGAGCGGGTGGTTGATAAGGATTAGAAGCTCTTGGTGGGATTTGGTTGCTTCTAGTATAGTTGTTGTTGGGGTTTTGGTTTTGAGGAGAAAAACCGGGTGAAAGGTAGTTGTTGGACCGGTAACTCAGCAAATTTCTATCCCCTTGAGGTCGAGCTTGGTAATTTTCCGGTGAATAATTACCATAAGCTGCATACACGTTTTCCGGATTTCCTTGAGTAGAAGGACAATCAGTGTATGAGTGTGGACCGCCGCATGTTTCACAAGAAGGTGCTACCGCTTTAACTTGATGTTGTTGGTTTGTAGCGAGAAGCAAGATATTTTTGTTCATTTCAGTCATCATGCGGGTGAATTCGGTCATATCAGGGTTTGCTGAGGTGGAAGAAACATTGACTCTCAAGTTGTTCCTTGAAGAAGCGGAGGAATCCCAGTTTTTATGATGAGTAGTCATGTTCTCAATAAGCTCTCTACACTCCTCGGGTCTCCTTTTCATAAATGTGCCACCGGCGGCTGCATTAATCGTATCACGATCTCGAAAAGTCAAACTGTTGTAGAAAGTATCAATCAATGTGACTGGAAGCATGTAGTGGTTTGGACAACGATCAATCAAGACATTATATCTTTCCCAAGCATCAAAAAGAGATTCATCGGGTTCTTGCATGAAACCGCTGATTTGATTGCGAAGGCTCGTGACCATGGATGGTGGAAAGTAGCGCGACAAAAAGCGTTGAGTCATGTCATCCCAAGTATGAATAGAATTCTTCGGGAGACGATCAAACCATTTCTCGGCATGATGTGATAAAGTATGTGGGAAGAGTTGTAGGCGAAGAACATCCATTGTGGCACCAGGCAACTTCATGCTTTGAGTGATTGTAATGAACTTGTCGAGGTGTTTGTTGGCATCATCATCAGGCATTCCTCTAAAAGGATTTGTTTGCACTTGCTGAATCATGTGGTGCTTCAACGAAAACTCCGGAGCCGTGATTTGCATCGGCGCAATCGGTCCTCCTCGTCCAAACATGGTAGGTTGACAAAGCTCCTCCATTGTCCGGAGATCGGGCTGTGGATGAACATTGTTGTTGTTGTTATTGAGGTGCGGTGGATTATTGTTGTTGTTAACACCTGCCATACTTAAATCTTCTCGAGTCTCGGGCTCTTGATAATTAGAAGATCTAGTACGCATACACCTATAAAGGCAAAAGAAAACAATACCAAACACAAAGACAATATATATACACAATAAAAATAAAATCTTTTTGAATTTTTGAAAGTTTTAATTTTTTATGGATTTTTAACAATTTTTTATTTTTATGGTTTTTTGAAAAATTGTGTAAAAGAAAATAACGCTCACATGTGAACGGATCCCAAAAAGAAACGCGTCATTTTAATGAAGTGATTTTGCTAGGTTCAATTGTTGTTCTCGGTATCTTAACGAATTGATTTCCGATTCTAAGTACGACTCTATTATTTTTGGTTAAACAAATATTTTTGGTTGTTTTTAAAATAAAAGTGCAAAACTTTAAAGTAAAAGGCGGGTAAATAAATCTAAGTCTAATTTAAAGTAAATTGCAAGTCTAACTAAAATAAAGGACAAGTATTTAAAAGCGTGACGGAAAATTAAAAGGCACTAAAAGTAAATAACGCAAATTTAAATCTAACTAAGGCAAACTTAAAACGCAACTAAAACTTAAAACTAAGGCAAGGCTAAAATAAATCTAAGGCAAATAAACTTAAAGTGCGACTAAGGAAAAAGGCGGGAAAAATAAAGCTTGGAAATTAAAAGCGGAAAATTAAAAAACAGAAACTAGAAAAACCTGAAAATTAGCTCATCCGGAATAATACCCTCATTCGGAATAAACACTCATCCGGAATGTCACCTTCGTTCGGAATGTTTTTCTTCACTCGGAATATTCACCAAAATCCTTGATCCGGAATAAATCCTTTATCCGGAATATGTCACTTATCCGGAATAAAGTCCTTGATTCAGAATAATGGTCTTGATTCGGAATGTTGCCTTCGTTCGGAATATCTCTTGATCCGGAATAATCCTTGATCCGGAATAATATTCCAAATGAAACCTTTGGTCCGGAATGTCAAGATATTCCGAATAAACTCCTTGATCCGGAATAATAAATTATTCCGGATGAACTTGCTTGATCCGGCATATTCCCTTCGTTCGGAATGTTAGGTTGATCCGGAATATTTCCTTCGTTCGGAATATACTGTTGATCCGAAATAAAAGGTTGATCCGGAATGTTTTAATATTCCGAATGAGATGCTTGATCCGGAATAATGACTTATTCCGAATGAGCACAACTGATCCGGAATATCTAATATTCCGGATGAACAACTTTTATACGGAATAATCAGCAAAACTCCTTCACTCGGAATAACCGGCTTGATCCGGAACTTTTCCTGGGAATAAAGATGAACAGCGAAGAACAAGGAAACAAGAAAAAGATACGATCTAGATAAAAATTAAGCTAAATCAACCACAAGATTAAATCAAACAATTCAATAAACATATACAAATGATAATCAAATAATCCAAAACAACAAAACTAACAATAAAGATCAAGATTATCAAAACCCACTTAATAAATTTAACAAAAACTCAAAAACATAAACATGAACATGAACAATAAAGACAAAGATCAAAGATTAAAGAAAGGTAGAATGAGAGATCAAACAATAAAGATAAATGATTAACAAGAATTAAAAGAACACTTACTTGAAATTAAAGGGTAATTAAGGTGCAAGACAATTAATGTAAATGGACATGAAAAGTAAATGACAAGGTAAGTAAAATGGAAGAACTAATTGTCACTATTAGCCAACAAAGAAAAATGATTAACTTCCTAATCTATTTATAGGGGAGGATTAAGGAGTGCTTAGGAAGCTTCCTCCCCTCCTTCATTTCTTCTTAATTGCATCATTAGGTCCTTCTATTCTAAATCTTTTGTTAATTGCACCATTAGTCCTTAAGCCTTTTAATCTTCTCAAATCTTGGACTTTAATGACTTTTGGCTCGGGATTTCTTTGGACTCGTCTTTTAATTCTTCAATAAATAAGACTTGAGTTCTTCGGCTTTTAGTAAACTTCCGTCTTTTGACTATTTCTTCGATAAATCTTCAGAATTGGTCTTGGACTTCCGTTCTTTTTGCACTCTTGACTTCTTGACTTCATCTTTCGTATTTATCTTTAATAAAAGCCCGTAAATTCCCCGTGTTTTCTCCCCTTTTCACAATTTCGTCCTAAATCACAACAAAAACACAAACCACGCATAATTCCGACATAAAAGACATAAAATACACGTTTTGGCTCGGTTATTATTGTAATTAAGTGGTAAAAAGGATGGGTGTATACACACCTATCACTTCACGACCTCGAAACTTGTAGCTTAGATTAACGAAATCATTCCGCTCTTAATCTCAAAATTATCCGCTTCGATAGCGGGAATTACGATCGCGTCTCCATAACCCTCGGTGGGCTCTTGGAGCAATTCCATCATCGTACTATTCTCGGCCATCTCGTCTACGGTTTCGACAACGATATTAGGAACGTACGTTTCTAAACTTTGTCTTCGTCGTCGATTCCTTCGATTTTGATTGCGTCGATTCGATGCGTCGCTAGAATTTGTATAGTCCTTCGATCGAGTGCGCATGAACTAACGTAGAATGGTGGTAGCAAAGAAGATTCTTTTTGGGGTTTTTCGTTTTTTCAATTTTTTGGTTTTTGATTGTTTTTTAATTTTTTTGGTTTTTTTGTGTATTACATAGACTCAAATCTACAAATCTCTCCTCGAATCAATTTCTCGATTAAAGGAGCCTCAAGGAATGAAAACGATCACGTTGAGTGAATGCCTTCGATGACTTTAGAACGTTGGTTAAACACCAAAACGTTCAAGAGGGTTTAATCTTGAAAACAAGCAAATATATATGATACGTTGATAACACTTGGGCGGGAAACCCTCAATTAGCCCTCTTTCTCAAAACACGCACAAGCAAGCGGAGGAAACGAGGCGACGCGAAGCACTTAAGAGCCTTTTTCCTTTAGGTCGTGAAATACAACCGCCTTATACCCACCTTATAGTTTGTGTTAATCAAAATTAAGCCTCACGAAAGTAATTATCTATTTTGCCTTTAATTTTTGCTTTGGACTCGAATACAATATTTGTGTGATGAAATCCAAATTAAGGTTGCGTTTTTACGCTTTTGGAGATATTGTAAATTTATTGTGATACGTATACAATATAGTAATATTTATTCACAAAGACACGATAAAAACGATAACATGATATCTACAATATAGTAAAATGATTTTTTGGTGTTTAATTTAGGAAAACTAAACACGACTTTTTGGATATTCTATAATATAGTAAAAACAATAAAAGGAGTATGTACGATATTTACGCTTTCCAAAAATGAAAAGCAAAAACGCACTACTCACACAAACACGATATCTATATGGCACTAAAAACACCTCCCCGGCAGCGGCGCCAAAATGATATAGTAGTAAAATCGTACACGTTTTAGGAAAAACACGTATACGTGGCAAGTATTAAGTCTTACGATTTAGGAAAACCGCAAAACCGATAAATACGAGTCGTTCTCGGCGGAGGTGTGTATGTTAGATCAATATAATAAAATGAAGTTTGGATTAGTGTCGTTTTTGGGTTTTTAAGAGAGAAAAATTAAAGACGAGTTACACTACGATTACACTACGACGTAAAACGTAAAACGATGACGTAAATACGTAAAACGCGACGAAATTAAAAATTTAAGCTAAAAATTAATTAAAAATTAAAACTAAGTCTAAAATAATATAAATAAGAATAAAAATTCAATAAATAAATTTTAAAACCTTTTATTAATTAAATATTCAATTTTAAATTCTAATTAAAGCCCTAAAACTAAATATAATTAAGAAAAAGCCTAAAATATTATTTTATCAAACTAATATCTTACTTATATTTATTAAACACTAAAAAGTATTTTTCCAATGCTAAAAACACTTTTTAAAATATAATAATCATAAAAATAATAAAATAATGCTAAAAATAATTTTACTTTTTGAAAAATCCTAAATTACTAAACAGTAGAAAAATAGAAAAAGTTGAAAAAAGTAATTTTTACCACTAAAAACAAAACAGTTTTGAATTAAAACCTAATTTAACTTGAATTAATTCTAAATATTTTATAAATAAAGTGAACAGTGAAATTTTTATTCTAAAAATCTTAAAATATAATACTGAAATTACGAAAATTGGAAAATCTGAAAAAGACCACTTTTTTACACTAAAAGACAAAAGACAGATTAATATAAAACTAGTTAAAACTGAATGGATTGATTTGTGTGATTAAAATGAGAATCTTATGAAATGATATTAAAATTTAATTACACAGTTGTAGAAGGCAAGCGAGCAACAAGCTGCGCAGCAAGCCCTTTCTAAATAGCGAAACTAATTCTATGAAAAACCACATCTTTAGATTTAGGTGTCATAACGTTGCTATTCATAACGCGCTGAATTCTCTTTAGAAGCTCCACCGCTTCAGGTGCAAGGAAACCGAAGGTATCAAATGCAAAAGGAATAAGCACGTGTAGATTTTCAATGCATGATTTTTCGTGTTTTGTCACTCTGCATGAGGCGGCTTTCAAAGCAACCTGACCCGTTGTAAAACGGCTACCGAACTCCACTAGAGGAGAAACCTCAGTCAGATCAACACACGCATGTTTTCCTCCAGCCCATCCAAAAACCAAAATATCCGCCGGTCTGAGTGTGGATCTTCCATCTAACGGGTCAGTCAAGAAGTTCACAGGTGCTTCTTTCTTGGCGGAGATACCAGCACGCCTACATATGTCAAAAAGAACGTCCCTAACCATATCATGTCGATACTTGAAGCCCGGGAGCTCTTTACAATGAACTACATGTTCCCCAAAAGAATCCAAACATGCCTTGTGACAAACAGGGCATATTGTATGAGCTGAAAATAATGGGATCATGAGGCGATACTTAAGAATAAAACGGTATTCCACTGGTGACATATTTTGACCGAGCTCATCTATAGGGATAGCTAGTAGGAAATACTGAGCATGTGATGCGCGTAAACACTCAAAAACTGCTTTCTGCCTCAAATTCATGTCAAAGTGGACCTCCATATCCTTGACTAATTCACTAAAAAGGGTAGACGCCAACGTTTGTTGGGTTTTAAAAGGGGCGGTATCCTTATTAGTGAAACAACTAGAATCAAAGCTTGGAATCCTATCACGTAGGAAAGCTAAAGCAGAAGCATAATCATCATCCATACCACATATACCACTATCACGTAAGATGTGGTCTTGTAACACACAAGATTAGGCCCTTGAGGCCACAAAAGCATATAAGGAGGCCTCTTTTGCCGAGTACAAACCCAAACCACCAAGACGAATGGGTAAAGAGGCAAGTCTCCACTGTAAGTCTCCAAAGAAAGGCCCTCCACAAACCACTATGTTCTCGATTGACTCGCGCAAACCCTTGTCAAAGAACAAGGCTGCATCCTCCATGTGTGCAGGTTGGCAGGTCCTTAACCCAAAAAAGAGTTTGGAAATACCCATGCATGATCGAAGTAAAAGGAGCTCACTCTGCAGGTCATGTAACTGTGGAAGAAGACTCATCAAATCAACAGCATTCGCGGCTCTCTTCATGGCCATTGATGAGACTGCTTTTATACATAGTCTCATCGTACAAAAAGGGCTTAAAATGCATTAAATATCATCAAAATACCCATATATATGCTTGTGTTTGTTGCTTGTGTATTTTAGGTACGGATATTGAGAAAATGATAAAAGATCACAAGAATCATGCAAAAACGAACACGGGAAACGAAGACGCACAATGAACCAAGCCCTAATGAAGACTTTCCCAAGAACAACCCTTGAAGACTTGAAGAATTATGAAGAAGGGTCCTCCAATATGGAAGAATTGACACTTTATACCCTTGTATACTCATAATTACAAGTTTGGTCCCTAAAGTTTGTCAAAATTACAAAAAGGGCCCTCCACTTTGAAGAATTGACAAGTTTAGCCCCTCAACAAAGCTAAATTTTCAACCATTATCCTCCACAAAGTCAAATATATCATGAAGTCCTTCAAAGTACAACAAATTACAAGTTTGGTCCTTTGAATATCCCAAAATTACAAAAAGGACCCTTGACTTTCAACTTTTGGCAAGAATGGTCCCTCATCAAACAAGACTTGGCAATTTCAGTCCTCCAAAATGCCAAACATACAAGTCAAGACCATAATCCTTGAAGAAAATGCCAAATCAGTCCCTCAAGAATCACATAATGGCAAGAAATACCCCTGAAAATACTTTGGAAAAGTATTTGGGGCAAAAGTGTGAAAAAGAGAACTTTGATAAAGAAGGAAATCTGGATTTGGTAGTTTTATTTGCAAATGAAAAGAAGTGGAAAGATGGAGGATTAAAGCTGGCAGACAACCTAAGACACCTAGACCTATGGGAGCTTGACACCTGTCCCACTAACTCCATTCAACCAATCACACTTCACCCTTTCTCCACATCACCATCCCACTCACCAACCGGTTTAACTTAATATTAATTAAGATTAAACACGCGCCAAACAAACATTTAAACATAAAACAAGATCAAAAACCCATTCTTGGTGTTTTTAATCCTAATTGGGGATTTCTTAGTTACTTGAAATTAATCGTTAATCTTTTCCAGATTTAAGATTAAGGATGTCATGATCATAACCCAACTCCTAAACTTGCCACATCACTACCCAAAAGGTCACATGTATCCTCCCCTGCACACGTTTTTGGGGAAGAAGACAAAACCAGCCAGAAATCCAACAACCCATAATGCAGCTTACATACTAATCTTATTTTGGACCCTTGATCACAATTCCACCACCTTTACATCAACAAAACGCCAAAAGACTTCACATGTTAGCAAAATTCAAAGATTCCACAAGGGCATTTCTGGAAGTTCAATGCTTAGGGTTTTTACATTTTCAGCTTTCTAGGACCATGTACACCCTCTATATAAAGGGTCTAGCTCATTATATTTATCCTTGCTTTTGAATTTTCCTTGTTCACAAATCTGTAAAGCTCATTTTCAGTCTTAATGAAATGTGTATGAATTTTGTGAAGAAAGATCAAGTGCCATTGTTATAATCTGTTTACTATTTTTCTTTGTTTCTACTTTCTTGAATCAAAAACCTGTTTTCAAAAGAGGAGTGTGCAAAAGTTTGCACATTTTCCACATTTTCTTGATATTTTGCTAAGTTCTTGGTCTATCTTGGAATTCTTGGGCTATAGGGCTGATCATAGCATCCTGATATTATGTTATCAAGGTGTGGTGAAGCTTATAACTTGGGGATAATCAAGTGTGGAGGACAAGAGTTGCATTAATCAAGAAGTTTTCAAGTTTCTGTTTTGATAATTGTGCCTCTAACCTTGTTGAATCTTAGCAGGGTTGTTTGTGGAAGCTTGTACTTGTTCTTGCTAGTACATAAGCTCAAAATTCGTGGGTGTGGATGTACATCCATGAGGTTTGCATACTTAATCCCAAAATCTACTTAAATCTTGATTTTTGGTGATATTTGTGTGTGACTTGTGTTCTTGTGAATTTTGTAGCTTAAAACTGCTTGAATCTGTTCATCTTAGTTATTGTTGTGTTAATTTGGGCTTGGGTGGTCTTAAATCTCACTTTTGATTTGAAAAACTTGGTTTTGAAAAGTTAAAGGGGTGTTTGGGATTACCTGTTTGAGATTGAATCTTGGTATTGTGTTGTTAGAAGTGTGTATTTGTGGTTGTTATCTGATATATGCTTGGTTGAGAGTGTTTTGCTGCAAGTTTTTGGGTTTGAAACCTTGAATCAAACAATCTGCTATAACTTGATGAGTTTAACTGTTTTTGACCTAAGATTTTGGTGAAATCTAGTATTTGTGCATGCTTAGGGTTAAGAGTTGTTAAAACATCATTATTATAACTTATTTGATAGATCTTGAGTTTGAATCTGGCTTATTGGTCAAATACATCAGCAAAGTATAAAACTGCATGTTCTTGTGTTCATCAGTAACTTAAGGTGCTTGAATCTTGCTTAATTCTTTGAATCATTGCATGAAACCTGTTTAGACTTGTTCATTTGAGTTTATAATAGCTTGTGTATGAATTTGGTTGAGTTTGGCTGGCTGAATATTGCTCTAAGTGCTTATTTAACCTGTTCTGCTTATTTGTTCATGTCTGTGCTTGATCTGGTGCTTTATTGATTAAACTGTATCAATTGGGTGATTGTGGTTGTGATATTTTGATTGTTATTGACTCCTTATGATCCAAAGATCATTTGGGTGCCTTTGTGTAATTTGAATCTCCAAAAAGTTCACGAAAGACAAAAAGTCAAACAAGTCAAGCAGTGGAAAAAGTTTCCACTTCTCAACACCCAAAACTAGCCCCTGCTAGTGTTATTTTGAACTCAGCTTATCAATAAGCTATTTTAGCTTATCCAGACCTGCAACAACTTATTTTTTGTGATAGATCTTCATTATTTGACCCATTTGATTATACTGGAGCTTATTGGACTTTGACTTTGACTTTTTGCTAGAAAACCAACTTATTTGACTTTTACATAAGTGCTTATTTGCTTTTTCCAGCTTATTGAGTCATCTTATTTGAAAACTCTTTGTTTATTTTGCTTAATTAAGTCATTTGAAAGCTTTAGAAACTTGAATCAGCTCTTGGGGTGGCCTAGAACTCAAAAACGACTATTTTGTCGTTTTCTGTATATTGCTTATTGCATTTTCAGGCTTATTCCTTGGGCTTATTTCAAATTTCTTTTTACATAAGTCTTATTTAGGACAAAAGAAGCTTGTGTGTCTAATTTGAACTTATGGCATTGGCTTATAGCTTAATGGGCCAAAAAGCCCATTAAGAATAAGCTGTTTGGTATAAGCTAGCTTATTTCACACTTTCAGCTTTTGGTCCTTTGGAAAAAGTTGTTCAAAATCAAATTTTGAGTCAAGTAGTGCTTTTTGGGCTTATTTGGGCCACTTTTTTATATTGGGCTTAAATTTGGCCCAATAGTGATCTGTTTTGGGTTTAGCCCATTTTCTAGGCCCATTAAGGGTATTTAGGTAATTTCACTTTCCTTTCTGAGTTCTTTAGGTTAAATTAAGCTAGTTTGCAACTTTTTAGAGTTTTTATATGATTTTTGGATTTTTAATAATATTTTAATATTATTTTATTGTTTAAAATTAAAAGTCTGGTTTTCTAAATTTTTATATTTTTCCTAGATTTTAGACACTTAATTAGGAATTTTTCAACTTTCCAAATATTTTTAGAGTCTTTTAATTATTTTCTAGAATTAATTTAAGTTTTATTAGTTTTTAATAGTTTTTAATTGTTTAAAAATAGTTTTTAGTGGTTTTAAAATTTTGAAAAATACTTTTTAGCTTAATTAGGTTATTTTAAAGGTTTACAAACTTTAAGATCTTGTTTTGGACTTTTTAATAGTTAATTTTGATTTTTAGGGCTTTAATTAGCATTAAAAAGTCATTATTTAATTAATTAAAAGGTTTTGGCAAGTTTGGATTTTTTTGTAAACTCTTAGAATATTTTTGTGGATTTTTAGTGATTTTTAGGAATTTTTAGAGTAAAATTTTAATTTTAGTGCTTTTTACGGTTTTACGTGTACACCTTTTTCATCTTAATTTAATACGACATAGTAACCGTCATTCTCTTCTTATCCCTTCTCTATTTTTTTTTCTTTCTCACAAATATAATAACAAAGATAATTAATTCATTACACACACTAATCCTCCTTGAGAACGATCCTCATTTTGGGTCATTCGTACACGGTTTTCCTAAATCGTCGTACTTAACGCTTACCACTATTTTGCCTTCCTTTTCCTAAAGGGGTAAAAGTTCTACATCAGCCATCTCTCTAATAAAATTGGCATCTCTACTAACAGCTCCCCCAAGAAGCTTCACACCCGAAGACGGCCTCCGAATATCCATAGGAAACAAACTATCACGGAGCTTCACACCATTGTATGAGGGCCAAAATACCTCTGTTTTCTTGCTATTGAGTTCAAGACCCAAACCTGGACCATTCACCTTTATAATGTCTAACACCTTGGCAACCTCTTCTGACTTTCCAATAATGTTTCCATCATCAAGATACCAAGCAGGAAGAAGAAGCTTACAGTTGTCTCTGATATTATGTATAAGCGGGTGTAATACAAGAGCGAAAAGAAGAGGTCCTAATGGGTCACCTTGTTGCACCCCTGTGGCAGACCTAATATATGTGTCTCCAATATATAATCTCGCTGCCTGCCCATATAAGAAATTCACCCATAAAGAAATAGAGGGACACCTCACCCTAACCTCATGGAGTAATGCCGATCTATCCACGAGGTTAAAAGCATTTGAGAAGTCCACAATGAGCATTGCAAGAGACCTATCATTATGGTATTCACTCAACACCCTATTAGCGCTATGTAACACAGCCTCAGCACCACCGGACACTCCGACTCCAAACTGGAAATCAGAAAGGTACTTTGACATTTCTTTACCCACACCTTTCATAGTAACCTTGGAAACCAAACGTCTCCATATAGTGCCTACTGCAATAGGTCGAATCCCGTTATCTGGTTTAAGGAGAGGTGTGAGAGATGTAGATGCAACAGACTCTCCCAAGATTAGCGGAAACCTCCCCGCTAACCATAAATTAACGACCGAGGTGATGACCTTTAAGAGATCTGCGGCGATATTAGACCCCTCTCCACATAAAGCATCTAAGATATGTTGAGCCCTTAAACCATCTCTACCGCATGAAGTACCTTTAGGAAATGATTTAATACAACCAAAGACAGAATCAATTCCTGCTACAAGGGGAGGCTCAGAAAATACGTTGCTCGGCATGGATGGGGGAGGCTTGTAAGGATGCTTAGCCTCCAAGGCTTTAATGGTATCAGCGCAGTATGGAGCTACACCGGAAGAGGATAACACTTTCACTGCTGCTGTAAAGTGCCCATCCGCGACCTTGCGCAGACATTGCCTGATGTTGGCATTGACTGATGTTGTCTCCTCCATAAAATCACCTCCACCCTGGTCCAACAAACCTGACCCAGAACAATCAAACATCCTCTTAACTAACGTTTCAATACCGTCATCTTCCCCCTATGTGGCCAGTGACTTCAAGATATAGCTTTGTTGCAAGGATTTTTTATTTCCAGACCTACGTTCTTGTCTATTTTTGGGCTTATACACCTGTAATGTCCATCGTGGGAAAAGTAACAACTTGACCCTTGCTGTAACAGAATCAGGTTGGGCAACCACCTTGTAAAGAACTGTTTTAAAAGCCTGAGAAAAAGCCAGACGACAACCATGAGGAATACTTTTGATAGTAGTGATAGGCAATTTAAAAACACGATCAAGAAGCTCAACATCCAAAGCCACCCCCTCGGTTACGTTTATCTCAGAATATTTATTGGAAGGCTTCAAAATGCCAACAATATGACCACTCGTGTCATCGGGCCCTTTAGAAAGACGAACAACACCATCTTTGTGATGACAAGTGATGCGATGACTTTTATACATGATCTCATCGTTCTTTTTGGGCTTTAAATGCATAAAATAACATCAAATATGCCAAATATATGCTTGTGTTTGTTACATGTGTATTCTAGGTACGGATTTTGAGAAAATGACAAAAGATCACAAAGAACAAGCAAAAACGAACACGGGAAACGAAGCCGCACAAAGAA
The DNA here is from genome assembly GCA_025667525.1 of Glebionis coronaria. NCBI lineage: Eukaryota > Viridiplantae > Streptophyta > Magnoliopsida > Asterales > Asteraceae > Glebionis > Glebionis coronaria. The sequence continues at coordinate 325,864,508 of CM046877.1, forward strand.
CCAAGCCCTAATGAAGATTTTCCAAGAAAAACCCTTGAAGATTTGAAGATTGTACAAGAAGGGTCCTCCAATATTGAAGAATTGACACTTTAAACCCTTGTATATTCATAATTACAAGTTTGGTCCTTATAATTTGTCAAATTGCCAAAAGGACCCTCCACTTTTAAGAATTGGCAAAAATGGTCCCTAATAAATCATGACTTGTCAATATTAGTCCTCTAAAAAGTCAATCATACAAGTCAGGACCATAATCTATGAAGAAAATGCCAAAACAACCCTTCAAGAATCATAAATTGGTAAGAAATACCCCTCGAAATACTTTAGAAAAGTATTTGGGGCAAAAGTGTGAAAAAGAAAACTTTCATAACAAAGGAATTCAGTTTTGGCCGGTTTTAATACAAAGTGAAAGAAAGGAATGAATAAAAGGACTAAAATGGGCAGACAACAATTCTTACCTAGACCACTAGAAGCCTGCCACGTGCAACACTCACCTCAAACAGCCAATCAAAACCCACCCTTTTTCCACCTCACCTCCCACTCAAACCTGTATTAACTAATCTTGGATTAGTTAATTATTTCGCGCTAAACACAATTTTCAAACCAAAAAACGGATTAAAACCCCCACTGTTTATGTTCTTAATCAAATTGGGATTTTGCTAATTACCATGAATTAAGCCATAATCTTTTTTCCAGGAACATGATTAAGGTCAACATAAACACATCCCAACCTTCACTTTACATGCCACATCACCACATGTCACATGCCACCAACCTTGTACACGGTTTGTGAGGAAGATGCCAAAAACTGCCAGCCTTCCAACGTCCAAGATTGTAGCTTCAAACTTAAGCTCTTTGTGAGCCCTTGATGCAATTCCAACAGCTCACATGTCCACAAACAGCCAACATTCCTTCACATGATTCCAATAATTCAAAATCCTCAAGGGAAAAATAGGGACTTCAAGCATTAGGGTTTTACGTTTTTTCTTGCATTTCTAGAACATTTGTAGCCTATATAAGGCATAGGACCTGCTTCATAGCAAATTGCTCTTGGTTTTTCCTTGTTCACTTTTCTGTAAAGCCTTCTTCATTTATTAATGAAAAGTGTTTGAATTAGTTGAAGAAATCCAAGTGCCAACCTTAATCTTTGTTTATTATTTTTATATGTTTGTGATTCCAAAAGCTAAAACCTATTTTTCAAGCTTTGTGCAAGAAATTGCTCAAAGTTTAAATCTTGATATTTTGTTAAGTTCTTGGTTCAAACCTTGGAATTTTTGGGCTATAAGTGGTCTATAGAACCTGATAAGAAGATTATCAAGGTGTTGTGAGCTTATAGTTTGGGGATAATCAAGTGTGGGAAACAAGGTTGCATTAATCAAGCTTTTTCCATTTTTCTGCATTTTTTCTGTTTTGATAATTTTTGTGCTCTAACCTTGTTCAATCTTAGCAGCCTGATATTGGAAGCTTATGTCTTGTTGGGCTAGACACAAAAGCTCTAACATACGTGAGTGTGGAAGTACACTCATGAGGTTTGAGCTCTTAATCTCAAAATCTGTCAAAAAGTGGATATTTGTGATATTTGAGTTCTGCTATTGTATGTGGTGTTCTTGTGCTCCAAATCTTGTTGTTTGTGTTTAAGATTGATGTTTTGATGCTTATGTATGCATGTGCTAACCTGAATCTAACTTTTGATTTGAGAATCTTGATTTGAGAAATATAAAGGGTGTTTGGGTCTACTGCATATTGAAGTTTTTGTGAAATTGGCTAAGTGTTTGTTGGTATATTGTACTAGTTCTTGTTTAAGAAGTGTAAGTAAGTTGTTTTCTGCAAGTTGTATGCTTTTGAACACTGAAATCAATCAAGTGTTTATAAAATCTTGAATACTTGTTAATTTGGACTGTGATTTGGTGGACACCTAGTTCTAGGCTTAGACTTAGAGTAACAAGTGATAAATCATAACAAACATAACTTGTTAACAAGATTTGAGTGTTTAAAATTGGAGTTGTGGTCAAGTATATCAGAAAAAGGAAAGTGTGTTTGACTGTTTGTATCAGTGAAGTATATGTGCTTGAATCTTGTTTAATACTTGAAGCCATTGCATGAAATGAGTTTTTATATGCTTGTATAAGTCTGTTATAGCTTGTGTATGCATTTGGTTGCCTATAATTAGCTTATTCTTGCTAAAAGTGCTTTTTGGTCAAAACTGCTTAAGTGTTCAAGTCCTGGTGCATGTCTGTGGATCTTTTGAATTAACTGTATTGATTGGCTGATTGAATTTGTGTTTTTGTTGTTGATATTGACTCCTTGTGATTAACTGATCACTTGGGTGCCTTTTCTTAACTTGAATCTACAAAAAAGTCACAAAAGACGAAAAGTCAATTAAGTCAAGCAAGGGGAACCATTCCCACTGAAATTCTCAAAAAGTTTCCATTGCTAGAGTAAATAATCAAACAGCTTATTAATAAGCCATTCTATCTTATTGAGACTTGCAACAACTTTGCTTTTGTAATCAATCTTACTTATTTGACCCATTTAAGAGATCTGGAGCTTTGTGGACTTTGACTTTTAGGTTTGACTAGAAAACGAACTAAGTTGACTTTTGCAAAATAGCTTATTGCTTATTCCAGCTTATTGAGTGGTGCTTTTTGAAAGATTTTTTATTCTTAAGCTTAGTTAAGCTATTTGTAACTTATTGCAACTTGAATCAGCTCTTGAAATAGCCTAGAACTCGAAAACGAATATTTTGTCGTTTTGTGTAGAGAGCTTTTGATTATTTCAGGCTTATTTCTTGGAATTATTTCAAGTTTCTTTTTGCAAATAGCTTATTTAGGCCAAGAGAAGGACGTGTGTTGAATTTTAGCTTATGGCATCAGGTTATAGCTTAATGGGCCAAAAAGCCCATTAAAAATAAGTTGTTTTGAAATAAGCTAGCTTAAACTCATTTTCAGCTTTTGGGCCTTTAGAAAATTGTGTTTAGAATCCAATTTTAAGCTTAACTCGAGTCTTTGGGCTTATTTGGTGGACTTTTTCTTATTGGGCCAAATTCCAAGCCCATTAAGGGACAGTTTGGCCTTTTAGCTCATTTGGAGGCCCAATAGGGGTATTTTTGGAATTCTAAGTTCATTTTCTGTTTATTTAGGTAAAATTAAGTAGGTTTGCAAGTTTTTAGAATTTTTTATAAACTTTGAATTTTTTATTATTAGTTTATTATTAAAATAATCAGTTTTATTTTTAATTAAGATTTTTCACTTTTTATATTTTTCCTAGGTACTTTACATTAAGTTAGGATTTTTACAACTTTCCAAATATTTTTAGCACCTTTTAATTATTTTCTAGGATTATTTTAAGATTTTTATAGTTTTTAAGCATTTAAAAATAGTTTTTAGTGGTTTTAAAATTTAGAAAAATACTTTTTAGCTTAATTAGGTTATTTTAGAGGTTTACAAACTTTAAAACCTTGATTTGGGCTTTTTATTTTTTAATTTTGATTTTTAGGGCTTTAATTAGCATTTAAAAATTAATAATTAATTAAATAAAAGGTTTTAGCAAGTTTTGATTTTTTGTAAACCCTTAGAATATTCTAGTGGATTCTTAGGATTTTTTTGGAATTTTTTAGAATAAATTTTTATTTTACCCAATTTTACGGTTGTAAATCTTTTACGTCTTAGTGTAATTTTCTCGTATCCGTCTTCATTTTTCTTTTCTTTCTTCATAATATTAATCACAAATAATTATTCAAATCATTACACACATAACACACTAGCCTCCTTGAGAATGAACTCACACTTGGGTCATTTTAGTGCACGATTTTCCTAAATCGTCGTATTAATCACTTACCCTAATTACATCCTTGTTTTCCTAAACAAGGGCGTTTTTACAACTATCATTTTGGCGCCGCTGCCGGGGAGGCGTGATGTGTTTTGATTTGTACAATTGTTGTTTTTATATTATCCATAATAACTATTTGTATTAGTAGCACTCTACTAATACATATTATCGGTTTTCGTTTTTTGTGTGAATATTATATATATATTATATACGTATCACAAAAAATTAACAAGTACTCCAAATGTGTGAAAACACAACCTTGATTTGGGATTTCATCACTCAATCATTGTATTCGGATCTCAAACAAAGAAAAAAAGGCAAAATAGATAAATACTTTCGTGAAGCTTAATTTCAATTAACACAAACTATAAGGTGGGTATAAGGCGGTTGTATTTCACGACCTAAAGGAAAAAGGCTCTTAAGTGCTTCGCGCCGCCTCATTTCCTCCGCTTGCTTGTGCGTGTTTTGAGAAAGAGGGCTAATCGAGGGTTTGTGTCACACCCCACCATGGCGGAATATGGGGCGCGACGTATGGATATCATCACAACAATAGCGTGTCTATAGAGATAACTAAATGATATAAGAAATGTCATAAAATGGTGACACAAATGTCATGACAATATCTCAACAATGCAGGAGTCTAGGTAAGTAGGTAACAGTCCTACCTCTTACCCAAGACAAACAAGTAACACAAACAAAACAAACATATAGGTTCCAACAGTATCACTAATTCAAAAAAACATAAAGGTAAACTAAGAAGGAACGGGGATCTCCTTCTATATGCAATCCTAAGGCATCCAAGTCTAGTCACTTCTATCCTCACGCTTAACCACATTCACCTGAAAGAGACACTAAAACACGTCAACATAATGTTGGTGAGAGTCATAGGTTTAGACTCCAACGCCAAAACAGTTATAAGCTGTGAATAACCACCATCAACAAAAGAACATATGGACAATGTGTTACAAATATGCATTAACAACTAACATTCAATATTAATCATACCAAACCAAAATCCAAGGCTCCTACCTTGCCAAACAACATGGTACCATAGATGATCACATAATGTACCTATCCCAAGGCCACTACCTTGTCAAACCACAAGGCCACTACCTTGTCAAACCACAAGGCCACTACCTTGTCAAACCACAAGCCCACAACCTTGTCAAACCACAAGAACTGAGACGACACGTGTCCCCCGATCCAAATCATACACAATCAAGAATCACATAGCAGTTAATCACATAATGTACACACAAGTCCATCACAACCATAAAAACATTCACAGCAACAATTTATAAATAACTCAACACAGTGTCTCTTCCATCCCATCTGGAAGTCAAAATCAATAGTAAACATGGGACTATGAAACTCACCTGATTGCTTCTTCACAAGTCCTCGCACTTAGCAACGAGCTAACAAACCAGAAACACACAATCAATACCCGAACCAACCACCAAGATGGCTCATCAACCTATGATGGACATCTAGCCTATTCCCATATAATTACCTCATTGTTAATTTCTAATCACCCCATTACCCTTCCTTAACAAGTCCCTAACTTGGTTAAGTTTAATAGCTATCCCGTTCATAATTTTACACAAAACAGTCCCAGTTTTAGGTCTCAAAACTTTAAGTCAAACGTCCACTTAAATATACTCATGGTTTCTGTAAAAGGAATATTCACACTTTTATACATGTTAGTTAAAACCTCACACTTGTCCTAACCTTAAAGCTACTGTTAAGGCCCCGATATATGTGTATATATTGTTACCTATCCAGAATTCACTGATTTTAAACGTATGAAAAATTCATTACCATTAGAGGGTCTTACCCTAAACCAAAATCTTAGCCCAAGTTCAGATACTCACTACAATATATAAACCATCTCTCATGTTCGTGAGAAGATCCCAATGCAACCCTAAGTACCCCAAACAACCCAAAACTTAAAAAGAAAACAGGCTGATTACAAAACTGTTTTGACCTCCGACTGTTGTAACCTGTTTTTGACCCACTTCCCGACCTCCATTTTAGTTCTCGTTTCTTGCATTGGAAAGCCACTTCAATTACCTTTTCAGGGATACTTGGATAGCATCTTGAATGTTCCTAGAACTCCCGATATGATTAAAGCAATTGACTCAAAATTCTGCCCAGTTTTTTAAAAACGGGTTTAACAAAATCAACCTCATTAATTAACCCTAATCCCTCTAATTACAAGCCCTAATTTACTTAATCATTATAATATGATTAATATACTGTTTTTAATTAAACCCTAACCTAAATCCATCATAAGATGATTAAGAAATCATTAAAATAATTAAATTGAAAAGGGTTAAGAAGGTTTTACCTTTGAATTAATAGAAAATGAAGAAAACCTAATTTTTGAAGAACCCTAATTGGCCACCATTGATGAATTTCGGCTAGGAGATGTTATGGAGGTTAAAAACCTGATTATTATGGTTATGAGTTGTGTTTGGTTAAGTCGCCCCCTAATCTCATTACAAGTCCATTGGATCTGTTTTGGGATTTTTCCCTTCTTTCTTTCTTCTTCGGTGCGTCTAAACCGACCCAAACACCCCTAAATTCGTTTTTTTTTTTTATTTTTATTATTTAATATTATGTTATTAATATTACTTTAATTTTCCTTAATTTGTTTCAGCTCCTAAAGCTTCCAAAACCACAAAACCGTAAAACTAGTCAAATTTACGCGTTTTACCGTAAAAGACGTAAAATATACACTTCTATAAAAACTCTCAAATTTTGAAATAAACTTTATAACTAAGTCCTAAATGACTTAAAACCATCCCGAAAAATATCCATATGACTAATTACCTCATCCGAGACCTCCAAATGCTAAACCGTAAATCGTAAAAATACGATTTTCTATAATACATATACGTATACGTAAAACCACTAAATAAAACCATCTCACTTCATAGTCACTACCATGTGAACTCATGAACATGAAATCATCACACATTGTTTCACTCACAAGGTACCCCGTACCGAAAACGATATCCAAACCACAATCTATACACACCAATAAGCACATAAACACGTAAAGACACGTAACTAGCACAAAATAAAACTAAGTGACGAACCTCAAAACCAGGGTTGTCACATCACTCCCTCCTAATAGAAATCTCGTCCCGAGATTTACTCCTTAGGATCAAACACACAAACAACAAATCACATGAGGATACTTGTTCTAAACGAACTCCCCTCATTTCCATGTGAACTTTAGTTCAAGTTTCAAAATACCACATATACAAACCAAAAATAATTAAACTCATTGCCAAACTCTTGACCTCACAGTCAATAAATCTCACAAATGATCTTTGATAAAACAAAGACTCTTATTAACACAAGTCCCGAATAACCGTACATGCAAAATGCATTCTCAAACAACCTTTACCAATCTTAATACACGAAATATAACATGTATACCACTCGTTTCCCCCAGGTAATTCTACGCTCATAAGCTACTGGTCCGATCTTTCCAAAGATCATAAATGGACCTACAAAACTCTACATCAGCTCTTCCATTTTACCAAAACATACCACCCGTTACTATGGGTGAAACTCCCTTTAGTCCGTACCCCAAACTACTTAAAATTTCCAATTTCCTTGCAAAGGGACCTATGACGGTCTTTCACATACCCATTAGTTCTTCCAGTCCAAATCAACCTACGATCTATACACATCCTCAAGAGGGTGGTTATCTCAGTTAGACCAATCCCTTCGTCCCTATGGCATATCACACCTATAACTCCTCATCTATTCGATTATCGATACTAATCCTCCCAAACAATCAGTATAGATCAGTGCCATTTCCTTTTCGAATCTCGACCTATTTTATTCTTGCTTCGCTCCTATACACACTTCCTTCTTTTCCTCAACTCATACCATACATCACGATGTGATGCTTCCCATCGTTTCTTCCCTTGCCATAACCCTTCATAAGGCATTCCATACATATTAGGCTAACTTTTACGCAGCACCCTCTATTCCATCACATTCGTACGCAATCCTTCCAACTTCTCAACTACGTGACTTCTCATTCCTCTTGAAATATGAGATGAATTAGTCAGTCTATCGACTATCACCCAACTCTCATCACCTTCCCAATTTCGTCCTTACATCCCCCTTTCTAAGCTACTCCTATCTATGTAGGAAGTATAGTCTACGTCCCTTTTCTCCACATGATTGTCCAAGCCACGCAACATACATGTTGACGCGTTCACTGCTTTAGACAACTCAACTTTTACCTTGCATCCGTTGCATTTTCTAACAACTCTTGTTTTTAAATCATTCCATCAACAATTTGCCTTGGAAAGTCACTAACTACAACTCCTCTCACTTCTCCTACTTGCTCTATTTACGGTTCTACCTCAAAATAATAGGCAAACCTACTAACTTTCAGGAAGTTTTTTTAGAGAACATACATGCCTTACGAACAATATCCCCTTCCAACACTCTCTATGGCGCGTTACTTGTGCTAATATTTATACATTTCACAAATCTCTATTCATCTCCCTTGGCACTCCTATTAGACCTCATGACCACATTAGTTCGTCTACGAACCTCTTTCCTCCCCACTAAGGGTATTCTGATCGTTCTCTCATGGTCACCTACTTAATCGTGTAGGCGCGACCAAGTCTTTCATATGACTACCTCAACGCTCCCGAACAATACAAAACCAAAACTACATCCTGAATCCATCAGATACGATCAACGAATCAACCCACGGATAACTAACGACATTTCACGTGCACCAGTTAAAACAAGTCAAAAACTACGAGACTCAAAAGAAAACTCAAACCCAAAACGTGTATCAATTCAAAATGACCCATGACAACGAAAAATAATCCAAGAAACACCCAATAGCAACCAAAACATATTACGCCCCGCGACATATTATTTAAACCGTGCAAAAGACCGACCTTTCCAAAAGAATATATATCCTTTTTTATCTATTTATTATTACCTCCTACATCTATGTGACTCAAACAATCTACAAACAACCCTCTTGACGAACTCAAAACTCAACTCAAAAACTAGGTATCCCGTGCATCCCAAATCATAAAAATAAACTACTATTCAAACTCAACCTTTAACCCGACACTTGTACAATAATTCCGGCCAAGATACTGACCTCCCATGACTATACATTCTGAATATTTGAAAAGTACGTTCCGAGTACCTAAGTTTTGGCTTTTGAATCACTCAAAAAGCTCTAAAAACGAACAAGTTATGACCAAAACAATTTTATACTAGTTGTTTTTAAAAACTAAAGAATAAACTTAGTGATTAATGCAATCCTTTTAAATGACAGATATGATTGTATGTGAAATCTTCATAAACTCAATTTAACCTTGTATAAATAATTAAAAATGACATAAATCGGTCAAACTCAATTATATAAACTATGTAGGTAGAAAGAAATTTTTACTTCGCTTTATTTCAAAGAAAGTCTTTTAAAATTTGAAATAAATAAGTGTTGATTAAAAGAAATCTTACGTTACATCTTGTTTCAAACACGACTCCAACACCTTAACCTTATTTTACCGAATACAACCAACTATCTAACCCTATAATAGATTTCCAAGTCCCCCTTTTTCTCAATATATACCGACCCAAAAGAAATGCAAGACCCAACACAAAAGATTTCATTATCTCAAAAGAAATCCCAAGTTATTTCAATAGACTTAAAACCAAGAACACCATTTTAAAACGTACACGTGAAATAGAAACTCAAAGAATACGCTACAAGACACACTTAAAAAAAATAAAAATAAATTCAAAACGTCGTTGAGACTCCACCAAACTCGAGCACTAATAAATTGTTTAAACACAAGAGAGTACTAGGTACGTTCAAGTTATAATAACTACTGAACGACAGTAAATCATAACATAACATCTATTAGTATATATACATCCGCGTATGTATACCTATCGAATCTCCCAAAATGATAGTCGTAGAAATACGTCTTTTAGGAAAAAGAACGTAAATAAGGGCAAGCGTGCACGACGATTTAGGAAAACCGTGTGTGAATGACCCTAAAAGTGAGTTCGTTCTCTCGAGGAGGCACGTGTGTTGTGTAATGAATGATTGATTTTTGTTTTTGATTATTAATAAGAAGAAAAGAAGAGAAAATGACGAAGACGAAAAAATAGAAAAATTGGCAAAAACACTACTAGAAAGTTACGACGTAGAAACGTAAAAACGACAAAAATGAAAAATTTAACCTAGAAATTCCTAAAAATAACTAAAAATCCACAATATTATTCTAAGAGTTTACAAAAAATCAAAACTTGCTAAAACCTTTTAATTAATTAAATAATGACTTTTTAATGCTAATTAAAGCCCTAAAAATCACTTTTAAATATTAAAAAGCCCTAAACAAGATTTAATAGTTTGTAAACCTCAAAAATGACCTAATTAAGCTAAAAACTATTTTTAAAAATTTTAAAACCAAATTAAACTATTTTTAAACTCCTAAAAACTATTAAAATCTATTAAATCTTAAATTAATTCTAAAAATTAATTGAAAAACCTAAAAATTAATTGGAAAGTGAAAAAGTTCCTAATTTAATGTCTAGAATCTAGGAAAAATGAAAAAAAGTTAAAAATAAAACTTTGAATTTTTATGATTAAAATAATATTAAAATATTCTAAAAAATAAAAATTTCTTAAATAAATTCTAAAAATTCTCAAAAATTCTAAATAATCTAACTAAGAAGAAAATGCAAATTAAAGTTCCTAAAACCTCTTAATTAATTTTATATTAATTTTCAAAGTTTAATAAAAAACCTAAAATCAAATAAAATTAAAAATTAAAGTTTTTGAAAACTTTTTTGAATGTAAACCTCAAAAATATAAATTAAAACTTAAAAACTATTTTTTTGTATTTTTAAATTACTGTTTACTATTTATAATACACTTTCTAAATTTAAAACTAAAAATAATCCTAATAATTAATTAAATAAAGAGAAAAATAAAACTTTAAAACAGAAAAGTCTAAAATGCTTATCAAAACCTAGGAAAAATACTAGCTACCAAAAAGCTGAACAAATAAGCTTAAATAAGCTAAAAATGGTCACGGCTTTTAATATAAGCTCACAATCAGAAAGTGTTTAAGTAAGATTTGAAATGAAGTGTAAACATAAAAAGCTATCTAGATCACTGGTAAACACGTTCAATCCCCCAGCGAGGGGTCGCGTGTTCGAGTCCAGGCGGGGTATGCTTTTTACAAAAAAATTTTTTTTTTTTTAAAATAACTTAATCAGAAACCTTGTAATGAACACAAAACACAAAAACAAACCAAAATGATCAGAGATCAAGCAGATTGAAGGCAAAAACGTGCCCAGTTGGGCTTTAGTAACTGATGAACAAGGGTGAGTTCACCACTTGTGCCAAGACCAAGAGGAGCTTGGTTTGCTGATGAATTTGTGGGTGTTTTATGGGACAAGCAGGCACCCCTATACTCAGTTGGAGTATAGGGAGTCAAAGATTGCACAAATCAACAAGTACTTAGCCACAATCAAGCCAAAAATTCACAAAAAAAAAGCACACAAGGTTGCTGATGCAAACAGATGGGTCTAGTGGTGTTTTTAGCTAAATTACATGCACATTTGTGAGATTCAAAGGCTTCAATCTTGCATACAAACTCAACAAATGACCAATAAACAGATAAACATCCTAGACAAACCTATGATCTAGCATATTATCAAGTTTCAAGCTCAAAATTCATGAAATCATGCAGAATTATGACCAAGCAGATTTTTAGCTATCTTCCAATTTTTTCTCACACAAACTGCTCAAACTTGCACCAATCTTAACTAAAACTCTCATGCAACCCTACCCAATCCTACTCAATCTATCTAACTTGTTTTAATTCTCAAAATCCCTCAAAAATATCAATTAAAAAGCAGATCCAAACACCCCTTTAAAATTTTGAAAACGTTTTTTAACAAACCAAATCACCTTAATACTACTCCAATCTGATTCTATAAGCATCTAACATGCATATAACACATAATTAAGCAATTTCAAACATCTAAACAAACACATAACAGATTTTTCAAGCAAAATCAAACAAGCACCAATCTTTCTGAAAATTTCAAAAAGGAAAAAGATTTTTTTTACCTAAGAGCCCTACATCCAGGGCTCTTTGTGACAGCTTTGTCACCTCCTTATAGACCCGGGTCTATGCAGATCCTTGGTCAAACAATAATCAACAAACCTGCAAAATTCAAACAAGAAAACACAAAAAATATACTTCCTGATTTTTTTGAAACTTTATCAAACCTTCTTAAATCTTTTCCTCAAACCATAAAACCTTTTTAACACCTTTCAAAAACAGCTCAAACTCACAAATCCAAACCAACCTTTTCCACTTTCACTTCAAAGGATGATTTGGTTTTCTGAAATTTTGAACTTTCTTGAAACCTTTTTGAACATTCAACACAAAAAATCTAAATGGAACTCAGCTTAAGCTTTTAACACAACACACAACTTTTAAAAAACATAAAAAGGAATTACACTTGATTACACAAACACCAAACTTTTATTTTCTTAAAAAGGGATTACAAGTGAAAAAGCTTAAAAACTGGAACAAGGGAGATGTACATGCCACATTCTCCTTTTATACTACTTAACAGAACTCTCTAGAATACTAAAACCCTAGTTAATGAAATGCCAAAGTTGCCCTTTGAAAATTTGACTGAAAATGGGTCAAAATCGTGCCTTCATGTGATCATGTGAAGATGCCAGCTTGGAGACTTGTTTGTGAACGTTGGACTTGGGGACCAAGGGGATCATCCCAAACGTTAAATTGGTCGGGACATAGGGTTTGGGGGAAAATGACTTGAGCAGGGGAGGTCTGGGGTGGGGTCCACAGCCCATGTGGGTATGTTTTGTGGAGTGGGAAATGGTGAGGGCATGGGTAATTTAGGATCTGGACAAGATGGGGTAATAACCCCTTGTTTTAGGTTTAATTAATCTGGGTGGGGTTTTAGGGTTTAAGTGGATTAAGGCCAGGTTTAATCTATTTTTGGTATAAACATTTTTAAAAAAGTGTTAATGGTGGGAAAGTCGTTTTGACAAATTGACCATGTTTTTAAATAAAACCGGTTTGGGCTTGTTGGACGGGTTTGGGTAGGATATGGGTAGGGTTAATGGGTTGGTGGGTGGGCATGGCTGAGGTGTCACAATGTGACTGGGTGAGGAGGTTTGGCTGGTTGGCAGGATAGGTCCCCAATCTTTCTATTGTGTCCACTTTGTATTAATTAGCCATCAGCGCCCAATTTGCTTGCAACAACTTTTGGCAAGTTGTCATATTTGGCACAATTACTTCCAAAGCTTTATCCAAGGGTTTCTTTTGTATATTCTTCAAATTTCAGGGACCGATCTTGTACAATCTTCAAATATCAAGGACCATACTTGTACAAATGACATTTGGAGGGTCAATTGTGACAAGTTCTTCAAAGATGAGGGACTAAATTTGCCAATCTTCAATTCTTCAAGGGTCTTTTTGCAAAATTCCAAACTTAGGCCCGGTTCATTGTGCGACTTCGTTTCTCGTGTTCGTTTTTGAATGATTCTTGTGATCTTTTGCCAATTCCTCAATATCCGTACCTAAAAATACACAAGTAACAAACACGAGCATATATTTGGCATATTTGATGATATTTTATGCATTTTAAGGCCGTTTTGGACGATGAGACCATGTATAAAAGCAGTCTCATCACTCCCCCATACTAAACCATTTCCGTGCCCTCAAGCAATGCTAGAATAAAGTATCAAAGCATCTCCAAAATTTAATTTTATTCAATTTTATTGAAATGATAAACTAGCTACACTACACTACTACTACTACTTGTGTTATAGACATAATGTATGATTTTCATCGCAAAATGGGACGTTTAGGTTCATAGAATAAGAACACGTGAATGCTTCGTTAGAAATAATTTCGTCGTCCTCGATTTTCACCTTAATTCCATGCTAAGCGTGCAACGAGATCATTGTCATTATAAGTTAGTAATGCTAACACTACTCATATGCCCTAATCACGTACTTATCCTCCCATTATTCCTAAGTTGTATCTCTTATATTTTATTTTGTCTTAATGATCACGAGGATACATCATTGACTTATGCGATAATAGAGATTTAGGTCTAAAAATAGAGTCCTAACGGTGTAACTAAGACCATCAAATCAATAACCCCTCCTAATAGACAACGATGTTAAAAAATTAAGTTGACAAGAAGAATCGATAAACACGGTTTTATAACGGTTTTGAACATGAGACTTATTACCAAGACTTTTATACGCCCCCTAACGGAAGGGCCTTATTATCTTTGGTTTACCTCCATCTTTTATTCAACTTCGCCATGAAGCTTTTATTATGACTTCGGTCTTGCCTTGCCTTTTATTATCCGCCTCATCGGTGGTTTTATTAGCCAAAGACGTATATCCTCACGCTAAAGCAAATTTTGGATCTTTAAAGCTTCGAAGATTAAGGCTTGATTCACTTTCAATTTTGCATAGATTTTAGGCCTTGTGGGGCTTCAAATTGTTTGCTAGATTTAGGTGAGCACTTGAAATCTTATTATTGGGTGAAGCTTTCGATTATTCGAGTGCCAATACTTCAAAACCGTGACGCTGGCGATACCTTAATGTCTTCCCAATTTAATTACACGGAAGCTACTAGAAAAGACTAGAAACCCAACAATCAAAACTAAACCGCTAAGTCAATATTTATTAAGCAAAAAATATTTACAAGCGAAGGGAGAATAAGCAAACAACGAGAACACATGAGTTTTTGAAAGAATACGAGTACTCTACGTTTAGCATAGTAACTTATAATTAACTCTATCATTTCTCGTCCTCATTTAAGAGACTTAGCCTAATGTGTAGTTAAGGAATCAAAGCTAAGTGCTCAACACGCACGGTCGAGTCAAAAATTACTCTTATTCTCGCCATCGGAAAATCTACATTCGTGTCTTCAAGCACTTATAAAACATGAGAAAAAATTTTTAAAATTTGGCCCTTTTTAGCCTTATTTTGCAACAAAAACGATAAACAAAACGATAAACTTTGGAAAGCGTGAAGGTTTGGCAAGGCAAGTATCTATTCACCCCCCCATACTAAAGTTAAACATTGTCCTCAATGTTTCGAGTCTAGGGGTGCAAACACCCCCATACTAGAGACGTAGTCGAATGCCTAATCTAGCATGGAAAGGGTGTAACCAATAAATAATAGCCGTTTATGAAGTGTGCTAAAAAACTAAGGTTAGAACATAAAAGGATATATCATATGGATATTGGGAAAGGCCTCCAAAGCAAACGATCGAGTGCTCCCATAAAATGAAACACGAGAGGCTCCAATCGTGAAGATCATGATCTAAAACCACAATTCACAAACAACCACGGAACAAAGGTTGGAAGGGCACAAATCCCCTCACATTAAACTAAATTAGAAAGCAATAATATGTACATGGATAAGCATGGGTCTCCCCCACGAGGCACCTTGCTTTTGATAACCGAGTCAAAAGCTCGACTCGAATCCCCATAAATGTGATCATTTAGGGATAATCATGGTGTGGTCAATTTTTGGTGGGGCTTACATGATAAACAAGGCCCAAAAGCACGTGGAGTACTTTAAAAATCCGATAAACGTATACCGGGGTCAACGATAGCGTCTTCGTTTTCGGATGAAAGATGAAACAACGCTTCTTCAACACAAACCCCAATGGGGTAGAAGAAAATAGGAGAAAAGAAATAGAAGGGTGGGACAATGGGTAAGTCATAACATTGAGCTACTCGAGGTAGACTCGCACCAAGCAAATAGAAAGATTTTCCATTTATTGCATCGGTGGAAGACTGAGATTTCCCTATATAAGCAATTCCAGGATCAAATATCTCGTCCTCGGTGGAGAAAGGGGAGGGAACATAAGGGGATTCCCCCACATTAAGTCCACACAAAGCATCGTCAAAAGGAGAAGACGAGCTTGTAGTACTCAATACACGCGGTGATGACGGAGTTAGAATTGTAGAAAAATCTTTTAAATTAAATTCAAAATCTTTTCTTTTTTCATCTTTAAAACTCTCCTCGTGAAAACCCGATTTGATTATGTCAAGAATATTTGGTGTATCTAAAGCAATATTAGTCACACTAAAAATTCTCACATTTTGAAATCTTTTTGGTTTGGGTGGTGGTAAGTTTTCAAATCTTTTGTCAACAAAGAAAACCTCCCCATCGGGATCAACGTATTCATCATCCGAAGAATCACTCGAGATTGGAATCATAGGCTTAACACTCTCAACCTCCACCGGGGGAGGGGACGGAACTTCATTTTTCTCAACAACTAAAACTCTATTGGAAATCTTTTTGCAAATGATTTTGATGGGATTGACATTGTACAAAGATGTGATAGAATACACATGAGAAAGAGTGGAGTTTTGGGTTGCATTAATGACGAGTTCTTCCTCATTGAAACGAAGAGTGATTTTTCTTGCATGCACATCGATAAGTGCTCTCGAGGTATCCAAAAAAGATCGACCTAAAATTAACGGAACTTTAGGATCGATGGGAATATCAACAACAATGAAGTCTACAGGGTAGTAGAACTTTCCAACTTTCACAAAGACGTCCTCGGCAACTCCACAAGCTAGAATTGTAGAATGATCGGCCATTTCGATTGACATTCTTGAAGGAGTGAGATTTGGAAGATTGAGCGATTTAAAAATCTCAAGAGGCATCAAATTAATACTAGCACCAAGATCGGCCAAGGCGTAGCATTCTTCCATGTCTTGGATAGCACATGGGATTAAAAACTTTCCAGGATCACCGACTTTTTGAGGTATGCGGCTTAGAAAAACCGAAGAACAACTAGACGATTTTTGCCATTTCTCTTTGTTATTCAACATACTTTTGAAGTTCGCGGAAAATCGAGGCATCATGACTAAGGCGTCGGCAAAACTTATATTAAAATGCAAGTCACGAAACATTTTCATAAAGAGTTCAAATTGATAATTATTTCGTTCTTGTGCCTTTTCCTTGTCTCGTCTTGATGGATAGGGTAAAGGTGGTGTGGGTTGGGGCAAATTAGGCATAGGCATCGGCCTTGGAATCTCGGGTTCCATGATTGGTGTAGGTTCAACCGTAGGTGTGGTTTGAGCGGTACTTCGTGGGCTTTGAATGTGCTCCTTTTCAACCACAACCTCGGGTTCTTTCTCTTTTTCCTTCTCCATAGAAGTACTTGGACGAGAAGTGGGTTCTTTGAAAGTTTTACCACTACGAGTGGTAATAACCTTCAATTCTCCTTTCGGGTTTACGATGGTATCACTAGGAAGACCACCCGAAGAAGAGGGCTTACACATGATAGCTTCAAACATTTTAGCCATACGGTCTTCAAACTTAGATTGCCTAGCATCCGCTTTTAACAACTCTTGCTTAATCTCATGTTGTCCTTGCTCCATTTTTTGTTGATTTTGTTGGAGTCGTGTGACATTTCCTTCCATTTTATTAGCATGAGTTTTAAGTTCATTAGCAAGTTTGTTTTTAAGCTCGTTTTTCAATTCGGATCTTAAGCTAACCATCTCACGTTGCATATTATCAAACTTAGCATCATTAGCCTTAGCATAACTCAAAAACTCTCCTTGAAGATTTTTGGTGTGATCGTTTTGAAAACCTTGGGCATTGTTTTGAAAATCACGGTTTTGGTTTTGGTTTGAAATTTGCCCATTACCACTTTGGTAATTACCTTTGTTATAGTTCCTTTGATTTCCTTGGTAATTTCCACCTTGGTTGTTGTTGCGATAATTATTAGCATTTTGATTGGGTGGAGCTTGATTTGGACGAGAACCTTGACCGATTTGGTTATAAGATCCCGTGGCTACAAAAGCATTCGAAGTGTTACCATCCGCGGTAATGCACTCGGAAAGATCATGAGCTCCCCCACACGACAAACAACTTTTAGAAACCTCTTTAACCGAAGCGGAATTGGAAGCTTCTTGAGCCTTCCAATGGGACATAAGGTTAGCAAATCTATCGAAAAATCGGTTTTCTTCATTTGCTTCATCATGTAATGCATTGATACTTTGAGACGATGATGAGCCCCTTTTGGCAACACTCGGTGTGTGACGAGGGCTATAAACCTTAGACCTATTCTCGATTATGACCAAAGCTTCTTCAACCGTTTTACACAAAAAATTACCACCCGCGGCGGCATTCAAATAATCTCTTTCATGATCGTTAAGTCCATTGTAAAACGTGTCGATTTGGTGCAAATCGGAAAAACCGTGATGAGGACATTCGTGTAACATCTCCTTAAACCTATTCCAAGCCGTAGAAAAACTTTCATTTGATTCTTGTGAAAATTTAGAAATCTCATTTTTCAAATGCGTAGTCTTAGAGGGCGGAAAAAATTGGTTCACAAACTTTGAAACGAGATCCTTCCACGTCAATATAGAATTGGGTGGCTCTTTCTCTAACCAAATTTTAGCGGGCCCTGCTAAGGAATACGGAAATAACATCATCTTAATCGAGTCATTCGAGACATCCTTAAATTTGCACGTGGCGGTAAGACGATTAAATTGGCGGATATGGTTGTGGGGATTGTCCTTCTCATCACCTCGGAATTTGTTGTTTTGAATCATCGACAACAAACCCGTTTTCACCTCAAAATTCTCCGCAAGGATAGCGGGAATCACAATAGCTTCTCCATAACCCTCGGTGGGTGCTTGAAGTAATTCCATCATAGTTCAATTCGCCATGGTTGGTTCTTCTCTTACAATGGGTTCGTCAATAGGAGACTCCTCACTAGAATTAGTTGGAGTGGGAGTTTTGTTCTTGCGTTTACGTGCACGTTTTGCTTTGTTACGAGTGAGCATAAACGTCACGTACAACGTGGAGACGAGCAAAGAAGATTCTTTTTGGTATTTTGTGTTTTTCAATTTTTTTTTTGGTTTTTGATTGTATTAAACTTTTTTGGGAATTGGTGAAATGTATTAAGTAGACAAAAAGTCCACAAATCTCCTCCTCAATCAAATCTCTTGATTAAAAAGGCCTCAAGGAATGAAAACGATCACGTGGAGTGAACGCCTTCGATGACTTTAGAACGATGGTGGAACACCAAATCGTTCAAGAGGGTTTAATCAAATGGAAACCAAGAAAATATATATGATATGTAATAATACTTTGGGCGGCAAAACCCTCGATTCACTCTCAAAATCAAATACGCACAAGCAAGCGGAGGAAACGAGGCGGCGCGAAGCACTTAAGAGCCTTTTTCCTTTAGGTTGTGAAATACAACCGCCTTATACCCACCTTATAGTTTGTATTATCAAGATTAAGCTTCACGAAAGTATTTATCTATTTTTTGCCTTTTTTCTTTGGTTTGAGATTCGAATACAATGATCGAGTGATGAAATCCCGAATCAAGGTTGTGATTGCTCACGTATTTGGAGTACTTGTGTATTTATTGTTCTACGTATACAATATAGTAATAGTATTCACACAAAAACCGAAAAACGATAATACGTATTAATAGAGTGCTATTAATACAATTACTATATGGCTAATATAAAAAAAACAACAATGTTCAATCAAAACACAACACGCCTCCCCGGCAGCGGCGCCAAAAAATGATAGTCGTAGAAATACGTCTTTTAGGAAAAAGAACGTAAATAAGGGCAAGCGTGCACGACGATTTAGGAAAACCGTGTGTGAATGACCCTAAAAGTGAGTTCGTTCTCTCGAGGAGGCACGTGTGTTGTGTAATGAATGATTGATTTTTGTTTTTGATTATTAATAAGAAGAAAAGAAGAGAAAATGACGAAGACGAAAAAATAGAAAAATTGGCAAAAACACTACTAGAAAGTTACGACGTAGAAACGTAAAAACGACAAAAATGAAAATTTTAACCTAGAAATTCCTAAAAATTACTAAAAATCCACAATATTATTCTAAGAGTTTACAAAAAATCAAAACTTGCTAAAACCTTTTAATTAATTAAATAATGACTTTTTAATGCTAATTAAAGCCCTAAAAATCACTTTTAAATATTAAAAAGCCCTAAACAAGATTTAATAGTTTGTAAACCTCAAAAATGACCTAATTAAGCTAAAAACTATTTTTAAAAATTTTAAAACCAAATTAAACTATTTTTAAACTCCTAAAAACTATTAAAATCTATTAAATCTTAAATTAATTCTAAAAATTAATTGAAAAACCTAAAAATTAATTGGAAAGTGAAAAAGTTCCTAATTTAAAGTCTAGAATCTAGGAAAAATGAAAAAAAGTTAAAAATAAAACTTTGAATTTTTATGATTAAAATAATATTAAAATATTCTAAAAAATAAAAATTTCTTAAATAAATTCTCAAAAATTCTCAAAAATTCTAAATAATCTAACTAAGAAGAAAATGCAAATTAAAGTTCCAAAAACCTCTTAATTAATTTTATATTAATTTTCAAATTTTAATAAAAAACCTAAAATCAAATAAAATTAAAAATTAAAGTTTTTGAAAACTTTTTTGAATGTAAACCTCAAAAATATAAATTAAAACTTAAAAACTATTTTTTTGTATTTTTAAATTACTGTTTACTATTTATAATACACTTTCTAAATTTAAAACTAAAAATAATCCTAATAATTAATTAAATAAAGAGAAAAATAAAACTTTAAAACAGAAAAGTCTAAAATGCTTATCAAAACCTAGGAAAAATACTAGCTACCAAAAAGCTGAACAAATAAGCTTAAATAAGCTAAAAATGGTCACGGCTTTTAATATAAGCTCACAATCAGAAAGTGTTTAAGTAAGATTTGAAATGAAGTGTAAACATAAAAATCTATCTAGATCACTGGTAAACACGTTCAATCCCCCAGCGAGGGGTCGCGTGTTCGAGTCCAGGCGGGGTATGCTTTTTACAAAAAAAAATTTTTTTTTTTTTTTTTAAAAAAACTTAATCAGAAACCTTGTAATGAACACAAAACACAAAAACAAACCAAAATGATCAGAGATCAAGCAGATTGAAGGCAAAAACGTGCCCAGTTGGGCTTTGGTAACTGATGAACAAGGGTGAGTTCACCACTTGTGCCAAGACCAAGAGGAGCTTGGTTTGCTGATGAATTTGTGGGTGTTTTATGGGACAAGCAGGCACCCCTATACTCAGTTGGAGTATAGGGAGTCAAAGATTGCACAAATCAACAAGTACTTAGCCACAATCAAGCCAAAAATTCACAACAAAAAAAGCACACAAGGTTGCTGATGCAAACAGATGGGTCTAGTGGTGTTTTTAGCTAAATTACATGCACATTTGTGAGATTCAAAGGCTTCAATCTTGCATACAAACTCAACAAATGACCAATAAACAGATAAACATCCTAGACAAACCTATGATCTAGCATATTATCAAGTTTCAAGATCAAAATTCATGAAATCATGCAGAATTATGACCAAGCAGATTTTTAGCTATCTTCCAATTTTTTCTCACACAAACTGCTCAAACTTGCACCAATCTTAACTAAAACTCTCATGCAACCCTACCCAATCCTACTCAATCTATCTAACTTGTTTTAATTCTCAAAATCCCTCAAAAATATCAATTAAAAAGCAGATCCAAACACCCCTTTAAAAATTTGAAAACGTTTTTTAACAAACCAAATCACCTTAATACTACTCCAATCTGATTCTATAAGCATCTAACATGCATATAACACATAATTAAGCAATTTCAAACATCTAAACAAACACATAACAGATTTTTCAAGCAAAATCAAACCAGCACCAATCTTTCTGAAAATTTCAAAAAGGAAAAAGATTTTTTTTACCTAAGAGCCCTACATCCAGGGCTCTTTGTGACAGCTTTGTCACCTCCTTATAGACCCGGGTCTATGCAGATCCTTGGTCAAACAATAATCAACAAACCTGCAAAATTCAAACAAGAAAACACAAAAAATATACTTCCTGATTTTTTTGAAACTTTATCAAACCTTCTTAAATCTTTTCCTCAAACCATAAAACCTTTTTAACACCTTTCAAAAACAGCTCAAACTCACAAATCCAAACCAACCTTTTCCACTTTCACTTCAAAGGATGATTTGGTTTTCTGAAATTTTGAACTTTCTTGAAACCTTTTTGAACATTCAACACAAAAAATCTAAATGGAACTCAGCTTAAGCTTTTAACACAACACACAACTTTTAAAAAACATAAAAAGGAATTACACTTGATTACACAAACACCAAACTTTTATTTTCTTAAAAAGGGATTACAAGTGAAAAAGCTTAAAAACTGGAACAAGGGAGATGTACATGCCACATTCTCCTTTTATACTACTTAACAGAACTCTCTAGAATACTAAAACCCTAGTTAATGAAATGCCAAAGTTGCCCTTTGAAAATTTGACTGAAAATGGGTCAAAATCGTGCCTTCATGTGATCATGTGAAGATGCCAGCTTGGAGACTTGTTTGTGAACGTTGGATTGGACTTGGGGACCAAGGGGATCATCCCAAACGTTAAATTGGTCGGGACATAGGGTTTGGGGGAAAATGACTTGAGCAGGGGAGGTCTGGGGTGGGGTCCACAGCCTATGTGGGTATGTTTTGTGGAGTGGGAAATGGTGAGGGCATGGGTAATTTAGGATCTGGACAAGATGGGGTAATAACCCCTTGTTTTAGGTTTAATTAATCTGGGTGGGGTTTTAGGGTTTAAGTGGATTAAGGCCAGGTTTAATATATTTTTGGTATAAACATTTTTAAAAAAGTGTTAATGGTGGGAAAGTCGTTTTGACCAATTGACCATGTTTTTAAATAAAACCGGTTTGGGCTTGTTGGACGAGTTTGGGTAGGATATGGGTAGGGTTAATGGGTTGGTGGGTGGGCAGGGCTGAGGTGTCACAATGTGACTGGGTGAGGAGGTTTGGCTGGTTGGCAGGATAGGTCCCCAATCTTTTCTATTGTGTCCACTTTGTATTAATTAGCCATCAGCGCCCAATTTGCTTGCAACAACTTTTGGCAAGTTGTCATATTTGGCACAATTACTTCCAAAGCTTTATCCAAGGGTTTCTTTTGTATATTCTTCAAATTTCAGGGACTGATCTTGTACAATCTTCAAATATCAAGGACCATACTTATACAAATGACATTTGGAGGGTCAATTGTGACAAATTCTTCAAAGATGAGGGACTAAATTTGCCAATCTTCAATTCTTCAAGGGTCTTTTTGCAAAATTCCAAACTTGGGCCCGGTTCATTGTGCGACTTCGTTTCTCATGTTCGTTTTTGAATGATTCTTGTGATCTTTTGCCAATTCCTCAATATCCGTACCTAAAAATACACAAGTAACAAACACGAGCATATATTTGGCATATTTGATGATATTTTATGCATTTTAAGGCCGTTTTGGACGATGAGACCATGTATAAAAGCAGTCTCATCACCCAAACATACTCGTTATCATACATGACAAGTCAATCGATCACTTTATACGCTCGTTTTTTCCATACGAGTAATCACCTTCTCACCATCTCACCATGCCACAACAAGGCACAAAACCCAATACCAAAACCAACCCATATCGTGTGACCTCATCATCACACAACACGACTATAACTCAAAACATATAACACACAAATAATATAGCCATATCGTAGGCAGCCGTTACATAAACCCATATATATACGTATACCCAAATTCTACATCTCATCATATACAAGCATGTATTAACCCTCTTTCATGCAATCATACTTGAGAACCCATTGAAGTTGTAGTACTTGTATAACTATGTTGGCCATCATACTTATACAATTACCCTTTCCCCAATGCACTCCCTCCTATGATGACACTTATAAGACTCAATACAACATATAACACATAAATCTATCTACTCACATAAGCTCATAACCAATAACCAATAAGGTCCAAAACTACATCTATAAAAATAACATAATAAACTCTTGGAATACAGAAATCCATGGTCTAGCTAAAATAGCCTAGACTAAATCCAAAACGAAAACATAATCAGTTATAAGTCATGTTGCCCGTAAGAGTGGAAACAGCTTAAAACCCTTCCTATCCACCTACTCCTAGTAACTCGAACCACCACACGATTCTTAGGGAACATGACTTAAACATCAAAAGAAAAATAACATACCTCAGGTATGTAAGATAACTCGATATAAGATAGAAACTACCTTGTACTAAATTATGTACTATAACGTACAATTTAAGCAAAATACAACAGTGACTAGCGTGGACGATTATGGTTCAACCCGCACTAGTCACAAACCCGAAAAGAAAATAACATGTGACTAAGTATGAACATACTACGGTTCAATTCATACTAGTCAAAACATCATAATAAATAACATCCAAACACATTAATTATTATAAAATCACACATACTCCTATGACGCCTATATGCAGGGACCCTTAAGCTATAGACTAGGCTACGCGACTAGGCAACCTAATTCTCTATAACCATTGGCTCTGATACCATTCTGTCACACCCCACCATGGCGGAATATGGGGCGCGACGTATGGATATCATCACAACAATAGCGTGTCTATAGAGATAACTAAATGATATAAGAAATGTCATAAAATGGTGACACAAATGTCATGACAATATCTCAACAATGCAGGAGTCTAGGTAAGTAGGTAACAGTCCTACCTCTTACCCAAGACAAACAAGTAACACAAACAAAACAAACATATAGGTTCCAACAGTATCACTAATTCAAAAAAACATAAAGGTAAACTTAGAAGGAACGGGGATCTCCTTCTATATGCAATCCTAAGGCATCCAAGTCTAGCCACTTCTATCCTCGCGCTTAACCACATTCACCTGAAAGAGACACTAAAACACGTCAACATAATGTTGGTGAGAGTCATAGGTTTAGACTCCAACGCCAAAACAGTTATAAGCTGTGAATAACCACCATCAACAAAAGAACATATGGACAATGTGTTACAAATATGAATTAACAACTAACATTCAATATTAATCATACCAAACCAAAATCCAAGGCTCCTACCTTGCCAAACAACATGGTACCATAGATGATCACACTATGTACCTATCCCAAGGCCACTACCTTGTCAAACCACAAGGCCACTACCTTGTCAAACCACAAGGCCACTACCTTGTCAAACCACAAGGCCACTACCTTGTCAAACCACAAGAACTGAGACGACACGTGTCCCCCGATCCAAATCATACACAATCAAGAATCACATAGCAGTTAATCATATAATTTACACACAAGTCCATCACAACCATAAAAACATTCACAGAAACAATTTATAAATAACTCAACACAGTGTCTCTTCCATCCCATCTGGAAGTCAAAATCAATAGTAAACATGGGACTATGAAACTCACCTGATTGCTTCTTCACAAGTCCTCGCACTTAGCAACGAGCTAACAAACTAGAAACACACAATCAATACCCGAACCAACCACCAAGATGGCTCATCAACCTATGATGGACATCTAGCCTATTCCCATATAATTACCTCATTGTTAATTTCTAATCACCCCATTACCCTTCCTTAACAAGTCCCTAACTTGGTTAAGTTTAATAGCTATCCCGTTCATAATTTTACACAAAACAGTCCCAGTTTTAGGTCTCAAAACTTTAAGTCAAACGTCCACTTAAATATACTCATGGTTTCTGTAAAAGGAATATTCACACTTTTATACATGTTAGTTAAAACCTCAAACTTGTCCTAACCTTAAAGCTACTGTTAAGGCCCCGATATATGTGTATATATTGTTACCTATCCAGAATTCACTGATTTTAAACGTATGAAAAGTTCATTACCATTAGAGGGTCTTACCCTAAACCACAATCTTAGCCCAAGTTCAGATACTCACTACAATATATAAACCATCTCTCATGTTCGTGAGAAGATCCCAATGCAACCCTAAGTATCCCAAACAACCCAAAACTTAAAAAGAAAATAGGCTGATTACAAAACTGTTTTGACCTCCGACTGTTGTAACCTGTTTTTGACCCACTTCCCGACCTCCATTTTAGTTCTCGTTTCTTGCATTGGAAAGCCACTTCAATTACCTTTTCAGGGATACTTGGATAGCATCTTGAATGTTCCTATAACTCCCAATATGATCAAAGCAATTGACTCAAAATTCTGCCCAGTTTTTTAAAAACGGGTTTAACAAAATCAACCTCATTAATTAACCCTAATCCCTCTAATTACAAGCCCTAATTTATTTAATCATTATAATATGATTAATATACTGTTTTAATTAAACCCTAACCTAAATCCATCATAAGATGATTAAGAAATCATTAAAATAATTAAATTGAAAAGGGTTAAGAAGGTTTTACCTTTGAATTAATAGAAAATGAAGAAAACCTAATTTTTGAAGAACCCTAATTGGCCACCATTGATGAATTTCGGCTAGGAGATGTTATGGAGGTTAAAAACCTGATTATTATTGTTATGAGTTGGGTTTGGTTAAGTCGCCCCCTAATCCCATTACAAGTCCATTGGGTCTGTTTTGGGATTTTCCCTTCTTTCTTTCTTCTTTGGTGCGTCTAAACCGACCCAAACACCCCTAAATTCGTTTTTTTATTTTTATTATTTAATATTATGTTATTAATATTACTTTAATTTTACTTAATTTATTTCAGCTCCTAAAGCTTCCAAAACCACAAAACCGTAAAACTAGTCAAATTTACGCGTTTTACCGTAAAAGACGTAAAATATACACTTTTATAAAAACTCTCAAATTTTGAAATAAACTTTATAACTAAGTCCTAAATGACTTAAAACCATCCCGAAAAATATCCATATGACTAATTACCTCATCCGAGACCTCCAAATGCTAAACCGTAAATCGTAAAAATACGATTTTCTATAATACATATACGTATACGTAAAACCACTAAATAAAACCATCTCACTTCATAGTCACTACCATGTGAACTCATGAACATGAAATCATCACACATTGTTTCACTCACAAGGTACCCCGTACCGAAAACGATATCCAAACCACAATCTATACACACCAATAAGCACATAAACACGTAAAGACACGTAACTAGCACAAAATAAAACTAAGTGACGAACCTCAAAACCAGGGTTGTCACAGTTTGCCACCCAAAGTATTATCTACATATCATATATATTTTCTTGGTTTCAATTGATTAAACCCTCTTGAACGTTTTGGTGTTCCACCAACGTTCTAAAGTCATCGAAGGCGTTCATTTCACGTGATCGTTTTCATTCCTTGAGGCTCCTTTAATCACGAGATTTGATTTGAGGAGAGATTTGTAGATTTTGGTCTACGTAGTACATCACAAAAATCCAAAAAAAATTATAAAAACAATCAAAAACACAAAAAAAGTTAAAAAGTAAAAACACCCAAAAGAATCTTGTTTGCTCATCCCCATGTTGTACGTTACGTTTATGCAAACTCGCTCTAAAGCAAAACGTTCACGTAAACGTCGAAACCGTAAGGAAACAACACCAACGTTTTCTAGCGAAGACTCTCCCATTGACGAACCCATTATAGAACAAGAAGTCACCATGGCTAATCGTACTATGATGGAGTTACTTCAAGAACCCACCGAGGGTTATGGAGAGGCTATTTTGATTCCCGCAATCCTTATGGAGAATTTCGAGGTTAAGACGGGTTTGTTGTCCATGATCCAAGCCAACAAGTTTCGTGGTGACGAAAAGGACAACCCCCATAACCACATCTGCCAATTCAATCGTCTTACCGCCACTTGCAAATTCAAGGACGTCTAGAACGACTCGATAAAGATGATGCTTTTTCCGTATTCCTTAGCGGGGCCCGCTAAAATTTGGTTAGAGAAAGAGCCACCCAATTCTATATTGACGTGGAAGGATCTCGTTTCAAAATTTGTGAACCAATTTTTCCCGCCTTCTAAGACTACGCATTTGAAAAACGAGGTTTCAAAATTTTCACAAGAATTTAATGAGTGTTTTTCAACGGCTTGGAATCGTATTAAAGAAATGTTGCATGAGTGTCCTCATCACGGTTTTTCTGACTTGCATCAAATTGACACGTTTTACAATGGATTAAATGATCATGAGCGTGACTATCTTAATGCCGCCGCGGGTGGTAATTTCTTGTGTAAAACGGTTGAAGAAGCATTGACGATAATTAAGAATAGGTCTAAGGTTTATAGTCCTCGTAACACATCTAGTGTTAACAAGGCTTCGTTTTCACCATCCTCATCTTCGTCACGTACTATTGATGCAATGCAAATAGAGGCAAATTTGGAGAATAAGATTTTTAAAAGCTTAAGGGTTTGTTAGTTGAGTTTAAGGTTGGTGAACAACCCGCTCCCGCTACGATTAAAGCGGTTGAGGTTTCATGCATGTATTGTGGTGGAGCTCACGATTTCTCCGAGTGCATTACCAACGGTGGTAACACTTCGAGTGCCTACGCGGCCACGGGAACTTATAACCAAAACGGTCAAGTTACCCGCACTAATCAATTGACTCCACCAGGGTTTTCACCAAATCAAAATGCTAATAACACCTATCGAAACAATCAAGTAGGCTATCAAAGGAACAATTACAAGGGTAACAACTATGGGAATCAAGGGGCTAACAATCAAGTGCAAAACAAGGATTTTCAAAACAACAACAAGAGTTTGCAAAACTTGAAAGATCTTCCAAATGAATTTGTTGAATACGCTAATGGGAATGATGCTAGGTTTGATAACATTAAAAGGGAGATAATTAGCTTAAGATCCGAGTTTAAGAATGACTTGAAAAGGAGTTGAGAAACGAGCTTGCTAATGAACTTAAGATTCACACCAATAAAATGGAAAGCAATGTCACTAGGTTACAACAAAACCAACAAAATATGGAACAAGGTCAACATGAGATAAAACAAGAGATGCTTAAGGCCGATAAGTGGCAATCTATGTTTGAGGATAAAATTTCATCCATGTTTGAAGATATAATGTGTAAGCCGTCTTCGAGTGGTCTACCTAGTAACACCGTTTCGAATCCTATGGGAGATACGAAAGTAATTACTACTCGTAGTGGTAAGACTTTCAAAGAGCCGATTCCTTAACCAATTGCTCCTACGGAGGAGCCAATTGAGGAAGAACCCGAGGTTGTGGTTGAAAAGGAGCATATCTCAATCCCACAAAGTACCGCTCATACCACACCTATGGTCGACCCTTTACCATCATTGGAACCCGAGATTCCTAAGGCTATGCCTATGCCCTACCCAACACCACCCTTTTCCTTTGAACCATCATCGTCTTTACCCACACCTCCTTTGCCTTACCCTTCGAGACTTTGAAAGGAAAAGATGCAAGAACGAAGCAATTACCAATTTGAGCTTTTCATCAAAATGTTTCGTGACTTGCACTTTAACATAAGTTTCACCGACGCACTAATCATGATGCCTAGATTTGCCGCCAACTTCAAGAGTATGTTGAACGACAAGGAGAAATTGCAAAAATTGTCTAGTTGTTCATCGGTTTTTCTTAACCGCATACCTCAAAAAGTCGGTGATCCTGGTAAATTTTCGATTCCATGTGCCATCCAAGATATGGAAGAATGTTATGCCTTGGCCGATCTTGTTGCTAGCATTAATTTGATGCCTCTTGCAATCTTCAAGTCGCTCAATCTTCCTAATCTTACTCCATCACAAATGTCTATTGAAATGGCCGATCATTCTACGATTCCCGCATGTGGGATGGCCGAAGACGTTTTTGTGAAAGTGGGAAAATTCTACTATCCCGTAGACTTTATCGTTGCCGATATTCCCACGGATCCTCAAGTTCCTCTCATCTTAGGACGTTCATTTTTAGACACATCGAAAGCGATTATCGACGTTTATGCTCGAAAAATCACTTTACGATTCAACGATGAGGAACTTGTTATAAACGCAACACAAAACCCTACACTTTCTCATGTTTATTCCATCGCTTCCATGAACGACATTGATATTGATATGATTGACGTCGTTTGCGAGGAATATTCACAAGAAGTTTTAGGTTTTGTTGACGAAGCAAATTGTGGCAATCCCACAATGCTTGATCCCATTCTTGATAATTCGACACCATCATTCACTCCATTTGAAGGAGGTGGTTTTACGTTGGAGGAATATGATGTTCCACGTACGTGTGACGAAGACCTCGATGACGATGAGGACTTCTCGATTATCAAGGATTTTCTAAGCGATTTCCCATTTCCTCCGCCGTTGGAGGTTATGAGTATTGAGCCTACGTCTTCAATTGAGGAACCACCAACCCTCGAATTGAAAGATCTTCCTCCACACCTTGAGTACGTATTCTTGGAAGGAGACGATAAGTTGCCGGTTATTATTGCAAAGGACCTTTCAAATGACGAAAAAACCGCACTTATCGATGTTCTAAAGACTCACAAGGGAGCAATTGCGTGGAAATTATCCGACATTAAGGGGATTGATCCCAAGTTTTGTACACACAAAATCTTAATGGAGGAGGACTACAAGCCTGCAATTCAATGCCAATGTAGGGTAAACCCCAAAATTCACGACGTCATCAAAAAGGATTTTTTAAAACTACTAGACACGGGAATGATTTACCCTATATCTGATAGCCCTTGGGTGAGTCCCATTCATGGTGTCCCTAAAAAGGGAGGGATGACCGTTGTTCCAAACGATGACAACGAGTTAATCCCCACTAGACTCGTGACCGGTTGGAGGGTGTGCATTGACTATAGAAAGTTGAATGACGCCACTCGTAAAGACCACTTTCCCTTGCCCTTCATGGATCAAATGTTGGAGCGTCTTGCGGGAAATGACTTCTATTGTTTTTTAGATGGTTTTTCCGGTTACTTCCAAATCCCCATCGATCCTCGTGATCAAGAAAAAACTACGTTTACGTGTCCATATGGAATGTTTTCCTATCGTAGAATGCCATTCGGACTTTGCAATGCACCGAGAACTTTCCAACGGTGCATGACGGCTATTTTTCATGATATGATCGAGAAGACGATGGAAGTCTTCATGGATGACTTTTCCGTGTTTGGTAATTCGTTCACCTCGTGCTTAGGAAACCTTGAGAGAATGTTAAGACGTTGTGAGGAGACCAACTTAGTGCTTAATTGGGAAAAATGTCATTTTATGGTTAGAGAGGGGATTGTCTTAGGGCACAAAGTTTCTAAAGCGGGCATTAAGGTAGACAAAGCTAAGATAGACGTCATCGCCAAATTACCTCATCCCAAAACCATCAAGGGAGTTAGGAGTTTCCTAGGCCACGCGGGCTTCTATCGACAATTCATCAAGGATTTTTCAAAGATCTCTCGACCCATTACACATCTTCTTGAAAAAGATGCTCATTTCGTTTTTAGCGAAGATTGTGTACGAGCCTTTGAAATCCTTAAGAGGAAACTTACCGAAGCTCCCATCCTTGTTACCCCAAATGTAGACCTCCCCTTTGAGCTCATGTGTGATGCTAGTGATTATGCTATAGGGGCCGTTTTGGGGCAACATCATGAAAAACACTTCTTGCCTATTCACTATGCTAGCAAGACGATGACCGAGGATCAACTTAAGTATACCACAAACGAAAAGGAATTCATTGCCGTGGTTTATGCATTTGAGAAATTTCGACCTTATCTCGTCTTGACTAAAAGCATAGTGTATACGGATCACTCGTCTATCAAGTATCTCATGGCTAAACAAGATGTAAAGCCGAGATTACTTCGTTGGATGCTCCTCCTACAAGAATTTGATGTCACAATTCTTGACAAAAAGGGGGCCGATAATCTACCGGTCGATCATCTCTCTCGTTTGGAAGATCCTCACCAAAGTGTTCTAAAGAATAAGGAAATCAATGAATCATTCCTTCTCGAAACACTTGGTGTATTGAATTCTACGAAAGACTTGTCTACCTCATGGTTTGCGAACATCGCAAATTACCATTCGGGTAACTTCATCATTAAGGGTATGACGACACAACAAAAGCGAAAAATCTTTCGTGACGTAAAGTTCGACTTTTGGGATGACCCTTATCTATTTTGGATTTGTGTGGATCAAATCATTCGATGTTGTGTGTTTGGCACCGAAGCTTCTAATATACTTAGAGCTTGCCACGAGGGACCCACGGGTGGTCACCATGGTGCTAATCTCACGGCTAAGAAAGTTTTTGATGACGGCTTCTTTTGGCCCACTATTTACCGAGACGCGCACGAACTTATCAAGTCGTGTGATGCATGCCAACGTCAAGGAAAGTCCTCACAAAAGGATGAAATGCCTCAAAATATAATCCAAGTTTATGAGATCTTTGACGTATGGGGCATTGACTTTATGGGGCCGTTCCCATCGTCTCGTGAAAATAAATACATCCTTGTGGCCGTTGACTACCTATCTAACTGGGTTGAAGCCAAGGCTTTACCCACGAACGATGCTCGTGTAGTAGTCAAGTTTTTGAAGCAATTGTTCTCTCGGTTTGGAACCCCTCGTAATGACCAATTTGAAAAGGCTCTTAAGAAATATGGGGTTACACATCGTCTTTCTACGGCTTATCACCCACAAACGAGTTCGTAAGTCGAGGTTTCAAACCGAGCATTGAAAAGGATCTTGGAAAGATCCATTGGAGAGAACCGACAATCTTGGTCGGATAAGTTAGATGATGCTTTATGAGCCTTTCGTACCGCTTACAAGACACCCATTGGGTGCACTCCTTATAAGCTTGTGTATGGGAAAAATTGCCATCTAACAATTAAACTCGAGCACAAAGCTTATTG
Organism: Glebionis coronaria; assembly: GCA_025667525.1. NCBI lineage: Eukaryota > Viridiplantae > Streptophyta > Magnoliopsida > Asterales > Asteraceae > Glebionis > Glebionis coronaria. Next base: position 325,897,098 of record CM046877.1, read on the forward strand.
GGGCCCTAAAGCATGCTAACTTCGATTTGAGGAATGCGGGGGATCATAGGAAAATACAATTGAATGAATTAGATGAATTGAGAGATATTGCTTATGAAAATTCATTGATTTACAAAGAAAAAACTAAAAAGTTTCACGATTCTAAAATTAAAAACCGGGTTTTTAACATTGGTGATCAAGTGTTGCTTTTTAACTCTCGTTTGAAAATATTTTCCGATAAATTGAAATCCCGTTGGTCCGGTCCGTTCACCGTCTCACAAGTTTTCCCTTATGGGACCATCAAGCTAGCTCAAAATGATGATCCTAACTTTAAGCTGAATGGACATAGGCTTAAGCACTACTTTGGTGGGGAAGTCCCTTCTTTGGACGAGCTCGACCAAGTCACCTTCCCCAATGATAATTAGTATTGAAGGGATCGAGTCGAGCTCATGAGCAGGTAATCAAAAATGAGGTGCCTTGTGGGGGAGATCCCATGTTTATCCATGTACATATTATCGCTTTCTAATGTAGTTACGTGAGGGGATTTGGGCCCTTCCAACCTTTGCTCCGTGGTTGTTTGTGACTTGTGGCTATTAGGTCATCGTCATCTTCCCGATTCAAGCCTCTCGTGTTCGTTTAACGTGAGCATTGACCGTTTGATTTGGAAGAATTCTCAATATCCACATGATGTATCCTTTGATGTTCTAACCTTAGGTTTTTATCACACTTCATAAACGGCTATTAATTTAATGGTTCCACCCTTTCCATGCTAGATTAAGCATTCGACTACGTCTCTAGTATGGGGTTATCCTACCCTTACACTCGAAACATTGAGGACAATGTTTAACTTTAGTATGGGGGGTAAATAGATACTTGCCTTGCTTACGCCTTCATGCACTCCAAAATTTTTGTTTTTGTCCCTCGTTTTGTTGCAAAATAAGGCTAAAAATGGCCAAATTTTAAATTTTTCTCATGTTTTTATAAGTGTTTGGTGACACGAATGTAGATTTTCCGATGGCTAGAATAAGAGTACTTTTTGACCTGACCGTGTGTGTAGAGCACTTAGCTTCGATTCCTTAACTTACATTAGGCTAAGTCTCTTAAATGAGGACGAGAAATGATAGAGTTAATTATAAGTTACTATGCTAAACGTAGAGTATTAGTATTCTTTCAAAAACTCATGTGTCCTAATTGTTTGCTTATTCTCCCTTCGCTTGTATATAAATTTTGCTAATAAGTATTAACTTATCGGTTTAGTCCTAATTATTAGTTTCTAGCTTTTTCTAGTAGCTTCCATGTAATTAAATTGGGAAAACATTTAAGAATCGCCAGCGTCATGATTTTGACGTATTGGCAACCTGAATAATCGAAAGCTTCTACCCAATAACAAGATTTCAAGTGCTCACCTAAATCAAGCAAACAATTTGAAGCTCACAAGGCCGAAAAATTTATGCAAAAATTGAAAGTGAATCAAGCCTTAATCTTTGAAGCTTTAAAGATCCAAAATTCGCTTTTAGCATGAGGATATACGTCTTTGGCCATAATAAACACCTCATGACGAGGTTAAATAAAAGGCAAGGCAAGACCGATCCAAAAAGGTGAAGGTAAACCTATGATGATAAGTCCCATCCGGTAGGGGGCGTATAAAAGTCTTGGTAATAAGTCTCATGTTCCAAACCGTTCTAAAGCCGTGTTTATCGAATCTCACTTGTTAACTTAATTTTTTGACATCGTTGTCTATTAGGGGGAGTTATTAATTCGATGGTTTTGATTACACCGTTTGGTTTCTATTTTTGGACCTTAATCTCTATCATCGCATAAGTCAAACAATGTATCATCATGATCATTCAAGACAAAATAAAATATAAGAGATACAAATTAGGAATAATAGGAGTCTAAGTACGTGATTAGAGCATATGAGTAGTGTTAGCATTACTAACTTATAATGACAATGATCTCGTTACACGCTTGGCATGGAATTGGGTGAAAATCGAGGACGGTGTATTTATCTCTATGAGGCACTCACATGTTCTTATTCTATGAACCTAAACGTCCTATTTTGCGATGAAAATCATAAATTATGTCTAAAATACAAAGTAGTATTAGTGTAGCAAGTTTACCTTTGAATAAAAGTGCATAAAATGAATTTTGGAGATGCTTAGATACTTTATTCTAGCATTACGTGAGGGCACGACAATGGTTTAGTATGGGGGAGTGATGAGATGGCTTTTATACATGATCTCATCGTTCTTTTTGGGCTTTAAATGCATAAAATAACATAAAATATGCCAAATATATGCTTGTGTTTGTTACATGTGTATTTTAGGTACGGATATTGAGAAAATGACAAAAGATCACAAAGAACAAGCAAAAACGAACACGGGAAACGAAGCCGCACAAAGAACAAAGTCCTAATGAAGATTTTCCAAGAAAAACCCTTGCAGATTTGAAGATTGTACAAGAAGGGTCCTCCAATATTGAAGAATTGACACTTTAAACCCTTGTATATTCATAATTATAAGTTTGGTCCTTAAAATTTGTCAAGTTGCAAAAAGGACCCTCCACTTTGAAGAATTGGCAAAAATGGTCCCTCATAAATCATGAATTGTCAATATGAGTCGTCCAAAAAGTCAATCATACAAGTCAAGACCATAATCTATGAAGAAAATGCCAAAACAACCCTTCAAGAATCATGAATTGGCAAGAAATACCCCTGAAAATACTTTGGAAAAGTATTTGGGGCAAAAGTGTGAAAAAGAAAACTTTCATAACAAAGGAATTCAGTTTTGGCCGGTTTTAATACAAAGTGAAAGAAAGGAATGAATAAAGGGACTAAAATGGGCAGACAACAATTCTTGCCTAGACCACTAGAAGCCTGCCACGTGCCCCACTCACCTCAAACAGCCAATCAAAACCCACCCTTTTTCCACCTCACCCTCCCACTCAAACCTGTATTAACTAATCTTGGATTAGTTAATTATTTCGCGCTAAACACAATTTTCAAACCCAAAAACGGATTAAAACCCTCACTGTTCATGTTCTTAATCAAATTGGGCTTTTGCTAATTACCATGAATTAATCCATAATATTTTCCAGAAACATGATTAAGGTCAACATAAACACATCCCAACCTTCACTTTACATGCCACATCACCACATGTCACATGCCACCAACCTTGTACACGGTTTGTGAGGAAGATGCCAAAAACTGCCAGCCATCCAACGTCCAAGATTGTAGCTTCAAACTTAAGCTCTTTGTGAGCCCTTGATGCAATTCCAACAGCTCACATGTCCACAAACAGCCAACATTCCTTCACATGATTCCAAGAATTCAAAATCCTCAAGGGAAAAATAGGGACTTCAAGCTTTAGGGTTTTACGTTTTTTCTTGCATTTCTAGAACATTTGTAGCCTATATAAGGCATAGGACCTGCTTCATAGCAAATTGCTCTTGGTTTTTCCTTGTTCACTTTTCTGTAAAGCCTTCTTCATTTTTTAATGAAAAGTGTTTGAAATAGTTGAAGAAATCCAAGTGCCAACCTTAATATTTGCTAATTATTGTTATATGTTTGTGATTCCAAAAGCTTAAAACCTCTTTTTCAAGCTTTGTGCAAGAAATTGCTGAAAGTTCAAATCTTGATATTTTGCTAAGTTCTTGGTTCAAACCTTAGAATTTTTGGGCTATAAGTGGTCTATACACCCTGATAAGAAGATTATCAAGGTGTTGTGAGCTTATAGTTTGGGGATAATCAAGTGTGGGAAACAAGGTTGCATTAATCAAGCTTTTTCCATTTTTTTGCATTTTTCTGTTTTGATAATTTTTGTGCTCTAACCTTGTTCAATCTTAGCAGCCTGATATTGGAAGCTTGTTTCTTGTTGGGCTAGACACAAAAGCTCTAACATACGTGAGTGTGGAAGTACATTCATGAGGTTTGAGCTCTTAATCTCAAAATCTGTCAAAAAAGTGGATATTTGTGATATTTGAGTTCTACTATTGTATGTGGTGTTCTTGTGCTCCAAATCTTGTTGTTTGTGTTTAAGATTGATGTTTTGATGCTTATGTATGCATGTGCTAACCTGAATCCAACTTTTGATTTGAAAAACTTGATTTGAGAAATATAAAGGGGTGTTTGGGTCTACTGCATATTGAAGTTTTTGTTAAACTGGCTAAGTGTTTGTTGGTATATTGTACTAATTCTTGTTTAAGAAGTTTAAGTAAGTTGTTTTCTGCAAGTTGTATGCTTTTGAACACTGAAATCAATCAAGTGCAAATAAAATCTTGAATACTTGTTAATTTGGACTGTGATTTGGTGGACACCTAGTTCTAGGCTTAGACTTAGGGTAACAAGTGATAAATCATAACCAACATAACTTGTTAAGAAGTTGTGGTCAAGTATATCAGAAAAAGGAAAGTGTGTTTGACTGTTTGCATCAGTGGAGTATATGTGCTTGAATCTTGTTTAATACTTGAAGCCATTGCATGAAATGAGTTTTTATATGCTTGTATAAGTCTGTTATAGCTTGTGTATGCATTTGGTTGCCTGTGGTTAGCTTATTCTTGCTAAAAGTGCTTTTTGGTCAAAACTGCTTAAGTGTTCAAGTCTAGTGCATGTCTGTGGATCTTTTGAATTAACTGTATTGATTGGCTGATTGAATTTGTATTTTTGTTGTTGATATTGACTTCTTGTGATTAACTGATCACTTGGGTGCCTTTGCTTAACTTGAATCCACAAAAAGTCACAAAAGACAAAAAGTCAATTAAGTCAAGCAAGGGGGAACCATTCCCACTAAAATTCTCAAAAAGTTTCCACTGCTAGTGTAAAAAATCAAACAGCTTATTAATAAGCCATTCTAGCTTATTGAGACTTGCAACAACTTTGCTTTTTGTAATGAATCTTACTTATTTGACCCATTTAAAAGATTTGGAGCTTTGTGGACTTTGACTTTTAGGTTTGACTAGAAAACGAACTAAGTTGACTTTTTCAAAATAGCTTATTGCTTATTCCAGCTTATTGATTGGTGCTTTTTGAAACATTTTTTATTCTTAAGCTTAGTTAAGCTATTTGTAATTATTGCAACTTGAATCAGCTCTTGAAATAGCCTAGAACTCGAAAACGACTATTTTGTCGTTTTGTGTAGAGAGCTTTTGCTTATTTCAGGCTTATTTCTTGGACTTATTTCAAGTTTCTTTTTGCAAATAGCTTATTTAGGCCAAGATAAGGACGTGTGTTGAATTTTAGCTTATGGCATCAGCTTATAGCTTAATGGGCCAAAAAGCCCATTAAGAATAAGCTGTTTTGAAATAAGCTAGCTTAAACTCATTTTCAGCTTTTAGGCCTTTGGAAAATTGTGTTCAGAATCTAATTTTAAGCTTAACTGGAGTTTTTGGGCTTATTTGGTGGACTTTTTCTTATTAGGCCAAATTCCAAGCCCATTAAGGGACTGTTTGGCCTTTTAGCCCATTTGGAGGCCCAATAGGGGTATTTTTGGAATTCTAAGTTCATTTTTTGTTTACTTAGGTAAAATTAAGTAGATTTGCAAGTTTTTAGAATTTTTTATGAACTTTGAATTTTTTATTATTATTTTATTATTAAAATAATCATTTTTATTTTTAATTTAGATTTTTCAATTTTGTATATTTTTCCTAGGTACTTTACATTAAGTTAGGATTTTTACAACTTTCCAAATATTTTTAGCACCTTTTAATTATTTTCTAGGATTATTTTAAGAATTTTATAGTTTTTAAGATTTTAAAAATAGTTTTTAGTGGTTTTAAAATTTAGAAAAATACTTTTTAGTTTAATTAGGTTATTTAGAGGTTTAAAAACTTTAAAACCTTGATTTGGGCTTTTTATTAGTTAATTTTGATTTTTAGGGCTTTAATTAGCATTTAAAAATTAATAATTAATTAAATAAAAGGTTTTAGCAAGTTTTGATTTTTTTTAAACCCTTAAAATATTTTAGTGGATTTTTAGGATTTTTAGGATTTTTTTGGAATTTTTTAGAATAAATTTTTATTTTCCCAATTTTACGGTTTTACGTCTTTTACGTCTTAGTGTAATTTTCTCGTATCCGTCTTCATTTTTCTTTTCTTTCTTAATAATATTAATTACAAATAATTAATCCAAATCATTACACACATAACACACTAGCCTCCTTGAGAACGAACTCACACTTGGGTCATTTTAGTGCACGATTTTCCTAAATCGTCGTATTAATCACTTACCCTAATTACATCCCTGTTTTCCTAAACAAGGGCGTTTTTACAACTATCAACAAGCCCGACTTACAACATGTAAATCCATACACTTCCCACAAAGCCATTGGCAAAATGCCTTCAAAGTATCCTCAAGAGCATATATAATCCATGGTCCATGGAGATAGCCTCGCGTAATGCGTCTTTACGTTCATTGCACGAAAGGTGTAGTCTCTTGAGATGAGAAATCAAACGAGGAAACCCTTTACTCCCCACTTCACCCTCCAGGCAACAATTAAAGCCCCTAAACGGGCACGGCCAAATACCGTCCGAAGAAATAGATGAGGATGCCATTAAAAAAAACAAGAGAGTAAATACGGGTATGGATTTGTAACGAAAAGGATAATGAGTTTTATGTATGTTTTTTGGTTGAGACATTTTCACAAACACGTGGTGGGTAGAACATTTTAATTGGATTTATGGTAGTGGATATAGAGATTGCAATGAGGATATAAAAATAATTAAAGAAACACAGGAAAAATAAAATGAAAGATAAAGGACAAAAATTGCCCACTAAAGACAAATAATCAGAAATATGAAAGGGACAAGTCTGTTTGGCTTTGTCTTTTAGTGTAGCAGTGGCTACAAACACACTACCAGTGGGAACTTTGTTCCCACTGCTTGTTATAGAAACATGACAAGGACGATTTTTATGCTTGTAACTTGGATATTGTTAGAACAATTGGCACCCCTATACCCAGTGGAGTGTAGGGAGTCAGAATCAAGCAAAAAACTGTAAGTCCAATCACAATTCAACAAACAAATGGGCAATGTGAAGTTACTGATGTGTATTAACAGGTTTGGGCACCTAGTGCTGATCTATTTGGTCTTAATGTGAGATTCACACCACAATAACTTCAGACAAAACTAACCAAACCACACTTAACTAATTCCAAATCCTAGATTAACAATTATACCAGCTAATTACCAAATTTCAAGCCATAAAAACCAAAAACAAACTAGTTACAGCCTACTGATTAATTCTTGCTACTTTACCAAATTTTGGACATGAAAAATTGCTTGTTAAACTACCAAACTCAAAATAACTTACTGATTCAACCTACCACTACCTCTATAAATGTGTTTAAGACAATATTAACCTCATTTGTGTCACTCAAATCAGTTAATACACTTATACCAAACACCCCTTAAAAAGCTGACTAACAAATTTAACAAATGACTTTTTGATAATCTAACTAAAAATCAAGAAAGCTTAGTCTAACATGCAAATAAATGGTAACATGAACATAAACAAACCAGTTAACATGCACTCAAATAGATTCACACAAAACCACAATAATCTATAAACTAGAAAAAATTGTAAGGGGGGTTCAAGCCATACCTAGGCTGATGTCTTCCCCTTATGATTTTTGGAGCTTATGAAGATGCTTATGATTGTGTAGAAAGTCCCTGTTGGTTGGTCTACAAGAGACCAAGCGATGTCAATGTCTTAAATTGAAAATGGACTGAAAATTGAAGGATATGATGGGTTGGCAGTCTATAACAGACAAAACCAAAACCCTTGTACCTGCTGAAAAACAAACTAAGAGAGAAGGAGATTCAAGTTTCAATAAGCTTCATAAGCTCTTTGTCAAGGAGCTTATGAGGGCTTAGAAATAGTTAGTGCCAAAAAAGTAACAATGAAGATTTTCCAAAAAATTTGAAAATCAAGCTTTGTAAAAATTTGTGGAAACCAAAAAATAACATATCTCAAAACAAGTTTGCCCAAAATATTTCTTGAACCAAATACTGATTTGATAAACCTTAAACTAACATTTGTATAAACATTAAATTTAACTAAGGTAAAGAAATAACATAGAACTCAAATATTGCAAGGATTTAAAAAATACTTTAAATATTCATTTTAAAAATGTTTACAAAAATATGGAACAAAGTTAAAGGGTCACAAGTCGATCCTTTATATACTGATAACAAGAAAGAACTAGAAACTTGAAAATACAAAACCCTAGCATCTAAAATTCCCAAGTTTCCCTTTGGTCTTTGAAGTTCAAATCTGGTCAAGGGTGCCCATGTGATGTGCCAGCTGCATACTTGATCTTGGACGTTGAATTTGTGCTTAGGGAGCAAGGAAAGCATAAGAGCTGTTAATTTTCTGAAGATATTTGAATCTTGCTATTTTAAGTGAAGCAGGGGACCATGGTGGGTTCTCTTGTGGTCACGGGGAGAGTGGCTTATGAGGTGGGTTTGGTTTAGTGGGTGGTGAATTGGGGATCTGGAAATAATCAAGGGAAAACCCTTTGATTTAAGAGAGATTGGTGTTAGGTTTTATGGATTAGGAAGGTGATGAATAGTTGAGGTTTGATGTGTTTAAGGGTTTAAAAACTTGTTTACCTCGTTTTTATTTAATAAACAGATTTTGAAAAGTTAATTAAATAAAATGGGTGAGTGGATTGGTGAGTTTGCTGGGAGTGTGACGTGGGGAGGTTTGATTGGTGGGGGTGGTGATGTGTCATGCTCTGAGTGGTGAGAGGTTGTTTTATTGTCTGCCAAGTTTACCCCCTAAACTTCCATGTTTTCTTCATATAAACCTTTCAACAGCCCACACTCTTTTCCTTTGTATTTCAACTTTGGGCAGCTTGTCAAATATGGCACAAGTGGTTTACAAACTTTTATCAAGGACCAAATGTGTAATAAATGCAATCTTCAAGGGCCATTCTTATACAATCTTGAAATATTAGAGACCCCAATGCAATAAATGAGATTTACAAGGGTATAATATGACAAGTCTTCAAAAGATGAGGGACCAAAGTTGACAATCTTCAAAACTTCAAGGACATCAATGGAAAATCATGATTCGGGTCCGGTTATTTGTGCGGCTTTGTTTCCCGTGTTCGTTTTTGCTTGATTCTTGTGATCTTTTGTTGATTTCACAATATCCGTACCTAAAATACACAATGAACAAACACAAGCATATTTTTGGGTATTTTAATGATATTTTAAGCGTTTTACCCTCCGGTTTCAGATGTTGCAAAAGGTACCTTTATATTTGTTTTCTGGGTTTTCTATCGAAAAGTGGTTTTCTCTAGATCCCACCCCTATATATATATATATATATATATATAGAGAGAGAGAGAGAGAGAGAGAGAGAGATGAGATCAATAGAAAACCTTCTTTTGCTAGAAGACCTAGAAAACAATGTAAATCCTCCTTCTTTTTTTCGCACCAAAACTACAGGGGGCCGAATGTAATTTATTAATTCTTGTGGGTAAATACTGCACACTTTTCAAACTTCCACCCCCGTCAGGTATTTAATGCCAATTTTTTTTCTTTTTTTTCTTTTTTTCTCTCTCTAATAACGTGTTTTCTCCCCCTACGAATTAGCCACCATATCCACGGCTTTCACCATAGTGCACCTCCATTCACGGTGGTTCACCATCATCCCCAACAATCATTCCACCGTTCACCACCATTCCCCAACGTTCGCCACCACTCCCCATAATTCACCATCGTTATCCGCCATTTAAGTTTGAAAGTGAGTTTTTTTTAATAATTTTTACTCTTATCATCATTAATATTGATTGTAGTTTTAAGAATTTGTTCGGCTTTTGTGATTTTTTTATCTGATCATGATATGAAATAAAAGTTGAGGAAAATTCGATACAAATCGTGCTTAATAAGGCGCACACAATGTGTTTGATTAAATGTGTCAACAAAATTTTAAAAGTTTTATGCACTAATTGTACGCATCAACTGCTATTTTGGGATGTAGTTTTGGTATTAGTTTATTACATGTTTAGGTTATTGTTAAAACTAGGCGACAATTATATAGGTTTCAATACATTTTTATTATGGATCGAAATGAGGAGACTTTTTAAAAATTCTGATTGCTTATGTTATATTGTTCTTTTAAGAAGTTAAATAAGCGCTTAGATACTACTTGTAACCCTACTCGATAACAATTTTTATCAAAAGTTTCACTTGTTAAAATGCACAGTTGCACACCTAAACATTGCCGATAATAGTTAAAATCTTACTGTGTAAATGCACCCATTATATAAGAAAAGCTCATGCCATGGAGTCCAAGAGATGGAGTTCTGATATGGATGACAAACGATGGTCGACCCAGTTATTGCGAGATACAAACATGGATATGAGCAAGAAATCGGTGCCACTCGAGTTCCTCCTTGGTGGTTAATTAACAAAGTCGCACTTGTTTCTCTATTAACAAGAAAATCTGCTCGTCAAAATGTATGAAACTCCCTTGTGAAGATGCTTCATTTTTGTGTGTTTCAGGTTGTTTAATACTTTTATGATATCTATAAGTCTGCATCGAGCAACATAACTAAACTACGTCAACTATTTGTGTATTGAGCAACATAAGTAATTTATAGGCGAGAAAGGATATAGCTAGAGTTAGATCACTTGCTTCATAAAGAGGATGAAGTAAAAACTATGTTTACTGATCTATACACAACTGTTATACATCGGCTGGTGGTTTATGATCATGCTAGTATGTCACTGAAGGATAAGTACATAAATTGTGATAATGAGGATATTTCATATGATATCCACTATCCCTGCAGGTACGTTATGATTTTTTTTTTCTTTTTACTTGCTTACTATAATACCTATATTTTTTTCTACATGTAGATTCAATGTTGTTGTCTAGAACTAACTCAAACCTAAAAATATTACATTCATATTGAGTTTGACATATCTTGCACCGGTATAACGAGAGCTTCTTCTTGTTCTTACCGAATGTTGTACTAGGATCATAATTTTAGTTATCCGGATTGTCTTTGCTGCAAGTTACAACCGGTAATTTTTTTCTCTAATATTGTAAAAATACAATTGCATTTTGTAAGCCTACAATCACTTAATTGTGTTATATTAAACTAAATTGCTGCGCAAAAATATAGCTTCTACATCCATACTTGGATACCCTACTGTGATAGCGTGAAACGGATACACTAAATTAGGTCAAATGGATGCACAAAAATAACTTGTTTCTAATTCAACGTTGACGATGTATAGGGAGTGATGGTGTTAAAGATGTGGTAAAGACCCCATAAAGAAGGGAAACCAGATGATCAAGTACATTAATTTGACCACCTTTGATGACGGTAACCTCACAATCACAATAGGTAATGTAATCCATCCAGGCCACGAGGATATTTTTCCAAAGGAAGGGATTTCAAAAGACCCATAAAGAAGGAGACCTGAGGATCAAGTTTAATGTCAACTATCAAGATTCCGACTAGGTTGATTCTAGCTCAACAAGTGTAGTTCTAGGATCTTGTTTGCTTTCTAAGCCAAATCCAGTAACATTGTCTTCTTGACAAGCGAGGCAACCATGGTTTTCATGTTATCATATGTATTCCTTTTTGTTCGTGAATATCAGCTTTTACGATTTATTCTTTGTCCAACTTTATAATGAAAAACTTCTATTTGCGATTAATTAAGTTACTGTTGCATTAAGTTTTATTTTTTATTTATAACACTCATGCCTCATCATTGTTATAGAATTGTGATTTTTTTTTTATAAGCGAAGTGGATATATCATTTCAATCATGAAAAAAGAATGAAACCATAGTAGTGGTAAACTAACAATATCCAAAAGTCATTTGAAATAACAGTTATAACAATAATCAACAATGCCTTCGGACTCCTAAACATATTATAGTCATGTACTATTAAACATAACCCGACCTTCACGATGCAAGAATCAAATAACAGTCTTGCTGAAACCATGCGGTTGCAACTAAGTTTTTTTAAATATTATACATCACAATACTTTGTAGAGCAAAAATAGCAACAACCTCCATTTATTCTGATTTATACTGCAGTAGAACCGCATATGTGCATTTGTTTCTGGTATTTCATATATTAAAGTTGCAGGATGAGTTGTAAATGTGGTTGCAGTCTCCACCACTGATTTAAGATATGAATCCTCTTACTCATTATGACACTGGTCACTATCAATTTCTATGGAGTTGAGCTCAATTAAAGATGCTGGTGACAACTTAAGTAAATCGCCTCCATTGATACCTGGTCCAGATTCAACTCGATAATTGTGTTCATTTCAACGGCTACAAATCTTCACCTGGAATTATGAGAAGTTCATAACTACAAGATTAATAACTGTAGGTGCGTAAACAGAAAACACAAATAAGATGTCAAGTAACTTTTACCAAGATATGCTCGACTAAAGTGTGAATACAGACAATGTTTGCCATTCTGGAAACGACACAAACATTCCCTTGTAAAACTTAAGTGTTTAAACAGTTAAGAAGGCAACTCAAATTAGAGTTATGAACAGTCACCACATATCCTTGCAATTTTATTAAATTCCTTACTGGTAAATTTACTTTCACCCGACTCATTACGACATTGGTCATTACAATATGGATTTCAATTCAATGAAAGAGGCAGGTGTCATACTAAGTAAATCACCTTCATTGACACAACATGTAAATTAGTGCGTAATAAGAAATCCATGACTACTTTATCAAAAAATATTACAAATTCCTAACAGGAAAAACATATAGAACTAGCGTTAACAGACTAACGATAACACATATAATGTGGTGAAAATAACTCAAACGGATGCACTAAATTCCTCAAACGGATGCCCTAAATACCTAAAATGGATGCACTAAATCCCTCAAACGGATGCCCGAAATACCTAAAACGGATGCGCTATATACCTGAAACGGGTGCACTACATACCTAAAATGGGTCACTTTTAGTATGTGTAACAGATGGCACATTTAAATAATTATCTCACATATCGAAATAACTTGATCAACTGTAGTATTGATAGACTAATAGTTGAGTCTTTTTATTACCTTGGCTTTTCAAGCAGCCCCAAGAAGCGCATACTCCATCATTTCATCACCTTGTTCCCATCATTTCATCTCCTTGTTCATTGATATATCCGGCTTCTCTATGACCACCTACAACATAATCACCACATGTCAGGAAAATAGATGCAATAGAATATACAAAAAATGCATTAAATAAAAAAACAAACCGATGCAAAAAAAAATCAAACCGATGCATAAAAAAAATCAAACTGATGCATTAAACAATAAATTAAACTGATGCATTAAAAATAATTAAACCGATGAATTAAACAAGAAATTAAACATATTCGTCAAAAAATTAAACCGATGCATTAAACAAAAAATCAAACCGATGCATTAAACAAAAAATCAAACCGATGCATTAAACAAAAAAATGATGACGTAATACAATCATTGTCATTTTATATTTCTTATCACAGATGGGTCTCAACTATTTCCTCTACCATACAAACAGATGTACGAAATATATACGCGGATGCACGAAAATATATAAAAAGGATGCATGAAAATATATAAAACGGATGCACAAAAATAAGTTCATGAAACTGCAACTTAGATTCAACTGAAGTATATACTATCTAGTTAAATATGGTCGAACGAAGAAGTAAGATATCTGACAAATATTGAATATCTAGTCTTACATTTTAATTTTGCCTACCAAGCTATCACAAATCATACGCGTTCCACAAGCAATCACAAATCAGTTGACATGTTCTATACTAAGCTGCATCAATGAGGTTTCAAGCTAGATCAAAACTAACAAAAGAATCCTTGAGCCCGTTATTGATTCAACAAGCTACACATTCAATATACTATAGTCATCTATGGCTCAAATGCTATAACAAGTTTTTTTAAATAAAAGAAAGTTTACCTGCAAATCTTTTATCCTACCAAATCTTTTATCCTATCAGCTTTTCCCAAATGATCAATCTCATCCTACACGTTTTGAATTCCAACCTCTTGCTATTGCAGTTTTGGTTGATCAATTATCACCGGTTACCAAAATACTATCATCGGTTACCAAATACTAGTGATGTTCATCGATTGGATAAAATATATAAAGTGTGTGGTTTAATTGGATCAGTAACTACAAAAGCTCCATCAATCTTCCACTAACTGTGACTAATCTAAACAAATAGCCATCAGTTTATTATTGAACACGCAATTAATCATAATGATACTCATTGATTCCATAACCGTCCAATCATCTATGTAACATTATTGATATCGACCCCCATGGTATTTGAATGCCAACTGAACTAAAAGGCTAAAACCGTCTAGTATATAAAAAGTTAGGATTTTAGTATCTACACGTGTCTTCTTTACATTCATAATTTTTTTGTCAATAATCCCGAAGCCTTTGAACAAGCAAAAAGTGATTAACATAGTTGACCATAATTTACCTGTATTTAAGAATTAACATAGAGTCTGTTAATTAGCCAGATCATTTCCTTTTCGCTGCATCAATACCCAAAGAAAGAACCAAATGCGTCACATCATCGGCATGTGACGGTTGAGGTGGTAAATTATAACCATCCATATGTAGGGCCAGAAAAGATGATCGGTCCCTCTGACTAAAGCAAGTGGTTTAGTCATTTTACTATAAGATGAGATAGGAAATAGAATATCAATGCGCTATCATATTTCAGAAGTTCATTGAATTACTCTATTCTTTAGACTAACTACTGTGACAACAGTCTTTCATCGATTTTGTAAGCAAACAAGTTAAGGAAACTAGATTCGATTATTTTTAAGGCAGAAATAATGGAAACTAATAAAAGTAATTACCTTTTCGAAAGGTAACTTCACATCATCGATTTTTTATATCAAATTGACTGTAATCAAACGATGCAACGTCATTAAAATCATCATATCATCATTTAATTTTGAAGTTTTACTAGTTGTAAGTGGTGGCTTGGTCGCCGGTTCTAGAGTATAGCGATGGTGATTGTCGCCTGGCTGTTGGTAACCAAAACCCTCTGGTGGTGATGGTGGATTGGCCACCGGTGATGAGGAATGTCTGAGAAGAAACGACAGACTTTTAGGTTTGTTTGTTTTCTTAGTTGTATGCTTGTGTATACTGGAGTGGTGACCGAAACGATGGCAACCCGGTGGTGATGGAGATGCGGTGGGGATCGGAGGTGCGACCGTTCTGGTCGGCTTGATGGTGGCGGTGATGGTGGTGGAAGCAATAGAGGAGAGGTCGACGGAAATAATGGTGATGGCGGTGATGAGTCTGTGTGTTTTTATCGAATCATTGTTTTTGGGATTGAAAAGGTTAAGTTTTTAGTATTGACAGTTATAGTCCTTCGGCTTTATATTAAATTTTACTTTTTACCCTCCGGTTTCAGATGTTGCAAAAGGTACCTTTATATTTGTTTTCTGGGTTTTCTATCGAAAAGTGGTTTTCTCTAGATATATATATATATATATATATATATATATATATATATATATATATATATATATATATATATATATATATATATATATATATATATATATATATATATATATATATATATATATATATATATATATATATATATATATATATATATATATATATATATATATATATATATATATATAGGGGGGCTTTCTTTTTAGAACTATTATAAGTGACAGAACTATCAGAACTATAATTAACCAATCAGAATTTAGATAATTAATTTAAGTCAAAAGGGCATAATAGTAAAACTAATATTTTATTTTATTTTTCATTTTGTAATTTTTATTTCTTAATCTCCCCGAAATTACTTTTTTTATTAATTTTTAATATTAAAATTTATAGTACGACATACATGTTTTAATTTTTTTTTCCAAAATTCAAATTTTTTTTGCATATATGTTTTTTATAGAAATGTAAATTTTCATATTTTTATTATGAATAACTGTCTAATTTTTTTTTTTTTTTTGCTTAAAATAATAATTTCGTTAATTTATGTACCGAACATTTTTTTAACATTAAAAAACATAAATGTTATATAGAAGTTCGATATCATTTGAAATAGAACTACAATATAAATTTCTAAAAACTATAATACAAATGAATCTAATCAACCTATACATGTATACATTAATCATACTTGATGCTAACGTTTTCCAATAACATGTATGCGCTCAAAAAACATGTGGTTCTCGTTCTTCGTCAATATCTTCAAAACATATATGTCCGCCTTCTAAAAAATATATACATGCCTTGTTACAATAGTGATCCATCTGCATACACTAAACAATAATAAAAATTAGTAACGGACCAAATACAACTATGGGTACGATGTCCCAAGACTTACATGTAATTATTAAAAAAACATACTTGTACTGTTAAAAAAATTCATGTATTGTTAAAAAAAACATTCATGTTTTGTTTAAAAAAATATTCAGGAATTGTTAAAAAAATATACATGTATTGTTAAAAAAACATACATGTATTGTTATAAAGACAATACATGTATTATTAATAAAAACATACATGTAGTATTATTAAAAAAGCATACATGTATTGTTAAAAAAACATACATGTTATTTTACTAGATATAACCCCTTTAAAAAAAACATACATGTTTTGTTAAGAAAAACATACATGTTTTGTTAAGAAAAATATACATGTTTTGTTAAGAAAACATACATGAATTATTTACCTCTTAATACTTGTTTCTAAAAATTAACAATAAAAAACATAAATTGGGTTGTTGTTTTTAAAGATCTAATGATGCTACTTTTATATATATATATAAATAATAAAGCGTGTGATCAATGATCAATACCATTGTCCTCATCATAATTAACGATGCCTATTTTGTAATCCTTTTCTTGATGTGTGTGCCACCTCTAACAACTTGCATACATTACTTTAAACCTAAAACTAACAAATTTTAAGATATACAGTAATAAAAAACTATACACACGCATAAAAGATCTTCCAAATACAATACCAAGAAACTGTTCTATCGAATCATACATATTCAGTTCAAAAAATATCAAGCATATTATTTTTAATATGGTGACCCCAATAACTTTTAAAACCATACCTCGTGGAAAATAAAAACAATACAAAGGCATAAAAAAAGAAAAATGTTATTTTAATCTAAAGATGATGGTTTTATTCCAAGTTTTTTCAAATATACAGAAAAATACAAATACTGGAGTACTAAAAATACCGAAATTAATAAAAAATTAAAAAATCACGTACCTTTAATCGGTGAAAGAATTGCCGAAGAAAGGCTTGTTCGATCTAAAGAGACAAGTAGGCATCTCGTGGGATGTACTCGATCCAAAAGACAGCTGTTCAATTTTCGATCAGCACAATAGATATATTCAAATTAAGTCACTTACAAGGTTGTGGTTATCAGAATCATAGGAGTGTTTTGTAGTTCTTGGTGATAGAAAATCTTTGTGGATCTATGATGGTGTTTTTTATGTAGTTGATGTGTGGTGGCTGGGAAAGTTAGATTAGGTTTTGAGGAGAGAGATATGTGATAAATAAAAAAATGTAGCTATTAATTCGGTATAACATGATTTTTGATAAACTTCTGTAATTACCCTTTTATTTAATATAAAATATAAAACGAATTTTTTTTATTTACCATAATGGCAGTTCATTTTCATCCATTGATTAGTTTGATCAAAGGCTAATATTTAGTTCTGACAGTTTTGACACTAATATTGGTTCTGAAAAGAAAGTTACACTATATATATATATATATATATATATATATATATATATATATATATATATATATATATATATATATATATATATATATATATATATATATATATATATATATATATATATATATATATATATATATACATATATATATATATATATATATATATATATATATATATATATATATACTAGCGGCGTAACCCGCCCAACGGGCCGGTTCGTTTTGTAAATCTGTTTTAAGCGTACGTTTGTATTTTAGTTTTCTGTATTTGCTGTTGTGTTTTGTTTTTTCGTTTTGTTTAGGCCCTGGCGACCCACCCGACGTGTTTTGTTCTTTTTTATATATATATATATATTTTTGTTTTTATAATTGGTTTATATTTTGTATTTTTGTTTACCTAACCAATGGGCGGGTTCGTTTCGTAAATATTTTTTAAAAGTGCGTTTGTTTTTTATTTTTACGTATTTGCAGTTGTGTTTTATTTTTACGATTTTTTTAGACCCTCGTTTGTTCATTTTATACACATATTTATACTTTTTTGTATTAATTGGTTATTTGTTTGCTATTTTTTAAGAGTATTTTCGTGTTTTAGGGTTATGTAATTGTGTTTTTTTCACCTAACGGACTTGTTTTGTTTTATATATTTATGTGTATATATTTGTTGTGTTTTGTTTTTTTTGTGTTTTTTGTCATTGTTTTTATTTACATTATATTTTTTAATAAAATAAAGACTTTTTTATTTGGGTTGACCCAAAACGTTCCTCCCAAATTCTTACACTTAATTTTTATATTGTTAGGGTTTCAAGACATAATACATGAGTAGATGTTACTTTAATAAAAAAGCTTAAGTACATTTTATACTTTTGAAACGGTTTCACTCTGCTCCATCCAGTGTGCTATTATGCATAGTTTTCTATTTTACCCATATGACGAATTAGATATCAAACATTCTGTAGATGGACTCGTTTAGTAGTATATGGGTCAAAGTGCTACCTCTTCTAAAGATACTTACAAATGTTTTCAATCCCAGGTCAACCTGGCTGAGTCAACCGGCTAACCCGGTTTTGGCAAAAAATCGGGTCATATTGACCCGGGTCTTACATTTTCGAAACCCGGCTTGATCCGCCAGGTTTAGGGTGACCCGGGTCAACCCGGTTCTAAAGACCCCACCGGGGTTTGATTTTTTCGGGTTTTTTTTTAAATGTAAACTTTACGTATTTGCGATACAATTTTATTTTTACATATTATTGGTTGGTAAACATTTTATATTTTTAATATACAGGAGTTTTTATAGTTTTTATATATAATTTGTGTTCGACTCGGATCGACCTATGTTGACCCGGTGACTTGATCGAGTCGATTTAAAAACCGGGTTTCAAAACATTGCTTTAGGACAAGAGATGCGTAGTTTTTAGTTTTATATCCATAAAATATAACTTGTTGTGTTACCTACGCAACAACTACTATACCCTTTATAAGAAGAACTTGAGTCGTCATTTAAAGAAATCATCTAGCTTGACAAAAGTAACTTGTTGTTTCTATTTTAGAAACACTCTTTCTTTGCAACCCTTTAAACTAAATTACAAATATATCTTCATGGATGTTACTGCACAATACTACGTAACAATGAAAAGTAAAACTTATCATCTTATTAACTATTGTAAGAGTGGGGGAACGGGTAGCTGGTGGCTGGGCTGGTATTCTTTAGCGTCACCTTGTCATTGACGCACCACTCCCCGACTGGCGCCAAAGGGTCTCGTGCCAAGATCACCAACCAACGCCAAAGGATTTAACTTTTTTATAAGTAATAAAAGTGGGTATTTGTGAGCCCATTTACCCCTTTGACACCACTTTTTCTCGTGTCTACCACTCCTCCGTAAATGTGGTGCCTCACCATTATGCGAATATATCAATAACATACCTATACATTTTTCACGTGTACATCTGCAAGCAAGCTCATGCCAAGTTTCCTAATATCGATTTTCTTAAGTTTGGCATGAAAGCAATTATATGATTATAGATTTATATCTATTCCTTAACACGTCTACCTAACGTTCACATTACATCTGCAACTGAGCCCAAAGCAAGTTTCCATATATGCATAAATTGTTGGAAATATAGTTCAATTGTGGGCTAGTTCATACTGGTAAATAGGGTAGGAGGTACGGAGTGTACACCCATGAGTCCCTGAACACCCTGACTCTTGTTGTGGTTAAAGGTTGTTCAGCGTCACTAATGATCTTCAGTGAGTTAACTCTTCAGGGAGTATAACTCTTGACTGAAGGGATTCATGAGGGAGTAAAATCACTGAAGACATGTCTTTAGTGTTTACACTTTAGCAAGTCTTCTTCAGTACTGAAGGCTTCAGCAGGAACACCCTTCAGGATTTGCTGATGCTTCAGTGGGACTGAAGGGCAGACTGATGCTGAAGCTGAACATGAATACTTGTAACGGTCTTTGACCAATTCAAGTGCATTAAATACCATGTTTAATTGGTCTTGTAACCACTAATTTCTGGTATTATGGAGCATATTAAGTGGAGTTAATGGGCCGTTAAATTCGCTTAATACCATTGACCAGATGTTGAGTACTCCACCTATAAATAGGTGTTCACAACTTGCATGAAAGTGACGAAGAAACATAAATACATAACAGTGAAAGGGTTAGTGATTTGTGCCGAAATCTTTAACAGCATTTGGTCTTATCCCAAGTAGGTATTCGTGATACCCAAGCATTAGGGTCGAATAATTTACTTTGGAAAGTGATTACACAATTCCAAGTGATATCCGGTAACCATTTTTTTGGTACGTAGCTAGGATTGATTATCTATACCCTGGTTGGGACGAATAAACATCAACAATCAGAGTGAATTATCTTGTGATAATCAATGGCGGCTGCAATGAAGCATATGGTGGATAACTTGTCCAAACTGGACAAGTTTGAAGGGGTGGATTTCAGGAGATAGCAAAAGAAGATGCACTTTCTTCTTTCTACCATGAATGTGGTGTATGTGCTGACCACTCCCACTCCTAATGGTGGTGATGATGCTACTCTGGAGGAAATAAGGAAAAGGAGCAAATGGGAGAATGATGACTATGTGTGTCGTGGTATTATTCTCAATGGTATGTCTGATTCCTTATTTGATATTTACCAAAATTCTGAATCTCCTAAAGAACTATGGGATTCCTTGGAATCCAAATATATGGTTGAGGATGCATCAAGTAAGAAGTTCCTTGTGAGTGATTTCAAAAATTACAAAATGACTGAAAGACCAGTCATGGAATAATACAATGAACTTCTTGGTATACTTGGTAGATTCACACAACATAATATGCACATGGATGAGACCATTTAGGTATCTTGTGTCATAGACAAACTCCCTCCTTCTTGGAAAGATTTCAAGCACACCTTAAAACATAAGAAGGAGGATTTAACTCTTGTTGAGTTGGGCAGACATTTACGCATTGAGGAATCCCTCGGGGTGCAAGATACTGACAAGCTAAAGAGCAACAATGTTGCTGGTTCATCAGTTGTCAATATGGTGGAGCATAACAACTCCATCAGGTACAATGACAACAAGGGCAAACGTAAGCATCAGGATAATACCAAAGCAAATCCTAACAAGAAGTCATCATTAGTGACTTGTTGGAAGTCTGGGAAACCTGGACACTTGAAAAGGGTATGCAAAGGTGTTAGTACTAGCAACAAAGCTAGTGGATCAGGCACAAATGGTTCAGTGATTGGTTCAAACAACACACTGAAAGGTCAGAATATGTTTAATGAATCTCCTCAGATTTATTATGTTACATATGTATCTGAAGCTTATTTTTTGCAGGATGATGATGTTGCGTGGTGGGTTGATTCTGGAGCAACTGTTCATGTGTGTAAAGATAGATGCTGGTTCAAGACTTATGAGTCATTGAATGATTGATCTCTTCTTCACATGGGAAATGAATCAACAGCCCTAGTGCATGGACATGGTTGTGTAGATCTTAAGTTTAGTTCTGGAAATATTGTTTCCTTGTTTAATGTTTTGCATGTTCCTAATATTAGGAAGAACTTGGTTTCTAGTAGTTTTTTGAATAATTATGGTTATAAACAAGTGATTGAATCTAATAAATTTGTTTTATCCAAACATGGTGTGTTTATTGATTTTGGTTATTTGAGCAATCAAATGTTCAGGCTTAATATTATGTATGAACCAACCATCAGCATTAACTCAGTCAGTGCTGGTAGTGCAAAGATTTGCTCAGCCTCAGTACCCTCCAGTAAACTGAAGGATTCTTCACTATGGCATGCTAGACTGGGACATGTCTACTTTAAAAGGATGCATGATATGTCTAAGGATGGGTTAATCCCAGTATTTGACATGGACACTGAAAAGTGTCAGACTTGCATGTTGAACAAAATAACTAAGAAACCATTTCAAGATGTAAAACGTGAAACTAAAGTCTTGGAGCTAATCCATAGTGATCTATGTGATTTGCATTCAACTCCCTCATTAGGGAATAAGAAATACTTGGTAACATTTATTGATGATGCTTCAAGGTTTTGCTATGTTTATTTGTTACATACTAAGGATGAAGCATTAGATAAATTTAAAGTATTTAAGACTGAAGTTGAATTACAACAAGGAGTCTAAATCAAAAGATTTAGGACTGTCAGGGGAGGTGAGTACATGGATACTTTGTACTTTCAGTCGGTCGGAATAATCCATGAAACGACTGCCCCCTATACCCCTCAGCAAAATGGTATATCTAAAAGAAAGAACAGAATACTGAAGGAAATGGTTAATTCCATGTTGTCATATTCAGGACTGAGTCAAGGGTTTTGGGGTGAAGCTATGTTAACAGCTTGCTATTTATTAAATAGGGTTCCCAACAAAAGGAACAAGATTACCCCGTATGAACTCTAGACCAAAAGAAAACCAAACCTGAACTACCTCAAGGTTTGGGGTTGTAGGGCACTTGTAAGACTCCCTGATCCAAAGGTGAAAACCTTGGGTGAAAGAGGCATTGAGTGCATTGATGACGTATAGTCCCCAACCGGGTCATGAGCCCGGCCCACGGGTACTACCCGTATCCGGCCCATCACAGATGGGTGGATAAATGTCATTCAGGCTTATGGGTTTGAGTGAATAGTAACCGCACATGTGTGCGGCCCACGGCCCAAGGCGGCCGACATAAGATTAGACAGAATCATATTCTGTCTAGGAATATCTTTATCCCAATAAGAGAGGATATTCACTACCAGAAATAGAAGATAACAATCATTCTAATTCTGGTGCTTATCTCTTCCTTGGGGCCGACGCATCAGTGAAAGCCCACTAGGGTTTCACTGCCTATAAAAGGAACCCCCAAGGGTTCCACAAAGGTATTACAACTTGTACTCTAAACTCACATAAACCTTAAACCGATTACTTACTCTCACGCCGGAGTCTAATCGTGGGAAACATTCCCATGGTAAGCCTAACGCGTGCTGTTTAGTGTGCAGGATCCCAACCAAACGATTCACTTGGTGCAGGAGCCGGAGCCCAGCCAACCCGAATTAAGCCTAATTCGGGTCTAGCAAGGATCAACCAACTTTTGCATCAACAAGTTGGCGCCATCCGTGGGACCCATAACACTAAGCTAGAACAAAACCTCATCTCGAAATTCCAATGACGAAGGGGCATCCGCCAACTAACCCAGGAATGTGAATCTTGGGAACCGGAAGTCCCAAGGGGAAGGGATTCTCATCCCCAACCAATCACCTAGCCGCCTCGTAGGCGGGCTGGGTAACCGTAGCGGTTTTCAGCCCGCGGGGGTGACGAGCACGATCTCGGTGACACCCCCGCCTACTTCAACCCTGGACAACCCTGATCCGGGGAGTGCGCCAGACCCTCCTAACAAGGAACCGCGCAGACCCTCGATGGAGGAAGAAGTGGAAGCCCTACCACTCAGTGAGGAGGATCTTACTCGAGTTCTCACTCAGAACTTCGAAAGGATCGTCCCAGGGATCGCATCAAGATTGAATCTGGGGAGGAACCTCCAAGCCAGACTCAACTTTGGTGACAGTGGACCAACCACCCCCTCCCAAAACCGGAGGAAAAGGAGAGCTCGGCCTCAGGAGCAGGGGACCTTTGAGGAAACCCCTCAACCCCGGAATGTGTTTGAGCGCATAGGAGATCGCCTTATACAGGAATTAACGCAGTCTCAAGAAGGAGAAAGGTCGGATGGCTCACCCGAGCGATTAGATCGAGAGCTGACCAGAACCACACGCCGCCCGAGTGTGTGGGACAGAATGAACACTGGGAGAAAGGCTCCTGGTTCGTCTCAGAAAAGTGGTCCCTATTCGAAAAATGGGGCACCACCGCCGTCCCCAGATCCGTCTGGGGAGGACTCAGATGACCATCCGCCTAAGCGCCGCCGGCCTAGGCGCACCCCTCCACCACCAAACAATGAGGAGTATTATGGTGGCCCTTACTATCGAGATACGGAAGTAGAGGATCTCTCGCGTCCATGGTGTGAACCATGGGATGACCCTAGGCTCACCCGACCATGGGCGGATCCCAGGGAAGACCCGTTCACCCTCCGTATACGGAACTATTCTCAGGACACCAAACGTCGCATGCCGGCGTGTATCAAGACCTATGATGGGTCCGGTGATCCTGTGGATCACCTCAAAATATTTGATACGCAGGCTAAAATTGAGCGATGGCCCATGCCCATATGGTGCCAAATGTTCAATTCGACCTTGATTGGAAACGCCCGTGACTGGTTCGAGGCACTCCCTCCATGGAGCATTGATAGTTTCACGGAACTACGCACTGCGTTTGAGAACAATTATACTCAAAGGAAGAAGTATAATAGAGATCCGGTCTCATTGGCAACCGTCAAGCAACGGCCGGGGGAGTCCACAGAAGCCTTCACTGAGCGCTTCAATGATGAGTGCACACGCACAAGAACCATGCCAGAGCTCTTGAAAATCTCTGACTACATGCACGCCATAACAAACAGAGAACTGATCAGGCGCCTCAATGACAAGCGTCCAGAGAGATATGATGACCTCATGGAAAGGGTCAGAAATTTCATAGAGGGAGAAACAGCTGTTGTCGCGGCCTAACCATCCCGAGGAAATGGGTACCGGTCAAATGACCAGTCCCGGAGACAGTCGGGCGGTCAAGGTAATCAGAACAATAACAAGGGCTCAGACTATAAGAGCCAAAGCAAAGGCGGACGGTCGGACGATAAGTTCACCCCCCTAAAGATGTCCTACCGGGAGATCTTGCTGACTGAAGGGGCGAACTTTCCAAGGCCTCCCCCAATGACCACTCCCCCGGAACGTCGGCAGGGAAGTCGCTTCTGCGAGTTCCATAATGACAAAGGACACGGCACGGAGGAGTGTATCCAGCTCAAGAAGCATATTGAGTCGCTGATCAAATCAGGCAAACTCAAGCACCTAGTTAAGGATTGGAAGGACGGAAAAGATAACAACAAGAAGTATGATAAGAAGGATCCCCAAAAGGACAAGCCTTCGACCATATACATGATCCAATCCAGACAGCGCCGCACGAGGCAGAAAGTTGGCCAAAAATTTTCACGCGGCAGGGAAATCTCATTCCCTCCCATCACAGCAAGCGATGTGATTGATGCGCCTCTCACTATTGAGATAAGCATTGGAACACACAACGTTCGTCGCATGTATGTGGATGGAGGATCGTCAGCAGAGGTACTGTATGAACACTGTTTTGTGCAGTTATGCCCAGAAATAAGAAGCCAATTAGTACCGGCCACGTCGCCGCTTACTGGCTTTAGTGGAGACACTATCTGGCCAATAGGGCAATTGCGTTTGCTTGTTACCATTGGGAACGAGGAGCATTCCACTACGACATGGATGAACTTCATGGTGATACGCTCACACTCTCCCTATAATGGGATCATAGGCAGACCAGGCATTTTGGCTATCCGGGCAGTGCCCTCTACGGCGCATGGAATGATCAAATTCCCCGTTGAGGGGGGAATCGTGACTATTTACAACACAGTCATACCAACATCCGAGTGTCACACCGTGACAACACCGGCTCCACCTGTCCCACCCAAGGATGGATCACCACCTCCCAATTGGAAGGTAGCAATTCACCCTGACTATCCGGAACAGGAGGTATCCATAGGAGGGGCGCTTTCGGATAGCGGCAAAAGGGCCATGTGCTCTCTCTTGAGTGCAAACCTAGACATATTCGCATGGGAGCCAAAGCATATGACAGGCGTCCCACGCGCGATAGCAGAGCATAAGCTCCAGATCCGCCAAGGGTACCAACCCGTTAAACAAAAGAAGCGCGGCCAGGCGCCCGAGCGCAGCCAAGTGATACTGGAGGAAGTACGGAAGCTAGTGGACGCAGGCATCATGCGCGAGGTATACTACCACGAGTGGTTATCTAATCCGGTCATGGTCAAGAAACATGACGGAAGTTGGCGCATGTGTGTGGATTTCACGGATCTAAACAAGGCCTGCCCACAAGACTGTTACCCGTTACCAGAAATCGACTGGAAGGTGGAGTCCTTGTGTGGATACCCTTTCAAATGCTTCTTGGATGCATATAAAGGGTATCACCAAATCCAGATGGCGGAGGAGGATGCAGAAAAAACGGCGTTCCACACGAGCCAGGGCGTATATTGCTATACGAAAATGCCGTTTGGATTGAAGAACGCCGGCGCTACATATCAGCGGTTGGTGGATAAAGCTTTTGAATCACAAATAGGACGCAACCTGGAAGTATATGTTGATGACTTGGTGATAAAAAGCCACACGGAGGAGGCACTTCTCTGGGATGTCCAGGAGACATTTGACACGCTGAGAAGGATTAACATGAAGTTAAATCCAAAGAAATGTACGTTTGGAGCAACGGAGGGAATGTTCCTGGGATATTTGATTGACCCAAACGGCATCAAACCGTGTCCAGAGAAGACGGACGCAGTGATACGACTACCGTCCCCTCAGACACGGAAGGAGGTGCAGTCCCTGAATGGGAAGTTAGCCGGGCTGAATAGATTCCTATCTAAATCCGCAGAGAAGTCATTGCCTCTATTTAAGACACTCAAGAAGTGTATTAGAAAGGGAGACTTCCGCTGGACGAAGGAAGCCGAGGAAGCTTTCGGCCAACTCAAGCAGCATCTCGCATCTCTCCCTATGCTAGTAGCCCCCCGGCCAAAGGAGGAACTCATTATATATCTCTCAGCTACTCATGGCGCAATAAGCGCGGTACTTATGGCGGACAGAGATACAATACAAACTCCGGTCTACTTTATAAGTAGAACACTACAAGGGGCGGAGCTGAATTATTCCTCCATGGAAAAATTGGTGTTAGCACTAGTATTTGCTACAAAGCGGTTGCGCCGGTACTTTCAAGCGCACCCAATTGTGGTGATTACGGATCAGCCAATCAAGCAGGTTATCTCTAGACCAGACGTGGCAGGGAGGCTAGAGAAATGGAGCATCCTATTGGGGGGGCACAATATATCTTACAGACCAAGGACGGCTGTTAAAGGCCAAATCTTGGCAGATTTCCTGATCGAGAAGCCGGATGAGGAAGAACCAATTACTAAGCAAGACGATATCCCGACGGAACCTTGGGTGCTATTCACGGACGAATCCTCATGTACCGACGGGTCCGGGGCAGGTCTCATCCTCACGAATCCAGAAGGAATGGAATTCACATACGCCCTCCGTTTTGAGTTCACGGCCACCAACAACGAAGCGGAGTATGAAGCATTAATTGCGGGTTTAAAAATCGTCGCTAGAATGGGAGTCCGCAACCTTGAGGCCTACGTGGACTCACGGCTTGTCGCGAAACACATTCTAGGTGGGTATGTGGCTAAGGAGGACAACATGGTCAGGTACTTGGAAAAAGTCAAGTCGTTAATCGCGACTTTCAGTAAGTTTTCCATCAAGCAGGTGCCAAGGGGTGAGAACAAGAAAGCGGACGCTCTTAGCAAGATCGCATCCACGAGCTTCGCTCACTTGTCTAAACAGGTTTTGGTAGAAATACTCAAGGAGAAATCTATCACGGAAGGGGAGGTAGCCGCTATAGTTGAGGAGGAGGGACCTACGTGGATGACCCCAATCATCAACTATTTGACTAATGAAACCCTTCCAGACGAGGAAAAAGCAGCAAGGCGCATTAAAAGGAAGTCACAACATTTTGAACTCCGAGAAGGCATCCTTTACAAGCGCTCTTTCTTGCAGCCGTGGCTGCGGTGTGTTGGACCACGCCAGGCGGCTTACGTCATCAGTGACATACATGAAGGGTTGTGTGGCATGCATGCAGGCCCACGATCCGTGGTAGCTAGAGCCTTACGAACAGGTTATTATTGGCCCACCATGCACAGAGACGCGCGCGACATGATTCGCAAGTGCAACGATTGCCAAGTGCATAGGCCAGTACCGCGGCACCCGCGGCAGGAGCTTACACCTATCACGTCCCCATGGCCATTTTACAAGTGGGGAATTGACATTGCAGGACCATTTCCTATAGCTGCGGGGGGGGGGGGGGGGTTAAATTCTTGATTGTTGCAATGGACTACTTCACACGATGGATAGAAGCCAAGGCAGTCAAGTCTATCACAGGTAAGCAGGTCAAGAAGTTTGTGTGGGAACACATTGTGTGCCGTTTTGGTCTACCAGGAGAAATAATCTCGGACAAGGGCAAGCAGTTCACGGACAACCCATTCAAAGATTGGTGTGCATCATTGAACATCAAACGGCGCTTCGCGTCCGTTAAGCATCCACAAACGAACGGCCTTGTCGAACGAGCAAATAGGAGCTTGGGGAATGGAATCAAGGCGCGTCTGGATGAACGAAACGGCAAATGGGTCGATGAGTTATCACACGTGCTATGGGCGCATAGAACCATGATCAAAACAGCCAACGGAGATACTCCATTTGCATTGGCTTACGGCACTGAAGCCGTTATACCAGCAGAAATAGGGATGCCTACCATCCGCACGGCGGAGGTTAATGTCGTCACAAACGATGAACAACTGCGAATCAACCTGGATCTGTTGGAAGAAAAAAGGGAAATAGCAGCCATCAATGAGGCTAAGTCCAAGGCTAAGATGAAGGCTTATTATGACGCCAAGGTCAAGGGTGTTTCTTTTCGACCGGGAGACTACGTCTACCGTGCTAACGAAGCGAGTCGAGTGGAGAATACAGGAAAACTGGGCCCTAAATGGGAAGGACCATATGAAGTCACTGAAACCTTGGGACGAGGCGCGTACAAGTTACGTGACATGGATGACCGCGACCTAGAGCGCACATGGAACATCTCCAATCTCATAAGGTGCTATCTTTGAAAGCTACGGCTTCCGCATGGGTACTTCGCTATAGGAGGTCTTAATAAAGAACCATGCGGGTTATTTGTTTTGTTTGTGTTTCTTATGTTTGTTTAGTTTCCTTTCTTGTTTTTTAGGACTTGTCGTCCTTCTCCAAACAAAATTGTAAACGTTCTAATAAAATGCCGTGGTGCCTAGCTAGCTCCACGGCCTGTTTCGTGCAAATCATTTTCCTTTCTTTGTTAGATTCTTTGTTAGTCGTATGAATTTTACTTGTATTATAATATGCCATGTTTCATTCGTATGCATTCTTTCACATTACTGTACATGTACTATACGCCTCCAGGCGGGGTAAGAGGATTAAGTGAACCTACTAATTCAACTTGCCGCGTAAGAGGGATGCAACCCCAGCCGCACGGATCATGTATCCTTACTAGACGCCTTACTCACAAGACGTTGTGATAAGTTTTTTTTGTGCACCGTATCCACATGGTACTCTGCATAGTAAAGACGCACGTCGCATGTCTAGTAAATTATAGACTTGTATGTATTTTCCTTTTTTCTTTATGTGTAAGACGTGATACGTCATGCGGCATTGAAATACAATGAAATACACAAGTTTCAAAATTAACAATAAACAAAATGGCCGTGGGTGTCACGGACTTCTAAATAAAAGGACAAGTTATTACATATATGTCTTAGCCGTGTACATACACGGACGAATATAATCACAAGTGTTTACAACATATCAGTTACAAGGGGGGAAGGAATTCTCCTAGATCCTTCTTCCCTTCCTCAATTAAAGCACGAAGGGCCTCCCCACGAGCATCTTTCCCGTCCTGAACTTTGACTGCAAGAGCATCTAGAGCTTCTCCAAGCAGCTTCTCACCTGACATGGCTTTGGATGCAGAATCATAAGTAGCCAGCGTCAAGGGGATTGGATCAGCACTCAGTCGGGACATTATTGCTTCGTTTGGAGCATCTTTCATGGCTTCAAGCTCGTCCAGGAGGGGGTGTTGAAGGTCTGCCAAGGCATCCATGGACGCAGTCATCTTACCCGCTGCGGAGGGGTTGTGATACGGATGCTGTGTGATATCCTCACCTTTTGCGATCATCTCCGCAGCTTGGACCAGGCCTTCATGCCTACCACGATCGATCCCATCAGATACAACCCCAGCAAATGCCTGCAGTAGGTGTAGAGCGTTCAGGGCCCCACTTACGACAAGCCGCAGCCCTTGCCCGATAATCCACCTACGACCGGCTGTCGTGGTTAGTAGGGGGCATACTCTCTCCGCACAGCTGACAACCACCTTGCTTAACTCTTCATCAGCTAAGGCAACTTGATTTTCAAGGTTGGTTTGAGCCTGTGTCAATTCCTCCTTCAGTGCGTCACGCTCCTGGGCAATGCTGAATGATTGCACGGTCACCGCCTTAGTAGCAGCCTCAGCCGCAGACACCTGTGAATGAAAATTAGAGTTACTACAAGAATACATACTTTTTGGGCTACATGCATACAAGAAGTAGGAATGTATGTACAATATTTCTGAAAATTTACCTTCTCGTTTGATGCGGCTACGAGGGCCTCCAATTCAGCAATACGCCTCTCTCTGGTATCGGCGTGAAGTGCCTGCTCCTTCACCGTCGCCTCGGCGGTCAGTAATGCCGCCTGCAAGGATGCGAGGGTCTTCTCGTTCTTCACGACCATTGCCTCACGGCGGGCTATCCTTTTGTCGGCACGGCTCACATTAGTGAGGGCCTTGATCAGACGGCGTCTCAACGCGGCGCCCACCGTCACCTGATGTGCGGATGATACATCAAATTGTTCAATCAGGGCCTCATGATCTAGTTCATCTAAATCCTGTGCGAGGGCAGGCGGGGTGATGTGTTCGATGAATTCTGAACACTCGGATTCGGCCTCCAGCCGTGTCAAGGCGGCCGACATAAGATTAGACAGAATCATATTCTGTCTAGGAATATCTTTATCCCAATAAGAGAGGTTATTCACTACCAGAAATAGAAGATAACAATCATTCTAATTCTGGTGCTTATCTCTTCCTTGGGGCCGACGCATCAGTGAAAGCCCACTAGGGTTTCACTGCCTATAAAAGGAACCCCCAAGGGTTCCACAAAGGTATTAACTTGTACTCTAAACTCACATAAACCTTAAACCGATTACTTACTCTCACGCCGGAGTCTAATCGTGGGAAACATTCCCACGGTAAGCCTAACGCGTGCTGTTTAGTGTGCAGGATCCCAACCAAACGATTCACTTGGTGCAGGAGCCGGAGCCCAGCCAACCCGAATTAAGCCTAATTCGGGTCTAGCAAGGATCAACCAACTTTTGCATCAACATGCATCTTTGTTGGATATGCTGAGCATTCCAAGGCATATAGGTTCTATGTCATTGAACCTAATGATTCCGTTTCAATAAACTCAATCATTGAATCAAAGGATGCTAACTTTGATGAGACTAGGTTCTCATAAGTCCCTAGACCAAGCCTCAGAACTCCTACTGGAGCTGAGAACATTGGAGCTTCAGTGGAACCTGAAAGGGTCACTGATGAGGTTATGGTTCAGCAACCTGAGCCTGAGCTTAGAGGAAGCACAAGGCATAGGACTCCAAGGAATTTTGGGCCTGAGTTTCAACTATACTTGGTTGAAGGTACAAGGGATGAGGTCTCAGACCAATACTCCTATTGCTTTAATGTTGAGGATGATCCCAAAACATTTGATGAAGCAATGAAGTCCCAAGATGTTGCTTTCTGGAAAGAAGCAATAATGATGAGATGGATTCCATCATGGGCAACAACACTTGGGTGTTGGTTGATCTACCTCCAGGTTGCAATTCACTTGGTAACAAATGGATTTTCAAAAGGAAAATGAAGGTAGATGGAACTGTTGAAAAGTTCAAGGCAAGGTTAGTCATTCAGGGCTTTAAACAAAAGTCAGGGATAGACTATTTTGATACTTATGCTCCAGTAGCACGTATCAGTACCATAAGAATGCTGATTGCTCTAGCAAGTATTCACAATCTGATTATTCATCAGATGGATGTGAAGACAGCATTCTTGAATGGTGACTTGGATGAGGAGGTTTATATGAACCAACCTCAGGGCTTCATCATGCCTGGTCATGAAGGTAAGGTGTGTAAACTGATTAAGCCCTTGTACGGACTGAATCAGGCACCTAAGCAATGGCACCAGAAATTTGATGAAGTGGCTTTGTCTAATGGTTATTCACTTAACCAAGCTGAAAAATGTGTATATAGCAAATTTGATGAATCTGGTAAAGGAGTCATCATTTGCCTATATGTTGATGACATGCTTATCTTTGGTACTGACCAAGTTATGGTCAACCTGACAAAGGATTTTTTGTCGTCAAAGTTCTCCATGAAAGACATGGGGGAGGCTGATGTTATCCTTGGCATAAGGATCAAACATGAAAGTGATGGTATTGTAATTTCTCAGTCTCATTATATTGAGAAGGTATTAAAGAAATTCAATCACTTTGATTGTACTCCAGTGAGTACACGAATGGATACAAGTGAGAAACTAATGCCTAACAATGGTCAGGCTGTCTCCCAGCTTGAGTATTCAAGGGTGATTGGTTGCTTGATGTATGCAATGACAAGTACTAGGCCTGACATTGCATTTGTTGTGGGTAAACTGAGTAGGTACACTAGTAATCCTAGTACTCAGCATTGGCAAGCAATTCAGAGGGTACTGAAGTATTTGAAAGGAACAATCGATTATTATTTGTCTTATACTGGATTTCCTTCAGTGTTGGAGGGTTACAATGATGCAAGTTAGATCAGCAATACTGAGGATAATTCGTCCACCAGTGGCTGGGTATTCCTACTTGGTGGTGGTGCAATTTCTTGGGCATCCAAGAAGCAAACTTGCATTACTGGTTCTACCATGGAATCTGAGTTTGTGGCTCTAGCAGTAGCTGGCAAAGAAGCTGAATGGTTGAGAAACTTGCTTCTTGAGATTCCATTGTGGGTCAAACCTATGGCACCCATTTCTATCCGTTGTGATAGTACAGCTGCATTGGCTAAGGCATATAGCCAGATGTACAATGGTAAGTCTAGACACCTAGGTGTTAGACATAGCATGATTCGTGAACTGATCACGAATGGGTGATTTCAATAGAGTTTGTGGGGTCTCAACAAAACTTAGTTGATCACTTAACGAAAGGATTGGCTAGAGACTTGGTTATAAAGTCTGGTAAAGGGATGGGTTTAAAAGTCCACTCTAGTCACTGAATGCTAGGACACCCAACTCCCTCCTGAGGAAACTTGGGAGCTGAGTTTAATGTGCAAAGCTGAACATTCAGGGGACTGAAGCACATGTATATCATCCCAAGGATGTGCTTGTACTTTCTGAAGGAGGATGAAGTTATAAATTTTCAATGGTTAACGTCTTTGAAAAAGTGCTGAAGCAAGAGCATGATCTAAAGAGGAACCACCTATGTAAATGTTAAGGTTTCGCCGCCTCAGGGAGCATGGACTTGCCTCTTACAACATTTATGAATTTGGATATGGACACATGGCCAGTAGTGTCAGGAGTTGTTATGTGTTTGAAAACTTGTGTGTATTTTATCTTCAGGTATTCAAAGTAGTTGAAGGGTTCAATTCTTAGAACACCATGATTCTCGAATGTTTGAAGTGATGTACTAAAATGGAAATTCAATCCTTAGGATATTTTCATTTATGCACTGGTTTTGTTAATGTTAATTTTCATGCAAAAGGAATTGTACTATATTGGGGAGGATTGTTGGAAATATAGTTCAATTGTGGGCTAGTTCATACTGGTAAATGGGGTAGGAGGTACGGAGTGTACACCCATGAGTCCCTGAACACCCTGACTCTTGTTGTGGTTAAAGGTTGTTCAGCGTCACGGATGATCTTCAGTGAGTTAACTCTTCAGGGAGTATAACTCTGGACTGAAGGGATTCATGAGGGAGTAAAATCACTGAAGACATGTCTTTAGTGTTTACACTTTAGCAAGTCTTCTTCAGTACTGAAGGCTTCAGCAGGAACACCCTTCAGGGTTTGCTGATGCTTCAGTGGGACTGAAGGGCAGACTGATGCTGAAGCTGAACATGAATACTTGTAACGATCTTTGACCAATTGATGTGTCGATGATAGTATATGTGATAATTAAGATACGTTATAGGGCAAATTTAGGAAATTACCTTTAGGAAAAAGTAATAATCCTTAAATAGGCCAAAGACGGATTTAATTAAACATGTTGATGAACCAAGTTCGTTGTACACGAAGATCGAGTGAATTTGAGACGTTTTGTTTTGATTGGACAATTGATTTGAATTGGTTTTTCGTTTGTTACTCTAAAATTAATTCTACCAATTTTAAATCCTAAGTGCATGAATCGTACCCCGAATTAAATCTATAAAACAAAATTTAAATCTAAATTACTTTTTACTTTTTTTTATTATATTTGAAACAAACTTTTTAAAAAAATTTATTTAAACTATATTAATTTTAAAAGTAATTAACTAATTATTATTTTATTTTATTTTTTATTTTTAAAACTTTATTTATTATTTTAAAACTAATTTAATGAAAACTTAACTTTTGATATTAATTTAAACGTTTCACATTAAAAATGTGTTTAAGAAAAACACAAGTTAGAAAAACGTTTACTTAAAATTACATTCTAAAAAACGTGTATATATGACTTATAGTAATGTTATAACAAAAAGAAGGCCTAGCCCAATTGGTTAAAGCATTGGCCTAATGAGTGAGAGGGCTCGAGTTCGAGCCTTGTAAATAGCAAATTTTTGCTATTATTTTTGTTTTACTTAATATAATTATGTACTCGCATACCAGACTACACAGATACAAAGAAAAAAAACGTGACATAAAAAAATGATGTTATGAGAAAAATCTGTCATGAAAGTGAAATGAATGACTACAGATTAAACAAAATCTAGGATAAACTAAAGGATAAACTAGAATTCAGCATACAAATATCCTATCAACAGATATAAATCAGCAGGAGACTAAAATTAGTATCTCCAAATGATTCAGCAAACGAAATAAAGCAACAGTTCAAAGCTTCTGAAACTAATTAAACTCACGAATCAGCAAACCACAAATAACTCAGCAGCCTTTTAAGAACCCTATGTTAAACCTCAACTCGATTGAACTCTCAACGCTATAGACACTTACTGATTATAGACAAATATCAGATTAAAGCAAAAGCTCAGTCAACTAAATAATCAGACTTATACTCCTATTTAATAGAAATACAGGATTTCGATTTCATAGAAACATACTACGCTGCATATCCATTATATGCATCAAAATCCTAACATCTTACTCTCAAAAATCAGTTATCAAATCTCAACAGATTCTGAATTAAACTTCTCAAGTATAACTGTTTTAATTCAGCAATCATTATCTAAACAGATTCGATTCATAATCACTTGAGAAAATTTAACTGAACACCATCAAATCTAAATTCTCAATAATCCTTCCAAAGAAAAACACGGCAGATTATTAAAACTTAACACGGACACTAAACAAATTCATATTCAAAAATTCTTACAGTTCTAACATCTAACGTATGCATATATGACAGCGGATTTTAAACTCAAACAGATTTATAACATTCATTTTACGAAGCAAACGATTAACTGAAAAACAAAACACAACAGTATGAAATCAGGCAACAGTGGTACTACAGCTTCATATAATTAATAACATATCTATAACATCAACAATCAAACATTTCGATCAATTAATCAACAAGAAACAGTAAATTAATCATAAAAATGAGCTTGAATTAAACCTTTTGTAGAAACAATTGGTGACGAAGGTAGGGCGCTGAGCCACATTTAGAACTGAAACAACACCAGCAGAACCATCAAATACCATTGGATCGAACACCATTCACCACATTCATACTCTCGAACAGTAACTTGAATTGATAATATTCGTTCAATAGAACAATTATTTTTCCCTTATCTATCTTAATATTATTCGATATAATCTATGATTAAACTTAAACGAATAATACTTTTTAATTATTATTTAAATCAGCTTAAACCTTAGATGACAGTAATATTTGTTCTACCAAAATTAGATCAAACATGAGATCCAAAAATATTTAAAGTGAAAATTATTTCAACATAAAACAATTAACAAGAGTGGAGCCAGAGATTGAAACTAAAATAAAATTTTATTAAATCACTTCCGAAAATTACAATACTGTAAAAAGATAATTACATTAATCTAAAATTAAACTGACATAAAACACTACAAAGAAAGAAATGGGATGATTACTGATTTTGCAAAGGGGGTTTTATAGATGAATAAAAGGGTGGGTTGTTGGAGATGAGGTGATTTCAGCCCTTAGATCCTTTCTTCTATCTTCTCTTTCTTTTCTGTTTTCAATCCACGGCTCTAATTGATCCTTGTGCACACGGATTGCCAGGGTGGCAAATCTTGTGCTAGTTTGCTGCTGACTTGGAGGAATTTGATTGGCTCTTGTCAAGATTTCAGTGAATCCACCAATCAAAACGGGGTTGTGATGTAACCAAGTGCCACCCTGGCACTTGGTACTAAGAATCTTGTGATATACATGCGCTTCTTTCTTCCCCAATTATCGGATTCAAACGCGTGATTAACACTTGCTTTGTGATTGGAGAAATCCCCAATTTATTAGGGTTCTTGGCTGGTGGTGTTTATCCCCTTTCTACTCTTCACGTATTCTCTTTCTTTTCTTTATTCTTGTTTCGTTGTTTGTAACGTTTGACCATATGACCAATTTTTCTTGACCCCCAAATATATAATACTTCCACCGAATTTAACTTAATTTAATGTAATGGGATTTTTTGGGTCAAAAACATTCAATCGTATGTTTCATAAGTGTGAATTCATTTGGGCTTGTAGCCCAAGTATATTACAACCGTCTATGTAACTTGTGGTTGTGGGCCATTGATGGGCTTGGTCATCAAATGTAGTAATTTAAATCTTTTATTGGGCTTTTGGGCCCATTAACCATATGTGGGACCCACAAGTCCAAATAACCCCATTAAGATTAAAATCCACTAAAACGGGCTTATTTTTGCTTTGTCGATCTTTTCTTCAAACTCGTGTGGTTTTTGTCGGTTTTCTCGAACTTTGGTACCTACACACATCAAACAACAAAAACACAAATACAATGCCATTTTCATACATTTTATACATTAATATTCATTGTTTTATGATACAAATGATATGAGTAAAATCACTCATATCAAACTCTCCCTTGCTAAACAATTGCCGTGTCCTCACGCAATGATAAAAATAAAACACTAACTACACCATTATTTAACTTTCGACTTTTTATTTTGCAAAGACATAATGTAAAGCTGTCATTATTTGAAAAATAACTTTAGGATCATAAAACTCTAATAAATTCATCGTCCCCGACTTTTCACTTTTCCATGCCAAGTGCAAAAACAAGATCATTGTCAATCATAAGCCCCAAAACTAAACCAACTCATACAGGTAATTTGTGTTAAACTCAATCTCCTATTATTCCTAATTGTATCTCTAGATTTTATTTGTCATTCACCCAAAGGCTCATTTGACTTATTTTTGATATTTATTAGTCCAAAAATGAAGGCAAAAACAGTGTAAACTCAACACTCAAAACCTAACCTCGACTTCAAAAACTATTGTCACTAAAGAAAGCCCACATCAAGGATAACTTAACACGATTTGAGGGATGAATCCTCGGACCCGAAATTTGGCTAATAGGACTACTTTAAAAGCAGCAATAAAACCTCCAAAGTCAATTATGACCTTATTAACGGAGTTAGCAATAATTACATCATATCACCTTGTGGCTCTTTAAGATGAAATTGTGCTCCTTATTTAAAATCCACACCCGAAGGCTCCTTGGACAAAAACAAGGGAATTGACATCACCATCCCACCTTATGGCTCATGATTATGAAGCAATTTTTATTCAACACGCCCCCTTGCCATACACCCTAAGGCTCTAATGACAAGGTTAGTGCTACATGACTCCCACCCGAAGGCTCCTAGAGAACATGTTTTTATTTATTCTTCTTTATTATTATGATATGTATAGTAAGCCAAATTTTCGCAATCCCATGATCAAAAGTCCATGACGCTGACACCCTTAATGTGTTCTCACTTTAATTACAAGGGAAGAAAAAGAAGGAGTTACGAGTTAAGATATCAAGCCTAAACCGCTAAAAACTTTATTTATTAAGCAATTATTATTCAAGCGTGGAAAGTAAAAACGAGGAGATTAAATCAAACACAAAAATACTTGCACAAAGAAGAGTTAATTTTAGAAACTTATGATTGAACTCTATCATCTCTTGTTCTCCATATTGTAAAATTCCAAAAATGTGAAATCAATGGATACTTAGCCTATTAAATCAAAGTTTTGGGTTTTCAAGTCATCTATAGGATCTTGCATCTTCTTATACTTTTTCAAGTTTTATAATTTGCGTCTTAAAGTTCCCTTGATAAATGACTTTCTAGGATCAATTATAGGAACTTGCGAAAAGTTCTTGTTCTTAACCCGTATGAATTAAGACTCTCGCGTTTTAAAGCTCCCTATATAAAAGCCTAGCAAAACTTAATTTAAACACGTTAAGGAAAAGTTAAGGTAAAAACCAAGTCGAGTCAAAAACTATTTTTATTTTCACCAACGGAAAGCCTACATTTATGTCAAAAGCACTTATTTTCTTTATTAAAACTTTTAAAATAACACTAAAATTTTTTATGAAAAATGAGATAAAGATTACGTTTGGACACGACAAAAGTAATAGCAAGCGATTATATCGATTGACTCCCCCATGCTAAAACCAAACATTGTCCTCAATGTTTCTTAGCTCGAGAGTAACACCCCCTTGCTAAAACACGAAGAGTCTAATGCAAAATCCTAACATGGAAAGAGCACGCAAATCTATAAGCCGTTTATTAATTATGCCTCAAGATAAAACGTTAGTCGATAAAAATCAAAGGATAGAGAGTGTGCCCCTTTTTGGCATTCAAAGAATGGAAGATCAAGTTGACCGGCAAAAACCAAACACGAGAGTCTTCAAATATTAGGGT
Organism: Glebionis coronaria; assembly: GCA_025667525.1. NCBI lineage: Eukaryota > Viridiplantae > Streptophyta > Magnoliopsida > Asterales > Asteraceae > Glebionis > Glebionis coronaria. The sequence continues at coordinate 325,936,251 of CM046877.1, forward strand.
CATACCTAAGATTCAAAACACAACAAAACACGAGCACGAGCTTGAAAGATCAAGCCTTATTAGTGTTAGAAAATAGAAAGAAGATAGAATGTATGGGACTCCCCCACAAGGCACCTCGTTTTTGTTCACCGAGTCATGAGCTCGACTCGATCCCCGCATTCATTGGTCCTTGGGGAAAAAGGTGAAAACCGGCAAAATGGAATAGATTCTAACATAAAGCACAATGCTGGGGTCAAAGATTACATCCTCGTTGTCGGATGACAAACGAAAGGATAAAACTCCAACACAAATCTCCAAAAAGAGATGGTAATCACAAATCACGAAATAGATATAGCATGCTCCCCGAGATAAACTCGCACCAAGATGATTAAAGAGTCTTTCAGTTATTGCATCGGTGAAAGGCCGAGATTTCCCTAAATCAACGATTCCGGGGTCGAATACCTCGTCCTCGGTGGAGAAAGGAATAGACAACACGGTGTCGTTCCCCCATGCTAATCCAACATCATATAAAGTACATGGTAATGGTGTGGTAAAAGTTTCATCCAAAGTGGAATCAACATTCTTAGCTTTAACGACCATTTCACCCTTAGAAATGTGATCAATTGGGTCATGGTACTCAATATGAGACACATGAAAAACCCTCACATTAAGATCAAAGTGGGTGGGAGGAGGACTTGGGACGAAATCATCATCAAGTAAATTTTCTAAAAAGAGAGCGTCCCCCTCTGGGTCGAGTTCATCAACACCCGGTGGTATCGAATCATTAGAAGCAAGAAACATGTCAATCTCCTCCATAAGTGGATCACTATCCTCAACGGGAATAGGAGATGGAGGGAAAGACTTGGCATTAGGCTTAGAATTCAAAGCCTCGATCTTAGAAATGAGAAGATAGACGTTCGATAATTTTTCATGAAGAATCACGTCTTCCACATCTAAATGAGTAAGTTCATCGGTGAACTTCTCAAGGATCAGAATAGTCAAATCAACCTCATTTCCCGGTGGAAATGGGTCTAAAGGAGCAAGTTCAAAAGTGAACCTCTCAAAAATCGGATCATTATCATCCTCATTTCCCGGTGGAAATGGGTGAAGAAGAGTAGGTTCATCGGAAAACCACTCAAAATCCGAGTCGTGAATATCATCTTTATAAGAAAGTTCATCGGAGAACTCCTCACTAGAAAATTCACTAGAAGTCGAATCATTCTCAAAATATTCATTTCCATCACAATTTTCATCATTAGAATTAGAGAAAATATCAAAGTGAATAGAAGAAGTAGAGTCATCACATTGTGACAAATCACATGTTTCATTGGAAATACCATCGAACTCTCTTGGGTTTTGGACAAGAATCTCAACACTAGACTTTATTACTTCGTCTACTTTCGTTTCCGAGATAGTGCTAAAATGCTCGACCCCCTTGCTTAGAGAATTTTCGGCTTCCACGGTGGAAGAATCATGAATAGGAGTAATGATGTCATGAGAGATTTCCTCATCATATAGGATGGGAGAATCCTCGTGCTCCATAGTCGGCAAGATACGAAAAGGAAGTACGATTGCACTAAACGAAGGATGTAGAGCAATAAGATCTCGCAAAGAAATAGCACTCTCCTCGTCATCATCCAAAAGAAGAGAACGCCTGAGTTCACGATTAGCAAGGTATTTTGCTTCCGCTTGAGCTCGTTCTTTCTCTCGAATTTCAATGCTTAATCTATTATAATCTTGCGAAAGTTGTCTAATCTTAAGTTCACAATCTCGTTTAAATCCCTCATCAATTATTTCTCCATGAAATCTACGACTTCCCAATTCATTAGTTATATCATTAATCTCTTGGTTGATTTGTCTCTTTTCAAGCAACATATCTTCAATACTTTTTTCAACAACTTCAACATTTCTTTGATTCGTTATTTGTTGGAACATTGTTTCAAGTCGTTCAATATCGAAAGAATATTGTGGAGATTGGTCAAAACCGGATGGAATCGAATTATAGCAAGGACTAGGCTCATAAAAACTTTGATCTCTCGGTTGACAACAAAAACTCTCGTGAGGACCTCCAAAATACTCACAACAAAGATATTGTTGTGATAAACTCGGTAAATCTTGTGGATAACAATTATCATTAAAGTTTTGATTGTAGCTCGGTTCTTGCTCGTAATTAAGCGAGAATCGATGCGAACAATTAATTCCTAAATGAGAATCGTTTCCACAAAACTCACACGAGGGTGTCTCGTATGTAGGGTGTGGAGGTGGATTGAAATCGAGAGAATTATTTGAAAAATTCGGGTTTCCACATGAAGTAATTTCATTACAATAGGGACAAAATCCAACTCGTATATCGTGACGTAAATCATTTTCACAACGTTCACACGTGCACCACCGACATGGTAAAAGATCATATAACGGTTCTCCACACCCTAAACAATTGAACGAAAGAATTCATGGAAGAATTAAAATTTAGAGGGTGAGGAGAAAAAGAATTAAACATGATAGAGGATTAAGAAGATTATTTTTGGTATTTTTCATAAATCAATCAAAGATTGACAAAAACAAGGAATAAGGATAATTACTATGGAAGTAAATTACCCTCGGTCGACTTTGAAACGATAGGTGAAAACCTAAACGTCTCGAGGTTCAATAAGTAAACAACAAAAATAAGATTTAATACTACTTGAGTTGGCAAACCAATAATCGGTCGTCTCTCTCAATATACGCACAAGCAAGCGGGGAAACGAGGTGGCACAAAGCACTTAAAAACCTTTTTCCTTAGACGCCCTTTTATAGCACGTCGCCTTATACCCACCTTATAGCTTGTATAAATTGAGTTCAAACTTTTTATTAGTATTTATCTATTTTGCCTTTTTATTTTTGTTTTGGATTTGAATACAATAGCTAGGTGATGAAATCCCAACTAAGGTCTTATTTGGAAAGTAGGTAAATTTATTGTTCTACGTAATACAATATAGTAATCACAAAAAACGAGAAAAACGATACATACAATAATAATAGAAAAATAACAAAACTTTCCGAGGACGGAAAGGATCTTCAAATCAACGATCAACAAATCTCACAAAGACGAATCGTACACAAGATCCCCGGCAGGGGCGCCGAAATTTTTGATGTGTCGATGATAGTATATGTGATAATTAAGATACGTTATAGGGCAAATTTAGGAAATTACCTTTAGGAAAAAGTAATAATCCTTAAATCGGCCAAAGACGGATTCAATTAAACACGTTGATGAACCAAGTTCGTTGTACACGAAGATCGAGTGAAGATGAGACGTTTTGTTTTGATTTGGACAATTGATTTGAATTGGTTTTTCGGTTTTTACTCTAAAATTAATTCACCAATTTTAAATCCTAAGTGCATGAATCGTACCCCGAATTAAATCTATAAAACAAAATTTAAATCTAAATTACTTTTTAATTTTTTTTATTATATTTGAAACAAACTTTTTAAAAAAATTTATTTAAACTATATTAATTTTAAAAGTAATTAACTAATTATTATTTTATTTTTTTATTTTTTTTAAACTTTATTTATTATTTTAAAACTAATTTAATGAAAACTTAACTTTTGATATTAATTTAAACGTCTCACATTAAAAATGTGTTTAAGAAAAACACAAGTTAGAAAAACGTTTACTTAAAATTACATTCTAAAAAAACGTGTATATATGACTTTTAGTAATGTTATAACAAAAAGAAGGCCTAGCCCAATTGGTTAAAGCATTGGCCTAATGAGTGAGAGGGCTCGAGTTCGAGCCTTGTAAATAGCAAATTTTTGCTACTATTTTTGTTTTACTTAATATAATTATGTACTCGCATACCAGACTACACAGATACATAGAAAAAAAACGTGACATAAAAAAATGATGTTATGAGAAAAATCTGTCATGAAAGTGAAATGAATGACTACAGATTAAACAAAATCTAGGATAAACTAAAGGATAAACTAGAATTCAGCATATAAATATCCTATCAACAGATATAAATCAGCAGGAGACTAAAATTAGTATCTCCAAATGATTCAGCAAATGAAATAAAGCAACAGTTCAAAGCTTCTGAAACTAATTAAACTCACGAATCAGCAAACCACAAATAACTCAGCAGCCTTTTAAGAACCCTATGTCAAACCTCAACTCGATTAAACTCTCAACGCTAAAGACACTTACTGATTATAGACAAATATCAGATTAAAGCAAAAGCTCAGTCAACTAAATAATCAGACTTATACTCCTATTTAATAGAAATACAGAATTTCGATTTCACAGAAACATACTACGCTGCATATCCATTATATGCATCAAAATCCTAACATCTTACTCTCAAAAATCAGTTATCAAATCTCAGCAGATTCCGAATTAAACTTCTCAAGTATAACAGTTTTAATTCAGCAATCATTATCTAAACAGATTCGATTCATAATCACTTGAGAAAATTTAACTGAACACCATCAAATCTAAATTCTCAATAATCCTTCCAAAGAAAAACACGGCAGATTATTAAAACTTAACACGCACACTAAACAAATTCATATTCAAAAATTCTTACAGTTCTAACATCTAACGTATGCATATATGACAGCGGATTTTAAACTCAAACAGATTTTATAACATTCATTTTACGAAGCAAACGATTAGCTGAAAAACAAAACACAATAGTATGAAATCAGGCAACAGTGGTACTACAGCTTCATATAACAAATAACATATCTATAACATCAACAATCAAACATTTCGATCAATTAATCAGCAAGAAACAGTAAATGAATCATAAAAATGAGCTTGAATTAAACCTTTTTGTAGAAACCATTGGTGACGAAGGTAGGGCGCTGAGCCACCTTTAGAACCGAAACAACACCACCAGAACCATCAAATACCATTGAATCGAACACCATTCACCACATTCATACTCTTGAATAGTAACTTGAATTGATAATATTCTTTCAATAGAACAAGTATTTTTCCCTTATCTATCTTAATATTATTCGATATAAGCTATGATTAAACTTAAACGAATAATACTTTTTAATTATTATTTAAATCAGCTTAAACCTTAGATGACAGTAATATTTGTTCTACCAAAATTAGATCAAACATGAGATCCAAAAATATTTAAAGTGAAAATTATTTCAACATAAAACAATTAACAAGAGTGAAGCCAGAGATTGAAACTAAAATAAAATTTTATTAAATCACTTCCGAAAATTACAATACTGTAAAAAAGTAAATTACATTAATCTAAAATTAAAGTGACATAATAACACTACAAAGAAAGAAAATGGATGATTACTGATTTTGCAAAGGGGGTTTTTATAGATGAATGAAAGGGTGGGTTGTTGGAGATGAGGTGATTTTAGCCCTTAGATCCTTTCTTCTATCTTCTCTTTCTTTTCTGTTTTCAATCCACGGCTCTAATTGATCCTTGTGCACACGGATTGCCAGGGTGGCAAATCCTGTGCTAGTTTGCTGCTGACTTGGAGGAATTTGATTGGCTCTTGTCAAGATTTCTGTGAATCCACCAATCAAAACGGGGCTGTGATGCAACCAAGTGCCACCCTGGCACTTGGTACTAAGAATCTTGTGATATACACGCGCTTCTTTCTTCCCCAATTATCGAATTCAAATGCGTGATTAACACTCGCTTTGTGATTGGAGAAATCCCCAATTTATTAGGGTTCTTGGTTGGTGGTGTTTATCCCCCTTTATGCTCTTCACGTATTCTCTTTCTTTTCTTTATTCTTGTTTCTTTGTTTGTAACGTTTGACCATATGACCAATTTTTCTTGACCCCCAAATATATAATACTTCCACCGACTTTAACTTAATTTATTGTAATGGGCTTTTTTGGGTCAAAAACATTCAATCGTATGTTTCATAAGTGTGAATTCATTTGGGCTTGTAGCCCAAGTATATTACAACCGTCTATGTAACTTGTGGTTGTGGGCCATTGATGGGCTTGGTCATCAAATGTAGTAATTTAAATCTTTCATTGGGATTTTGGGCCCATTAACCAAATGTGGGACCCACAAGTCCAAATAACCCCATTAAGATTAAAATCCACTAAAAACGGACTTATTTTTTGCTTTGTCGATCTTTTCTTCAAACTCGTGTCGTTTTCGCCGGTTTTCTCGAACTTTGGTACCTACACACATCAAACAACAAAAGCACAAATACAATGACATTTTCATACATTTTATACATTAATATTCATTGTTTTATGATACATATGATATGAGTAAAATCACTCATATCACGAATTCAAGTGCATTAAAGACCACGTTTAATTGGTCTTGTAACCACTAAGTCCTGGTATTATGGAGCATATTAAGTGGAGTTAATGGGCCGTTAAATTCGCTTAATACCATTGACCAGATGTTGAGTACTCCACCTATAAATAGGTGTTCACAACTTGCATGAAAGTGACGAAGAAACATGAATACATAACAGTGAAAGGGTTAGTGATTTGTGCCTAAATCTAACAGCATTTGGTCTTATCCCAAGTAGGTATTCGTGATACTCAGGCATTAGGGTCAAATAATTTACTTTGGAAAGTGATTACACGATTCCAAGTGATATTCGGTAACCATTGTTTTGGTACGTAGCTAGGATTGATTATCTATACCCTGGTTGGGACGAATAAACACCAACATAAATTGTGACTTATTTTTATCACCTAATACCATTTGTCACAATGTAGGGAAATACATGTAGTTGAATATGATATCTTTAGACGCTTCCAAAAGCTGAATAGCTTTGTTTTATTCATGTAATTGCGTCACTATAATAACAATACAATGGCCAAGAGTTTGCTATGATAAGTAATAATGTTCAGATTTACGGACACCATAGTAGAACCATACATCCACCATGGCTGCAATCGCACTGTTGATATGATAGCCCAGCCAAGATACCGTTGTCGGTAAAACTTTGCGTACTTAACATAAATTTATCGTCATTGCCTAAAAAATTACTCTATATACTAATGTATATAGTATATACTAAAGAGCATTACGGTAGGCGACAAAAGCTAATAGAAATACATAAGGAAAATAGAAAACGAATGCAACACCTTATAACATATAAGCCTGAGACTATGTCCCTCCCATAAAAATATACAAAATGCTCGAATGGCATTGATTTTTCATAACTTGAACTAATATTTAAAATAATGAGTAGTAAAGGGTATTGACCTACTTCGTATTCAAACCAAAAAGGGAATTATAAAAAGTAAACCTTAATCATGGAAGCCGCTTTACAGCCAAGATATCCAATGTTCTAATCTTTCACCACTCAAATGCTTTCCTGGAAAGGTTGGGCCTTCAGTTCTGTTGAGCACTGGTCACAAGAAGGGTCATTAATTCAATGGTTGAAATTTATCTTAACGCCACACACAATTTTATATCTCAAATAAACAAAATGCATTCATCAAAACATTAAATATATGTGTTCAATAAGCTACGCGAAACACCCCATGTTCATACCTCATTTAGGTTTTCGTTTCTTTTGTTTTTGTTTCTGATGAGAGTTACATAAAACCTTACCTCGCTTGGAGTAGTATAACTATGTGGCTGGACTAAAATTGTTCCCTTGTCAATAATTTCCACGGACAAAGGCTTTGCGTAACTACTTACCCCTGTTTCCTGATTACTATGAACTTCCTTGGCACAACTTCTTTATGCAATTTCGTCCTGAGTTACCTGATATCAAAATAAAATTTTAATAAAAAGTGCCAATTGAACCGTGAACATAAAACTACAGTGCGCAAAGGTACTACAGGAAAATACGTACCTTTTAATTTATTATAGTGCCTTGTATCAGCAGCCAGCATCAATAAAGTTATGCCATATCTAGACTTCTCATTCATCTTAAAGGTCCCATTACAAAGTTTATTCTTGATATAGATCGAGAAATATTAGATTCTAAGGATATTATTCACTGGATTTCGTTTGTGTCTAGAAATGTAATTAAGGATCTCACTCTTAAAGGTCCTTCTCGAGACGAACTCTACATGTTACCAACCCAACCGTATGGAGCTTAAATATTTAAAGCTCGAGAATAAAATCTTATTATTTGATCAACATAAAATAAAATTAAAATCTCATTGTTTTGCATATGAATACTTTTTAATCTTCACGCTTGTGACAATTATGTGTCACTTGACACTCTTTGGTCTTTAGATTTAGACTCGAAGACAGGGAGGCAACCTCATTTACTGGATGTGGCGAACCATCTATTAGAGGATCAAAGATTGAAGTATGTTTGCTAGGGTATTTACTTGCATGTTCACCTTCAATAAAGAAGATTAATATTAAGCTGGAGTTGGCTTCACTGGTTGGCGGAGAAGGTGAAAACTTTAAGTTATCTAAAACGTTTAAGAAGATCTATTGAGCCTCCCCAAGTAGCCGAAATGGACTTCTCTGAAATTGAGATCGTCTGTGAATTTGACTTCTGATTTGACTTGTTTGAAATGGGCTTTTACGTATATTAGCAGTTCAATCTATCTTTTAATATTTGTAGTTGTCTGAATTTGCTTAATAGGCACCATATAACGGATATAAAGGTTCATGGCTATGAGGTAATAACAGTGAGAATATAACAATGAACTTATGTTTCAAACTCTTTCATAAGTAACTACTATCCAACTCAATCAGATGCGTAATGATAAATCATTTTACCTCAAGAGTATTCTTCGAATCTGGAGAGCAGGGCTCCTGTTGTCTTTAAGTATATCAAGACATATCTGGTCATCGAAAGCCATCCCTGCCATTCAAGTAGCTGTCTGTTTAGACATGATTCTGTTTGTATCATCTGCTTAAAGAATTACAATTATCTCTCAATAACTAAAAAAAAGTCGACTAAAAGTTAGCGGAATGTGTTCCCCTTGTAAATCATTTTTGTTGCAGCTAACAATAGTCAGTACCCACAAAATATATAAGAATCAATAGAACCAATAAAGTACAGTAACTTGTAGTTCATAATACACAAATTCATATTCAAGTCTGTTAAAGGGTCAAAATTGGTAAAAAAAATGTATTCAAGAAAATATTCTAAAAGAAAAATCAATCAATTGGTCCACCAATTAACATAATTACACAAATACTTTGTTACTCATAATGTATAAAAAAGGCTAAGTTTATAACGAAACGGGTTGATTCACCAGCAAATGGTGAAAAAAATTGTTCACCAGCTAAAAGGAAAATCAGTCAACTGATTCACAAGTTACACTAACAACACATGATGTATTAGAAAAGGTTAAGTTAAAAAACAAACTGCTTAACTCGGTCGGTTTTTTCCTAAAACATATAGTTTCAAAGTTTTTATATACAATATGTACAACCGACTTACTACCTACATTCAAAAGTAAACTGGAATTGATCTACCTCAATTCCTCTTAAGCTGTCACATGATTCATGAGTCCATCTAACGCTCCTCCTCTTTCTACCACTCCTGTTGTCTATATATCAATTGTGCTCCTCTTTATGCTTCTCTTCTTTGACCGAACCCTTTTCTTCATATCCTTGGAATCTGAGTCGTCCTCATCAGAATCAATATCTTTCTTCTTTTTTGAAGAATTTGATCTACTACTAAATCCCTCCCCATGTTTCTTATTAATAGCCGTTTTATCTCCGAGTTATAGTCGGAGTCTAAACTCTCAGTCTCTTCATCATCACTCTCAACTGAGCTCTCGTTTGCGCTTCTCTTCCTATGCCTTTTTATTTTCTCTAAACGTGACATAACTGCAGCCTGGATAGTTTCCGGTTCCTTGTCCTTGTCTTTTTTAATGCTCAAAAAGTTTCTACATTGAAATGTTAATTGGCCGACACGACCACATTTCTTGCAGGATCCACAACTTATCAGCATTATACCTGGTAATTCTTGTTAGAGTGCTATTCTTGTTAGAGTGCTGGTAGCCGTTGGCACCAGAAGGTGGTGTCAAAGGCGTCACGTAGGATTCTGGACCTTTGCTACCAGAATCCTGTTGGCATCACATTTCTGAGGTAACCGTTGGCACCAGAATTCTGGTGCCAACGGAATTTTTTTTTCTTTTTTTTTTCACAAAAATTAACTTAAAATAAAAACTTTATTAATAAAAAAAATATTACAATAAAAAAAACATTACAATAAAAAAAACATAAATTTAATAATTGCGGCTCAAATGCTCCACAATATCGGCTCGGAGCTCGGTGTGCACTCTTCGGTCTCGAATTTCTTTAGTTTTCCTCTCGTGCACTTCACACCTTTCGACCCAACTTCGAACAATATTAGGTTGTGGATCAACATAAACATCTCTAGGATTCAATTTATATCCTTCGTCTTCCAATATCATGTTATGTAACATGATACAACAATACATGATTCGTTTCAAGTGGTTAATTTCATAAGCACGAGCGGGTTGTCGTATAATTCCCCAACGACCTTGTAAGACACCGAAAGCGCGTTCGATATCTTTTCTAGCACGTTCTTGCACTCTTTTATACCGCAATGTTTTTTCATCCCTTGAAACAGAAAATGTTTTCACAAAAGTAGACCACTCGGGATAAATACCGTCAGCCAAATAATAACCTTTTTTGTATGTTTTTCCGTTTACCTCAAACGGAGAATCTGTAACCTTATCGGCTAACTCATCATCAAATAAAGGTGAACCATGTAAGACATTTAGATCATTGTTTGCCCCGGGACAACCAAAGTATGCATGCCAGAATGTCAAATGTTGATCCGCCACTGCTTCTAACATAAGAGTTGGGTATTTATGATCCCGTCTTTTAAATTGAGCCTGTAAAGTCTTGGGACAATTTCTCCAATCCCAGTGCATGCAATCAATACTCCCGAGCATTCCCGGGAGGTCATGTTTCTCATTGTGCAATTCATAAAGTTTTTCTATATCCGCGGGAGTAGGTTTTCTTAAATATTTTTCAGCATATAAGTCGTAAATGCATTTAGTAAAATGAAGCAAACATGCTCTAGAAGTGCGTTCGGCAATTTGCAAATACTCATCAAATGCATCGGGTGATGACCCATACGCCAATTGACGAACTGCCGAAGTGATTTTTAAAATGGGGTGAATACTATCCCGACCCGTAGCATCTAGCCCAGTGCGAAAATAAGCAAAATATTCAGGAAGAGGGTCGGCATTATGAGTTAAAATACCATTGACAATTTTTTTAAAAAGCGTTGAACTCATACGATACCTTCGCCGGAATTTCTCCTCCGGATATTTTGGAGGAGTTTCATCATCACCAAAGTAATCTTTTAGCAATCTTCGACTAGCATCTTCTCGATCACGAGGTATGTATGTCCTCATATGACCCGATCCACCGGCTTCTTGATTACACATACCAACAAAAGTCTCATACTCCCGCAAGCCTCGACTGTAACGTTCATGGGCGTTACCGAAATATTCATCGTATTCGTAAACGGTGTTTTGATAAGGATCCATTTTTTTTTAAGAATTTAGGATTGAAGTGTGTTTTGAAAAAAATGGGTGAAATGGGGTATTATATAGGGAATGTATGAATTTTTTTAAAAAAAAATTTTTTTTTTACCCCCCAACGGCTACTTTTTTGAAAATTAAAATTTTTTTTTTCAAAAAAATCCCTCCACCAACGGCTAGAAAACAAAAAAAGAAAAAAAAAAAAAAAGGTGTTGGCGCTGGCTGTTGGGATTGGCGCGAGGTCCGTTGATGCGAGCCACGGTATCGTACGCCAACGGAGGGGTGGCGCCAAAGGCTTAACAGCCAGCCTTGGCACCACCATTCCCCCCACTCTTAGTGAAAGAAGCCCTTAGAAACTTGCATAATTATCAAAGCTATCATCTAAAATGACCAAGAATTACCTTCACATTGCCCAATATCTTCACAGTTGCAGAATTAAAATAGTGTTGCACAATAGTTCTCCAAAGGTGGCCATCATATGAACTTGTAGATGATTTTTTCATTAAGATACGGTATTGTATAACCTGCACTAAGTGTCGAGAACAATTAAAATATTCAGTGGATATAAGAATCCTTCACTTTTAGTAGAAGCATGTGCAATCGTTTCACCTGCTCATTCTGAAACTTAAAAAGCGACGATATTAAAGCGAAAAAAAAACATAAACTTATTGATTAGCACACATTTATATGATTAAAAAAATTGTTCTTAACGTAACTTACGATGTCGGGATCTCTAGGCCAGTCGAGCTTTGAGCGTTTCACACTCAAAAGAAATCAGAATCTTGCTCTTCTATTGTTGTTGCTTCTGGTCAATGAACTTAACGACATCCTTCTCCCATCTGTGAAGAAAGGGACTGTGTGAGCATGCACAAACAAACCAAAAAAATATCTATATATATATATATATATATATATATATATATATATATATATATATATATATATATATATATATATATATATATATATATATATATATATATATATATATATATGGGAGAGATCAAATAAAAAGACTTTTTTTTTGTGAGAAGGATAAGAAGGATTTTCAGTCATTGATTTAAAATCAATGGATGAGATTAAATCACAATCCTAACAAACTAACTAACTAACTAACTAACCATCTAAACGTGTTTTTTTTAATGTTCTCCAAAAATTATGAAAAAATTCCAGTAGATCGGGTATGTTGGTGCAAAAAACTTTTGTGAAAGAAGTTTTTTTAATTTGAAGTTTTTTACGCTTTTTTAATGCACAAAAACGGAATTTTGATGCAAAAAAACGTTTTCTTTTACGTTTTTTTAGGTTTTTCGTGCATCAAGAATTCATTTTTATGCCCAACTTCTTTTGACTTTTTTCTTTAAAATATGATTCCGCATCAAACTATAATAAATTGAAAATTTTTTGAATGAAAAAAATTTTGTACACCAAAATTCACGTGTTTGTGCATCAAATTTTGTTTTTTGTGCATCAGAAAAACGTAAAAAACTCAAAATTAAAAAACGTTTATTCACAACTTTTTATGCACCAACAAATCCGACCATTTGGAATTTTTTCAGAATTTTTTGAAGACTTTTTTAAAATCGTGTTTTGGTGGTTAGTTAGTTAGTTAGTTAGTTAGTTAGTTAAGAATATGGATTGATCTTATCCATTGATTTTAAATGATTGGCTAAAAATCCTTCTTATCCTTCTCACCAAAAAAAGTCTTTTTATTTTAACTTTCCCCTATATATATATATATATATATATATATATATATATATATATATATATATATATATATATATATATATATATATATATATATATATATATATATATATATATATATATATATATATATATATATATATATATATATATATATATATATTTATAAATCGAAGTAAAGCAAGTTGAACCCTCAAAGCTGAAGCCTTTGACTGTCTAAGCAGTTTGACCAAAATCGGCAAATTTGACCATTGGTCAAAATTTTTGTTGCATCAACCTTACAGCTTAAAATCTCAAGATACCTGATAACATTCTGCTTCTCACCGATTCTGGTATTTCCGTTTAAAATGGTTATGATGCATTTTGTGAGTACATCCAACTGGTCCTTCGGTATTGTCACACACTCGGATGCAGGAATTGTCTCAAAAGGAAGAGTAGGCAACACTTCTGACCCGTTATATGACTTTAATATATTATATTTACCATTTCGAAGAAGAAATTGTATTCACCTAACATTTGGCTAGCAATTTACCATTCAGAAGAAGAAATTGTATCCAATAACATTGTATTAATAAATATACTATATACAATATACCAATACTCCATATTATTTACCATTCAAAAAAAATTATTAAATGTTAGTAGCTCAATTCATATATTGTTATTTATTTTGTTTAACTTAAATTTGGTCTAGAAATGGAGAACGGAAACAGAAGAAAGAATTGGTTATCGTCAACAAAATTCTGCTCTGACTCAAAATAACTACAAGATAGATATACAGAAACAGCTAGACTGCATTTCCTTTAACTGACATAAAGTTTCAAGTACTTAGCTGCAGACATCCTCCTAACCTCACAGTCAAGTATAAAAGGTCATCTCAGATGGGTTTCATTAGGAATTAGGATGATCCATATAACCGCTAGCTCCAATAATCCAAATTTTGCAGATGGTTCTAGTTTAATTTAGAGTGTGATTATGCGATCCAATGCATTGAACATAAAAAAACTTTATTGGGAAGATTATATTAAGATTTAATCGACAATCCAAATAGCAATGCGTAAACCAAAAACTTAATATATGTATCATAAACCCGAAGAGCTTATGATGAACAGATTCACATATGTATAATGTAAAATCAATGTATCAGATTAGGAGAAATGTCACAAGCGACTGTGGATCCTCCAATTGTATATTCTAAAATTAAAGCCCATATAATATTTTAATTATCAGCATCCACTAAAATTCACAACACCATAACGTAAAAGTAACCATCTCAATAAAGAACATACCTTCTCCAACACACTGATGTAAGAATATTAATTATACGCACTTCCAGCGGAAGGGCTACACTACGCTTTGTCATGATTAAAAATTTCCAAAACAGATTGGTCCACTTCTGAATCTCAATCGTGTAAATCGTTGTATAAATTGGTATATTAAGGAAACAGAAACAAAATTCAAATCTTTGCAGAACCTCTATAGTCAAAATCTAATATACCTACTAATAAATCAGGAGAATCAATGTATTATCACTCATTATCACCAATTATCACCAGTTTGATCTACACATAATAGCAGTTCACCGAAGCACAAATTAACAAGAGACAAAAGTTACCTTATCATACCTCTATTTGCTCAGGCTCACATAATACCAAATGTGTTGTTAAGGAAGCTTAATAAATCGAGTTTTCTAGTTGTAGATGCATGTGTCGTCAAAAAAGCTAAATAAGTCCGAGTTAGGGTTTTAGGGTTATAATCACCACATACGATTGTGTTTATCATTCTCATATCTTTTCCAAAATAAGAAGATATTAACATGATACATATCTAAATAATTATGCCGGTTATTTTCACCTTCACAAAGATCTACTTAAATTTCTAAAATAAATTAGATATAACCCAATAGCCAATAAGAAAATGCCAAACATCTACTATAATTATCTAGTTCTAGCAAAGAGAAGAATATATTAATTTTATACAAAATCATTGCAATAGATAAACAACTGATTAGGGTTACATACAAAATCAATTAAGATAGATAAACTCACATGCACTGAGTGTTTCTGCTCATCAAGATTTAACCCCACATATTGCTTATAGATGATAACAATTAATTGTTACTCCCGGTTATATTGGGAAAGAATATATACAACCGATTATATTGGAAAGAATATGTTATTGTAAATCAGAATAGGAGATGATAATATTGAAGTACCTGATGAAGAAGATGGCTTTGGGTATAGGGTTCGTATACATATTATATGTATGAATGTTGAATATTTTCTTTTTACAACCAAAATCAACACTGAAAGAGAATGTCGTATCTCTTTGGTGTGAGGATAATAGGAAAGAATTAGGGTTTACAGGGAAAAAATATAGTACCAAATAAATTAGGAAAAAACATATACCGATTGTTAGGAAAAGAATATACCAAATAAATTAGGAAAAAATATATACCGATTGTTAGGAAAAAAAATATAGCAAATAAATTAAGAAAACATACATGTCGATGCTATGATTTGCAGGATTCGAATTTTGTTTCCAATTTTATAGCTAATTTGTTTCTAAAATAAGTTTAATATAACATAGAGCCAATGAGATAATGCCACGAAAGATATGACATGGCGTCTTTTTATTTTCCTATGTCAAACTTAGCCCCATATATATATTATTATAATATATATATATATATATATATATATATATATATATATATATATATATATATATATATATATATATATATATATATATATATATATATATATATATATATATATATATATATATATATATAGATATATAAATATATATATATATATATATATATATATATATATATATATATTATATATAGGTATAATTATGACTTGAAACCACAGTTTTGATCCCAGTCATATCCCAGTCACATCTTTTAACCAATAGGATTTGAGTATTTGCTAAAAAAATCTCACTTTTTTCCTAATTTAACTCATTTTGGGCGGACCACAGTTTTTTAAAACGCAATTTTCCACAAAATCGCGTTTTCATACAACGACTATATATAATGGATATTTTTCATTTTTAGCCATTTTTCTCACACACATACGGGGTGAAAAAAACACACAAACACACAGGCGGTCCTTCCATCTGCTTCATCACTTAATCTTTTTCAATCCAATCAAGATTTATTCATCTGTAATTAAAACCATGAACCAGCGAGTATTAATATAAACCCTACAATCATCCAAAAACACTAAAATCATTCAAGAACCCTAAAATCACTCATAAACCCTAAAATCATACATCCTATTATCATCACCAGATCTAAGATATAGAGGTAACCCCTTCACATATCAATCTCAAATTAGGTATCATTCTTCGTATTTGTTTTTTATCTATATATATATATTATATATATATATATATATATATATATATATATATATATATATATATATATATATATATATATATATATATATATATATATATATATATATATATATATATATATATATATATATATATATATATAGTGGAGTGCTATATGCAGAACTACTTTTTAGGTACAGAACTTACAGAACCAGATTTTTACACATATTAATGCATGATATACCACCCATTAATGCAAAAGGTACCTTTTGAAAATATATAATACTTAGTTTACAAAAAGAAAATACACAAAGGGCAAATTAGGAATTTTATAACTCCCTAAAATAATGATAGAATTTGATATATGTGAATCGTGACTTCTTTATCCTCCTATATCCCATCTCAACAACTACCATCTCTCTCTCTCATTAGATCCACACAAAAAAATCACCGATTTCTTTAAATCGGTCTTGATTAATAAACCAAGTTCTTTAAAACATTAATCGACTTTTATGCTCGTGGAGTGTCAACTTGTAATTTTGAATTGCTACGTGTTTTCGGATATAGTCATGGTGAGATCCGATGATCCGAGCATCCACGTTACGAGATCCGACGATCCAGCCAAAGGTATTACTTGTTGCAGATCTGTTTTCTTGATATTGCATTAATCCGAAGACAAAAGAATATTGATATGACTATATGAGCAACATAAGGTATGATTTTGTATTTCTTTTTAATTTTAGTTTTGATTTTTCTTTCGGTCCAAATGTATTTTTTTGATTCAGATATTAAAGAATTCATTATGTTTTTCAAAAACATATATCTTTTTTCTTGCACCTGTAGATATGTTTTTTTCCGAAACAGATATGTTTTTTGAAAAACATATATGTTATTCGAAAACATATATGTATTGTTCAAACTTTGAAAAGGTTACTAATTGATTGGTCGATTCTTGATGAAGACAAGAATGGATTTTAAAAAAATTCAATATGGACCTGATAAAATATCCTTACGTACCAGTTCAGAAAGATAATAAAAATAATAAATTGGATTTGATGTTTTGTTTGTACTGTTAGAAAGTCAAAATCTTTAAATGATGATAAAGCTTACAAATTAAGAAGTCTTAATTAGATTACAAGGTGAGGTGCGTCTATGGCATGCTCCATATTAATGATGGTATGCTTTTTGACTAGTTTTTCTTTGTGAAGTAGGTATGCTTTTTGACTATTTTTGCTTTTTGATTGACTAATTTTTTTTGATGTATTAATTATTTTAGGGTGGTTCAATCATAAGAATGAGCGATGAGGATGATTTTGCTTTTAGATGGTGTGCACGTATGTTGTCGGAGTTATACACATATGTTATCGGAGTAGTACAGACATGTTCTCGAAGTCGTGCATATATGTTTTTGAAGTCGTGCATACATGTTTTCGAAGTCGTGCATATATGTTCTCGAAGCGTGCATGTTTCTTCTTCGAAGAGTGCACAAATGTTTTAGAATCCATGCACATTTATATTTGACGTTATGTATTTGTATTTGAATTGTATTTTATCTCATACAATATTAATAATTTTTGTGTACTATATTGTTTTTTACATAAATTCAGAGATAACATGTATGTTTTTATTAATTTTTAATGTTTAAAAATAATGTGCATTAGAAATATATATGAAATAAAATTTTAAGAAAAAAAAGTCTGGGCTAATGAATTGCATGCAAGATACGCATAATTATAACATTTATGCACCATAAAAAGTTTGCAACCTGGGAAAATTTTGAAACTATAAAATTTTTTTACTCTAATAAATTTGAAAATTGATGTTTGTAAAATACTTATTTTATTAAAAAAATAAAAAAAGTCAAAAATTTAAGAACCAAGATACCTAAATTACCCTTAATTTATTTCTTTTTCTAATATAAGTAAAAGATATTTTCAAAACTGCCATCATGTATTAATATGATGTACATCATGCATTATTAGGAGTAAAAAATGGGTTCTGTAGGTTCTGTACCAAAAAAGAGGTTCTACAAATAGCGCACCCCTATATATATATATATATATATATATATATATATATATATATATATATATATATATATATATATATATATATATATATATATATATATATATATATATATATATATATATATATATATATATATATCTTAATTAATTCATGAGAATTTTTGTGTTTACAGTTATCTTCGGAATATTCTAATTCACTTTTTTCTTTTCTCCAGATGGCCGATAGCGACTGGTTTGATATTGAGGATGTAAAATGTGGTGTTGATATACCGTCGGTCTCGGATGGCCTTCAAGGTGAGTTTTTTATTTAACTTTTGGAGCATATTAGCTGGGATTCACCAGTTTAACTATTATTACTTTGTAGAACAAGAAGAGGTTGTTCAACATTTAGTAATGGAGCATTTGGATAAAATATGTTGATTCGTCAACTGAATCAGTTGTATCATATTAGGATCAGGTCTCCTCTAATAGGCAGTGCCTTTTCTAAGAGTATGTTTTTTTAGATATTATCAGCAACCATGTTGATACTGATTATATAACTCACTAACCTGGAAAAACCAGATACACAACATCTTAACACGGTTATCTGTCTCCTTTTCCTTTTCTTTTCTAAATGTTTGTCATACACAGCTTTTGTTGTTTTATTTGAAGTAATAGTTAGTAATCACTTCTTCTTGCAGAATATCTCTATAATAGTTAGTAATAGTAAGAATACCCTTCCGAAAGGAGTGATTCAAAACTGCAGTAACTGCCACAAGGTTAGAGATAACTATTTTTGTTATATTAATCCAACTTTTAAAACACTGGGTTTTAAGAAGGAGCAAGCTTATTGGTAAATATGTGTCACTTAACTTTGGTGATCCTTTTTCTGTTATACATAATTTGCGCTTTATTTCTCATTGTAATTTTATGCAGGGTGTTGGACCAAGTATTGCTATTAGCTTTTCCGTTTATGAAACCTTACGCTCACAGTGGAAAGCTTATAGGTACATACTGTATGGTTGTTTCATTAACATTATTTTGATTATGCAAGTTTACGACACTGAACATGTGATAAGACTTTAATATCTTCAAATGCCAATACCTTTATGTCTATCAGATCTGAGGTTCATTTTTTGTTTTGTTTTGTTTTGGTTTGTTCTGGTGGGTTTCAAAGGTATCGGTGGACATGTTGTAACCCCAAATCTATCAAAATACCTAATTCTTTCCGCATCAATGGCGATTGTTGCTCTGAAATAGATCATGTATTATGTCTCATGATCCACTCGAGTCCATAGCAATTTTCTAACTTCATTAGTTTATGCTATTACAAAAATGCCACATTCAAATATGACAGGTCGGATACCCCTTTATCCGGTTCTGCACTCTCAAATCTGAGCCACATCACATCCCCAAAGACATTCAATCTTTAACAGGTGCGTCATTGATATCTGTTGAGGTTATCGTTTCTATGGCCATACTAAGTTGAATAATGTTTAGAGTATATTCAGACAAAGTTTTGCGGCATCTTTATAATGCGGAAGGGCCGGATTTATGGATATATCAATGTAAGATATGAAATGTGCTATTGCAATATTTTTATTTCCTTCTTTTATGTGGTCTGATTATGCAATTTTTGTGCAGCTTCGAGGAACGGGGAATTTTGTATACGAAGTTGTGATACGAAGATATGCCAGCCATGGTATTTGAAGTTTAGAGTTTACCGAGTGTGTGAGGCAAGCTGATATGAGACAGAACTTGTGTTTAGGTTTGCTCAAAACTACCTTTGTTTGAACAACCTCTATTAATGTTTTTACACAATACTCCGTATAAGAAGTGGTTAAGCAGAGATGTGACGCGTTGCAAGTGTAATAAGATATTATGAATGAATATTTTGGCGTCCTTATTTTTCTTCTTTCTTATTGATCGCGTCCTTATCAATGATCTCATCCACTATGATCATTGATAGGATTGATAAGAGGTTTTTATTTTAGGTTTTCAATTGGATTTGCAAGAACTTTTGATTGGCAGATTCATTTGTGTTAAAAAAATCTTGTTGTCTTCCTTCCAGCATCTATGGCTTCTATCGTACGTAACCAGTCGACAGACAAACAGGTAGTGGGAAGGATCGAGTTACATTGACCAAGTGGTTTTCGTCATGTGATAAATTGAGTGTTGTTGATGAACATGGTTACTTCCCCAGGTTCAAATCTTTCTTTATCTTAATGAGTCGAGTTTGGGTTACATTTTATCTTTCATTGATTCAAATGGGTATAAAAAGAATATGTAAAAGTTAATGGTACAAGGTGAAAGTCGCCCAAAAGTGTATGTTCAGATGGCCTGTTTTGCCCCGTTTGACATCATATTCAAATTAACCATGTTAATTAAGTTTTTGTTTCTGCAGATTTTGATTTTTTTCTGTGTGTGTGGGTAGGGAAAATAAGGATGTAGAATGGGAAAGTTGTGTTGCAGTGCCGGATTTTTATTGAAACAGATTCAGAGCCGGTGATGCAGTTGTACACTAGAACAACAGACGGGTCAACCATTGAGACTAAAGAGAGTGGACTTGTCTGGAACTATCAATATACTGATCCAGACTTTGTTTTAAAAAACATCAGATATCTGTTTGGATGAGGCAACATCAATGTTTTTAAAAATGAATGAATCCCATTCATCAAGATCTCAAGAAAAAGGTGAAGCGGATCCAATCGCACTCAATAAAAAATAATCACCAATCAGGTATGTTGAATTTTCAATTATAATTCAGTTGATTTTTATTATATTTATTTTGGGTTCTTTTCGACTCAAACTGGGGATCCTTTGAAGCTTGACAGATCATTAACGATAAAAAAAAGTACAATTATTAGTAATGATCATTATCCGTTAATTTTTTACCAGTTAAGATGGCATTGATATTTGAACATTATAAAATAAATACGTAGTAAATCTTAACCTAGACCGACCCATATATAATAGATGGGGGCCGCCCAAGTACTCGATTGTTGTCAAAAGGCTACTTAAAGGCCGAAATCAACTTATAGGTCAGTAGTGCGCATAACCACAAACACGTCAGATGACTAAAAACTAGGTTATATTTTGCAAAAGCTGTCCAGTAAATTATTTGACCACTTAAACGGTATTCTTCAATAATATGTTGTCGAAAAGTAGGTTTTAAAGCTTCTATTAAATTATATTGTGTAAAGATCTTAGTGATGGTGTCAGTGAGTCACAATTCAATCAAGAAATTGAGGTTTGCTCAACTTTTAAGTTCTTTGACTGATTTTAGTACTATGAGCTTTGGTATGTAGTATGTTTGATTGGAGTGTATGGTGTAAGCCTGCAAGCTCATATGGATCAACCTTTTAGGCTTTGTTACCATAGATTCTTTTGTATACAACATTAAATAAAACGGTATATCCGCTGATGAACAGGTCTCGAAGAAACCATGCAGGTAAACTTTTGATGTGCATACGGTGGCCAAATATTAGATACATATGTATTGTATATCTAATTTATTTTTCATTCTTATCTTCAGGTTATGGCTTTAGTCGCTAATCTGATGGAGTCCAAAAGAAATTACGGGCCACATCTCATTATTGTTCCAAATGCTTGGATGAGACTAGAAATACATGTATTAGATATATATGTCATCTCACTGCATAAATGAGGTATCTTTGGATCACAAAGCTAAAAAATTAAGTAGACCGGGTCATTCATGAAACGGGGTGTGTTTGAAACAGAACTGGTAGCAGACATAGTTTTGAGCGAATGGGAAAAGTGTAAACAAGGGAAAATGTAAACAAAAAATGATTTTTTTTGAAGATCCCGTTCAAGTTATATAAGCTTTAAAGCCACATGAAATGAGTCTCAAGACATCTAATCAGGTAGGATTATTGTTGGGGTCGGTTGATTTAGAAAAAGGAAATCTCAAGAATAAAAGTGGAGCAGATCGTGTCATTCATGAATCGGGGTGTGTTTGGAACTGACCCGGTAGGAGACATAGGTTTAAACAAAGCGAAGCACTGGTATCTGCATCTAAAAGAGTCTCAGTGGCTGCACAAAGAGCAAACAACCATGCACAATAAGCATTTGATCGATCCTGCAAAAGAGAAGAATTTTTTACTCGATACATGAGTTTGATGATGAAATTCCTATTGATTGTGCCCCTCAAGATTTCTTCAAGGTCTTTGGACCTGCTTTTATGAAGAATGGTAAGTGGTCCATTGCTCAACCTATACCTTCATTAGGAGATGAAATTCTTCAATTCAAGATGTAGACGCGCTTTCTATGACTTCTGGTATAGTTTTAAAAACTGGAGAGTTCCAGCATGAAGATGAATATGATTTTGAAGAAGTTGAATCACGTTTGGAACAGAACTGGTAGCAGACATAATTTTGAACGAATGGGAAAAGTGTATACAAGGGAAAATGTAAACAAAAAAGAGTCTCGGTGGCTGCACAAAGTGCAAACAACCATGCACAATGAGTATTTGATCGATCCTGCAAAAGAGAAGAGTTTTTTTACTCGATACATGATTTTGATGATGAAATTCCTACCGACTGTGCCCCTCAAGATTTCTTCAAGGTCTTTGGACCTGCTTTTATGAATAATGGTGAGTGGTCCATTGCTCAACCTATACCTTCATTAGGATATGAAATTCTTCAATTCAAGATGTAGACGCCCTTCCTATGACTTCTGGTATAGTTTTAAAAACTGGAGAGTTCCAGCATGAAGATGAATATGATCTTGAAGAAGTTGAATCACGTAACAATAAAAGGTGGATGGAAAGCCAAAACGCAAAGCTTTCTGAGAAGTCTAGGAAGGAAGAATATACAAGAAAAAGTTCTCTGATTGATCTTGCTTATAAAAGAAACCCTCGAGTTGTAAAAAGAAAAGAGATGTTAAAGGTTGAAAAGCAGAAGAAAAAGGAGTCCAAATATGTGGCAAAAAAGCTATAGGAAGAGAAAGCTGCCAGAATTGCAAAATAAGAGGAGGATTAAGAAGGAAGAAGAAGAAAAACGCTGCTGAAGCTGTTGCACTACAGAAGAAAAATAGACAAACAGAAAAATAGACAAACAGAAAAATAGACAAACAGAAAAATAGACAAACAGAGAAGAAACTATTGTGTAAAGAGCAAACTCGCCTTCGAACACTGTCAACAAACGTTGTATCTCATCATTTACTTAATCTTAACGAGGATGACGTGGAAATCTTGTGCGCGTCCCCTGACATGTTAACATTACAGACCTTGTGTGACAATATGGAAACAAAAGAAGAAAGTGAGCAAGCTAAACTTCTTTGGGAAGCACTTGGTAACTCAGATTGTTAAGAGATTTTTCTTCAACAAATGGTCATCGGAATGGATCTGTAAAAATCAATGGAAAAGAACTTAAATTGAGTTACATATGTCTAAATGAATATGTAGGCACATAATGCTCGCTGGCCTCTACTAATCATTCTTGAATATAAGGAAAGTGAAGTGTTGGTTTTGGTTACCTTGATTCTTAACAAAGTTAAATGTTTTAAGAGATGAAAATGCTTTTTGTATCAACCTTTATCTTAGTTTATGAAACTGATTGTTTTTTTGTACATTCTTTTCCACTCATTTAAGATAATCGATAAGGATAATGTATTATGATAGATATACGATCTCAAATTTGGGTTATTTGGGGGATGATGTTGTTGTAGTTGGTCTTATATTTGTGTTTTTAACCACTGTTGTTCTATCGCATACTGTTGTCTTGACCATGCCACTGCCAGTATTCAGTTTTAACAACTGTCAGCATATATTTTGAAGGTTGGATCTATTACAGCAATATGCTATACTTGCTTCGTTGTAAGATTCTTTATGGTAACTTTCTTTTATATGGTCATTGAGTCTTAGTATCAATTTTTCATTTCTGTAAGTGATATCTAATGAAACATGATACTATATTGAAACAATGTTATATTCCTTTATATGTTTACAGCAATAACTCTGTTCAGAACGGGACGTTCCTGAGACAGTCAGTGACATATATACCAATCATTTTAATTAAATAATTTTTGTTATAGGTCTTTATGAGTCATATATAAATAGTACAAATTGGCTGTTGTTTCATGACTCGAGCAATGCAGAAGCTGATTGAACTCCTCACAATCGAAGATCAGCAATCTTTGATATTCTCAGCACTCAAGAGGATCACTGTTCCATTGACCAAAAACACCAATGGTCATCATGTCATTCCTGATAATGCTACATGTCGCCAGTCTACAAGATCTAGGTCAGGGGTAAATATTGGGAGCTCAAATGAAAAGGGCGCATTACAAGAGGAAGGAGCAAGCTCTTCAAACGGGAAGAGAAAGGTTGTCATGATTCATGAAGCCAACTCAAGATGAGGGGAAAGGAGCATGAAATGCTTTGCGAAGAAAGGTCGCTACGAATAAAGATACTTCGATGAAGTCCGTGAATGATGAATCAATGTCTGAGGTAAAGCTCCTTTTTCTTTTGTGTTAAGACTCTAATATTTAAGTATTTTGGGAACCACACAATATGAATCTTTTATGTATAATATGATTGCATGTAGTATGAAATGGCGTATATTTGTTGTATATCATTCTTTTAGGCACTCTTTACACCTTTGAGACGAAGATTAGATAGGCGAAAACACTGCACTTTTCCAGTTTCTAAAGTTGATTAAAATTCAGCATCTTGATAGAAGGGCACATTTGTAAAATAATCCACAGTCCCAGACTTTCTGCCAATTGCGTGATCACTCATTAGTAACACAACTTGCTTAAAATAAAGATAAAAGAAGGCTAATTATAATAAAGGTTTTCTCGAGCTGTTTGGAGTTTTGAATAATCTGTTTAAGGTGTTGTTTCGACAAAGAAAACTCTTTTAGGGAGCATATAGACAGAATTTATTTGAAGTGTAGAATTGGCAAAGAAATAAGTCAAATAGGTTAAGAAAAAAATATATAATGGATGATTTGATTTGAACTGTTTTTCTTATGGGTCGACTTTGGTTATAACCAGTTACTTCTTCACCAAACTAATTTTTAGTCTTTTATGTGCGGTTTGCTTAGTTCAAATCATGTTAGTAACAAGTGTACAAAAGTGAATCATTGGAATTGTAAGAGATGTGTTTGAAGCGTAAAAAATGTAACTGATTAAACTATGGATACTAAACAAACACCAGAAACACACCAAACCATGTGAAAGCATTACTTAAGTAATATTTGAATGATACAATTTTGATTAGGTTGTACTTTGCAGGTGGTTGTAAAAAGCAAAGAGAAAGAATCTACTTAGAGAATTGAAGCACTACGTGGTGTTCTTAGAAAGCCCTCATACCCTGCTGTGGATGGCTAGGCATCCAGTGATAGAAATGATCATCTTATTATTCAGTTTTACTCCATTTATAAAACATGTGTCCTGAACTGCTTGCAGATATTCCTTATGGCTTCAATTAGATATAGGTCCATAGCAATCCGATTTTATGTATTTATATATTCAAAGAAAGTGTTTGTACTAAATTATTTTGTGCTTATTCAATCGTGCTTCTTTGGTAATCATGTTGCTGTATGTATGAAATGGCAAGAGACATGTATGAACACAAAAAAGGCAACCTCTAATTTTTGACTTATTTTGTTTCTTTTATACTACTAACTCCATCCCATATTAATAGTCCATATTACTATTTTGGGACGTCCCAAATTAATAGTCCAGTCCAAAAATAGATAAGAAATATAAATTAAGTTTACCATATTACCCTCACTTGAGGGTATTATTACAAACAATAAAGAAGTTGTAAATTAAGTGGTTAAGGACAAAATTGTCATTGTGTAAAAAGTAAGAGAGAGAAAGCTGAAAAAGTGATGTTTTTATTAATATGCGTGTTTTTGGTCGGTTGACTATTAATATGGGACGGAGGGAGTAATAAGTACCCCTTATAAATAGGGCGGAGCCAGAAAATCTGGATATATTTTATAAATTACACAACAAAATGATTTTTGAAAGGTCAAATTATAAGAAAATTGAAAATATTTTCGAAAATTTACACTACAATTTTTTTGTTAGGAAGGTCGGACGACCCCCTTGACCCCTCCCTACCTCCACTACTGCTTATAAATAAACCTAATAAATAAAATAGGATTAATTTTATATATGCTCAATTTAAACCTTAAAATGTTTTATTTATTCAATCAAAAATTTTAATGTCACCTACACTTAACTTTAATATCATATTTACTCATTTAATTTTAAAGTCAATTTAAAAAAGGATTTACATTGTTGGATTCCAAATATACCCTTTAAGAATATAAATGAATATGTACGATTCTAAATTCTTTAACACAACAAGATAACGATTATTGAATACTAAAAGAGAATACTATTCATTATTCAATATAGTGATAATTTTTTTTTTGATGCTATGATATGACATAATTTAATATGTTGAATGGATAATTGGAGACGGTTAATAGTTAATACTTGTGAGTTGTGAGTACTAACTGGGAATGAATAGAAATGTTTAAGAAACATAAATAACACATGCGCATTCCCCACTGTACGATTTACATTAGGAACTAACTTTTGATTTCTTAAAAAGTGATTCACACATACAATAATTAACATCTTGAAGCAATACAATGAAAACATGAAGCAAAATTTATAAAGTTTAAGGATATAATGGGAACTTAATGAACATAAATTTACTTTAAACTAATTCTATAATTAAATGAGTAAATATGACAAATATTATGTTCAATCGGATATATATGTCATTATAAATTTTGATTGGGTAAATAAGGCATTCAAAGTTTCAAATGGACATATATGAAACTAACCCAACAAAATAAAACCAAACTTTTAGAAAAAGAGAAATATTATATCCACAAACCTACCAAAAACAAAAATCCAGAAAGAGTATGTGGCATACTTTGATTGTGTTAATAAAAGAGAAGAAAGAGAAATTATTCAACAAGAAACTAATAAAAATATAACACATCCTCTTTGTGGATTTTTGTTTGTGATTAGTTTATGGATGTAACAATTCTCTTACAAGAATAAAATAGCAAATTATAAAAGATACAACTTATATAGAAAATTAAAAAAGCAAAAGAAAAAAACAGAAAAACAAACGTCGTACAAATAAAAAGACAATTCAACCAACCAATTACAAACTTAAACAATATAAAACATGTCAAAAAATAGTTTATAAAAGAATAAGATTTCTGTTAGTTTAAAAGATATTATCATACATACGACTATATGTAAATTGAAAATTAAAAAAAAAAGATAAACAAAAATACT
The DNA here is from genome assembly GCA_025667525.1 of Glebionis coronaria. Classification (NCBI taxonomy): domain Eukaryota; kingdom Viridiplantae; phylum Streptophyta; class Magnoliopsida; order Asterales; family Asteraceae; genus Glebionis; species Glebionis coronaria. Next base: position 325,964,046 of record CM046877.1, read on the forward strand.
TTAAAAATAACTTATATTTGTACAACCGAAGATTCACATGAGATAAAACATGTCTGTTGGATGGAAAAATACCTATGTTTAAGCAACAAAATTTGTAAAAAAATACACACCGATATTTGTACAACCAAAGATTCACATGAGACAAAACACGTCTGTTGGGTAGGGCAAACCCAAAAAATATAAAAAAAATTAGTTTTGTTTTAGCAAAAACGAGTCAGACTACAAACAGATAAAACTAATACTCAAACGTACTTTAAAAAAAAGATTTTCGAAACGACCTCGCCCGTTGGGCGGGTTATGACGCTAGTGTGTGTATATATATATATATATATATATATATATATATATATATATATATATATATATATATATATATATATATATATATATATATATATATATATATATATATATATATATATATATATATATATATATATATATATATATATATATATATATATATATATATATATATATATATATATATATATATATATATATATATATATATATATATATATATATATATATATATATATATATATATATATATATATATATATATATATATATATATATATATATATATATACGAGCGTCGTAACCCGCCCAATGGGCGGGGTCGTTTTTTTTCTTGTTCTGGAGAGTTTATTGTGATGATTTTTTAGTTTCTTGAATTTATAACTTAACCCGCTTAATTAACGTTTATACTGACGAAGATATAAAATACTGATGAATACGTAAAAATACTGACGAAAACGGACTAAATCTAAGAAAAAACTTAAAAATACTGACAAAAACGTAAATATACTGATGAAAATGTAAAATTATTGACGAAAACGTAAACAACTGGTACGAATGTGAAAAACTAACCAAAACTTAAAATAACTGACGAAGACATAAAAAATGATAAACACGTAAAAAAATTGGCGAAAACGTGAAAAATGAAGAAACGTAAAAAAAACTGACATAAAACGTGAGAAACTGTCGAAACGTAAAAAATTTGAAAAACATCAACGTACAAAAGTGACGAAAACCTAAAATAGGGTTAGAAATAGATATGTGAACATGTTTTATTTTTGTTTTGGGAAGAGAAATAAAAAAGTGTGACATGGGGTTTTCTAGTTTGTATATAAAATTAAAAAATGAAGCTTTCATGATTTTTGAAAATATTGAAAAAAGTTGAAATATCATTGTAACCCACCCGACGGGTGGGGTCGTTTTTTTCTTATTGGGGAGGATTTGTGGTTTGTGTTTTTTTAATTTTTTTTGTAATATAATATTTAGTATTTTTTTATACTTTACGGTAAAATAGGTTATGTATATAATTTAATCTATAAAATAAAATTTAAATTTTTATATGTTGTTTTGTGGTTGAATTTATTTTATCGAATGAATACATAGTTCTTTGTTGGAGTTGTGTATCATTTTGTAACGATTTATGTCAAATCACGCATAAAAATGTCATAAGAATACCCTCAAAATACACTAATAAAACCAAAAGATGCTAAATATAATTGAAAATATGTTTGTTATACTTTATTGAGTCTTGGAGATACAAAGGATATAAAAGAATAAAAACGGTGATTTACAGATGCGTTTCGTCGACGTTTGCACGCTTTTTGAAATGTAAACGGGGTCTATTTTTATCCACGGGCACACCATTGGAAAGGGCACGAGATTACGATTCCAAAGGTACTTTCATTTTTTTATTGGGGCAATTCGATGCATCTTTTATAGACCGGACAAGCTTATGTATTACATAAGCCCCAACACAAGCCCAAATAAACTATCATTAGATATAAAGGTTTGCATGTTCATAATTAAAACTATGCATAGCCCAGTTGTTAAAATGGGTGGTGCTAAGTTTTTAGGGAGAAGACCAGGGTTCAAATCTGGTTAGTGGCACTTTTTGCCATTAATTGATTTAACCTGGTTCATATCCGACCTAGTCCAAACAAAACGTGACCCAATTCAAAATCATGACATGTCAATATAAGGCCCGGTTCAACTCGGTAACACGGTTCAGACAAGACCCGATTCGGTTCATATTTGAACAAGACCGGTCCAGAATTGAACCGGGCTGGTCCTGATTCAAACCGATAATCAGACCGGTCAAGATTTGAACCGATCGGTCTAGATTTGAACCGGACCGGTTCGGATTCCAATATAACCCGGTTCAATACTCAAAACGCGATTTAAAAATGTAATTTTCCAAACTGCGTTTTCAAAACGCAATTTTCAAAAATTTGCAATTTCAAAACTTCAAAAACGTGAAAAATAGAGAAACTTTAGAGATTTCTTAAATACTATTGGATAATAGCTACCATGTCACATATGCCAGGGATTAGATGTGTGGTATCAAATCATAATTATATCTATATATAATTTAAAGATATATATATATATATAGAATTTGGATCAAATGAGAACTTTTTATAGTTGAAAAAATAAGAACACACTAAAAAACTGCCAAATGGAAATTAGCTAATTAAATTCAAAAAATATAATAGTAAAATTCTAAAGGGTATTGTAGGTATTTTCATATGTCCTTTCATCTCCATTAACCCTAAAAACGATTACTCTCTCTCATCGAAAAAAAAGTTTGGCCTCTTTTTTCTCATTAACCTTATCATATTTGTTGAAATCAGATTTTTTTCCATCAAACTCAAACGACTTAATCCCGCCGCCACCAAAAAATCAAATCCTCCCCCACCCCATCAAACCCATCGGAAAATATTCAAAGATTATGATAGCGATTTTCATTTCCATTAAAAACACCCGATGACCATTTTTAGTGATCGTCAAATAACTCGGATGACCGGTTTTACATCAGATATGGGTTTTAAGTGAAAGATGATACATCTATTATGCTAAAAAAGATGGTACCACGACGTGTATCGAGGCTAAAACATGATACATTGATTATACTAAAAAAATGGTACGAGGTGTATCAAGGTTAAAAAAAAGATGGTACATCGATTCAGTTGGGGTTGTGTAACTTGTGGTACTCTATATTTTAGTTCTTTGCAAAAGTTGGGTTTGGATCTAAGTAATCGGTGCGACCGGTTTTTACCAGCTAAGTACTATGTGGTATCATTTTTTAGATTACTTATGTACCAGTTGTATTTTTGTTATTCAGTATACCAGTGTATCCGTTTTTTTATCACCTTAAAATGAAAAAAATATATACTTGGGTTCTTTTGATATGACCAGTGATGTGATTTTCATCGATGTCGTGACTGCACCGCTGATATCATTGATATCTTATTCAATGTACCAGCTGTATCAGTTTTCTGTACCCGAGTTGGATGGTGGTGAGTCGATGTTAGTGGGGTGATGTACCATGTATTAGTTTTTAAGTGACGATGTCACTGATGGTGATGGGCTGCTCCAGAGATTGATGATTTATCTGGTGTATCAAATATAGTTGGCGTTGATAAGATCTCTAAATGGGACTTTTTTATTCTAAATATTTGTTGTAATATAGTATTAGTATTAATATTAATTATTTTTTATTAGTAAGTACTAAATTTCTAAAAAATATTTGGGTCATGTTTGAAAGGGATGTATCATGCATGTGCAACAAATTTCACTTTTTGTATGTATATTTGTTTGATTCATACGGTGGTGGCCTATGTAGCATCATTTTCGTTTCTTAATATCACGTGTATTTTCTAATATTTTACAAAAAATGGTTGGTCAAATATTAAATTGAAAAGTGTATCAATCACAAAATATTGCCAGGTAAATAAATGTTAACGAAAATAAAACATGTCAAAACTTAATGCAAAAAATATTATTAGAATCTCTAAAATACCCTTGTAACCCTATGCAATTAATTAAATGTTTCTCATTTAATGTCATCTGATCTAAGAATAATCAACAAAATCCAACGATGCATATTGATTCTCATTTTAATAACTTTAAGAAATCTCTTACATTAACCTCCCTATATATATATATATATATATATATATATATATATATATATATATATATATATATATATATATATATATATATATATATATATATATATATATATATATATATATATAGGTATAATTATGATTTGAAACCACACCCCTAATCCCAGTCATATGTGACATGGCACCACTTGACCAATAAAATTTGATTTTTGCCTAAAAAATCTCAAAATTTTCCGAAATATGTTGTTTGAAAACGTAGTATTAAAAAAAGCGGCGTTTTGATACCGCAGGTATAAATAATACTTCTAAAAACTTTTTTTTATTGTAACCATAAGCGGGGAAAACACACACACCTGCGGCTTTACTATCATTTATCTTCTCCATCTTTTCTCTTTTCTAACCCTGATCTCTATGATACATAGAGAGTCATTGTTATTATTATCATATCATTTGTTTAACCGGATCTCTATATCATGTAAGTAATTTAAATCTGATCATTAAGGTTTATATTAACCTAGATTTGTTTTGATTATTCTTATATTTTCAGGGCTTTTTTATTCATGTTTTATCAAATCCAGCCACCGAATATCATTATTATTATTATTATCATATCATTTTTAATCGGATCTATGTCATATAAGTAAATTGAATCTAATAATTAAAGTTAATATTAACCTATATTCGTTTTGATTATTCTTTTATTTTTAGGGTTTTTTATTTAGTTTTGATCAAATCCAGCCACCGAATATCAGCTATGGCATCTTTATCATTTGTTTAATCGGATCTCTATATCATGTAAGTAATTTAAATCTAATCATTAAAGTTAATATTAACCTAGATTCATTTTGGTTATTCTTTTATTTTTAGGGTTTTTTTTATTCAATTTTGATCAAATCCAGCCACCGAATATCAGCTATGGCATCTTTATCATTTGTTTAATCGGATCTCTATATCATGTAAGTAATTTAAATCTAATCATTAAAGTTAATATTAACCTAGATTCGTTTTGATTATTCTATTATTTTTAGGGATTTTTTATTCAGGTTTTATCAAATCCAGCCACCGAATATCAGCTATGGAATCTTTGTTTGTTTTCTCTGGTTTGGCTTTATTCATTGAACATGCTGCGGATACCAATGAACAGAAGTTAATAGGTAACATGCAGTTTGGAATTTAGATCTTCATTTTCTGATTATTTTCTTTATAACATGATTTGATATGCACACTGAGTGGCTGCAATGTTTTTTTAATTAACGTTTGTGTAGGAAGATATATGTAGAGGTAACGTATGCAAGGTTTCTGATTGTGTTAGGTGTGGAAAGAGTCAATGGGTGGACAAATTCTATGGACTCAAGCCACATGCTGGTGGAACAACAATCACGGTTATATTGCAAGACAAAGAAATTGAAGGTCTGCTAGATAGTCAATGGGTTGGAGTTCTAATTGTTAGTGATGCTCTAACCATCAACGTTGGTTATCATATAGAGGTAACGTATATATTTCTATTAAGAACAAATGTTATACGCTCAATTTCACTTAGATTATTATTCAATAGATGTTTGGCAATTAGTTAACCATATGAAAATGTGCAGATAATGAGTAATGCTCTAGTGTTATATTTAGTATTTTTCGAACTTAACATGTGATGGAGTAAATGAAGGGTTCTAGAGATCAGCCTTCGGTTATAATGTATGAAACTATACTTGCCTTTGCATAGACTAGAGTCTAGACACCGTGATTGAGTCATTTTCATACTAGATATAGTCATGGTGAAAGTATTTTATTGTATTTTAGCTTCATTTTTATTGTACCTATGTGTATTCCCTAAGTGTATTGTTGCGAACTGTAACGCACAGACCAGTGGAAGTGATATATGTTGGGATATATGACCTCCGGGAATGCTTATGGTGTTGGTGAGGTCAGCTGCATTGCAAATGTATCCTCGAAGAGGTCCGTCCCATTGCGTCGTGAACTATGATTGCACCTGTGTACACGTTTTTAAGTCCTGTTTTCTATATATATATATATTAATTTCTATATCCAATTTCTTATGTGTTTGTGTATTAACCATGCGGTCAATGACAAATGTCGTCAATTTCTGTCAATAAAGTTGATGCATCCTCCATTACTAATCGTGGAACAACTGTTGTTGACGTACGTGATAGCCGCGATAACCTTTTACTTATGCAGCAAAACAAATTGAGGTCATTAGTAGTATTGTTGTTGGTGGCTGAGTGAGCGAGTCATTTCTAGCTCACACTTTCTGATATTCTTTTTTGGTATGAACTTATGTATGCAACCTATTATGTAGTTGTGTTTTTGTAAGGCGTTCAGCATACCATGGCATCTATTTTATGAATAGTGCAGGTCAACGACAAATAATTTATGAATATTATAGGGGTATGAACTTATGTATGCAACCTCTTATGTATTTGTGTTTCTGTCAGGCGTTCAGCATACCATGGCATAATTTTATGAATAGTGCAGGTCAACGACAAGTAATTTTATGAATATTACATGGGTATGCACTTGAAGATGTTGCATAATTGGCGATTACAGGTGATTTAGATTGCACATGTTTCTTTTATAACCACGCCATAAAAAACAAAAATAAAAAAAAATTTGTAAAGAAAATGAAAAAAAAAACATATGTGTCGGCAGCGAACCCACGAGATTAAAAACCAAGTCCACGCCGGTGGTTGAAAAGCCTCTTTCTTGTGAAGCCATTCCACCAGTCCGTAAATAATTATAGGTAGATCAACTTCCATTTCGTCTTCATTTCTAACTATATGACCTTACAGAAACCGGTTTGAAGAAGAAAACTCTACATATGGAAAATGTAATAAAGGAAGGGGACAAGGGGACGGGGAAGCTTCATCATCATCTAAGGAAGCTACGGATACACTAAAAGCTCACCCTCAGAGATATGTTATTGCAGTCCAGTTGACCAAGAATTTTCCTGAGAGGGTACAATGCCTATCACTACGATCTCTAATTATTTGATATTTCCCCTTTCTAACCTTGATACCTTCTTCTCCCTGATCAATATATTGTCCCTGACTAAAGGGGTGTTTGGGTGTGCATTTTGGATGCGATTATACACTACAAAACACAAATCCAGTACTTGCAAAATTATGTTTTTTTGTCGCAACCTCTGTATACTTTTTTGTTTGCTGATGTACTCTGGGACATCAACTACAATAATACATGGCACAAATGATTACTAGAGGTTACATTGTACACATATTATTGAAGCATGAATTATTTAAAGAAACTACTGTCAAATAATATTTGTAAGTGCATCTTATTAGTAAGGGGTCTTTTAAGTATATTCGTAAGCGTATCATATTTATATAGATCAGTCCTAAAATCTATGAATTTATACACATGGAGTGGAGATCAGCTTATGAAATCATTTTATGGGGAAAACTGACTAAGGATCAAACATCTTAAATAAGTCCTCAATATAATCCTTTTATGATAATTATTACTCAAGTTTTAAGAACGTATACATAAAAAGATCATAAATTGATCCCTTTTACAATGAAGTGAACATATACAATGAAATTTTCATCTAAAAAGTAGGCTAATATCTGACACGTCAGCTCTGTGCAGGGTAGCTAAATATTCTTCAAAACATTACTAAAAAGTTTACCCCTTCTTGGTTAGCACCAGAATTTGTGGCTGAGTAGGAACACGAGATTCTACAGGTTGTTAGGCCGTTTTTGTAAGGTTTTTCAGATAAAAGCGTTTTGGCGGAAAGTTGAGCTCTTTTTCAATAATATAGAAGAAGACACCTTTCTAGAAGCATCGTGAAGAAGAAGAGGTAAAGAACATACGCAATAAAAAGGTGATTCTGTCAAATGGCATGCGTGTTTGCTATAAGTGCACCGATTTCCTTAAAGACCCTAACCCCCCGAAAAGTGAGTCTTTTAGAAGGTAATAGAAAAAGGGAGTCTGTTTACTTTTGTGTTCCTGTATTATTTTAGTTTGTTGTCTACTTATGTTAGCAATGCCATAACATTTGGTATTCTTGTCAGATTCTTAGACCGGTTTATGAGGTTCTCAGTCACGAAAAACTGTAGATATATGAAACTAAGATTTTTAATCCAATTAATTAAGTTCGTTTTCCTCGACTCACTCGAATTGATGTTCGATTAAAACGTAAGATTATATTTGTATTTGGTAAATCGTATTTTTGTTGTCTTTTTAAACTAATTATATTTAAAATTAAAAACTAATTTAATTAAATCTATTTTAAAACTAATTGAAAATATAAACCTATGTAAAAATTAAACTAATTAAAATTATTTAAATGAAAGCTATTTTAAACGAATTCAAAAATCTAATTTAAACAAATTTTAATAAAAAAAACTAAATTAAAGTAAAAACTTTAAAAGCAAAAATATTAAAAACTATTTTAAAGACGTCTAAATAAAAACTTATTTTTAAAATAAACAAAATAAAATGAAAACAAATTCAAAGTTATAAAAGTAAATAAATATATTTTTTTTATTTTTTAAACTTTTTATATTTAAACAAAACTGAATTTAAGAAATTTTATATAAAACTTTTTAAATAAAATTTAAAACTAATAAAACTTTGAATTAAACTAAATTAAAATAACTGCAACTAATTAATTAATCCTATATTAAGTAATTAATGCGTAATAAAAATCAAAAGAGGGTCCAGCCGAGATGGTAAACGCGTATGGTTCCTATGCTAGAGGTCACAGGTTCGAACCCCGTTGAGGACTAATATTTTTTTTTTGCTATTAAATTATACTTGGAATTTTTGGACAGTTAAATCCACAGACCAAATGGGTCTGTGAACTTTATCAGCAAACAAGTAAATTCCAAATAAGGTAAAAGCAACAAACAAGCTGAATCAAAAATTAAACCAATACCCAAATAAGCAGTAACAATAAGCTGAAAAACAGATAAAACTCAAGCAGATAACAACAAACTGATTTAAAAAAAAACAATAACCAGATTTAAATAATCTTATACCTAGCATATCCAAATAAAACAACTCCAAAAGCAGTAAAAGATCTAATTAAGCAGTAAAAAAAAAACTTATCCAAAATAAACTGAAATCAAATAAGCTAAAGACTGAAAAAGCAGATTTTAACAATCAAACAAATCACTATAATACCACTAAGCAAAAACAGCTTCAAACAAATGCTACCCAATTCAAACAATAATAAGTCTATTGAAAATCAAAACAAAACTGATAGCAAATAAGCAGTTCAAAACTAACTTAAACAAAAATATATTTAAAACTAATAAATCAAGCAAATCCAAACAAACAGATTAAATAAACTAATAAGCAAACTATTTTTAACCGAAACTTAAGATAAGGAAAAGAGATTAGAACCTAGTTGATGAAACCTTTGAGCCGTAGGTTGGCGCTGAGCCACCTCACTGAACCGAAACAACGCCAAACACCACCCTCAATAATCAACCGCTCGAAACCAATTCTCGATCCGAAACCTTCGAACCAAACAAAAATCGCCCGAACAATACCTTTTTATGTTTATTATTTTCCAGTGGGGAAAATAATATCTCTTCCTTTATTTATTTATTTTTTTTTTCTTTAAATATTTTTTTTAATAATAAATAAATTCGAGGAACAGTGATATATAAGAAAAACAGATTAATAAAATTAAATGAGAACAGTAACAGAACTACTTTAAAGATTAAAGTTGAGAGTTGCAAGAAATTAAAGAGAGACAAAAATTAAATAGAATTTAACTTTTCATTAATATAAATTCAAAATTACAAGTGCTGGAATTAAAAAATTACAAGATTAAATCTAAGACCTAATTTACTGAAAATAAAAATAAAGAAAAAAGGCTATCTAACATTACAGATTAAGGGGGTTTTATAGGAGAACCCCGAACCTTCTAGGTTCTCCTTGGAGCCCAAGGCTTTTGATCTTGGTCGTTGATTATCTTTTCTCTTTCTTTTCCCTCATCAAACGGCTGAAATCATCACAAGCCACGGATTGCCAACATGGAGAGTAATGATTGGATGAATTGTGCCACGTCAGGATTGATAGAGGACCACTTGGTGGATGCTTGCGAAAATCATGGGGATTTATTTTGATTTGTATGAATTAACCAATTAGGGGAAAATCCCCAATTTTTGTGGTTTTGTGAGGTAAAAAACTAGGGTTTGAGGTGGTTCCGTTTTGTGGGGGAAGGAAGATGATGGGGTGTGGGTTTTTATTTTTTTTTTGTATCGAAAATAAATGGGAAAGGTATAAGGTAAAAAAAAGATTAAACGTTTTATGAAAGTGAGTGGGGTAAATATGGGACACGTGGGTTTTGAGGGGATAAAGGGAGTTAAAAGGTTGGAATTAAGTGAGGTGAGGGTCTATGGTAAGTAAAGTGAGGAGGTGGGGTGAATTGTGTGAGGTAGAGTGTATGGTATTACCGTGTGGGGAGGAGTATAAGGTGGGAAGTAAATTGTGTATGGGAGACACGTGGGGGGGGGGGGGGGGGGGTTGGTGAGTAGAAGATGTAACGTTTAAAAATGTTTGTGATTTACATTGTGTGGGGTTGAATTGTGTGAGTCAAAAGAAACCAAAAGGAAATTTAATTTCCTTTTCATTCACTTGTGATAAGGGTTGACTGGTCCAATATTTCACTTGCTGTTACATTTACTCCTTCCGTTTCATTTATTTAAACAAGCCAAAATAGGCTTTGGCCTATTTAATTCTTCCATTTGTTTGATTAGGGCTTAATTGGGCCAAGTACTTTTAATAAGCAAAATACAATTTCAAATGGGCCATTGAGCCCATTAACCCGAATGTGGGACCCACTTGTCTTGATTATCTTCGTAAATGATTTAATCCACTAAATCGAGCTCGATTTCGGTTTTCTTGAATTTATCTTCAAAACCGTGTCAGTTTACGTAAACATGGGAACACTTTTGGTATTTGACTTCGTCTTCGTCTTCTTTTTTTGGACTTTTCTTCAACTTTTGACCGTGAAATCCCGTGTTTTCTCTTCTTTTGATCATTTGTACCTATTTAACACAAAAACACAAAACCACGCGTAACTCCGACTTTTATGATATAAAACACATGATTAGGTCTCGTTTTTCCTTGATTTTAGTGGCAAAAGGATAAGTGTTTTCACACTTATTAAATCCCCTACACTTGACCATTCCAATGACCCCATGCAATGCATTATTTTAAAGCATAAGTTACATTTTTCTCATAATCAATCCATCTCGGCCTTTATAAATATTACCACTACTACTATGACAAAAAGATAAAAACTTTTAAAGGAAACAAAATTTAAATGATTATTTTATTAACTTGGAAATTATTAGATGGAAGAAACTTGTAAAGAAATCTAAGACTTAAATTAGGGCTTTGGTGTCATGAATATTAATCACCCTCAAGTTTCACGTTCCCCATACCAAGCTTAAAAACGAGATTATAGTTTACCATAAGTTAGCACAACAAACACTTACTCATGTGGTTTAATTAATCACTTAGACCCCCTTATTCCTACGGTGTATCTCTTGTATTTTATTTTTGTCTTGAATGATCACGAGGATGCATTTTTTACTTATTTCGATAATTTATTAAGGCCGAAAATAAAGTGGGACGATTTAATCAATAGTTAGCTAAAGGACAAAATCTTTTAAAACGGCTTCTCGAAACCTCATAAAGTTCATATCTTGGCATAACTCGTTTCACGATTTGAGACCTTTCTCGGACTGATATTTGGCTTGTACTTCAAACTTCAAATCTTGAGAGACGATCTTGAAATTATGGTCTTCTCTTCATTTTGGTATACATCTTCATAAGGAGTGAAAGATGCTTCAAACGTTGACCACGACTTCTTCATTTATCCTCTTCTTTATTTAGGATTTTGATATACAACGATCCGCCTCCTTTTCGGACTTGGATCTATTTATCCTCATACCTTGTTAGGGTCTTTTTGGATAGACTTCTCCATGATCTTTAGGGGATTAATTGCTTCTCGTCGTGTGTCTTGATCCTTCATATTGATTTGGATTAATGATCTTCACATCATCTTAGGATCTTTAGCAAAAAGTGAATCCTCATGCCTTGTTAGGGCCTTTTTGGACTCGGGTATCCTCATGCCTTGTTAGGGCCTTTTTGGATAAGCCAATATTCGCGTCCCGCTTCAATAAGTTATGCCTTGGATATGAACTCTAATTAATACCGAGCAACTTTTAAACGATCTTGTGCTAGAAGCTAAGTAACCTTTTAAATCGTTCAACCTTATTTATTGCAAATATATTTATTAACAAGTGATGGGAGAAAAAGCTCATAACTAACTCACATAAGTTAATGAAAGAGTATCGAACTTATAATTAACTCTATCATCTCTCGTTCTCCACAATTTAAAATCTCAAGTAATGAGACTCGTGGATACTTAGCCTAATAAACCAATTAAGGTCCATATGGTTAAGGATACTAGCTAGAGTAAACTTGGATAAGTAAACTCGGGTTGAGTCAAAATATTCACGACGGGCCTAATATATCAAAGATATCAAAACTTGTTAAAACCATTTTATTTATTTATTTATTTTTGACTTTATTCTTGAAATGGAAATTAAAAATAAGATGCGATGACAAAAGAACATAAAAGAAAAATACTACAAGGCCAAAATAGATTAAAAATTTGAAAAACGTTGAAAATTTTTTAAAAATTTTCCGGTTAAATGGGGTCAAATTCATGGAAAAGGCCACTAAAATTTTGATAGAAATCCCCCCTACACTTAATATAAACATTGTCCTCAATGTTTAAGCATGTGGGAGAATAAACTCCCCTACACTTAGGACATTGAGTACGTTGTTTAAAATCGAGCTAAGGAAAAGACAACTAAAGTGATTACATTTATTCGTTTTATTTATATATAAGATTGAATCACAATAGCAAAAACTTATCGAAGGAACCGGGTACACGGGTAACACGGGAACACGGGTCTCGTCAAAAGTACCAAAAGTGGATCATTAAAGCACATGTCCCTGCACAATCACAACACACAAAACAAACAACCTACTTGGCTCCCCCCTACACTTATTGGTGAAAATGGGTGAAAGGTAAAAAGGGTGGAAAAGGGTAAAAAATCTAACCTAGTTAAACGATGCTTGATTTTTAATCACGAGTCTCTAGCTAGACTCGAATTCCCGAATATCATCATTCAAATGGGAAAATCATGGAAAACCGAGATTTTCAAGGGACGAAAATCTCTCCATGATAGAGGGTGAAACAAAGTCATATAAGGCATACCCCATAAAAATCCACCCGGGTCAAACACATAATTTCCATCACAAAAGGAAATAAACCCCGAGGTGGTACGCAAGTCATAGAAAAGTGGGGTATCCTTAGGCAAAAGTCTCTTACTAGGAAGGGTAAGGTGGTATGGCAATGAAAGCACAAAAGTCTCTATTCCCGGATCAAAAACCGATTCCTTAACGGGAAAATAGCAAGAGGTAGTGACATTTAAGCTCAAAATATCATCAAAATCCATAGTGGGAAGGTCATCCTCTTCCAAACTTGATGTGAAAACATAAGTATCGTCGGAGTCATAGGAAAACTCTTCCTCATGAGGAAAATAGGTATTTAGAAAGATATCTAAATCCTCCTCAAATGGAATAACCTCTAGAGTAGGTATGATCTCTAAGAGTGGAGGATCCTCCTCAAAAGTCATGACCTCTAAAATTGGAGTATAGAAGTCAAAAGGAGTCTCCATGGAAGAATCACTCATAGAGATATGAGGTGCATTAACATCATGGGGGGGGGGGGGGTCAACAAAATTAATGAGATCACTTAAAGAATTGTCATCATTGTAGGTATCAAATATTGGTTGATCATAAATGAGTGGGTCAAAAATGGGTGGGTCAAAAGATGAGTCGTCTAAGCCGAAGATAGTGTGATCACTTGAAGAAGTGTCATCACTATCGGTGTCATAAATGGGAGTATCAAAAATTTGAGGCTCTAAGGGAAGGGATGAGTTTATCACAAAATCATTTTCATTAGATTTTTCAATTCCAAAAAGATTAATAAAAATCTCGTCATCATTATAATTAAGAATATCAATCATTTTGACCGACTCTTTTCCATTTGATTTCATTGTGATTTTTCCCATTTTAAAAATTTGTTGTTCATCCCGAACCCTAAGAATTAACTCCCCTTCGGCTACATCAACTAAGGCTCTTCCGGACCTTAAGAATGGTCTACCAAGTATTAACGGAATACGAGGATCCATTTCATAGTCGACGACGACAAAGTCCACGGGAAAAGTGAATGTACCGACTCGAACAAAAACATCTTCGGCAATACCAACGGGGTACGCGAGAGTTCGATTAGCTAACTCTAAAGTCATGCGAGTCGGTACAAGGTCGGGTAATGACAATTGTTTCCAAACCGAAAGTGGCATAAGATTGATGCTAGCGCCGAGATCCGCTAAAGCCATACAATCATCGATTTGAGGAAACGAGCAAGGTAACACGAATCGTCCAGGATCTCCTAGCTTTTCGGGAAGCTCTTTGAGAAGAACCGTGGAACAATTCTCATTTAAACGGGTGTTAACGAGCTCAACCATTTTTTCCTTCTTATTGAGCAAATCTTTAAACATTTTGACAAATTTTGGCATTTGAGCAAGTGCTTCAATAAGGCTTACGTTAACATTCACATTGGAAATCATTTTTAAAAAGTTAGAGACATGAATGTCATCTTTGTTGAGCACTTTAGTCTTGCCTAACCTAGATGGATAAGGAATATTAGGCTTAGGTTGAGAAGGAGAAGGACTCGCTTCTTGAACAACCGTAGGAATAGGCTCTTTCGGCAATGGAGCACTAGTACTAGGAGTGGTAGTGGGCGGAATCACCGGAGGGGCAGTAGGATTACTCATTATGACCTCCGGGCCTTGTCTCTCCTTTATTGGCGAAGAGATGGAAGGTCCCACTAAATTGGCTCCACTTCGAGTATTGATAGCACTCATATTAGCACGAGGGTTAATCTCGGTATTGGATGGTAAGGCACCTTGGGGTCTAAGGGTTTGCGACATAGTCAAAAATCTCTTATCATTGGACTCTTGCATTTGTCTAGTAGATGCTTGCATAGCTTGCATGATTTTCTCATGTTCGGTCAATTTTTGTAGAACCAAGTCCATTTGAGGGTTTTGCATATTTATTTGATTGAACCCTTGATTATTAACCCCTTGATTAGGTAAACCTTGGTTTTGATATTGAGATTGAAAACCGTTGTTATTATAAAAACCTTGGTTATTTTGAAAATCTTGATTTTGACCATTAAAATTCCATTGATTAGCATTCCCTTGAAAATTACCCATTTATGGACCTTGGTTCCTATTTTGGTATTGGGTATTTTGGGCGGGTGGGGGTGGTCTTTGTGGTGCTACAAAACCCGGGGGAGCCAAATAATTAGTACTTTTGTAAGACAAATGGTTAACATCAACATTAGGTTTAAATTGAACCCTCTCATTAGCATTAAAAGCACAAACTTGTTGTTGTTGATTATAAACCTTGTCACAATTGAAATATGAATGTGGTCCACCATGTAGAATATTGATAATCAATGAATCTATGAAGGGGTTTGTTAATTTCTAGAGAGAGAAAGTTAGAGAGAGAAAGTGAGAGAAACTATGTGAATTTTATTAAGTGGAAATTAAGAAATGATAACAACCAACCCCTTTCCTTAGTGGAAAGGGGTATTTATAGTCCAAGCTAAACATTGGGCTTGGGCCGGTCCATGACAAGCCCATGGACCGGTTCTTACTTAAGTTAATAAGCAAATAATAACTAATTACTAACTACGAGCTATTACAACATAAATCATATTGTGGAGTGACCGATACTTCTAATATACGTTAAAACGTATTTCTAACAATCTCCCCCTAAGGGAGGTCACTCCACGTTACAAAGTTCTAAACCTAGCATACTATACTAAGTCTTCGTTCTTTAGCTCGTAGTCCTTTCTTCTTTTTCTTTCTTTTGTTGTGAATATGTTGGTTTGATCTTTTTGGCTTTGACTTGAGAGCATTGTTCTTTGGCCTTTCACGTGCGATCTTTGCCTTTCTTGTGAACTTTGCCTCCTCGTGACTTCATGTTCCACACACTTACGTCTTTTTGTTGGATTCTTGAAAGCTTCAGAGTTTGGTACAGCGGAAGACTTCATCTTGTACTTTCTTGAATTTTTGTTGCAAAAGACATAAGCATGTGGGAACGACTTTTCCAGGTACACCGCAACACCACCGTCTTTACTGGTACTCAGCAACGCCACCGTCTTCAACAGGTACACAGCAACGCCACCGTCTTTAGCAGGTACACAACAACGACACGAATAAAATGGCTTTGAACATTTTATTCTAATTCGGTAGCATTTTACCTCCGGTCGGTGAAGACCGTTGGACGATATTAGATATCGTACCCGTGACGGATAGTTTCAATTAAGTAACTTCCTGACAGGATTTCGCGGGTAAACCCGTTCTCTTTATTCGACCGTCCAAAGCTGACTGCGAACATAAAGAGTGAATCACTTGGATAAATTATCCTTGTGATTAAAAGCCGTCAATTCATGAAACCTGGAACAAGTGAATTTCAATTAAGATTTTCACCATCGTTGCTTTCCAGTTGTCACGAGCTCGATTCATAAAGAATCTTGCACGTTACCTACCAAGTGCTGTTTGATGTTGACACTAGAAGGATTTCCACTCGTCACTGTGGTCAATAAAGAGTCACTCTGAGTGTTCTGGCAAGATCATATGATAATGCGAAGAGGCCTGGAACGAGTTTAAGTTCAATTAAGAATTAAACCACTGTTACCTTCCAGTTTTTCACAAGATTGGTTCTAAAAGAACCGCACGTGTAACCTACCATGAGCTTGTTTGATGTTGGCTCAAGCAGGATTTCCATCTTCATTGTAATACTTGCGTATTACTCGGATGTTCTGGCAATATTACAGGAATACTGCGTAGGACTCATGAAAATCTCTTACTTTTCACAGTGTGTGAGAAAGCAAGGAATAAATGAAAAGTGTCCTAATGAGACTTTTGATGATCTCTTGGCTCTAGACTCGATTGTGCGTTTTGATTTAGTGAGCGATGGCTGGAGAGGAGTGCCACCTTTTCAATACCAGTTTATTCGGAGTGAATAAACCAATAGATAACGTGTTGATCTCCGTGTGATTAAAACAAATACCTTTTGAGAGATATTTGAGTTAGCTGGGGAAGGGTTGTGCATTGCATCACTGGGTCCATGATGTCTTTCTTCAATACCGAGAATCATTAGCAAAAATGACCTCAATAGCATATGTATTGACCCGGTTTCTGCCTAAAGTTGTAAGGAGGGCTTCTTTCTTTACACCCTTTATCTTTACATTTCTTTTTCATTCTTCAACCCCTTCAATGCTTACCAATACGTCATCACTAGCACCTTGTTGTGATTGTTCCAGTGCTAGCTTAAGTACTTGGTCGGCATTCAGCTACGTTCACATTCTTTCTCCATCTTTCCTAGGACTTCTAATTCTATCTAGGGAATTGTCCTTGGGAAGATTCCATCGGCTCTGATGAATCATTGGACTAAACCTATTCCTACCACCCTTTTGTCACCACATCCGTCGTGAATTAAGCGTGTTTTGGGAAGGAATTGCCACCATGAAAAATCATTGAAAATCACCTAAAGTACTTGTGATATTGATATCAAAAGTTTTGTACCTTAGGTGTTTTGTTCATCAAAAACGCTCCCCCTTAACACGTGCTTTACACATATTAAGTTGGATAATCTTTAAGTCTTTTTCATCTTTTAGCCAAGTATCACTTACGTCTCCTTAATCCCATTTTCTCCCCTTATCCAAAATGTTAACCATTAATATTTGGGATATTGAATGGATTAACCGGTCTTTGGGTAAAAATGAAATCGATGTTTTGGCCATAGAACAAGTTATTGCTCCCCCTTAAGTTAATAAGGGATAGTTGTAGTGCTTTGGTATGACATATTTTGAAAGATTTAGAATCTCGTGAGAGATTCTTGAAAAATTATCATACCTTAACACTACACCAAGCCATTCAAGCACATTATTCACAAATTTACATATTCACAATTGAAAACCAATATAAAGTGACCTGAGATGTACGACCCATCAGATGGATCGTTGCAGTAGCTTGTGGTGCACTAAATACGGTCTTCCACCCACGAATCTTTCCAAGCTCCTCATCAACCTACGTTCACGGAGCTTTTGATCGATCTTTTTGATCACATACTTTGCCATCTGCCGGTAACCCGGATGCCAATCCTCCGTCATCTCTGGCAAAGTCCCACCCGAGTTCAGATGCTCCAACTTATCTCTGACTTGTATAAGAGTTCCATCACTATACTTGTGAAGCTCACCCACCCTCATAAACTTCATCAAACCTCGACTGTTCAAGTAGAAAATGCCGGAATTCGGGACAGAAATGCCGGTATAAAGGCATCTTTCTACGTGTTGAGGTAGCACTTGATTCACAGGACGGGTTAAATTGAGCCTCCTCTGATAGCTTTCGACTCCCAACTGAAGATCCTCAACTCGTGACTTGATGACAACGCTTCGTGTGAACATACGAAGTGCTGTATTCAAAGCAATCAGGTCTTCACGAGGAATGTGAGTAAGTTGATCTCGGGTCATTAGAAGCAGCATATCTTCAATATCCTCAAGGCGAATGATGGAAAAATCTCCTTGCTGGATTTTGTATTCCCTGTCATCCTCCCTTTTCAAGCGAATCTCCGTCACATGATAGTAGCCGTTCTTAGCTTCAGTTTTCATTCCTAAGATGCTGGAGATACGGATGTCAGATCTAACATTGCTTCCAGACTTGACCAAGCAGCAACCCCTGTACGCCCTTCGGACTCGTTCGTCCCAATGAGATGCACCTATGACAGCATACATATCATAATTACGATTCATTTTTGGGACCCAGAGTCGATTTACCTTTTCCTCGATGAAGGGTATTGTCCCCCAGTTGGCAGCTTTCAGTAAAGTCAGGGATGTTGCATACTTTGATGATCCCTTCAGTAGATACTCAAGATCGTTGGTGACGAAGAAGTCAAGAGCAATCTGATTATCTTGAGCAGGATCCATTGGAGGTGGAGCTCTTTCTGATTCATGAAGTCCTGGCCTTTGAACGGTTTTCAAAGCCTTTATGATCTCATCGGCATAATACTCGAACTCCATTCGGGGTAATCGGGTTTTGGCACGCAGTCTCTTATCTTTCATCGCTTTCTTGACCAAGGATGGAGTAACCGAAGTCTTATACTCATGAGCAAGAAATGCACATAAGTCAATCGGACTTCGGATACGCAGATACAGCACATCTTTGTCAGCATCTGTGATCGGATCATATTGAGCTGCTGCCGTGATCCAAGCTTGTGGTGGTGCAGACTCGTCTATCTCCAACGTGTCTTCCCAGGCACGAATGCTTGGTTCAGGAACCGTAGATTGTTGTGCTTGTTGTAGAGGAGTGGAAGTGCGAACATCTACTGGTTCAGTTTCAGGCATTTCAGCAGTGTCTTGAACTGGAGAGTGTTGTGCAGCTTCGGGTTCCGTCACTGATTCTGCAATCACAGGAGGAACAACGGCAGAACTAATGGGGTTAGTTGTAACAGGTAAAGATACAGCGACAGAGATACCAGGAACCGATGACGCTGTAGTGGCATTCACATCGTGGCGCCACTTAGTTCGTCTTGATTCTGAGGATGTCGACTTGTCCTTCTGTCCTGCATCTTTTGTGGACTTGGTTCCAGTAGCAGTCTTCTTGGAGCTGGTAACCTTGTCTCCCTCTTTCGGCTGTTCACCCCCATCATCATCCTGATTGTCATCCCCGTTATTATCCCTAACACTCTCCTGATTCTCATCACCACCATCATCGCCATCATCATCATCCTCATCCTCGTCATCATCCTCATCATCCTCATCATCATCACCACCTTCGTCATCGTCTTTCTCCTTTTCACCTTCTTCTTCTTCTTCTTCCTCTTCTTCACCCGTACCCTCTTCTTCACTCTCTTCCCTTTCTTCCTCAGGTAAGATGTGATATGGTACCACACTTCCAAACATTTTGAATAATCTATCATCCTCCATGATAGCATCATTCAGGGATTTATATAGAGCCCGTTGAATCCTCGACTTGTTATACGACCCAAGTTCCACCATTCGAGCCTTAAGGATCTTCTTTAATTCAAAATCCGTCAGGTCATAAGCAATCTTATAGGCGGCTTCTGAAGGGTTGGAGGATTTGACCATCAAGTTGTCAGCAGCAAGTGTCTTCAACTCGTCACGAAGCTTAGGCATTAAGGATTCAACGGATTCTTGCACTCTTTCTTTCACAGATGCTTCAAGTGCTTCTTTTTGTTCCTTATATTTATCCCTCATTGCTTGAAGTCTGGTAATGCGTGCAGCATGCTTATCAGCCTCAGCCTGCTTAACTCGAGCAAGTTCCTCTGCATGAGCTTTGCGTGTAGCTTCCATGTCTGCAGAGAACTTGGCAATCAACTCTTCTTGAGCTTTCTGAGATACTTCTTCCCTTTGAGCTCGTCTTTGCAACTCTTGGCGAAGTTCATCCATTTCGCGTTTGTGATTGTCAAGCATTTCGGCCATCACTAATGCAGCCATTGCAGATGTTGCAGAGCTGCTCTGGGTTGACTGAATAGGCTCGGTTGTTACTGCTGTACTAAGGATGGGGATTGTGGGTGGTGGAAGAAATGGTGTGGAAGCCGATCGGGTTGGTCGGGTTGTTAAGGGTTGGATTGGTGGTGGTAGAGTTGCCAAAGGTTGAGTTGTCACCATGATCATAGGAGCAACAGGTTCCTTTTCCACACTTGTTGAAATAGGGATTGATGGCTCCTTCGAAGTGGAATAGTTTTCAGGTGACCCAAACTCATCAACATCATGCGGTTCCTCGTACTCATCCTCGATATCTATCCTCGCACCTGAACCACTACCGCCTGTATCTTTCCTACTCCTTTTAATAGCAATCTTCATCATTTGTTGCTCGGATTTATCAAGAGTAGGATCAACAATATCTGCTTCATCACGTAGACGCATCAAATCCTTACCCTTTCCTTTCTTACCCTCTGTCTTCTTCTTCTTGGGTTCGGGTTCAGGTAACGCAGCTGGTTGTTTGCGTTTACCTTTACTCTTAACCGTTGTGGAAGAGTCTTCTCCAGTTTGAAGGTTTGCTTTCAGCCTCTGGATTTCTAACTGTAGTAGCTTGTAATCTGCAGAACCTTTGATTTTTTCAGATAAAAGGTAATCAGGAACAGGACCCGGAATCACACCAGTAGACGGTCCTTCATGCCTCAGATCTACAGTATCATCAGCTTCTTCAGTGTGATAGCGACCTCCTGCACGCCTATCAATAGTAGCATCAAGCTTCATAAAATAATTTATGATGAGCTTAATAAACCGAGGATAAGGAAAGAAGTTTGTCTTCAGCTTCTTGTTGTGGAAGAGTTGAAAGGTGAATTCTTCCCATATCAACAAAGCATAATCTGAATTCGCAGCTTTGTACATGCCATAGAAGAGGTTCATTATCGGACTTCGCAAAGCATCATGTCCACTCGTTTTTGGTGTAAGGCATTTACTGAGAATACCCATCAACGCTCTCCAAGGTTGTCCCACCTTAGCAGTTGTAAACTCAGATGCAACTCGTATTTCCGGACATCCAAGTGCATCAAATAACTCCGCGAGTTCATCTTTAGTAGGATCCCTTGAGAAAGACATGCCCTTGGGTGTATCCCGTATACCAAGCATCTTACGGAAGTCTGAAACGGTGAGTGTCTGCTGCTTGTTGTCGATGGTGAAGGTGATCTTGTTCGAAGTGAAATCCTTGGTTGCCCAAAATTCAAACATATACTCATAAGGCACCGAGGCTGTATTCCTAAGGGCGTTCTTGAAATGAGAGTTATCAAGAATGGCTATGGCGACCTTAAAACCAAAATGAGTGGATTTAGAAACTTGCTTCAGCCTATAGTTGTTGGGTATAAACTTAAGGGTTCGAGCTTTAGCAATATCGGCTTCTCTAGATTCTTGGATAGCTTGTACTGTTGGATTAGTCATTTTATCTGCTTAAGATAAGACATGAAAGGTTGATGCACAAAAACAGATAGATATATATCATTCTTATTTCTAAGCATAACACATTTTATAAGATAAAACAACAAGTACATAGATAGCATGCAAACAATAACAATCAAACAACTCATCCGGAACTTTTCCTCATTCGGAACATTTTCATTCGGAACATTCTTCATTCGGAACTTTTCCTCATTCGGAACTTCTCCTCATTCGGAACTTCTTCATCCGGAAGTTCTTCATTCGGAACTTCCTTCATCCGGAAGTTCTTCATTCGGAACTTCCTTCATCCGGAAGTTCTTCATTCGGAACTTCCTTCATCCGGAACATTCCTTCATTCGGAACTTCCTTCATTCGGAAGTTCTTCATTCGGAACTTCCTTCATCCGGAAGTTCTTCATTCGGAACTTCCTTCATTCGGAAGTTCTTCATTCGGAACTTCCTTCATTCGGAAGTTCTTCATTCGGAACTTCCTTCATTCGGAAGTTCTTCATTCGGAACTTCCTTCATTCGGAAGTTCTTCATTCGGAACTTCCTTCATTCGGAAGTTCTTCATTCGGAACTTCCTCATTCGGAAGTCCTTCATTCGGAACTTCCTCATTCGGAAGTTTTTCAGAAGAAATCCTTCATTCGGAAGTTTTAAGCCACGTTCATCCGGAACTTTTACAAACTAAACTCAGATGATTAATCTAGCGCGTTTGTGAGTTTCTAAGGCAAACTAAGGCATTTAAACATCATAGCATACAAGTCCGCATAAAACCCACCACAAATCCTTAGTTAATAAACCCTAATTTAATCATACGCCCTAAATGGATTAATCTGATTAAATGAGCATGTTTAACCGAATTATATGATAAGAAATGTAGATTAGAAGTTAGCATATTGATGAATTTACCTTAATTTAGCAGATGAACAGGATCAAGATGGATTTAAGCAAGAGATTTGATTGTTTGGATCGTGTGTGTGTGTTTATGCAACAATGGCGGCAAAAGATCAAATAAACAGTGAAAGGAAATAAGTGAGGGGCGGGGTGTTTGATTTTTGACTTAGGTCAATTTTGACTAGTTTCAATAAATCACACTTTTAGTCCCTACATTTTCTAAACTTTTCCTTTTTGTTTCTAATTTTTCCATTTCACCTAACCCTTGTTTCACTTACACTTAACTTAACACACATCTATTAGCATATCCTCAAGATCTAAAAGCCATGCCTATCACTTATAACGAACACAAGTCGTATTCTAAAGCAACACCACTTAATTACCATGTAGCCCTTAATTTTCACAATCACTTTTGAAGAACAATTTTAATGACAAAGATGATTTTACTATTTTCTCCCCCTTAAACGATGACCCGTTTTCTATTTAAAGATCTGTAGTCATTGTTTAAAGAGTCAAATAGTGATGAAAGCATTTCCAATTTATCTCTTGAAAAATTTTGATTCGTGGTTTTAATAAGATTTCTCTTATTTTAACAAATTTATGCACTGAGACGTACACAAATTCGTGTCAGACCAAGTTATAAAGTAAACTTGATCCCTTTGCATGATTTGGCTTGTAAATCACGCCCGAGAAAATTAATTCCCGTTCTGAGCCAACGTTTTCCAAGGAAATACGTGACTTTAATATGAAAACCGGGTTACAGTCTGAAATAACTACAAGCCATTATGGGCATGTTTTAAAAATGTACAACTTTTATACGGACTCTATTTATGGCACCGTGTCAATATTGATCGACATTTCTAAGGCCGTAAATATTACCGTACTAAAAGACATGCCCGATTTAAAACGAAAAATATTTTTGGTTTTTCTTGATTTTATAATTTTTATGGTTTTTATAGGTTTTATATTTTTTATGGTTTTTCTTGGTTTTATATTTTTTATGGTTTTTCTTGGTTTTATATTTTTGTATTTGCTTTTTGTGGTTTATATATTTACGATAATATACATGATCACAACCAAAGGATACTCTGAATAGTTTACCACGACTATTCAGCTGATTCTTCTGCCAACTCTTTGAGAGTCGCTGGAGTGAATGATTTCATACCAAGCTTATCGATCAAAAACTCGATTCGTCCTCGATCTAAGGCTTTGGTGAACATATCCGCCAGCTGGTACTCAGTAGTGACAAAATACAGCTCGATCACTCCATTCTCCACCTGCTCTTTAATGAAATGGTAGCGAATGTCAATGTGCTTGGCCCGGGAGTGTTGAACATAGTTGCAGCAGAGGGCAATGGCGCTCTTGTTGTCACAATACATCGGGATTTTGTTAAATCCAAGACCGTAGTCAGTTAATTGTGATCTCATCCAAAGGACTTGAGCACAACAACCGGACATGGCGATGTATTCAGCCTCCGTGCTTGATATTGCAGCGCTTTTCTGCCTTTTTGAAGACCAACTGATCAATCTATCTCCAAGGAGTTGCACAGATCCAGAAGTGCTACGCCTCGTATCTTGACATCCAGCATGATCGGCATCTGCGTATGATATTAAAGCAATCGAGGAATCTTTCGGATACCATAGACCACGATGAAGTGTTCCTTTTAGATACCGAAAGATCCTTTTCACAACATGTAAGTGCTTTTCGGTAGGCCGAGCCTGATACCGGGCACACATGCATACAGCAAATTGCAAATCAGGCCTGCTAGCAGTCAGATAGAGAAGGGTGCCGATCATTCCACGGTAAAGTTTCGGATCGACAATAATCCCATCCCTATCTTCATCTAACTTGGATTTCTCCACCATTGGAGTGTCTACGGGGTCACAATTCTCAAAGTTATATTTCTTAAGAGATTCTAGAGCATATTTGGACTGATTTATAAAGATGCCTCTGGGATTCTGAGAAATCTGTAATCCTAAGAAAAATGATATTTTTCCCATCATCGACATCTGAAAGCGTGTGGACATTATCTTCTCAAATTGTTTAGACAATTCTATGTTAGTGGCAGCAAAAATTATATCATCAACATAAATTTGTACCAGAAGCATGTCGTTGCCGTCTTTGAGAGTGAATAGAGTGGGGTCCACTTTGCCTTTGGAGAAGCCTTCCGACATGAGATATGTTGACAGGAGATCATACCACGCGCGTGGAGCTTGTTTCAACCCATAGAGAGCCTTCTTAAGCTTGTACACATGGTTAGGAGACTCCGTACTCACGAACCCATCCGGTTGACTAACATAAACCTCTTCCCTTAGTTCACCGTTCAAAAATGCCGTCTTCACATCCATTTGATAGACGATCATGTTCATATGAGCAGCAAACGCAAGGAATAGTCTAATCGCCTCCAATCTAGCCACAGGAGCAAAAGATTCCTCAAAGTCTATACCCAAGGCTTGTTTATATCCTCTAGCGACCAATCTTGCTTTATTCTTTAATACCGAACCCATTTCATCAAGTTTAACCTTATAAACCCATAACAAAGTAAGGATGTTAACCTTGTCAGGGCGAGGAACCAATTCCCATACTTCAAGTCGTTTGAATTCATTGAGTTCCTCCTGCATAGCTTCGATCCAAGATGATTGGGTCATAGCCTGCTGCCAATTTTTGGGTTCAACTTCAGAGAGAAATGCATCAAAGTAACAATATAGTGCACTCTCTTGTAGTTGATGGCGTGTAGAGACTGGTCGATCTAGATCTCCAATAACATTCCTAATTGGGTGATCTTTTGTCCATTTAGTGCTATGGTTTTCAATCCTAGGTGGTCTGGAGTGAACAATAGATGGAGCTTCTTCTGAGGTAGAGGCGGCTGAAGGGTTTTCAGGGATCGCAACACCAAAGAAAGGAAGCTCTTGCAAGTGAGCATATTCCAGGTCGTGATCAGTAGAATCCTCTTCCACATCATTAGGCACAAGTAGGGGTGATGATTCAGGTGTAGTTTGAGAATCACTTGGTGAAGGTGCATCCGGTTCATTGTGAATTGTAGATGCATTGGATAAAGGTTCATTAACTTGAGCAACCACTTCAGGTATTGGAGCAATTACTACAGGTACTGGAACTTCATCAGTCGGGGGATCAAAGAATTCATCAAACAACGGTTGAAACAGTTTATCCCACTCAGGCCTAGTTGGTGGTAAGAATGATGTAGAAGTAGGATTGTTGGGAACTAATCCGGAACTTATAGCACCGGGTCCCATCTCATGAAGCGCGGGTTCAGAGCTGTGTTGCTCAGAAGCCATCGCTGTCAGCTCGTCGAAATCTGCGTCCATAGTTTCTACAATCTTGCCAAGACGACGGTTATAGATTCGGTATGCTCTTTTGGACGGTGAGTAACCAATGAAAATACCTATGTCTGCTTTTGGTTGAAGCTTACCCAAGTTCTCACTATTGATGTTTGGATAACACAGAGCACCAAACACATGGAAAAATGAAACATCGGGTTTGCGGTCATGTAGAAGCTCATAAGGTGTTTTTCCATGGCGTTTCCGAATGATAGAACGGTTTTGGGTGAAACATGCAGTAGAAATAGCCTCTGCCCACAAGAACAATGGAGCGTTCGCATAAATAAGCATGGTCCTAGCAGCTTCCATAAGTGTACGATTCCGTCTTTCAATGACACCGTTTTGTTGTGGAGTGCGTGCAGCGGATGTTTCATGTGATATACCAACTCCTTCATAATAATCACGAAGAGTCTGGTTGACGAACTCTGTACCATTGTCTGTACGAATACGGCGGACAGTGGTATTCAAACGTACCTGAATGAACTTCAGAAAAGTGATGATAGCCTTCGGAGCTTCATCCTTAGTACGTAGAAATCTAACCCATGTAAACCTTGAGAAATCATCCACAATGACGAGAATGAATTTCTTACCGCTCACACTTTCAGTTCTCATCGGTCCACAAAGATCCATATGCAAAAGATAAAGTTTTTCTTGATTAGTGTCTTCAGCTTTGGGTTTGTAAGATTTCTTGGTGCTTTTCCCCCTTGAACACGCGGAACATAAATGATCCTTGTGAAATTTAAGCTTGGGAAGACCACGAACTAACTCGTTTTTAGCCAGATGATTAATAGCATCAAAATTAAGATGAGATAATCTGCGATGCCATAACCATGACTTGGTCTTAGAAGCTTTAGAGAGAAGACATACTGGAGAAGCGGCCATCATGTCTTGTAAGGACAAAGTGTAAAGATTTGCACCACGAGATCCCTTCAACAAATCTTTTCCTTCCAAGTTGCGGATGAAACAAGTGTGTTGTCGAAAAGCCACCTCAAGGTTGGAATCACAAAACTGTCCTACTGAGAATAAGTTATGACCAAGACCTTCAACATAGTATACCCTAGAAATCGTCACGTTTCCAATCTGATATTCACCATACCCCATAATCTTTGCTATATGATCATTCCCAAATTTAACCGTACCAAGAAACTTGCTGACGAAATTTCGGAGCATCGAGCGATTTCCGGTCATATGTTTTGAACAACCGGAGTCCAAATACCACAGGATGATTTGGACCACCTGAAAATATCACCACACAAAGACAATGTAGAGGTATCGGAATCTGAGTGTTCCTTGTTATTAGCAGGTACAGATTTAATAATCTTAGATTTGCTAACTCTAGGTTTCTTAGATTTCCTAGCCTTTTTCTTCTTAATTGGTGGTGTAGATTCTAATTGGCTCAAATCCTGAGGTATTTCTACACTGATAGGCACTACAGTGGGGGCTGACCTAATTAAAGGGCGCTGTTTCCTTACTTGAGTGCGAGTGTTCCTAACTAAAGGACGCTCAGACCTAACCTCAATGGATGCATTCCTAGTTAAAGGGCACATTTTACCATCGAGTGTAAAGGTCCTACCAGTGGGACGCCATTGCCAGCCAACTTGGGCACGAGTTCTACCCGTTGGCTTCCATTCAAGACCATTCTTAATAGCATTCATTTCATTAACGTGATCAATCAGACACAAATCATGACGCTGTGAAAACATACATTCATTACAATTCCAACAATTTAAATCAGAATTCACGAATGGTTTAGGCTGCTGCACAGGCGCAGAGCTTTTAGTCTTAACATGATTCATTTTATTTAAAACTGAACTAGCATTCCTATTGTGGACTTCTACTTTCTTCTTTGTGGCACTACTAGTGGCGGGCTTGATCTTATCTTTCTTGAGTGGCGATCCTTTAGCCTTAGTAGTCGCTTTTAATCCTGTAGAAGGCAAATTGGGAACATTAGCAGCAGATTTTAAAGGTGTCTTACTTGATTGTGCCAATGACGGTTTCGCTCCTGGAGTCTTATTAAATGGAGTGACAGCAATGGGCCTATTATTAAGTAGTGCTGAACCTGGTGTACCTATGTATTGTAAATAAGCCAAGCAATATTGAACTCGCTTAACATATTCATGAGCCGAATAATAGTCGCTACTTGAGGGATCTAAGGCATAAAGATCGTCTAAAATATCCCTAAGAAGATCGACATGCTTAATGGCATTCTTCATATAATCATCATAGGTAAGCTGGTTTCTCTTATGAAGCGGATTCTTATAAAGCACTACTTTCTTGGTTGTTGGAGCACTAGTGGACGGTGCAGAGTCGGTAGCTGAGTTATCAACAACTTCTTGTCGAGTGAGAAGAAGTGTCTCCTTTAACTCAGCCAAAACCATATTTTTGTCTATGAGCAGGATGTTCAAGTCAGAGATTTCTTCGCACTTTTGGTTCAGTTGTTCAACATAATATTGTTGCTGTGTCGCATTAAAAGCGAATCGATCTTCTAGTGAACCATAAAGAGCGGATAGTCCCTGCCTTGTCCGATCCATCTCCCCTAGAACAGTTGATAGTCTAATTTCTAAGACCTGGTTTTTAGACTCTGCGGCCTCTAGTTCCATTCTTAATGTTTCCTTTGATGATATCTCTCTCTTCAATCTCATGATTTCTTCCTCTAATGTCTTAACAATTGCAATCATCTTGTCACTATTCTCAACACCGTTTTCACAAACATTTGATATCAAAAGATTTTCATTTTGAGCTTGTTGTTTTAATTCTAAAGATATACAATGTTGTTCTAGTTGATTAAAGCGTTGAGAAAGTAAATTATAAGAATCTTGTAGCTTTAAAAACTCAGCGTTAGATTCGTGACAAGAATGATTATCTACCTCATTTACATTTTCAGCAACATTTACAGAAGGATCACAAACATCATCACAAATATCATTACAAATATTCACAGCATCACAATTCATCATAGTGGATGTAAGCTCATTCGAATATTTAACATTTACAATAGTAAGCACATCACACGAGATTACTTCGGACAAGAATCGGTCATATTCGGTTGAAATCTTTTCCTTTTCAATTAGTTGCAGTTCGTAAGCGGTGTCCATTTCATAAAACACTTTTTGAACTTCACCAATTTCAAACTGAAGATTTTCCTTAAGAGATGCAAAACTTCTTTTTAGACTTTCGACAAACGGATTGATCTCAGTTTTAAACACCTCGTTCATGTGTTCGAAAGCCCATTCTCCGGCATTTAAGCCATTTGAAGTCGTACATTCCAAGATGACCTTGTCAAAGTTAGTAAAGTATCGGTTAATCTCTTGCAAGTTTAACCATACAGTGCTAACAGGTGGAAGATTCTTTGGAATTTCCTTAGGACCTTCCATGTTGACAAGTGTAGGAAATGTACTAGGGCTTTCTTCCTCTATCATGTAGGTTGGTGCTGTAATGAGATCTTTGTCCATATGGAAGCGAACTCTAAAATCAGTTTTAGCAAGCTCCTTATTCATTTTAAAATAATCACAATCGGGATATTTTGCAGAATTGTATGACCGATCCTCATCAACTAGAACCTTACTTGTTCGATCGTTGGGAAAAACAATCGGGTCTAAAGCCAATCCTAATTGAGTTGCATTATAAAGTCTAGGACTATGTCTTAAAGCTTGTTTTGCATATCGTGGATTAGGGGGAAGGCCTTTTAGACGTGATAAGTTAAACTCTTTAAACGAAGCATCAAATAAGTGAACTAGTTGTGAAGCAGCGTATTGTCTTAACAGCAAGTAGTCTAGACTTCTAATCTTATTAGTAGCATTAATCTCCATTTCAGTCTTCTTAGATTCGAGTAATTCAAAATCAGTTTGAAGTTTTTGAAAATTAGTGACCACTAACTCCTTTTCTTTAAGTTCATTAGACAGATTTGCTCTTAAGTTTTCGATCTCTTGCAAGTGACCCATTTGTTTGTTTCTAAAGTGATCATATTCGAGATTTGTGAGAACACTAGACGAAGGCACTAATTCCAAAGTTTGTACTTTCTCATTGCTTAAGGCAAGCTCATCAGACAAATTCTTATTCTTAGCTAAGGTTTCTAAGAGTGCAGCATTCATTTGGCTAAGTAGTGTAGCAGGAACCATGACCAAATCTTGTTGAGCAGGAGTAGGCGTATGCGAACTGGGTCCCGGTTGTGATTCACTCAAAGTCTGGGAACTCACATTGATATTGCTATCATTGTTTGTCTCCTCGTTTGAAAGACTCACCACCGAAGATTCATTCGAATAAGCACTCTCTTGCCCAACTTGATGTGGTTGAATACTAGCATCAGTGGCATTATCGGTGTTATTAATAAGTACCTCAGATTTCTTATCTGGCCCTAAGCTGGAGAAAGTTGCCATGAAAGCAGCCTTTGCAGTTTGAAAGTCATCACAGTCGGAATCATACGCATCAAGATCATCGGCTTGGTAAGCTGCATTTTGCGTAGTGACAACGTCTTGTTCAGCAATCCCTGGGTCAGCAAGAAATGCAAGCTCCTCTTCATCAAGTTCCCTTCCTTGCGCCTGAGCATTTACCAGATAGATCTTTTCTGCAAACCACTGTCCATCCCTTCTCCTTTTGGGTTTCTTACAATCCCTGGACATATGACCCTCTTCCTTGCAGTTGTAGCATGTGATCATTCTCAACTTGCCTGTATTAGCCCGTGGAGGGTTGTTGACCATTGGAGCAGGAGCAGGATTGGCGGTGCGAGCATTGGTTGAAGTGGAAGGTCTCCCCTGATATGGTTGAATTGGCTGAACCATTACCCTGCCATTCTCAATTGTAGCTTGTTGGCGAGAATTGGATGAATTCCTCAACTGATTGTTGGTAGGAGCTGATCCTCTGAATCCTCGTTTGCTTAAAGTTCTTGTGAGGTAAGCAGACATAGTAGTTAGCACTTCAACTGGGTCAGCTCCTTGTTGGAATACAGGAACTGGGACTTCCTCATCATCACAATATAGTGCTTGATCTGGATGAGCTGCATAATCAGTATAAGGAAGACTCATTTGATCAGGGTAGCTTGTTGGATATGCTGCATTCTCTTGATAAGAAGAATATGATGGCTGAGCATAATGTGCAACATTTGCTGGATGAGGTTGTGAAGCATACTGTGGTGAGGGTGCATTGAACCGATATTGTTGCTGATGTGAGGTGGGTGGTTGTGGTAGAATCGAGTATTGGGGAAAGGCTGGTGTCATGTAAGGTGATTGATGATAAGCTTGATGTCCCAAGATATAGGGTGTGTTGTTGTGAGACAAGCTTGGTTGATTCGCCATCAATGCTAAAGAATCTGGGTGCATACCACGAGGAGAACGGTGCATAATCACATGCTTCTCATGCTGCTGAAGGAAGGCATAGATTTGATCTAAGTTGCACTTATGCAAATCCCGGGTTAACTTCACATCGGTAATATACTCACCCCATTCAGCTTGAGGTAGAGTATTCAAGAATTTGGTGTTAACCTGGAATGGTGCAATCACAAGATTGTATACATTCAGATCATTCATGAGTGTGGTGAATCTGAAGTAATAATCATGGAGTGTTTCCCCTGGGTTGTAGGTGAATCTATCAAACAAATCATACAGCTGACACTCCCTTTCTTGTTTGGTGAGAGACGTGCCTTGTAACAACACCTTTAACCGTTCCCATAGATCCTTTGCCACTGTATACTGACTCACCATCCTATAGATGTCATGGGGAAGAGCTTGGAGAATTGTTTGAAGAGCTTTTTCATCTGCATCTGCAACAAGTTGTTGAGCTGGAGTGAGTTCTTCAAATTCTCGTGGTCTAGTCACGTTGTCAACCGTAATGGTACCATAGTCGAGTGGACCATTCAAAATCGATTTGACCATAAGTCTTCCGTATGTCGGTTTCCCCTTTAGATATTGCATCATTCGACCTTGCCATGCCTCAAATACCTCTTTAATGAGCATCGGTGGACAGCTATCAGTTCCCGTTATGATTGATATATCCGTAAGAGATGTCATCTGAGGCATTACTGAATTTGGATTCATTTTGGTTTTCTTCAAAGAAACAGAGATTATCGGTTGATCGAGCAGTGAAGTAAAGCTTGTGAATTGTGTTGTGTTTTTGTTGTATGAAACCAAGATTAAATCCTCTAAAAAATCGTCGAAAAAACAAGCAAAATCACCCTTGATTCGGAACTTTTTGTTGATTCGGAAGTTTGATTCGGAAGATTACCTTGATTCGGAACTTTTTGTTGATTCGGAAGATTACCTTGATTGGAACTTTTTGGATTGATTCGGAACTTCTTGGTTCGGAAGTTATTGATCCGGAACTTTGGCTTGATCCGGAACTTCTTGACTCGGAAGTTCTTGGTTTGGAACTTTGGCTTGATCCGGAACTTCTTGACTCGGAAGTTCTTGGTTCGGAAGTTTCTTGATCCGGAACTTCTTGGTTCGGAAGTTTCTTGATCCGGAACTTCTTGACTCGGAAGTTCTTGGTTCGGAAGTTTCTTGACTCGGAACTTCTTGGTTCGGAAGTTTCTTGATTCGGAACTTCTTGACTCGGAACTCCTTGATCCGGAACTTCTTGATCCGGAACTCCTTGATCCGGAAGTTTTGCTGAATGAACAGAAACTTTGTCCGATGAACAGTAGAACAGTAAAACTTACGATTAAGCCCAGATTTTGACCAAATAACCCAAAAAGTTTTGTGCTTTCGACTAAAATAAGTAACAACTAATACTTATCCACTAATCCCAATCACAAAAACATCAAAAACACCAAGAATCAAGATGATTTTTCTTAAAGAACACTAATACAATCAAAAACTAAAAAACCACACAAATCACCACCTTAAATCACCCCATAGCTCTTGATACCAAATGTAGAATATTGATAATCAATGAATCTATGAAGGGGTTTGTTAATTTCTAGAGAGAGAAAGTTAGAGAGAGAAAGTGAGAGAAACTATGTGAATTTTATTAAGTGGAAATTAAGAAATGATAACAACCAACCCCTTTCCTTAGTGGAAAGGGGTATTTATAGTCCAAGCTAAACATTGGGCTTGGGCCGGTCCATGACAAGCCCATGGACCGGTTCTTACTTAAGTTAATAAGCAAATAATAACTAATTACTAACTACGAGCTATTACAACATAAATCATATTGTGGAGTGACCGATACTTCTAATATACGTTAAAACGTATTTCTAACACACCACAAGTCTCACACGTTTCACTATTATCTTTTACGGCATGCACATGTGTAGTGAGGGCGTCGGTTCTTAGAGCAAGGGTTTTCACAATTGAAGTAAGCTCCTTAATTTGATCATTCACCTCATTATTACTCGTACTAGCACTTGCCATATTAGCCCTAACACTTTTGGTTTGTACTTTTGCCTTGTTCTCAATAATGGCCCATGCCTCGTTCATGGTTTTCACAAGAATATTGCCCCCCGCGGCACTATTAAGTGAGTCTTGGTCGTTTAGAGTTAAACCATTATAAAACGTGTTGATTTGATAAACTTTGGTGAAACCGTGTTGTGGAAATTTTCTCAAAAGCTCTTTAAATCGATCCCAAGACTCACTAAACGTTTCCCCATATTTTTGCTCAAAATTGATTATTTCATTTCTTAAAGCGGTGGTCCGTGATGGTTGGTAAAAGTAATTAATGAACTTGGTCTCTAAGTCGATCCATGTGGTAATACTTTGGGGTGGTTCCTTATCAAGCCAAATCCGGGCTTGTCCCTCGAGGGAAAAAGGAAAAAGTTGTAGGCGAACGGCCTCTTGTGACACCCCATTGTATTTGACGGTATTAGCTAATTGGATGAAACGTTTGATATGAGCGTGTGGGTCATCATTAGTACGGCCTAAAAATGGTGTAGCGGAAACCATTCGAATAAAATCCGGTTTAAGTTCAAAATGATTAGCTCCAATGGTCGGCACCACAATCGCGTCATCGTTTCCTTCAACGTGAGATTGAAGAATCTCAATCATTGGTCGATTATCCGTTGCCATCGTTATGTCGAAAGCTCGATTCTCGGGATCGGCTTGAATGACGGTCTTTTTGTTGTTCTTCTTCTTCTTTTTGGAAGAATTAGAAGTATTTGGTACACCACTCGGTATGTATGTACGCGCGCGAGTGCGCATACAATTAAAACTTTGGAATGAGGTAGGTGACCTCGGTCGACTTTGAGAGGAAAAGGATTTTCCCTCTCGATGAGCAATATCAAAAATCTACAAAAATATATACGTAATTACTAATTGAGTTGGCAAACCAATAATCGGTCGTCCCTCTCAATATACACACAAGCAAGCGGGGAAACGAGGTGGCACAAAGCACTTAAAAACCTTTTTCCTTAGACGGCCTTTTATAGCGCGTCGCCTTATACCCACCTTATAGTTTGTATATATCGAGTTCAAACGTCTTACTAGTATTTATCTATTTTGCCTTTGTATTTCGTTTAGGATTCGACTACAATAGTTAGGTGATGAAATCCCAACTAAGGCTTATTTGAAAAGTAGGTAAATTATTGTGCTACGTAATATATTATAATAAAAGAAAAATCTTTTTGTATTTTTTTTAGAAAAATATATATATATATATAAGAAAAATCGAAAGAAATCGAAATAAAAATTAACACTAATACGTAGTATTTTTTTGTGTAATACTTTTAGGAAAAAGTATTACTTTTGGATTTTTTTAATTTTTTTTGGTGCAATTCTTAGGAAAGAAATTGCTTTTGTGATTTTTTAATTTTTTTGTAATTTTATGTTTTTGATTTTTTTGTATTTTTGATTTTTTTTTTGTGCAAGAAAATTAACGTTCAAGAAGAACGGATCCCAAAATTCAAACGTCTTCACGAAAAATCGTCAATCCTACGAGCGAAGCGGCAGCGGCGCCATTTGAAACTAAGATTTTTAATCCAATTAATTAAGTTCGTTTTCCTCGACTCACTCGAATTGATGTTCGATTAAAACGTAAGATTATATTTGTTTTTGGTAAATCGTATTTTGTTGTCTTTTTAAACTAATTATATTTAAAATTAAAAACTAATTTAATTAAATCTATTTTAAAACTAATTGAAAATATAAACCTATGTAAAAATTAAACTAATTAAAATTATTTTAAATGAAAGCTATTTTAAACCAATTCAAAAATCTAATTTAAACAAATTTTAATAAAAAAACTAAATTAAAGTAAAAACTTTAAAAGCAAAAATATTAAAAACTATTTTAAAGACGTCTAAATAAAAACTTATTTTTAAAATAAACAAAATAAAATGAAAACAAATTCAAAGTTATAAAAGTAAATAAATATATTTTTTTTTATTTTTTAAACTTTTTATATTTAAACAAAACTGAATTTAAGAAATTTTATATAAAACTTTTTAAATAAAATTTAAAACTAATAAAACTTTGAATTAAACTAAATTAAAATAACTGCAACTAATTAATTAATCCTATATTAAGTAATTAATGCGTAATAAAAATCAAAAGAGGGTCCAGCCGAGATGGTAAACGCGTATGGTTCCTATGCTAGAGGTCACAGGTTCGAACCCCGTTGAGGACTAATATTTTTTTTTGCTATTAAATTATACTTGGAATTTTTGGACAATTAAATCCACAAACCAAATGGATCTGTGAACTTTATCAGCAAACAAGTAAATTCCAAATAAGCTAAAAGCAACAAACAAGCTGAATCAAAAATTAAACCAATACCCAAATAAGCAGTAACAATAAGCTGAAAAACAGATAAAACTCAAGCAGATAACAACAAACTGATTTTAAAAAAAAACAGTAACCATATTTAAATAATCTTAATACCTAGCATATCCAAGTAAAACAACTCCAAAAGTAGTAAAAGATCTAATTAAGCAGTAAAAAAAACTTATCCAAAATAAACTGAAATCAAATAAGCTAAAGAGTGAAAAAGCAGATTTTAACAATCAAACAAATCACTATAATACCACTAAGCAAAAACAGCTTCAAACAAATGCTACCCAATTCAAACAATAATAAGTCTATTGAAAATCAAAACAAAAAGCAAATAAGCAGTTCAAAACTAACTTAAACAAAAATATATTTAAAACTAATAAATCAAGCAAATCCAAACAAACAGATTAAATAAACTAATAAGCAAACTATTTTTAACCGAAACTTAAGATAAGGAAAAGAGATTAGAACCTAGTTGACGAAACCTTTGAGCCGTAGGTTGGCGCTGAGCCACCTCACTGAACCGAAACAACGCCAAACACCACCCTCAATAATCAACCGCTCGAAACCAATTCTCGATCCGAAACCTTCGAACCAAACAAAAATCGCCCGAACAATACCTTTTTATGTTTATTATTTTCCAGTGGGGAAAATAATATCTCTTCCTTTATTTTTTTATTTTTTTATTTTTCTTTAAATATTTTTTTTAATAATAAATCAATTCGAGAAACAGTGATATATAAGAAAAACAGATTAATAAAATTAAATGAGAACAGTAACAGAACTACTTTAAAGATTAAAGTTGAGAGTTGCAAGAAATTAAAGAGAGACAAAAATTAAATAGAATTTAACTTTTCATTAATATAAATTCAAAATTACAAGTGCTGGAATTAAAAAATTACAAGATTAAATCTAAGACCTAATTTACTGAAAATAAAAATAAAGAAAAAAGGCTATCTAACATTACAGATTAAGGGGGTTTTATAGGAGAACCCCGAACCTTCTAGGTTCTCCTTGGAGCCCAAGGCTTTTGATCTTGGTCGTTGATTATCTTTTCTCTTTCTTTTCCCTCATCAAACGGCTGAAATCATCACAAGCCACGGATTGCCAACATGGAGAGTAATGATTGGATGAATTGTGCCACGTCAGGATTGATAGAGGACCACTTGGTGGATGCTTGCGAAAATCATGGGGATTTATTTTGATTTGTATGAATTAACCAATTAGGGGAAAATCCCCAATTTTTGTGGTTAATTTTTGTGAGGTAAAAAACTAGGGTTTGAGGTGGTTCCGTTTTGTGGGGGAAGGAAGATGATGGGGTGTGGGTTTTTTTTTGTATCGAAAATAAATAGGAAAGGTATAAGGTAAAAAAAAGATTAAACGTTTTATGAAAGAGAGTGGGGTAAATATGGGACATGTGGGTTTTGAGGGGATAAAGGGAGTTAAAAGGTTGGAATTAAGTGAGGTGAGGGTCTATGGTAAGTAAAGTGAGGAGGTGGGGTGAATTGTGTGAGGTAGAGTGTATGGTATTACCGTGTGGGGAGAAGTATAAGGTGGGAAGTAAATTGTGTATGGGAGACACGTGTGGGGGGGGGGGGGGGGGGGGTTGGTGAGTAGAAGATGTAACGTTTAAAAACGTTTGTGATTTACATTGTGTGGGGTTGAATTGTGTGAGTCAAAAGAAACCAAAAGGAAATTTAATTTCCTTTTCATTCGCTTGTGATAAGGGTTGACTGGTCCAATATTTCACTTGCTGTTACATTTACTCCTTCCGTTTCATTTATTTAAACAAGCCAAAATGGGCTTTGGCCCATTTAATTCTTCCATTTGTTTGATTAGGGCTTAATTGGGCCAAGTACTTTTAATAAGCAAAATACAATTTCAAATGGGCCATTGAGCCCATTAACCCGAATGTGGGACCCACTTGTCTTGATTATCTTCGT
Organism: Glebionis coronaria; assembly: GCA_025667525.1. Lineage (NCBI taxonomy): Eukaryota > Viridiplantae > Streptophyta > Magnoliopsida > Asterales > Asteraceae > Glebionis > Glebionis coronaria. The sequence goes on from CM046877.1 coordinate 326,001,951, forward strand.
AAATGATTTAATCCACTAAATCGAGCTTGATTTCGGTTTTCTTGAAATTATCTTCAAAACCGTGTCGGTTTACGTGAACTTGGGCACACTTTTGGTATTTGACTTCGTCTTCGTCTTCTTTTTTTGGACTTTTCTTCAACTTTTGACCGTGAAATCCCGTGTTTTCTCTTCTTTTGATCATTTGTACCTATTTAACACAAAAACACAAAACCACGCGTAATTCCGACTTTTATGATATAAAACACATGATTAGGTCTCGTTTTTCCTTGATTTTAGTGGCAAAAGGATAAGTGTTTTCACACTTATTAATATACTATCAGCAAATGCCTGCCATCCGGGAACATTGAACTCATCTTGGAAATCTATAGCATCAAGAATAAGGTCATCCGATATATTGTCTTCACCTGTTAAACTAATTGATTAGTTTAGTTGTCTATCAAAATGGGAAAGGTTAGAAGATTTACAGCCAAAGTTGTTATTAGGGGGCTGGTAGCATCTACTGAATGGGTCATAAATATCCTTTGACCCAAAGTCATCCTCAAAATCTAGATCACCCAACAGTTGTTCCAAGAACAAAAAGTCAATTCCAATATTCTCCAAATCTTTTTCTACATCTGTTATATCACTAGTTGAGTTTTTAGAAACATAGTAAAAATCAAGTGTTAGTTGAAGGAACGAGGCTTGCACATGGGCGTTTCGTGTAAATGTGTTTGATATGGGAGGGTGGAGGAGGACGAATTCGTGGCCATTTATAACCACTATCCGCAACTGTCCATTTTCCTATCTCAAATTCTAGCTATGCTATTTTCTTTCTTTTTTGGTAGTGAATTCCAGTAACACAAGAAATACACTTATATATGTCACCATGTATGATGATGTTGTAAGGGAAACAAAGGCCAATGTGGAAAGATGGCAGTTTGCCTCTAGGCTGGATGACATTTTACAACCAAACCACAAGTCTGTCATCTACCCTGGAGACTCAACTATTTAGATTAAAGTAGTTATCTAATGTTACCAACTGCTCCTCGTCAGTCTTGTGATTAGTGATGATCTCAGACATAGTGATGGTGGTGATAGAATCGTGTAGGTGTCTCACTGGCACGGCGGGGGGCTAAGTCCTGCTAATGTCAAGGCGAGTCGTCTTTTTCATATAGTTTGAAACACTTAGGATCAAAATTAATACATTTTTTGTCCATCTATGGAGGTAAGATATTTAGTAATGAGTTAAAAATGCGTACAGTTGGTGACCAAATTGCAAGGACGGGTGGGTTGGGTAATGTCCTCATCTGTAATGATTTTTTACTGTTAATTTAAGTTAGTTGATCGTTAATGAACTGATTTTTAATGTTAATATTTGTGGGTATGTTCACCTTTTTTTTAATTTGTAGGTGTTCAATTCAAGTAATTTGAATGATTTATAACGGTTATTTAATTGTATTTTGTTGTTAAGATATATGGGTATGTATTAAACTTTGGTAAATTTGTGAACTTTGCAGGTGTTCAGTTGAATATAAGTCATTTACAATTTTACAATGGATTTTTTCTGGCACCAGGGAGTCTGAGTTTATCCAAGAAAATATTACAGGCGGTGATGGCTTTGAATGCTGAATCGAAAAGGAATGATTCCATTGTTCCTTCTGCTGCTACCGTCTTTGCTCCTGATATGTTTTTTTCGTGTATTCTTATACTTGATTAACTAACTAAATGGTATTTTACTCACTTTTAGAGTTAAATGTAACATTGTATGTTTATATATTTTAAGTTTTATCGTATTTACTAAGCATGGATTGATACAACATTGAAGTTTAAAGGTCTAAGCATGTGCTTCAAAAGTTATCATGATTTATCTTTTAGTATGACAAAAAGTCCATGTTTGTGTTATGAATACTTACTATGTGATTCGTTATGTTAAGCTTTAGTAATTTTACGGCAATATTAAGTTTTGAATATTATAAGTTGTTAAGCATCAAGTATAATTACTTTTTAGACTTGTGAACAACCAAGGATATATGGAATGATAATAATGTCTTTTGTGTTGGTTAATTATGCAGATGTGGTAGACAACAAAATAGTAGACCTCGTCGACATTGAGAAATTGGGAAAATATCTCGAGAATGTTTCTCCGCTTAAAATCATGGACAAAGCACTTGAGAAATACAGAAATGATATTGCTGTTGCTTTTAGGTAAATTTGATATTAAAAGTTTTTAAAGCATTGTTTAGATAAATGGTGTCAATGGACATGATTAAACTTTATATTACTTCTGATCACTTTATAGAAAGGATTAGGCTAATGTTCATAGAGGGAAATCCGAATATAAAAGAACTCCATTCAGTTACTTTCTAACCGACTTCCATCTCTAAAATGCCCGTCAATAAAGAAAGGAAATGCACTCGAGGAAAAATGTAAAAGATCCTCTAAAGATAAGTCATCTTATTTAGAAGAGGATTATCGTAGGTTTAGTACCTTCATAACATTGAATAATAAACTCTGATGTGTGGGTCTTAGCAGGGGTATGACATATAAGTAGTATATGTGAGGCATAGTACCCTCATTTTTAAAGTTTGGAAAGTTACTTATGTGAATATAATAAGAAAAATCCTTTAATTTCCTTTTGTATAATAAGAATGTGCGTAGGTATGAGTAGATAGCAAATAAAGAAACCTTCATCTCATAACTACTTGGTTTTGGCCACGGAACACATAATTCATGTGTGATTTTACAATACCAAATGATCTCTTTTTGAAAAACTTAAGACATATAACTAATCTCGGCATAGTCAAGATAAACGGGCAGTTTTTGGTTTATTTTGAAACGCGGTTGGGCATTTTCTTGATGAAATCTTGGGTTAGAAAAAATGTCGAGTTTTAGAATCAAGTATTTGTGTTAAAAGAATCTTGAGATTACATATGTTGCTTTTTTATTTATTGGTTGTGTTCTTTTGAGTTTTGATGCTCAAGTAACCATAAAATTGATGATTCCCAACCCTCAAATGATTCCAAGGACTCGGGACAAGAGAAAAAATATGCCTTCACTTCCATGAGTTCCATCAAGATTCTCTCTTTAGACAAACGTTGTTTCAAAAAGAGACTTACGAACCAAAACTGCCAACTTTATATGACATTTAGGCATCTCATCATGAACCTTCTCAGACTCAAGTTACCGTCAAAAAGTTTGATGATGGTATGTTTAATTATATTTGTCTCATTCTTTTCCATATGTTTACTTATGTTATCTTATGATGTAAAACATTATTTTATGAAAGGGAAACAATTGGAGTAGAAAAAATTTTGCTATACAGATCTCTTTGAATAGTTTACACCATATACTTCAGCGAACGATAAGAAATGAAAGAAAAAGCGTAAGAGACCATATGTCTCTACATTTTATAGTGACAGTGAAAGCTTCGATGAAGCCAAAAGGAACACAAAATGTAACCAAATCTACAAATACTTAACTACTTGTATCTTTAATAATAGAGATAATCTATAAGATTAATAAGATACTTTCAATAGAAGATAAAATAATTATATAAGTTTGAGTTTATATTATCAAACTCACAAGATATATCTTGGAAATGGTACTTGGGACGTTCGACAATATAAAGTGTGAAGGTTTAACGTGATATGATGATTAGCTATACAACAAAAGAAAATATAAAGAAATTTTAATTTTCAAGAAAGGCTTTCTAATTTTCCAAAGTATCTTTTGATATCCTAATAGTTGGAGGAACGATGGTGCCAAGGTGAGCTGGTAAGGCTTTGTATTGTTGGCGCACCACTGGAGTCAAAGGACCTCGCGCCAAACCGATCATCCGGCGCCAACCGATTTTCTTTTTTTAGTTATAAAGTATGTATTTGTGGGCCCATTAAACTCTTTTGGCACCACTGTTCTCGAACCAACCGTTACCTCATAAATGTGATGTCAAAGAGTTTTTGATGTCAAATCCCCAAAATCCTACGTGGCAGCTTTGGCACCACATTCTGGTGCGGACCGCTCCCAACACTCTAAGTTATCTACTATCATGCACTTTTCTAAAGTTTTAGAATTAAATTTTGTATGCCACTTCATATTTTGAACATAATTGTACTATGGTATAAGAACTTTTGAAGGTTTATCATTCTTTCATATAACACATGCATTTAATGTTTTATAATTTTGAAGAGGTTTAAGATTACCTCTTCATGACACCTAGATAAAACTAAACTCCCATTATGATTAAAATAAACATAAACCTATTAAAAAATTAAACCTATTAAAAAATTATATACTTATTCTTAGACCTCCCACCCAACGGGCGGGGTCGTTTTTTTCTTGTTCTGGAGAGTTTATTGTGATAATTTTTAGTTTCTCGAATTTGTAATTTAACCCGCTTAATTAACGTTTATTTGTGGTCGATCGGGTTGATCCGATCGATCTCGTTACCCGATGACTTGACCTGTTGTCCCGATGGTGAAACCGTAACCTGATATATATTGCTATTACATGATTCTTAAATTTATGTTAAAATAGATATTTTAAAAGATTTAAAATTCAATCCGAATTTAAAATATATATATTTCGAAAATTAATTAAAAAAATCCGTGTCTAAACCTCAGAAACACGCATTAATGAAAACAAAAACCTTTCACTTGGATAAACCTTAAAAAGACTACCAAATTTCACAAAAACAACGTTATGTTATTTCCTATACTGGAATGACGCAAGTTTAATAGTAGCAAAAACGTTAATTTTCTATATGTTTTCATTAGTATTTTATAATTTTGTCTGTATTTTTACGTTTTCGTCCGTTGTTTTAAATTTTCTTCAGCGTTTTTACGTTTTGCTCATAATATTTTGCACATTAAGGATGAAAACGTAAAAATACTGATGAAAAACGTAAAAACGCTGACGAGAACGTACAAATTTAGACTAAGACGTAAAAAATCAGACGATAACGTAAATATCAGACAAAAACGTAAAAAGTTGGAAGAAAAAGTTAAAAAAAGCGGACGAAAACGTAAATATTCTGACGAAAGCGTAAAAAAACTGTTGAAAACGTAAAAATACTGACGAAGATATAAAATACTGATGAAAACGTAAAAATACTGACGAAAACGGACTAAATCTAAGAAAGAAACTTAAAAATACTGACAAAAACGTAAATATACTAATGAAAACGTAAAACTATTGACAAAAACGTGAACAACTGGTACGAACGTGAAAAACTAACCAAAACGTAAAATAACTGACGAAGACATAAAAAAATGATAAACACGTAAAAAAATTGGCGAAAACGTGAAAAATGAAGAAACGTAAAGAAAACTGACATAAAACGTGAGAAACTGTCGAAACGTAAAAAATTTGAAAAACATCAACGTACAAAAGTGACGAAAACCTAAAATAGGGTTAGAAATAGATATGTGAACATGTTTTATTTTTGTTTGGGAAGAGAAATAAAAAAGTGTGACATGGGGTTTTCTAGTTTGTATATAAAAATGAAACTTTCATGATTTTTGAAAATATTGAAAAAAGTTGAAATATCATTGTAACCCATCCAACGGGTGGGGTCGTTTTTTTCTTGCTGGGAGGATTTGTGGTTTGTGTTTTTTTAATTTTTTTTGTAATATAATATTTAGTATTTTTTATACTTTACGCAAAAATAGGTTTATATATAATTTAATATCTATAAAATAAAATTTAAATTTTTATATGTTGTTTTGTGGTTGAATTTGTTTTATCGAATGAATACATAGTTCTTTGTTGAAGTTGTGTATCATTTTGTAACGATTTATGTCAAATCGCGCATAAAAATGTCATAATAATACCCTCAAAATACACTAATAAAACCAAAAGATGCTAAATATAATTGAAACTATGTTTGTTATACTTTATTGAGTCTTAGAGATACAAAGGATATAAAAGAATAAAAACGGTGATTTTCAGATGCGTTTCGTCGACGTTTGCACGCTTTTTGAAATGTCAACGGGGTCTGTTTTTATCCACGAGCACACCATTGGAAAGGGCACGAGATTACGATTCGGTTCATTTTTGAACCAGACCGGTCCAGAATTGAACCGGGCTGGTCCTGATTCAAACCGTTAATCAGACCGGTCTAGATTTGAACCGATCGATCCATATTTGAACCGGACCGGTTCGGATTCCAATAGAACCCGGTTCAATACTCAAAACGCGATTTAAAAATGTAATTTTCCAAACTGCGTTTTCAAAACGCAATTTTCAAAAATCTGCAATTTCAAAACTTCAAAAACGTGAAAAATGGAGAAATTTTAGAGATTTCTTAAATACTATTGGCAAATAGCTACCATGTCACATATGACTGGGATTAGAAGTGTGGTATATATATATATATATATATATATATATATATATATATATATATATATATATATATATATATATATATATATATATATATATATATATATATATATATATATATATATATATATATATATATATATATATATATATATATATATATATATATATATATATATATATATATATATATATATATATATATATATATATATATATATATATATATATATATATATATATATATAATTATGATTTGAAACCACACCCCTAATCCCAGTCATATGTGACATGGCACCTCTTGACCAATAAAATTTGATTTTTGCCTAAAAAATCTCAAAATTTTCCGAAATATGTTGTTTGAAAACGCAGTATTAAAAAAGCGGCGTTTGATACCGCACGTATAAATAATACTTCTAAAAACTTTTTTTATTGTAACCATAAGCGGGAAAAACACACACACCTGCGGCTTTACTATCATTCATCTTCTCCATCTTTTCTCTTTTCTAACCCTAATCTCTGTGATACATAGAGAGTCATTGTTATTATTATCATATCATTTGTTTAATCGGATATCTATATCATGTAAGTAATTTAAATCTAATCATTAAGGTTTATATTAACCTAGATTCGTTTTGATTATTCTTATATTTTCAGGGCTTTTTTGTTCATGTTTTATCAAATCCAGCCACCGAATATCATTATTATTAATATTATCATATCATTTTTAATCGGATCTATATCATATAAGTAATTTAAATGTAATAATTGAAGTTAATATTAACCTACATTCGTTTTGATTATTCTTTTATTTTAGGGTTTTTTATTCAGTTTTGATCAAATCCAGCCACCGAATATCAGCTATGGCATCTTTATCATTTGTTTAATCGGATCTCTATATCATGTAAGTAATTTAAATCTAATCATTAAAGTTAATATTAACCTAGATTCGTTTTGGTTATTCTTTTATTTTTAGGGTTTTTTTATTCAGTTTTGATCAATTCCAGCCACCGAATATCGGCTATGGCATCTTTATCATTTGTTTAATCGGATCTCTATATCATGTAAGTAATTTAAATCTAAACATTACAGTTAATATTAACCTAGATTCGTTTTGATTATTCTTTTATTTTTAGGGATTTTTTATTCAGGTTTTATCAAATCCAGCCACCGAATATCAGCTATGGCATCTTTGTTTGTTTTCTCGGGTTTGGCTTTATTCATTGAACTTGCTAGGATACCAATGAACAGAAGTTAATAGGTAACATGCAGTTTGGAATTTAGATCTTCATTTTCTGATTATTTTCTTTATAACATGATTTGATATGCACACTGAGTGGCTGCAATATTTTTTTTTAATTAGCGTTTTTATAGGAAGATATATGTTCCATTTGTTGCCTGATGCGTTCAAAGGTATCAAGCAAATTGGTGTTATTGGATGGGGTTCTCAGGTGTGTTACTTCCCATTTATTAAATTTGCTGTTTTTGTTTCGATCTGATAGGGTTCTACTAAAACATAATCTGTAACAAGTTGGTTAAATTAATGGATTAAAAGTTGAATATTCTTAGGTCTTTAAAGTAAGGTTTTTGATTGTGTTAGGTGTGGAAAGAGTCAATGGGTGGAAAAATTCTATGGACTCAAGCCACATGCTGATGGAACAACTATCACGGTTATATTGCAAGACAAAGAAATTGAAGGTCTTCAACTTTAGCTAGATAGTCAATGGGTTGGAGTTCTAATTGTTAGTGATGCTCTAACCATCAACGTTGGTTATCATATAGAGGTAACGTATATATTTCTATTAAGACCAAATTTTATACGCTCAATTTCACTTAGATTATTATTCAATAGATGTTTGGCGATTAGTTAACCATATGGAAATGTGCAGATAATGAGTAATGCTCTAGTGTTATATTTAGTGTTTTTCGAACTTAACATGTGATGGAGTAAATGAAGGGTTCTAGAGATCAGCCTTCGGTTATAACGTATGAAACTATACTTGCCTTTGCAAAGACTAGAGTCTAGACGCCGTGATTGAGTCATTTTCATACGAGATATAGTCATGGTGAAAGTATTTTTATTGTATTTTAGCTTCATTTTTATTGTACCTATGTGTATTCCCTAAGTGTATTGTTGCGAACTGTAGCGCACAGACCAGTGGAAGTGATATATGTTGGGATATATGACCTCCGGGAATGCTTATGGTGTTGGCGAGGTCAGCTGCATTGCAAATGTATCCTCGAAGAGGTCCGTCACATTGCGTCGTGAACTATGATTGCACCTGTGTACACGTTTTTAGTCCTGTTTTCTATATATATTAATTTCTATATCCAATTTCTTATGTGTTTGTGTATTAACCATGCGGTCAATGACGAATGTCGTCAATTTCTGTCAATAATGTTGATGCATCCTCCATTACTAATACCGGAACAATTGTTGTTGACGTACGTGATAGCCGCGATAACCTTTTACGTATGCAGCAAAACAAATTGAGGTAATTAGTAGTATTGTTGTTGGTGGCTAAGTGAGCGAGTTATTTCTAGCTCACACTTTCTGATATTCTTTTTTGGTATGAACTTATGTATGCAACCTCTTATGTAGTTGTGTTTTTGTAAGGCGTTCAGCATACCATGTCATCTATTTTTATGAATAGTGCAGGTCAATGACAAATAATTTATGAATATTACAGGGGTATGAACTTATGTATGCAGCTAATAGAAAGTATTTTCACTAAGTATGATAGTTCGTTGTTCCAGTCTTTTCGAATTGATTATTGGTTAACGTGCGACTCAGTCGTCTTTTGGTGGGAAACAAAGATTTGTCGTTGTTGTAAAATTAAAGTGCAAAACTATAACGTAAATGATGGTAATTAAATCTAGAACTAATTAAAACTTATATGTGCAATCTTAAAACTTTGAAAAGTAATTTAATAAAATGACGAGTAATTTAAGCTTGACGAAAAATTTAATTTGACAAAGTATTAAAAATGTAACTAAAAAAACAAAACAAAACAAAATATAATCCAAAACCCAAAACCATCGGAATGTCAGATCAAAATGCTGTCACCATACCCATCGGAATCCAGATCGCAATGTGCCATCGGAATCAGTCTATCGGAATAAGTCAAAAGAATTCTATCGGAATAACAAAATTGCAATCTATCGGAATGTTTAAAAAGAGAGCTGTCGGAATGTATGAAACTAAATCTATCGGAATATAAAGAAAAATAAAGTTATCGGAATGACATTGCCATCGGAATGTTGCCAAGTAAAATTGGGCAACACTTTGACTTAATATACCTCAAGAGCCGTCAGAATATGTGATCGCAATGTGCGATCGCAATCCCAGAGCGGAATGAGGGAGTTGTTACTCTAGGTCGCAAAACCGTCAGAATGTGATAACCTTTGTTCCAATTCTGTCACAATCGGAATGTGGAGAAGAAGAGTCGTCGGAATGTTTTGAACCCTCCTTTTCCGATGAAGAACAATCCGCAATAAGCAAAAGCTAAATAAGCTAAAACTAATAAACTAATATTAAAAACTTAAATGAAATGGAAATACGACGAGACAACAAGCAACAAATTTAAAGACTTTTTCAAAATACGACATAAGTAAACAAAATAAGCAAACTTTTAGAAAGATGAAACTTTTTAGAAAACTTAGAAAAACAAATAATCTAAGTACAAAACAAGCCAATAAGATTGTCAAACTTATAGCTTATTTCATACGAAAACTTAGTTAGAAGTAAAAAGGTGAACTTTTTAATCAAATAAGCAAAGAGGTTAAGCAAAACTTTGCTTAATCCGAATTTGCAACAATTCAAAAACAAGAAAAGTAGGATGAGAAAGATAAAGAAAAGCTTGATTAAAGGTAAATAAAGATTCAACAATAAAGTTAACTTACTTGGAATTAAAAGGCTTGAAATTTAAGACATGAAATTAAAGAACAAGATAGTAAATGACATGAAATTAAAGTTGTGCAAGTAAAGAAAAAAATGGTGGAAAGACTAATTGTAACATTAGCTAACCCCCAAAAATGAAGTGAAATGGGTTCTATATATAGGGAGAAGGGAATGATGCATGTGTTGCTCCTTCTTTCTTTCTTTCTTCACGTCTTTTCGTCTTCTAAACTCTTCGACTTTTTCGACGTTGTCTCAGGATTGATTAAATTCGTCTTGAAAATTCTTCATTAATTAGACTTGGGTTCCTCGGCTTTATTGAACTTCCGTCTTCAGACTTGTTCTTCGATAAATCTTCAGAATAGGTCTTGGACTTCTGTTCTTTTTGCACTCTTGATCTCTTGACTTCGTCTTTTGTCGTTTTCTTCGATAAAAGCCCGTGAAAGCCCGTGTTTTCTTCCCTTTTCACATTTTGGTCCTAAATCACAACAAAAACACAAACCACACATAATTCCGACATTTACGACCTAAAATACACGTTTTGGCTTGGTTATTATTGTAATTAAGTTGTAAAAGGATGGGTGTTTTCACACCTATCCAATCCTCTACACTTGACCATTGCAATGACCTCATGCAATGCTTAGTGACAAAGCAAGATTTACATTCTCCATCATAATCAACCTACCTTGGCCTTTATTAAACAATAGAAACTAAGGAAAATTTAAAAGATAGAAAATAACATAATGCTAGAGGGAAGAAACTTGTAAAGAAATCTAAGACTTACATTAGGGCTTTGGTGTCATGAATGTTTATCACCCTCAAGTTTCACGTTCCCCATGCCAAGCTTAAAAACGAGATCATTGTTAGTACAAGTTAGCACAACTAACACTTACTCATGCGGTTCAATTAATCACTTAGACTCCCTTATTCCTATGAGTAACTCTTATATTTTATTGATGTCTTAAATGATCACGAGGATGCATTGTTGACTTATTTCGATAGTTTATTAAGGCTGAAAATAAAGTAGGACGTTCTAATCCATAGTTAGCTAAAGGAGAAAATCTTTTAAAACTGCTTCTCGAAACCTCATAAAGTTCATATCTTGGCATAACTCGTTTCACGATTTGAGACCTTTCTCGGACCGATATTTGGCATTTACTTCATACTTCAAATCTTGAGAAGACGATCTTGAAATTATGGTCTTCTCTTCGTATATAGTGTATATCTTCACTTGGGTTAGTTGAGATATTCTGTTCAAATGTTGACCACGACTTCTTCATTATTTCTTCAATCCTTATTTGGGATTTCGATATACAACGATCCGCCTCCTTTTCGGACTTGGATCTATTTATCCTCATACCTTGTTAGGGTTTTTCGGATAGATTTCTCCATGATCTTTATGGGAGTAATTGCTTTTCGTCGTGTGTCTTGATCCTTCGTATTGATTTTAGAATAATGCTTTTCACATCATCTTGGATCTTTAGCAACAAAATGGAATCCTCATACCTTGTTATGGCCTTTTTGGACTTGCCAATCTTCGCGTCCCGTTTCAATAAGTTATGCCTTGGCTATGAACTCTAATTAATACCGAGCAAGATCTTGGGCTAGAAGCTAAGTAATTTTTCAGACCATACGACCTTACTTATTGCAATTATTTATTTACAAGCGATGTGAGAAAAGGTTCATAATTAACTCACATAAGTTAATGAAAGAATACCAAACTTATAACTAACTCTATCATTTCTCGTTCTCCATAATTTAAAATCTCAAGGAATGAGACTCGTGGATACTTAGCCTAATAAACCAATTAAGGTCTACATGGTTAAGGATACTAGCTAGAGTAAACTTGGATAAGTAAACTCGGGTTGAGTCAAAATATTCACGACGGGCCTAATATATCAAAGATATCTAAACTCGCTAAAACCATTTTATTGTAATAAGAGAAAATAACAAAAAATAAAGGAAACTACAACTAGGCCAAAATAGATTAAAATTTTGAAAAATGTCGAAAAATCGAATTTCCGGTTAAAATGAGGTCAAATTCATGGAAAAAGCCACTTAACTTCGATAGAAGTCCCCCTACACTTGATATAAACATTGTCCTCAATGTTTAAGCATGTGGGATTAAACTCCCCGACACTTAGGACATTGTGCACGTTGTTTAAATCTTTCTAAGGAAAAGACAACTAACGAGATTCCTATTTTAATATTGGAAAATATAAAATAGTGAATCGAAAAGAGTTTAGGATAGAACCGGGAAGACGGGAACACGGAATCACGGGTCGTCAAAAATCATCAAGAGTGGATCGTTGAACGCTCGAATCCCTGAGTATGAGAAGAGAGAAAATAGCAAACACCAACGGGTCTCCCCTACACTTAGGATAAAGATAGATAAAAGATAGATACTTGGGTTGCCTCCTAAGAAGCGTTTGATTTTTGATAACCGAGTCGTGAGCCTGACTCGACCTTGATTAGGATAGGAATAAGCTTGAAGAACATCCACCGGGATCAAATACATGGTTTTCATCCATCAAATAACACAAGCTTAAGGCAAACAAGGCAAGCCAAAGAAGAGTAGGCAAGGTTCCCTTAAGCAGCGATTGAGCACGGTGGTAGCAAGGGTGAAGTGATAGCATGGCTCCAGCAGTTCCAAAAGTCTTTCCTTTTATTGCATCAGATGGATACTGAGATGGCTGAAAAATTTCGATTCCAGGGTCGAACACCTTTTTCTTTAGGGGAAAATAACACTCAGGCTCAGCAGAATTTGAAGAACATCCGCCAAGAAAATTAACAACCTCATTCTCAGAAGGTGGATAGAGAGGTGTTAAAACATATTTGCTGCGGATGTTGGTGTCTTCCGGCGTCTTCTCCTTTGAAAGAAGTTTCTTCAAATCCGAAGAAGGATAAAGACCATAATCATCAAAGTCCAAAGGAGGGGCATCACTCTCATGAGAGAAGTATGTATTGAGAAAAGTAGCAAACTCTTCCTCAAATGAGTAGTCATCCAAAGTAGGATCAAGCATGGATGGCGGAGGATCTTCATCATGTGAAGAATCACTCGAGAGAGTATCAGCCTCATCAAAATCATCATAAGTGGGCATGTCAGGATACTCAGAAGTAAAATCATCATAATCATCTCCATTGGAACTAGAATCGTCATCATAAGCATCAAAGATCGGTGGAGAATCATAAATTGGTGGAGGATCGGAATTGGATAGAGAATCGTCCACATCATCTTGGAAGAGTGGATTATCATAGCAAGAATCGAATTGAGGATTGTTGTAGACGACAAAATCATCAAGCACATTAATCATATTTCTCTTCCATTTGATTTGGTTGTGATCTTCCCCATTTTAAACACTTGTGCATCATTCCCGACCCTTAAGATGAGCTCACCTTCGGCAACATCGACTAGAGCTTTTCCGGTTCTCAAGAATGGCCGACCAAATATTAACGGAATACGAGGGTCCATTTCATAATCAACAACAACAAAGTCTACCGGAAAAGTGAAGGTGCCAACTTTAATGAACACATCTTCGGCAATACCAAGAGGGTAAGCGAGAGTGCGATTTGCAAGCTCAAGAGTCATCTTCGTTGGTGTAAGGTCGGGTAATGATAACTTTTTCCAAACACTTAAAGGCATCAGATTTATACTTGCCCCGAGATCGGCTAAGACAGTAAATTCTTCGGTTTGGTGAAAAGTACATGGTAGCACAAAACGACCAGGATCTCCAAGTTTCTCTGGAAGTTCTTTAAGAAGGACGACAGAACAATTTTCATTCAATCGAGTATTAACAAACTCGGTCATCTTCTCCTTCTTGCTAAGAAATTCCTTAAACATCTTAACAAATTTAGGCATTTGTGCTAGAGCTTCAACAAGGCTAAAAGTGATGGTCATTTTCGAAACTTTCTTCAAATAGTTTGACACTTGAATGTCATCCTTGGTTTGCAGTTTGGCCTTGTCTAAGCGAGATGGATAAGGAATATTGGGTTTATAAGTGGAAGGTGGGGTTGGTGGAGGGTTCTTCTTGGGTACTTCTTCATGACGAGGCGGAGACGGTAATGGTGAACTAATACTAGGTGTGGGAGTAGTAGGGATAAATGGTGGTGGAGGAGGTGTAGATGGAGTAACTGGGGGAGGGATAGATGGTCCTACTAAAGTTGCTCCACTACGGGTAGTAATAGCACTTACATTCGCTCTCGGGTTGGTAACAATATTTGAAGGAAGTGAGCCTGAAGTAGATGGTTGATTACCTTTAAAGAAACTAGCCATCATGTTCTTCAAATCATTCGTCTGAGTGCTGATAGAAGTTTACATATCTTGACGAAGCTCGGTTCTAATATCATTTCCTTGTTTAGTGATGTCACTTTTCAAGGTGATGATTTGGCTTTGAAGATTGTTGACTAGCTCTCGTTGGATTTTCATGAAAGTTTCAACATCATGATTGATGGGTGGAGGTTGGGGGCGGGTGGGTGATATGGAGTAGAAGCTCGAGGTGGGTTTTGAGTGCTTCTATTGTAATTGTTGGGGTTGTGATTTTGAGAAGAAAAACTGGGTGAAAGATAGTTGTTCGACCTGTAACTTAGCAAATTTCGATCCCCTTGAGGTCGGGCTTGGTAATTTTCTGGTGAATAGTTACCATAAGCCGCATACACGTTTTCCGGATTTCCTTGAGTAGAAGGACAATCGGTGTATGAATGAGGACCGCCGCAGGTCTCACAAGAAATTGCTACAGCTTTAACTTGTTGTTGTTGGTTTGTAGCGATGAGCAAGATATTTTTGTTCATTTCGGCCATCATGCGGGTGAATTCGGTCATATCGGGGTTTGCTGAAGTAGAAGAAACATTGACTCTCGGGTTATTCCTTGAAGATGCGTAGGAATCCTAATTTTTGTGATGAGTAGTCATGTTCTCAATAAGCTCTCTACACTCCTCGGGTCTTCTTTTCATAAATGTGCCACCGGCGGCTGCATTAATAGTATCACGATCACGAAAAGTTAAACCATTATAGAAAGTGTCAATTAAGGTAACGGGGAGCATGTTGTGGTTTGGACATCGATCGATCAAAACATTATATCTTTCCCAAGCATCAAAGAGAGATTCATCGGGTTCTTGCATGAAACCACTGATTTGATTTCGAAGGCTCGTGACCATGGATGGTGGAAAGTAGCGCGACAAAAATCGTTGAGTCATGTCGTCCCAAGTATGAATGGAATTCTTCGGGAGACGATCAAACCATTTTTCGGCGTGGTGGGATACAGTATGTGGAAAGAGCTGTAGGCGAAGGACATCCATAGTAACATCGGGCAACTTCATGCTTTGAGTAATAGTAATGAATTTGTCGAGGTGCTTGTTGGCATCATCATCTGGAAATCCTCGAAATGGATTAGTTTGCACTTGTTGGATCATGTGATGCTTCAACGAAAACTCCGGAGCCGTGATTTGCATCGGCGCAATCGGTCCTCCTCGTCCATTCATGGTGGGTTGACAAAGCTCCTCCATTGTCCGAAGATCGGGTGGTGGAACATTGTTGTTATTGTTGTTGAGGTGCGGTGGGTTATTGTTGTTGTTCACACCTGCCATAGCTAAATCTTCACGAGTCTTGGGCTCTGGATAAGTTGAAGATCTAGTACGCATACACCTGCGAAAGCAAAAGAAAAAGATACCAAAGCAATAGACAATATATATACACTATAAAAAATAAAAATAAAATCTTTTTGGATTTTTGAAAATTTTTAGTTTTTATGGATTTTTAACAATTTTTAAACAAGAAAAATAACGTTCACGAGTGAACGCATCCCAAAATTCAACGCGTCTCTCACAGAAAACCGTTAATCTTAACGAAAAGAGCCGGCAACGACGCCATTTAATACAAAGTATTTTCACTAAGTATGAAAGTTTGTTGTTCCAGTCTTTTCGAATTTATTATTGGTTAACGTGCGACTCAGTCGTCTTTTGGTGGGAAACAAAGATTTGTCGTTGTTGTAAAATTAAAGTGCAAAACTATAACGTAAATGATGGTAATTAAATCTAAAACTAATTAAAACTTAAATGTGAAATATTAAAAATTTGAAAAGTAATTTAATTAAATGACGAGTAATTTAAGCTTGACGAAAAATTTAATTTGACAAAGTATTAAAAATGTAACTAAAAAAACAGAACAAAACAAAATATAATCCAAAACCCAAAACCATAGGAATGTCAGATCGGAATGCTGTCACCATACCCATCGGAATCCAGATCGCAATGTGCCATCGAAATCAGTCTATCGGAATAAGTCAAAAGAATTCTATCGGAATAACAAAATTGCAATCTATCGGAATGTTTAAAAAGAGAGCTGTCGGAATGTATGAAACTTAATCTATCGGAATATAAAGAAAAATAAAGCTATCGGAATGACATTGCCATCGGAATGTTGCCAAGTAAAATTGGGCAGCACTTTGACTTAATATACCTCAAGAGCCGTCGGAATATGCGATCGCAATGTGCGATCGCAATCCCAGATCGGAATGAGGGGGTTGTTACTCTAGGTCGCAAAACCGTCGGAATGTGATAACCTTTGTTCCAATTCTGTCACAATCGGAATGTGGAGAAAAAGAGTCGTCGGAATGTTTTGAACCCTCCTTTTCCGATGAAGAACAATCCGCAATAAGCAAAAGCTAAATAAGCTAAAACTAATAAAGTAATATTAAAAACTTAAATGAAATGGAAATACGACGAGACAATAAGCAACAAATTTAAAGACTTTTTCAAAATACGACATAAGTAAACAAAATAAGCAAACTTTTAGAAAGATGAAACTTTTTATAAAACTTAGAAAAACAAATAAGCTAAGTACAAAACAAGCCAATAAGATTGTCAAACTTATAGCTTATTTCATACGAAAACTTAGATAGAAGTAAAAAGGTGAACTTTTTAATCAAATAAGCAAAGAGGTTAAGCAAAACTTTGCTTAATCCGAATTTGCAACAATTCAAAAACAAGAAAAGTAGGATGAGAAAGATAAAGAAAATCTTGATTAAAGGTAAATAAAGATTCAACAATAAAGTTAACTTACTTGGAATTAAAAGGCTTGAAATTTAAGACATGAAATTAAAGAACAAGATAGTAAATGACATGAAATTAAAGTTGTGCAAGTAAAGAAAAAAATGGTGGAAAGACTAATTGTCACATTAGCTAACCCCCAGAAATGAAGTGAAATGGGTTCTATATATAGGGAGAAGGGAATGATGCATGTGTTGCTCCTTCTTTCTTTATTTCTTCACGTCTTTTCGTCTTCAAAACTCTTCGACTTTTTCGACGTTGTCTCGGGATTGATTAAACTCGTCTTGAAAATTCTTCATTAATTAGACTTGGGTTCCTCGGCTTTATTGAAATTCCGTCTTCAGACTTGTTCTTCGATAAATCTTCAGAATAGGTCTTGGACTTCCGTTCTTTTTGCACTCTTGATCTCTTGACTTCGTCTTTTGTCTTTTTCTTCGATAAAAGCCCGTAAAAACCCGTGTTTTCTTCCCTTTTCACATTTTGGTCCTAAATCACAACAAAAACACAAACCACGCATAATTCCGACATTTACGACCTAAAATGCACGTTTTGGCTTGGTTATTATTGTAATTAAGTGGTAAAAGGATAGGTGTTTTCACACCTATCAGCAGCCTCTTATGTATTTGTGTTTCTGTCAGGCGTTCAACATACCATGGCATAATTTTATGAATAGTGCAGGTCAACGACAAGTAAATTTATGAATATTACATGGGTATGCACTTGAATATGTTGCATAATTTGCGATTACAGGTGATTTAGATTGCACATGTTTCTTTTATAACCACGCCATAAAAAACAAAAATAAAAAAATTATTTTGTAAAGAAAATGAAAAAAAACATAAGTGTCGACAGCGAACCCACGAGATTAAAAACCAAGTCCACGCCGGTGGTTGAAAAGCCTCTTTCTTGTGAAGCCATTCCACCAGTCCGTCAATAATTATAGGTAGAGCAACTTCCATTTCGTCTTCATTTCTAACTATATAACCTTACAGGAACCTGTTTGAAGAAGAAAACTCTACATATGGAAAATGTAGAAAAGGAAGGGACAAGGGGACGGGGAAGCTTCATCATTATCTAAGGAAGCTACGGATACACCAAAAGCTCACCCTCAGAGATATGTTATTGCAGTCCAGTTGACCAAGAATTTTCCTGAGAGGGTACAATGCCTATCACTACGATATCTAATTATTTGATATTTCCCCTTTCTAACCTCGATACCTTCTTCTCCCTGATCAATATATTGTCCCTGACTAAAGGGGTGTTTGGGTGTGCATTTTGGATGCGATTATACACTACAAAACACAAATCCAGTACTTGCAAAATTATGATTTTTTGTCGCAACCTCTGTACACTTTTTTGTTTGCTGATGTACTCCGGGACATCAACTACAATAATATATGGCACAAATGATTACTAGAGGTTATAGTGTACACATATTATTGAAGCGTGAATTATTTAAAGAAACTACTGTAATATAATATTTGTAAGTGCATCTTATTAGTAAGGGGTCTTTTAAGTATATTTGTAAGCGTATCATATTTATATAGATCAGTCCTAAAATCTATGAATTTATACACATGGAATGGACATCAGCTTATAAAATCATTTTATGGGGAAAACTGACTAAGGATCAAACATCTTAAATAAGTCCTCAACATAACCCTTTAATGATAAAATTACTGAAGTTTTAAGAACGTATACATAAAAAGCTCATAAATTCATCCCTTTTACAATGAAGTGAACATATACAATGAACTTTTCATCTAAAAAGTAGGCTAATATCTGACACGTCAGCTCTGTGCAGGGTAGCTAAATATTCTTCAAAACATTACTAAAAAGTTTACCCCTTCTTGGTTAGCACCAGAATTTGTGGCTGAGTAGGAACACGAGACTCTACAGGTTGTTAGGCCGTTTTTGTAAGGTTTTTCAGATAAAAGCGTTTTGGCGGAAAGTTGAGCTCTTTTTCAATAATATAGAAGAAGACATCTTTTTAGAAGCATCATGAAGAAGAAGAGGCAAAGAACATACGCAATAAAAAGGTGATTCTGTCAAATGGCATGCTGTTTGCTATAAGTGCATCGATTTCCTTAAAGACCATAACCCCCGAAAAGTGAGTCTTTTAGAAGGTAATATAAAAAGGGAGTCTGTTTACTTTTGTGTTCCTGTATTATTTTAGTTTGTTGTCTACTTATGTTAGCAATGCCATAACATTTGGTATTCTTGTCAGATTCTTAGACCGGTTTATGAGGTTCTCAGTCACGAAAAACTGTAGATATACTATCAGCAAATGCCTGCCATCCGGGAACATTGAACTCATCTTGGAAATCTATAGCATCAAGAATAAGGTCATCCAATATATTGTCTTCACCTGTTAAACTAATTGATTAGTTTGGTTGTCTATCAAAATGGGAAAGGTTAGAAGATTTACAGCCAAGGTTGTTATTAGGGGGCTGGTAGCATTTACTGAATGGGTCATAAATATCCTTTGACCCAAAGTCATCCTCAAAATCTAGACACCCAACAGTTGTTACAAGAACAAAAAGTCAATTCCAATATTCTCCAAATCTTTTTCTACATCTGTTATATCACTATTTGAGTTTTCAGAAACATAGTAAAAATCAGTGTTAGTTGAAGGAACGAGGCTTGCACATGGGCGTTTCGTGTAAATGTGTTTGATATGGGAGGGTGGAGGAGGACGAATTCGACTGCCATTTATTACCACTATCCGCAACTGTCCATTTTCCTATCTCAAATTCTAGCTATGCTATTTTCTTTCTGTTTTGGTAGTGAATTCCAATAACACAAGAAATACACTTATATATGTCATCATGTATGATGATGTTGTAAGGGAAACAAAGGCCAATGTGGAAAGATGGCAGTTTGCCTCTAGGCTGGATGACATTTTACAACCAAACCACAAGTCTGTCATCTACCCTAGAGACTCAACTATTTAGATTAAAGTAGTTATCTAATGTTACCAACTGCTCCTCGCCAGTCTCGTGATTAGTGATGATCTCAGACATAGTGATGGTGGTGATAGAATCGTGTAGGTGTCTCACTGGCACGGCGGGGGGCTAAGTCCTGCTAATGTCAAGGCGAGTCGTCTTTTTCATATAGTTCGAAACACTTAGGATCAAAATCAATACAATTTTTGTCCATCTATGGAGGTAAGATATTTAGTAATGAGTTAAAAATGCGTACAATTGATGACCAAATTGCAAGGACGGGTGGGTTGGGTAATGTCCTCATTTGTAATGATTTTTTACTGTTAATTTAAGTTAGTTGATCGTTAATGAACTGATTTTTAATGTTAATATTTGTGGGTATGTTCACCTTTTTTTTAAATTGTAGGTGTTCAATTCAAGTAATTTGAATGATTTATAACGGTTATTTAATTGTATTTTGTTGTTAAGATATATGGGTATGTATTAAACTTTGGTAAATTTGTGAACTTTGTAGGTGTTCAGTTGAATATAAGTCATTTACAGTTTTACAATGGATTTTTTCTGGGACCAGGGAGTCTGAGTTTATCCAAGAAAATATTATAGGCGGTGATGGCTTTGAATGCTGAATCGAAAAGGAACGATTCCATTGTTCCTTCTGCTGCTACCATCTTTGCTCCTGATATGTTTTGTTCGTGTATTCTTATACTTGATTAACTAACTAAATGGTATTTTACTCACTTTTAGAGTTAAATGTAACATTGTATATTTATATATTTTAAGTTTTATCGTATTTACTAAGCATGGATTGATACAACATTGAAGTTTAAAGGTCTAAGCATGTGCTTCAAAAGTTATCATGATTTATCTTTTAGTATGACAAAAAGTCCATGTTTGTGTTATGAATACTTACTATGTGATTCGTTATGTTAAGCTTTAGTAATTTTACGCCAATATTAAGTTTTGAATATTGTAAGTTGTTAAGCATCAAGTATAATTACTTTTTAGACTTGTGAACTACCAAGGATATATGGAATGATAATAATGTCTTTTGTGTTGGTTAATTATGCAGATGTGTTAGACAACAAAATAGTAGACCTCGTCGACATTGATAAATTGGGAAAAGATCTCGAGAATGTTTCTCCGCTTAAAATCATGGACAAAGCACTTGAGAAATATAGAAATGATATTGATGTTGCTTTTAGGTAAATTTGATATTAAAAGTTGTTAAAGCATTGTTTAGATAAATGGTGTCAATGGACATGATTAAACTTTATATTACTTCTAATCACTTTATAGAAAGGATTAGGCTAATGTTCATAGAGGGAAATCCGAATATAAAAGAACTCCATTCAGTTACTTTCTAACCGACTACCATCTCTAAAATGCCCGTCAATAAAGAAAGGAAATGCACTCGAGGAAAAATGTAAAAGATCCTCTAAAGATAAATAATCTTATTTAGAAGAGGATTATCGTAGGTTTAGTACCTTCATAACATTGAATAATAAACTCTGATGTGTGGGTCTTAGCAGGGGTATGACATATAAGTAGTATATGTGAGGCATAGTACCCTCATTTTTAAAGTTTGGAAAATTACTTATGTGAATATAATAAGAAAAATCCTTTAATTTCCTTTTGTATAATAAGAATGTGCGTAGGTATGAGTAGATAAAAAAATAAAGAAACCTTCATCTCATAACTACTTGGTTTTGGCCACGGAACACATAATTCATGCGTGATTTTACAATACCAAATGATCTCTTTTTGAAAAACTTAAGACATATAACTAATCTTGGCATAGTCGAGATGAAGGGGCAGTTTTTGGTTTATTTTGAAACGCGGTTGGGCATTTTCTTGATGAAATCTTGGGTTAGAAAAAATGTCGAGTTTTAGAATCAAGTATTTGTGTTAAAAGAATCTTGAGATTACATATGTTGCTTTTTTATTTATTGGTTGTGTTCTTTTGAGTTTTGATGCTCAAGTAACCATAAAATTGATGATTCCCAACCCTCAAATGATTCCAAGGACTCGGGACAAGAGAAAAAATATGCCTTCACTTCCATGAGTTCCATCAAGATTCTCTCTTTAGACAAACGTTGTTTCAAAAAGAGACTTACGAACCGAACCTGCCAACTTTATATGACATTTAGGCATCTCATCATGAACCTCCTCAGACTCAAGTTACCAACAAGAAGTTTGATGATAGTATGTTTAATTATATTTGTCTCATTCTTTTCCATATGTTTACTTATGTTATCTTATGATGTAAAACATTATTTTATGAAAGGGAAACAATTGGAGTAGAAAAACTTTTACTATACAGATCTCTTTGAATAGTTTACACCATATACTTCAGCGAACGAAAAGAAATGAAAGAAAAAGCGTAAGAGACCATATGTCTCTGCATTTTATAGTGACAGTGAAAGCTTCGATGAAGCCAAAAGAAACACAAAATGTAACCAAATCTACAAATACATAACTACTTGTATCTTTAATAATAAAGATAATGTATAAAATTAATAAGATACTTTCAATAGAAGATAAAATAATTATATAAGTTTGAGTTTATATTATCAAACTCACAAAGATATATCTTTGAAATGGTACTTGGGACGTTCGACAATATAAAGAGTGAAGGTTTAACGTGATCTGATGATTAGCTATACAACAAAAGAAAATATAAAGAAATTTTAATTTTCAAGAAAGGCTTTCTAATTTTCCGAAGTATCTTTTGATATCCTAATAGTTGGAGGAACGATGGTGCCAGGGTGAGCTGGTAAGGCTTTGTATTGTTGGCGCACCACTGGAGTCAAAGAACCTCGCGCCAAACCGATCATCCGGCGCCAACCGATTTTCTTTTTTAGTTATAAAGTGTGTATTTGTGGGCCCATTAAACTATTTTGGCACCACTTTTCTCGAACCAACCGTTACCTCATAAATGTGATGTCAAAGAGTTTTTGATGCCAAAGCCCCAAAATCCTACGTGGCAGCTTTGACACCACATTCTGGTGCGGACCGCTCCCAGCACTCTAAGTTATCTACTATCATGCACTTTTCTAAAGGTTTAGAATTAAATTTTGTATGCCACTTCATATTTTGAACATAATTGTACTATGGTATAAGAACTTTTGAAGGTTTATCATTCTTTCATATAACACATGCATTTAATATTTTATAATTTTGAAGAGGTTTAAGATTTTGAACCTCTTCATGGCACCTAGATAAAACTAAACTCCCATTATGATTAAAATAAACATAAACCTATTAAAAAAATTAAACCTATTAAAAAATTTTATACTTATTCTTAAACCTCCCATAATAGATGCTTTAAGCAGTCATTTTTCGCTTATAAGTTTAAAACTAGCATTGGAGTATAAATATATATTTTCCAGTATGTTTTAATAATTAATCGAGTTGGAGACTCGACTCATTTAAATTATTATTACCTTGAACTTAACCCGTTTAATGACCAGTTCAACCGAGTCAATCCAAAATCTACGCGCATAAAACGTATTTGCCTCAAGTCAAACTTATTTATTTTTGGGTTGGTTTAAAGTCGAATTTTGTATCAAATCAGAAATTACCTAGCGTACAAAAATCACTACATATATATTAAAACTGGTCGCAGATGACGTCGTTTTCCTCTTTTGAAAGTCTTTTAGAAAGTTGGACTTGTCATTTTGAAAGACCCGCCATTAAAGACAAAATGACAAATAACCTACAATGTGAATAAAATGAAAATTAGAAAAATCCCTTTATATTATGAAACTTATTACAACTGTTATGAATAATATGTGGATGTCTAGAATAAAGCCCATAGCCTAAGTGGTAATTAGGCTTTACCCTAGTATTTGTCTTATAAATACTCCTTGTATTTACCTTCTCGGATATATCAATTGAAGAATACATTTATTCTTTATCTTTATTCACAACACGTTATCAGCACGCTCTACCACTGAGATGTTAAGATCACTGTCCAGAGGTACGATTTGTTCTTTTGATTCAAAGAGGTACGTTGCTCTTTTGAATAACGTAATGATTAATTATACGTATGTGACTTATTAAGTTTTAAGTAGTATATTGTGATTAGAATAATTCTTCAAATTCCTTTGTATGTCCTCGATTTACATGCTTCGATCTTTTGTCTCCAGTTACTATTATATAATTATGTACCTTCCTTTGATCGAATTGTTTATAATTGTTCGTTTAGCACTGGTACATCTTCGATGTTCATATCTTCATTAATTGAATTTAAAAACAAAGAAAGAAAGAGATCAGCATACTGGTCGTTGTTCTATTCTAGCTCAACTTATGAATCATAAAAGTAATAGACTATCCTTTATATAATCTGTATATGTTAGTGTCCAAAGCCTTGCACATCTCTTGTTATTGTATATGCTTATGATTCTATTGTTATATATATATGTCGCTAATTAACCTTTAAATAAAATCATGATATTAACAGATCTATTGAATAGTAAACGAGTTATATCGTAAGTGATAAGTTAATGTTATACGGAGTAATGTTTACAAGTGTTTTTCGGTTTAAAAAAAATGCCATCTAGTATTCACTTTTGATGTTAATTTGGTCATAGCCCACTAATATGTGTAAATCTTTGCTTATGGAGATGTTATTTGTTTATTCTTTATTCATCTCAGTATCGATTCTATAAATTATGATAGATCATCGAATACTACGATTGTTACTCGTCTTGTCTATATATGCATTAATGTATGCAACCTTCCATTATGATCTTAAACTTAAAAAAAACGTGAAATAGAACCTATTAGCAAGTTAGATGAGACCAGTTTGATACTTTAGTTTCTTATGTGTTTGTCATGATTTTTGTGATTGGGCAATTTGTTTTTCTTTTTGTATTATACGTAAATATATATGTCTATATATATCTCGGACATAAAATAAATATTTTTGGAACTTATTACTACTTCATTAGCACATTCTTTTGTATGCCAAATATGATATATATACATTTAAGTTTTAATTAGTATTATGATTAATGTTTGTTAAAATCATAAAAGGATTAGACTATGATATGATTTAAGTGTACATAAAATTTTAAATAGACTTCAAAAAGAAATTCATTGCTGGTCTCATGTAGTTATGATGATCGTTTGATTTAATACGAAGTGTATAATTATGATGGATTTTGTTAAACTTTGTGATTTTTGTGATTTGCAAATTTCAAAAAGTTTGACGAATATAACATATAAGATTAACATATTATGATATACTTTGACATTGTTAAGATTTTGACATGATCTTGCTTATCTACAACTAATATTATATATTTTATTAAATTGGCTTATGAATCAAAATTTGCCAACAGTTTATATGTTTAAACGTTAATAGAAAATAGGCATTATATATACTTTGATATATATCATTTACATATAGTCGGCCTATATTTATGTGCTTTCTAGAGATTATCACTTTTATTCGTAAACATGTTATTGTCAATCCTACTTGATTTTAATTTTATACGATTATAGGAGCATTAATTTGCCTTCAACTATTATCTTGAAAATTGATAATATTGCCGTGTATACAAAAATCGATTAAAAAAACCCATGAATGAATCATTACTTAAAGGTGAACGACCATATCTCTCTTAGTGTAATTGTTCATTTAAGCATATACTCCTAATTTTTATCTCTATTAGATAACATTTGATGCTCGTGTAGTACTAAACATAAACTTATAAAAAATCTGAATACTATAGGCCATGTAGTTAATTAATTATGAAACTTGATTATAAAACACAAGGTGGTTGTGTATTATGATGCCAATGATTTCTTTTATAATAACTACCTATATATGTTTGGAATATTATGGAGACATGCCTCGCCTAAACTGATCTAAGGTATACATATATCATTGATGGGTAACTAGATTTAAATGTGCATGAGTTGGTATATTTTCATACTACATATGTGTATATGAATTTTGGTTATAGACTTGAATGTGCTTGCCAGAATAATATTTTTTTTCTTTCATATATGAAGTGCTAAATTCTGCATATAATTCGCTTTTATATATAAAAGGCACAATTCAATCATATGTGGCCATAAAGTATTGAGTTTATGAGCCAAGATTGTTGTAGTAATTGGCATGACCGGTTCGATCATTCCGAGATAATGATGATGCGAAAGTTATAAAAGAATCATGAGTTTCTTCAAAGATAATTTTGATTATCTTTATTGTTCTCAATGGAAGTTCATTACTTATCACCACTAATAAGGACTCATTCCTTGAAATTTTGGAAAACATAAAAAGATCATGTATGTAGGCCTATACATGATGTGGATCATTTTGAGTTTTAAAATCGATGCATCGTCAAAATGATCATCACATACGCAACTTCAAGTTGGCGTGATTAGTGCCTCGATGTGAGCATGATTTTCCAAATATGGTTATTGAAAATAGTGGTGAATGCTTACAAGTTTGGGCGATTATTGAAATACGTGTTGAACTTTATATAGCCCATGTTCGAACGCGAATTTCTTTTGTTGAAACGTTTATAAAACGTCTTCAGTTGATTGCAAAACCTATAATTATGAGAACAAGAGTTTCAGTTTATGGGGAAATTTATTACATATGAACATATGAATTCGCATCTTGCCAAACAATAATGAATCCTCCTGTTATAATGGTTTTGGTCACAAACCATATAGTTCCCATTAGAGATATTTAAATGTACGATATATATCATAGTAAGTCCATCACAATGCACAAAATAGGATGTTGAGAATGATAATTCATTCAGGGGGAGAATGAGCAGCGAGAAATTTGGAATGAATTATGATAATGAAAAGTTGATCCTCACAAGTAATGAATATGAACATTAAGTTCATGGGACAATTTACATTCCAGATCTAGTAATTGTCAGACAAGGTTAGTGACCTAAATAAAGTGACTAGATCACAAACGCTGCTAGTGCTCCAATTAAAATATGTGTCCCAACAATAAAACCAATGATTGGTAGTAAGTCTATGGCACGTCTGCAACGTGATAGACTATTTGATTCCAAATAAAAATCCTCGATTAAAGAGATAATACGGAGCAAGAAAATTAAGATGGTTGAATCGAGGTAATAAAGACCCCATGATAGTCTCCTAAAGAGACACTAGACATGAAGGCAATTGAGAAAACCCTAGGTACATGAGATATTATGAGATCTCAATAAATGATAATATGCAATGTCTAGTAGAGTATGGAATCGAAAAGAAATAAATCGACGTCGATAAAGATATAGTTATAATGTGAATGATAATGATAATAAAGAATATAGCGCTAAAATGAATGTGAGGATCATGGATAGATGAATATCCGAAATATTAATGACGCAAGAATATAATGAATACTGGAGGTCTCTTGTGATGAGACATATGGTTGAAGTTTACAATCTATTTATAAACTTATTGGATACGTAATAGTCTTTATGAGAGAGCGAAATTAAAATATGCATAAGTTGCAAATGATGGCACACGTATATTTCTCAAAGACTTAAAAATGATCATGTAGATACATGTTCACATGTGGTGGATCCAATAAATATTGTATAAGTCTGGCAATGTGATAATAAGTGATATGCGTCTTAAAAATATATATGAAAAGAGCTCAAGTGATATTGATATTTCATTATCGCATATAATATGCATGGAGCATGCTAGAGATAATTAATGCTTAAGGCATATAAGAAACGTTCTCGAGAACAATATTGATTGTATTGAACAAATCATGATTTGAGCATATATGTTATAATCGCTTTAGTGTGTAGTATTGTGCCAAATAAAGAGTTATGGTTATAAAGGCGACTAAGTGCATAGAAATTGAATTTGAAACAAAAGACAATGTTTGTCTTAGTTCCAGAATTGAACATCTTAATGATGAAATATGTATGCATCATGAAAACTAAAGATAAAGTTGTATCTTTATGTAGATAAACAACACTCATATTTATGAAGTCACATGATGTTAGAAAGACTCTTGATTTATAGAGTTGATGATCACAATATCGATTGGAATAAGTCATTTGAAAATGAACAATTCAATTTTTGCTAAGGGTCATACTTGTTGGAAATGAATAACTTACAATGTTTGATGATAAACTTGAACAAGATGTATGACGTATTATTATGCAAAGAATATGTGTAAATAGTGTTCATACATATGATTTTATTAATACACCTTAATGTGTATTTTAGTGACTCAGTGAGCTTAAGTAATGTGATCACCAGGGGGAGAATATATGTGTTGTACTCTTTTTCCCTTGACCATGGTTTTGTCCCCGCAGGGTTTTCCGGCAAGGTTTTTAACGAGGCAACATCCCTAAGCGTATAAAGGATTTAATGTACTATTTTCCTTCACTAGATTTTTGTCCCACTGGGTTTTATCTAGTAAGGTTTCTAACTAGAGATATGGGTTTATACTCTAACCCATCAAATACAAGTCTAGTTGATTTTGCAGATGCAGGATATATGTCTGACCCTTAAAATGGTCGGTCGCAAACTGGATATGTTTTTACAAGTGGAGGAATAGCGATTTCATGGTGTTCGACAAAGCAAACAATTGCAGCAACTTCATTCAATCAGGCATAAATTGTAGCAATCCATGAGGCAAGTCGAGAATGTGTTTGGTTAAGATATGTAACACAACACATACGCATGTCATGTAGTATTTCTTCAGAGAAAGAGGCACTAACAGTTTTGTATGAAGATAACGCAACATGCATTGTTCAACTCAAAGGAGGTTACATGAAAGGCGATACCGAAGTTCGTTTCACTCGTGACTTACAAAAGAGCGGTCATATTCTAGTTCAACAAGTTCGTTCAAGCGACAATTTGGCGGTATTTACCAAGGCACTTCCAACTTCAACATTCAAAAAGCTTATTCACAATATTGGAATGCGAAGAGTTAAAGATCTTAAGTGATGTAGTAATCAGAGGGAGATAATACGCGTTGCACTCTTTTCCTTAGTCATAGTTTTGTCCCACTGGGTTTTCCTGACAAGGTTTTTAACGAGGCAACATTCTCAAAGCGTATTATCTATAGAGACATCCAAGAGGGAGTGTTATGAATAATATGTGGATGTCTAGAATAAAGCCCATAGCCTAAGTGGTAATTAGGGTTTACCCTAGTATTTGTCTTATAAATACTCCTTGTATTTACCTTCTCGGATATATCAATTGAAGAATACATTTATTCTTTATCTTTATTCACAACAACAACAATGATCTTACACTTTTGATTATTTATACTTTTATGGTATAACAAAATTTACTTATTAAATATAGAGCCCTTTTTGGAGAAAAATATGGTTGAACAGATCGTTGAATTATGAATTAAACAAGTTCAATATTCAAATGCTTCTGACATAAGTATAATTACACAATACTTTCTTTAAAAGCAAGTATCTATTTTTAGTTTCTCTCTTTATTTAAAAAAACAAGAAAGCTTAATAACCCGATGACAACTTGCAAGATAGATAGATCAGACGGCTTACGAAATCGGTCGAACCAAAATCAGGTTAAAGTAAGTAATGTTATGTACGAGCAAAGATTAACAAGGGTCAAAACATGTCTATATGATGAGCAAAGGCATAAAAACACACAGACAACAAACATAAATAATGCACAAAATACGTTTTAAATTTCTTTTAAATTTTTTAGATTGTTTAGCAAATTATATTATTCAAATATTAAAAAATTTAAAAATTAAGAAATTATTTATAAAAAAATAATTTAAACATAAATTTAACATTATATAAGCGTAAATTATAACTAAAATATATTAAAGACAAACTATAAAAACAATAAACAAAAAACGCACGACCATAAACCCTCTGGAACAACAAGAAAAACTACCCCGCCCGTTGGGCGGGTTACGACGCTAGTATCTCTATATTATATATAGGTATAATTATGACTTGATACCACACTTCTAATCCGAGTCATATGTGACATGGTACCTATTAGCCAATAATATTTCAGAAATCCCTAAAAAATCTCCATTTTTCACGTTTTTTGTTGTTAGAAAAAGTAAACTTTTGAAAATCGCGTTTTGGAAACGTTGTTTTGAAAATTAGGTTTGTAAAATCGCGTTTTGAATGGATTATTTTTTTTTTGAAATTTTTTATAATTTGGAGTTTTTAAAAAAAGCTTCAAATATGTCAACAACAAAATTCGAACATAGGTCTATTGGTTTGCAAGTAACAAAGTTTACCAATTAAGCCAACCAAGTTTTTGTGTTTTTCTATCCAAAACAAAATTAATATACTTTAAAAACAAACCTACTACTACATTCATATTTACATATATGTGACTTATTAATAAAGAAAACATAAATCAAAACCCTGAATTCTCAAGAAAAAACACACACGACAAAAATTACACCTCCTTCTTTTGAACCCTAATGAATATATAGTTTACATCTAAAATTTTTGAGTGATTACAATAGTTGGACAAAATCTGCACCTAAATAATTGTGTATTCTTTTTACAATAGTTTTCACATGTCGAGCTATTATATAATACCACCGACCTTTCTTTTATGTATGGTGTTCTTTATTCTACCAAAAAGCA
Organism: Glebionis coronaria; assembly: GCA_025667525.1. Taxonomy (NCBI): domain Eukaryota; kingdom Viridiplantae; phylum Streptophyta; class Magnoliopsida; order Asterales; family Asteraceae; genus Glebionis; species Glebionis coronaria. The sequence goes on from CM046877.1 coordinate 326,032,757, forward strand.
TCGAAGAACCAAGGATCTATCGGTGTGTGTTCATTGAAAACACTGATGAGTTAGTACTTTTTCAAGATCCTTTTTGCTATCTAATAGTAATTATGTGTTTATATCTGTTGGATTCCAATCCAAAAGCCTTTTGCGGTTAATAATTGGGCTTCAACCCTCACTCAAATGTTTTTTTAATGTAGATTGATTTTGAGAGAAGAGGAGAAGAATGGGGAATGATGCCACGATCTTCATCTGATGATTGGAGAAAGAAGATGGATACATTGGTTCGATGGTCACCATACTTGAGTGAGGAACATTTGATGCAACAGGTAATATTTACACAGTTATGTGGCAGGAAAAAACTCTCACCTGTTAAGAGTGTTTATATGTCCTGCTTTTGGATCTGTTTTAATTGGTAGTGAAGTGTGTATGTATGCAGGTGGTGTGGCGTTGCTCTTTTATATGCTCAATTTGTCTACGGCCAATTTTGATCAGAAGATTGGTGTTCATATTATCCAAAATGCTCTCAAGGTAAATGTTTCTCTTTCCCGTTAAAAGTATCTCAAATCCAGATCATCTTTTCCTCTAGAACATTTGTTTTTAGCACATTATATTTCTCGTGTATGTGAAGTCATTTGTGCACGCAATTGCTAGCAACACTGGAGTTGGATGCTGTTGTTGTTGGGAAACTGTTCAATATCTGGATATTGAGTATTCACTTTGTATTTCTTAATCATATTAGGATTGAAAGGTTTCTCACATCTTTAATGATCATCTAACGTAGTGCTACATATACACAATGATCACTAGACTTTCATAGGAAAATTAAGCGCACAATCCCTTTCTGCTTTTATTTGCAAATGTGTTGGGAGGATGCTTCTTATCAGCTATTTTAACAAGACATGTGGTTGCGTAAGTGACTGTCTTTTTTCTTCCGTGTTTTGTGTCTCCTTAGCACCATGTAATATGAAAGTTTCTATTATTCGCTTCTCTGAAGATAGTAATCAGTTTCAAGGATCCTTAGTGGCTTACCAAGATTGTGACTTTCAGGTACTAAAAATCCACGAAAAGACTACACTACCACAAAATTACTCTAGGTTAACGTACTGAAATTAGGCTTAATGTATGATGCTACTTCACAGGCTTGGGTGGGGTGAGCGGTCTCTCTAGCTAGCCTAAGCGACGTTATTGCACGTATCAATATAATTTTCTTTTGTTTGATTATCATTTCAAAGGAATCCTAAATTTCAAACAATGTGTTTCGATTTTGAATGTTAATTGAAAGCATTTTTTTGTTTATGGAGTTTGTTTAACAGGAAAATGAAATTGCAACTTGGTGGTTATAGAGCAGGTCGCAGCAGCTTGCCAACTGGCATCACAGTTTGTGATTTTTTATTTCTCTCTTTTTTTGTGGTCAAATTATGCAATTTTTATGCAGCTTCGAGGAACGGGGCATTTCGTATACTGAGTGTGTGAGGCAAGATGATATGAGACACAGTTTATCTCAGCTAATGAAATCTTCATTTTGCTTAATTTAATTTTTTGGTTATCTCTTCCTGTGTGTCCCTTCTAGGATGATCGGACATCACAATCCAAAGAAAGAGGTTGCTAACGGGGTAACAAAGAGAACACTTTTTTTACTGTAATCTCTTCTTGTAATCTCTACCTGGCCTTCTTGTGCAGGTCAGGTACACTTTTTACTGCTAACAGAGAAACAAAGAGAATTTTCAATCCGCTAACCACTGTGTTTACCTCCTGTTAAAAATGGGTTTGTACCAAGTACTTATGGGACTTCCAATACAATTTCAACTTATATCTCCAATGTAAATATAATTTCAACTCAATCTCTAAGCTATTTGTTTCTTAACAACAACAAATTCTAATATGTAAACAGAATGAGCGTAAGCAAGTAGATGTGAAGTGGAAAAATTAGCTTCCTTATTTAGAATTCAGTTACATACAGGTAACATTCATGTCAAACCCATTCTTTCCATTTCCTAAACAACGCATGTGCGTTTACATATTCTTCTGGTTTTCACATTATGTATATTCTGTAGACAGGGTGCTTTTGTAATCCTGGTGCATGTTCCAAGTATCTTGGTTTATCTCATTCAGATCTTCTCTCCAACATTGAGGTAAATATGTTGCTAACTACTGTAGATGATTATATGGGGATCTGAGCTATTTATAACCTTAGATGGCATGGGCTCTCACGCGAGAAGATGCTCTTTTGTTAGGAGGTCACGGCCTCTTTGTGTCTATTTAAGTTCGTTTCTATCTCTAAAGTTTTGAGATTCTAAACCAAAGTCCAGCTCAAAACATGCCATCATTGGCTCCCAGGCCCTCCAAAACCACCCAAAGCAAGTCCAGCAATTGATGAAGCACCAAGGCCAGTTCCACCTACAAGCGACTCGTCAGTAGAACCAGCTATCCTTGCAGCAGGTGGAGTAGTATTTTCTATGGCAGGGGCTCCACCTGCTGGCGTAGATGTAGCAGGCACAAACTTATGCACTAATTGGACAGTGTGTTCTGCCTCCAAGCCTAAAACCACATAAAAAATGTTAGAAACGTAGTCTTTCAAAATGTTTTAATACCCTGATAAAACCATAAGCTATATGGTTGGCCAGTTTCTTTGATCTGATACCTCTCACCACTCTCTGTCCACTTACAGACACTGAGCTTGATACTTATTTTTGTTGGTTTTCAGAGATCCAAAGTGGCAGAATTCAATGGGTTGTGATCGAGTATGTTAAGGACTCAGTGTTTATCGATGTCTTGTCTGCTTAGTTTACCCTAAAGCTTTTTTTTCACATTGATATGTATATTCCTGTTTGTATTTTTATGTTTATATGCTATTCGAGCTTTCGAGGTGTTTGGACCAGGTCAACCGGATAAACTCGGTCAGCCGCTTATATCACTAGGTCAAGCAGTTAAACCACCGAGTCAACTGGTTAACGCACCACTGGTTAATCCACTGGGTCAAGCACTTAAGCCATTGGGTCATGCAGTTAAGCCGTCGGGTCAAGCAGTTAAGCCGTCAGGTGAAGCAGTTAGACCACTGTGTCAAGCAAGCATTTAAAGAAGCGCGTCAACCGGATAAACCGCCAGCTCAAACAGTTAAATTACCAGGGTATAAGTTCCTTTGGCACCTCGAAATGAAGTCAACATATCATTGAAGTTTGCTCACGTATTTTTTCTTTCTATTACAACTTATCAGAAGTTTCTTTCTTTACTGGTAGGGAATTAGTAGAGACCACCGCTTAAGGGATGTTGTCGGGCTTAAGTGCTTATTTGTATATGCTATAAGTACAATGCCTGTAACTTATATCTGCGTGTAGTGGTGTGTTTTATATCAGTATATCACAGTCAAATGTCCAAAAGAAAGATTACATCCACTTCATGACAATCCAACCCTACATTCCTAATTGGTTTTTGGTTGGACAGTTTTCTGCTTTATGTAATGTCAAGTTGATATAAGAGTTTGGGCCAATAAGAGAGATGTTAAGATCAGTGGGTTTGAGAGGCAGATTCAAAATACTGAGATTTAAAAGGTTATTGTACAGTCAAAATTTATTTATTTGTATTAAAAAATTTGGCAGCTACTATTTAATCCAGATGGTGGCATATGGTTCCTCCTTTTCTAATGCAGTAGAGAACAGGTTTATTGAAAAGAGTTGCTGAAAGTCTGCATTACTTGAATTCTTTTAATAAACTGCTTCAACCAAAGAAAATGGGTTAAAACCCATTAGAAATAAACTTTAATACAAATCGACCCATTCATAAAAAACGGGTTGAAAGTGCCACCTTCATTTTGTATCAGAAGCATTTAGACCTTTCTTTCTGATTGGTGTCAACATTCGGGCAGTAGAGCAGAAAAAGAAACTCAAGCAAACTGAGGTATGTTATTTCTATGATTTTGATACCGTATATGTATTTGTGGACTTTACTGTTTTGTGTTCACCTATATCCATTAGTGTATCACGAAGTTGACATAGTCCTTGCCATGGGCATTGCTAGAACTGAGGTAAGCAAACGGACATGTTACTCATCGTGGAGGTGTATTGTTAACAACATTTTAGTTAACTAATAAGCAGTAACTATATTTTGAGACCACTGAGAGCTGCACAAACAATATATGTGACAGATAAATCCTGAAAAACACAGAACACGTAACCTTTTGAGTTACTGGTTTCTTTGTCTTTAACAAGATTAAATTCCCGTAGAGCCCCAAAAGTCCCCAGTAGCTCCTTGATCTGAGCTTCTGTCAAAGAATAAGGAATCCTGGCCACAAATATGCAATCAGGACCTTCGATACCAGCAGCAGAACCTGGTTTTAAACCAACAGCAGCCAGGTTCAAATTGGAATTAGGTTCACTTAGACCAAGAGTTGCAGCTAATGACTTATTGTAGTACGTCTATTGACCTTCACCGGCGCTCCCTCAAACATAATGCCATCCAAAGCAATTGCATTGCTAGCCTCCTCAACAGATCTCATCTCCACGAAAGCAAACTTCTTCTCATGATTAATGACACATTCACAACAACATCGCCTGGACCAACAGTATTTCCACCGGTTGTAGACATAACATGACTAAAAAGGGTTGCCACATACTGCAAAGGAAAAAAATGAATCAGAAACATTCATGGACCATCGAATAATCATTATAGAGAATTATTTAGGACTATATCTAAACATACAGGTAAAACGACAAAAATAAATATAGACGCATATACATCCCCAATGATGACTTACAAAAGAAAATAACTATACTCTGACTAAAAAAACAAGTAGAATTTCAAAGCTACCACTACAAAATTTTGGACATTTACTTACTAATATTTTTTTAGTGCTCCTCCTTTTGCTTACTCTTTTTCTTTTTTTATCAACTCCTATTCAAAGAATAAGAGTAAGCAAAAGGGGAGCACTAAAGGTCTATCCTTACTCATTTTTGAGTCACCAAAAGGGTCAAAACTTTTCTTTACTCTTATTTTTAGTAGGCATTGTATCGTTACCTACTCTTATTTAGATATTTTAGTAGGTAAAAGTTTTATAATGAAATATTGTTTTTTATTTTAAAAAAATATTGGTAAGTAAATGTCCAAAATTTTGTAGTGTACAGTCACAGACTGAACTGCAGATGGACTATGTAGACGGTCAATATCTGCAGAATCAAAACTGCTCTTGTAACTGTCGTGCATGAGCAAGAAGAGTTGCACGTCAAGTAAATAAGGCCACTGTACAAATGAACCCACATTTGATTGATTATGTGCTTATAACGTACCTACTAAGACTCAGTTCATTCTTTGCTTTGTATAGACCATCCTCTTTCTTTGTTAAGATTACCAAACCGAGAGTCAAACACTGTTTTTGGTGATCTAAAGCTGACAGAAAACGACTACAGTGTCACACTGAAGCATCTTCATGCATCTATAGAGCTTCAAGAAGGAGAGCTCATTCATGGAGAGAATTTTAAAGTTTTTGCCACTATGTCTGCTTTAGAGGTAATTGAATACTTCATAAGGATGTTGTCATCAACCTTTATACAATATACGCCAGTACATACCTCATCATACTATGTTATTTGAATGATAGATATGTTATACGAATGATCAAGTAGCGAGTTAAATTAAAAAAAATGTATTAAATGTATTTCAATTACAGCACGAGCATAAAGGACTCCAAGCATAGCTGAGGGATACGACTACCACTCAAGAAGCTAGCGTGTAAGAGGAGGGGATACCTAGAATCAAACCAACCAAAAGAAAGGCTTCATGTTTAAGTCATCTGCTCTTAACACATAACCAACCCCTTCAATGGCCGACGCTGCAACTGAGATGATCAATAACTGAATTCTCAATACTTCTTGCAAACCATTTTCTCAACAATATTTTCTAATAAGAAAGCATGGCAAGTAGTCTCATCTTTCATGACTCGCTTTTCTTAGCCCCATGTCTTCCTATTATATTATTATTACTTGACCTTTTCTTGTGTTATTCACATATTCAAACTTGATCTTCCATAACAGTCATTACACGTTGCTGCTACTATTTTCTTCAGTTGCGTATAAATAAATTTCGTTACATAAACTCTTAAAAAGAGGTTGTGCTTAAGTAAATTTTACTTAACATGGTGAGTACCAGGAATAAATTTTTTATGTATCACACATTTAAAGAACATACTTTTATTAGTAATAGTTGACCGTTTTGCAGAACACGGTATAGAAAAAGTTGTGTTTAACAACCCAAAGATGCAAATGAAAATGCATGTTTGGGAGTAGAAAAACAATTCTTTATTCAACTTATTTAGAAACTTTTAAAAAGATTGATATTAAACTGAATTATAACTGCACCTGATTCAACCTATAGATGGAAAAAGCAAAAAAATAAAATAAAATTCGACTGTGCTTTTACAGGTCCAAAGAGCATAAAGGCAGTTCCACTTCCAAAGTTAATAGGATTGGGAATGACAAAAAAGTATGTTTCGAATGAGCCGTGTTATTGGCTTTTAGAGAGCAGATACAATCTTTCTTAGTAGGTCCGGAAACATGTCTGCAGCTATATCTGGTTTACTAACCTCATGGGCCGTTATAGTGTCTTTTGGTTATATGTCAGCGTTCAAAGATGCTTGGGCATGTTATCTGTAATGCAAGTACATTGTAGCAGTTGGAGTTGTCTGCCAACGAGAATACATTGTCTAGGAAGATGATAGGTAAAGTGTAAATTTTCAACCAAGCAAAAGTTCTATCCCGTGCAACTTTGTAGAAAGCAAAGATATGTTATTCTAATTGTTGTCACCATATAACCGCTAATATTGATTCAGAAAGCAAAAAAACTTATGACCTTCTGACCCAAATAATCGCATAGACATCAAGAAAGCAAAGATATGATATCAACGAATATATAAACATATCTTTGCGTAACAGCATGCACACACCTAATCACGTTCTTTTATGCAGATATTAGGTCCAATTGAAAAGAGATTCAAGGACGAAATAGCTAAAGCAAACACGACTACTTCTGATGTCTTTGCAGAAATTGCAAGTCCGTATTCAAAACTTCATCTCCCAAGCGCGATGGACCTTTGGACTCGGACCAGAAGGACCATCCCGTGAACTCAATACAAAGGAATCATTCAGTGGACTCGGACCAAGAGAGCCTATACGTCAACTCAGGCCAAAAGGACCGTTACACTCAGACTACGCGATGGTGGTATGTGTGTACTCGAGCCACTCTTGTCGGAAGGGAAATGTGGCACCTCAGCACTGCTAGAAAATTGCTCCAGTTGCAGCAAGTACGTAGATCAAGCACAGAGATAACTATAAACGTTTTCGAGTAAATATGCAAAATATTATATACAACAATTACTTATAAGGGTAGTTACTTTTTCGAGGTATGTGTTAGTGTTTCTGATGAGTGGTGTAGCTTCCAAATAAGTAACATTTATTTCAATCCATGAATATCGATTTATTGGGTAGACCTAATGTTTTAGCTTGGAGTGCAATGGTCGTATTGGAAAAAGCTCGACGTATACTAGGCATGCCATTAGTAGACACAATTTGCATAGCAGTGGCCTGAATAGATATGTCATTGTTCGATGTATCTGAATTTGATTGCTTTAGTTCTCGGTGTAGATACCCCCTCCCTTTGGTTAACCCAATATAAATACCTATGTGGTCAGTAAATAATGATGGGATGCTGCCATCATCAGTTCTCATATTCAGGTCCTTTGGGAACCATACTTTCAGCAGCAAAGTTGGATAAAATGCCTTGCGTCCACCCAGTTGAACGAACTCTTAGTATTCGTTCACAATAATGCCTGAACTCTGAGTCAGCACTCTCTTCTTCCAATTTCTTAGCAATGCGTCGCATTGCACTAGGATTAAGATGGCAATAAGTCGAGCAGGCTTTCGTAGTCAGATATTACTTCAAATTCCTCTTTTGCACTGTCAACTGACCATACCTGTACATAATCCATTCGCGGAGGAAATGCTTCTACCCACTGCCATAGCTTCATCTATGGATCAGATGATTATACCCGATGTTTCACAAGAAGTGTTGGGATTTAGAACTAGTTAAACCATTAACTACGAGTGCGCAGCGGAATGGATCTAGTATAATATTCATGATTAACACATAATAAAACAATAATAAAACCAACCTTTTAATTAATTGAATAAATCAATTAATTGATCTTGATCTTGAAGCTATAACGGTAAAGTAACCGTCCTCTAGCGATTGCTCACACGACACGTCAAACGAACACACCACGATGCTAGTGGTAACTTCACTTCGATAATCTTTGCAACTAGAAAACCTAATATCCAAAACCCTAATTTGGATTGCGTAAGGATACGGTTTGTAGATAGCAACAAGATTCTTGGAAAATCACCAATAAACCCTAATTAGGGTTTATATAAATCGGACCACAAGGGAACACTAAAACCTAGATTATGAGATCTAGGGTTTAGTTATAAAGCTTAAATCTTTATAAGAAAACCACCAAGAAGGATTGATCTTATAAAGGTTAAATCTTTAGGTGTGATTTTAGGTTAAGGAAAAAGTTCGTTCGGTTTTGTGTTGGGGGTTTGAGTCGATCGGCCAAAACAAACAAGAGGGAGAGGTGAAAAATTATGAGGGGTATGAGATTGTATTTATACACATCCTTGAACCTCCTCAAAATTAATTAGGCCCAACCCAACACCTAAATTAAGTAACTAATTACTTAATTAACAAAACAAGAAACCTTCTAGACCCCTTAGGGTATTCGGCCGCCTATAGGGCACCGGATGTTTCTAGAAGTCGATTTCCTTCCTTAAATTTAAATAACGCACTCGCCTTTAATTAATTAAATCCCGTAATTAATTAAACCACCGTTAATTAAATAAAACGTAAAGTTTTTATTATACGTTTAATTATAAATAATAAAACATAAATAAACGTGTGTTCTCTGTATTGAGTGTGTGCCCCCGATAGGCTCACGCATTTACCGATGGCTAAACGATCGCATATCTCAACAGCTCCCACTTGTGAGAGTTTAGACATACAGCGTCCATAATGAAGCATCTAGCAACACTTCATTATAACCGGCAAATGTTGAGTTAAATAGTTTCAAGAATAAGATCTTAAAGACTAGTAATGGTGTACGATTATTTGAGCTTGCTGATAATCATCCCTTCGTTACAATGTACCGGTTAAACCATGGATATGGATCCTAACTCATTCCATATAGTTTAACTTTAATTCCTCGTTTACAAATTAATTTAGATAGTCCAAATTGTAACAAGCATCATCTTGATTACATTTTGGGTACGGCCATACAATTACCTAATTAATTCTGGAGGGGATCCAGGGTACTTCACTGCACTATATCAGAGTGGAGGAACGAATTCTATATTGACTGCAAGTGTCTGTGGATGCTGCTTCACAACACTTCCAATTAGAGTCGTTATAGCTAGATCTTCCGAACTAGCGTTGGACATAAAATCAAGAAGCGATATCCACACATGCACAACTTGTTTGCATCTCAAGTCTAAGGATGACCTAATCCTCACCATTTATGTATTTGAATTTACTCATGACAACGGATCCAAAAGTAACCATTCGAAAGTTCGGGATGTCCAATATTCATATCAATGAATAACATATGAGTTTGGTTGGAAACCATCCACCATATATATCAGTATATTACCAACACTCATATTTGTCTTAATGTATACAATATTCCTATATTGTTTAACCGACAATGGACATGTTTAGAATAATTAAATTATTCAAGGATTTAAACATACAAACATAGGGCAACAATAATTATATGAAGATAACAAACATCAAATATAAATTGTCTTACAATCCCAAATTATCCAAATACTTCGATAACACAGATTACATGAGATTATTAGCTGGAAGCAAACCAATTCCATGAGTTAACATGGAATGCTTTTTGAGGTCTAACGCCTTTGTGAAGGGGTCAGCTAAATTGTCGTCTGTGTGAACTTTCTCCAGACTAACATCACCAAGTTCAATCACTTCTCTGAGGTAGTGAACTTTGGAACGATAATGTTTCGCACCTTTAGTGATTCCTGGTTCATTAGCTATAGTAATGGCTCCGGTATTGTCACAATACATCGTCATAGGTTCATTATTTGTGGGAACAACACCAAGCCCAGAAATAAACTTCCTAATCCAAACTGCCTCTTTAGCAGCCTCCGAAGCGGCTATATACTCAGCCTCTGTAGATGAGTTTGCATGGATGGTCTGCTTTGCGCTTTTCCAGCTTACAACACCTCCATTCAGCATGAAAACATATCCCGTCTGAGACTTCGTGTCATCAGCATCCGTAAGATATCCAGCATCAGTGTAGAAAGCAACCCTGAGCTCTCTTTTCATACCTCCTCCATAAACAAGAAACATGTCTTTGGTATGCCTAAGATACCTCAGAATGTTCTTAACAGCGGTCCAGTGAGAATCACCAGGATTATGCTGAAATCGGCTAGTCATGTTCTGAGAGAACGCAACATCAGGTCTCGTACATCTAACAGCATACATGATTGATCCTATTGCCGAAGCATAAGGAATTCTCTGCATGCGTCTCACCTCATCAGGTGTTGATGCTCCTTGAGTCTTAGATCATTTTGATTTAGTTTGCATGGGAACAAAGCCACGTTTGGAATTGTCCATGTTATACTTCTTCAAAATCTTATCTTTGTAAGCACTTTGACATAAACCAATTAACCGTCTAGGTCTATCACGTATGATCTTGATTCCAAGAATATACGCAGCATCTCCCAAATCCTTCATGGAAAAACACCTTCCAAGGTAAGCTTTTACACTTTGCAACATTGGAATGTCTTTTCCCATCAACAATATGTCATCGACATACAGGACAAGAAACACTACGCTACTCCCACTAGCTTTGATATATACACATGGCTCATCAGGATTTTGATTGAAACCAAATTTCTTGATTTCATCATCAAACCTCTTGTTCCATTGCCTTGATGCTTGCTTAAGTCCATAAATGGATCTTTGTAGCTTGCATACACGGTTTGGATACTTTGGATCTACAAAACCCTCAGGTTGCTTCATATAGACTTCTTCGTAAAGCAGTCCATTGAGGAAGGCGGTTTTAACATCCATTTGCCAAATCTCATAGTCATAGAACGCAGCTATGGCTAAAAGAATCCTTATAGCTTTGATATCTGCAACAGGAGAGAAGGTCTCTTCATAATCAACCCCGAAGGTTTGAGTGAAGCCCCTCGCTACATATCGAGCTTTAAAGGTGTGTACATTGCCATCCATGTCGGTCTTCTTCTTGTACAACCACTTGCCACTAACAGTTCTAGCGTTAGGGGGAAGGTCTACTAAGATCCAGACATTATTGTCTTTCATGGATTGCATCTCCACATTCATAGCATCCAACCATTTGTCAGATTCAGGATCTGCCAATGCAGCTTTGAAGTTAGTGGGTTCATTATGATCCCCTTTCCTCAGCGTCAATGTATAAACACATACGGTCAGGAGCACGCCTAGTCCTCGTAGACTTTCGAATGGGAGCTATATCACTTATAGGTTCATCAATTCCTTGATCATCCTCTTCATGATTGCTAGTGTTTTCAGAAGGATGTATATCTTCATCTTGAATTACTTCAAGATCCTCTATACTCCCACTTGCTTCTTGATTCATAAGATTGCTCTCTAGGAATTCAGCATTTCGAGCAACAAATACTTTGTTCTCGGGTGGGTAGTAGAAGAAGTAACCCATCGTTTCCTTTGGGTAACCTACAAATATACACTTAACAGATCGGGGTTCTAGTTTGTCAGGTTTGATAAGCGTGTCACGCTTAACAAGAGCCTCACATCCCCATACCTTTAAGTAAGACAGCTTAGGGGCTTGCCCATACTATACTTCGTATGGAGTCTTTTCAACCTTCTTAGTTGGAACCATATTGAGTATGCGAGCAGCAGACTCAAGAGCATAATCCCAAAAGGATTTAGGAAGAGTTGTTTGGGCCATCATGGAACGAACCATATCAAGTAGGGTTCTATTTCTCCTCTCAGAAACACCATTGTGTTGTGGTGTATATGGAGGAGTTCTTTGGGAAACTATCCCATGTTCCTTAAGATGCTCCAGAAATTCATAACTCATAAATTCACCTCCACGATCCGAACGTAGTGCCTTTATAGTTTTACCGAGTTGATTTTCTACTTCCTTTTGAAACACCTTAAATGTTTCAAACACTTCATGTTTATGCTTTAGCAAGTAAACATAACCATAACGACTATAGTCGTCAGTGAAAGTGACGAAGTAACTTGCACCTTGTCTTGACACGGTTCTAAATGGACCACATACATCGGTGTGGATTAGTCCAAGTAGATCTTTAGCCCTTTCCACTTGATGTGAATAAGGTTTACGTGCCATCTTTCCAGATAAGCATGAAACACATTTGTCAAAGGAGTCATCATCGTTTGACTTAAGCAATCCATCAGATTGTAATTGCTTAATGCGCTTTTTGCTTATGTGGCCAAGGCGACAATGCCATAGCAATGTAGAGTCCAAATTAGATTTGGCCCTTTTGTTTCTTATAGCATACATAGAACTATTGTTTGCATTAGAATCACACATATCAATTTCATAAATACCATTACTAGGAATAGCATTAAAATAAAACATATTATTTTTCGAAACCGAAATACTTGCATTATTCTCAAAACGATTAACAAAACCATCGTCATACAAACATGAAACTGAAACAATCCCTCTAGAAATAGAAGGTGCGTAATGACAATTATTCAACATAACAACCAGTCCACTAGAGAGAAATAATTGAAAAACACCAATGGCTTCAACAGCTGCACGATGACCATTGCCCACGTACAGATTCAAAGCTCCTGGCTTCAGCTTCTTACTTATCCTTAGACCTGAGTAGTATTACAGATGTGAGTACCACAACCAGTGTCATAAACCCAAGATTTATTAGGAAAAGTAAAGAGTTCTATCGTGAAGATACCTGAAGTGCTAGCTCCTTGCGAGGACTTCTTTCTCTTCCACAACTCAGTGAGATACTCTGGACAGTTTCTCTTCCAATGACCAATTTCACCACATTGGTGACAAATGGCATCCTTAGCAGGATTCTCTTTTCTTGGTGGACGGGGAATCTTGGCTCTGGGAGTAAAGTTAGCTACTTTCTTCCCTTTACCACGATTCTTACCCTTTGCAGCATTAGACGGTTTAGCCTTGTTAGGCTTCTGAACCCTTCCTGTCCTAATAGCATTAATGGTATTAGGAGTAGCAGGTGCAACCTTCTTTGGCAACGTTTTCTCATGCAACTTAAGCATGGCATGCAATTCAGGTATTGTCTTCCCCAGGCCATGCATGTTATAGTCTTGCACAAACCTATCATAGTCCTTATTCAGTGAGGCTAAAATTAGGCTGACCGAAAGTTTCAAGGACATGGGGTGACCCAAACGTTCCAAATTCTCTATGAACCCCTTCATCTTCAAGACATAGGAGCTCACAGATTGTCCATCCTCATGTTTACACGCGTGAAAGGCACGTGCAACATCAAGGAGTTCTTGATCAGCTTGTTCAGTGAACATGGTCTTCAATTCTTCCATCATAGACCATGCGTCGTGACCCTCCAAAAGTTTCTGGAGTTCAGGGGACATAGTCATGAGCATAAGGCCAGCGATTTCTCGTGACCTTTTGACCCAAGTTGGATGTAAATCCGGGTCTTGCTCTGGTCCTTCATGACCATGAGGCAGAATTGCAGGTTGATCAGGAATTGGTTGCTCAAGGTATTTAACCAAGTCATCAGTTTCGAGCGCTATCCGAAGAGCACGATACCAATCAACAAAGTTATTCTCAGTCAATTTCATCTTTTCAAGGAATGACTTAACAACCGTGTTGTTTAAGCAAGAGTTTTGATTATTCATCTACAAAATAAAAGTTCAACGATTAGTATTTTCGATAATTACATTCTCAAAGAATTAACTACCCAATTAATCATGTTGAGACTAAGATCCTTGCTTGCACTCCCACTTAATATTAGAGGTTCGACCGTCTAGTATTCAAGTGGGGCAAGAGGTAAGCGACGGGCGTTAATTGCACTACAAGTGCAACTCTTAGATTGTATGAGACGATTCATGAAGTTTATTTGTCGTAGAGTGTTTGGATGGGATGTTCTCTCATCTCTTTCGAGAACCTTTGAACATCTCAAACAAACTTGTTCTACACATAATAAAGTCATGAGTATGTTTCATCTCATCTTTATGCCTCGGGTTCCGAATCTGACCGGGAACTCGACTTTAAGTCGTACCAATTTGAAGCATGCAATTATTGGCAAAGGTCTGACCAGTGACAAAGATCGCCTCGGGTATGTAATTCGCCCTAGGTCTGACCAGATGACGAAAAACAACTACAAGCGCTTCTAAATTGGATGGCATAGACTTAAAAATTTCAAATAGGTATCACATAAGTTTTAGAAAAACAAATGTCAAAGTGTGTAAAAGAATGCATGCAATTCATTCTCTTAGCACAAGTTAAGAAAACAATTTGTTAACTTTTGGTTTAGGCGTGTTTTACCGTGGGAGAAGATTAAAGAGAGATCAAACCCTATATCCTACTCTTCATGCACCCGAGGGTGCAAGTGCTTGGGATAATTATTCCATAAGTGTCAAAACACCTATGGAACACGGGAGAAGATTAAAGATTTCTCAAACCCTAGATAGCTCTACTAGAGCACGAGGTGCAATAGCAAGTCCATCATTAGTAAAGACACAAAACGGTGTTGTAACTATAAGTATTATAAACTAATTGATTTTGCAAATCATGTCGTTGAGAAGATAGTTTATAAGCCATCATTACGGTATGTAAGCCCAACTCGAGTGACAATATGATTCCGCAAAACAATTAGAATACAATAAAACCAAGTTTCATAGTTCTTATGTCAATATTAATATTTGTTCAAAAAATCAAGATTTTAACAAATAACACATAGCCCATTCGCAAGGAAAATATGGTGTATTAATATGACATAGTTTTAAAGCTAGTTTCGATATAAGTACCATCCGTTTTTATGATTCCTAGAATCTCGAATTATTACGTTTTGCAATTCATAATGGAAAACAAATAAGCACATAAAAACAGACAGAAGGGGTAGAAGCAGAAGACAGACTCTATATGAAAGCGGTAAATCATATAAGATCCAAGTCTCGAATGAGTCTTCCCCAAATTGAGGACCAAAGACCCTCATCAAGTTTTCGAGCAAGGTACTTGATGACGTGCAAAGTATCACAAAAGTGAGATGCAAGGGTCTTTGACGGATAATAAAAAACAAAAGTAATTATTAACTGGTTCAATTTTAACCTACCCAATTTTAATAGATCTAGATCAAGATTAAAACTTTATGACAAGTATGCATGTAGTTGTCATAAAAACATAAATAAAAGAGATTTTAAAGCGAAGCAAGCGTGTTTTATTCTATGTGTAACCCATGAATGCCATACGATTTGACTCGTGATGCCACTGTTGGGATTTAGAACTAGTTAAACCATTAACTACGAGTGCGCAACAGAATGGATCTAGTATAATATTCATGATTAACACATAATAAAACAATAATAAAACCAACCTTTTAATTAATTGAATAAATCAATTAATTGATCTTGATCTTGAAGCTATAACGGTAAAGTAACCGTCCTCTAGCGATTGCTCACACGACACGTCAAACGAACACACCACGATGCTAGTGGTAACTTCACTTCGATAATCTTTGCAACTAGAAAACCTAATATCCAAAACCCTAATTTGGATTGCGTAAGGATACGGTTTGTAGATAGCAACAAGATTCTTGGAAAATCACCAATAAACCCTAATTAGGGTTTATATAAATCGGACCACAAGGGAACACTAAAACCTAGATTATGAGATCTAGGGTTTAGTTATAAAGCTTAAATCTTTATAAGAAAACCACCAAGAAGGATTGATCTTATAAAGGTTAAATCTTTAGGTGTGATTTTAGGTTAATGAAAAAGTTCGTTCGGTTTTGTGTTGGGGGTTTGAGTCGATCGGCCAAAACAAACAAGAGGGAGAGGTGAAAAATTATGAGGGGTATGGGATTGTATTTATACACATCCTTGAACCTCCTTAAAATTAATTAGGCCCAACCCAACACCTAAATTAAGTAACTAATTACTTAATTAACAAAACAAGAAACCTTCTAGACCCCTTAGGGTATTCGGCCGCCTATAGGGCACCGGATGTTTCTAGAAGTCGATTTCCTTCCTTAAATTTAAATAACGCACTCGCCTTTAATTAATTAAATCCCGTAATTAATTAAACCACCGTTAATTAAATAAAACGTAATGTTTTTATTATACGTTCAATTATAAATAATAAAACGTAAATAAACGTGTGTTCTCCGTATTGAGTGTGTGCCCCCGATAGGCTCACGCATTTACCGACAGCTAAACGATCGCATATCTCAACAAGAAGGTTAGGACGAAGACTCAGATACATCAGCTCCATCCATGGAGGAGATGCTTATACCCATAACCCACTGCTATAGCTGCATCTATGGAGGAGATGATTATACCCATTGTTATACAAGAAGGTGTGGACAAGACTCAGATACATCATTCCAAGAACCACAACCACCTTCAAAAGTCGAAGGAAGCTCATCTGATATGGATTTTCAAATAGATTAAAAGAGCTATACGTGTCTCTAAAGTATGATTGAGACACACTTAGAACTGTCATATCTTTTCGTAACATGGTGATATTTGCATATACAGTTGTTATCTAGCAATGCGAGAACTTGCAAATGCTAAAAAGCAATAGTTGAAGTGTTCTATATGTGTATTTTTATCATCGCACAAGTCAATCTGTAGTGTCCAAATACTCTTGCCGATACCAGGTCTCAGTAAGCAGCAACTGTAACAGAACTTTCCTCAGTTTACGTTTGGGATTGTTAATAGTTCTATGTTTGTTCTTACGAAAGCAATAACTTTGAATGGATTTTGAGCTTTTCGAGTGATTGCAATAAACTGATCCTATAAAGGTATGTATCTGATTTTGCATCAGTTACTTTTTATGCCCTTACCCTTCTGAACCGAGACTAACGTTATGTTTCCAACACTTAAGAATAAGAACACAGAAATAGTTCTCCAATTGCTCCCAACGTAATACATGAAGCTGCCCGTAGCAACACATTAGACACCCTTGCAAATAATCCTTCTTTCCCCAATAATGTTGATCACATTGCCAATGATGGTGCAGATAATTCAGTCATGACACGCTTCAATATCTTAAAACGTCGAGAAGAGTCAAATCCTGTTAACATGGCAGAGAAAGAACTTGGTGTATATTTTAAAACTTCCATTAATGAATCTGCACCACGGCTAAAGGTCATCTCAAGACTACCTCTTTGGGTCTTTCAAATTTAACTGCAGGTTGTCAAAGATCAGTTTTCTATGAGTGGCTTTTTTTCTTTCCTTTTTTTTTATCGAAAAACAGCATAAACAGAAACGAGCATTCATTATATTTGCACCAATTTGTAGTTTTGTACCAGGAAAAGGTAATATAATTGTACGATGGAAAGTTCTTTATCTCAAACTACTACTACGGGGTGTTTGGGATTGCTTATTGAAATTAGATTATTCGTTTTCAAAATGAATAATCAGACAATCAGTGGTTATAAAATGTAGTTTTAAATTTTAGTTTCTGAATTTAATTATGTTGTTTGATAACGCCCAATTAGTTTTTAAAAAGTTTGATAGATTATATTATTAAATGAAGAAACGAGCATTCATTATATTTGCACCAATTTGTAGTTTTGTACCAGGAAAAGGTAATATAATTGTACGATGGAAAGTTCTTTATCTCAAACTACTACTACGGGGTGTTTGGGATTGCTTATTGAAATTAGATTATTCGTTTTCAAAATGAATAATCAGATAATCAGTGGTTATAAAATGTAGTTTTAAATTTTAGTGTTTGAATTTGATTATGTTGTATGATAACGCCCAATTAGTTTTTAAAAAGTTTGATAGATTATATTATTAAATGATTAAAGGGATAAAATGACGAAAAAAGGCATCCTTAACTGTTACTAGCATTTGCTCAAAAAAAACTGTTACTAGCATTATATTATACAATATTTGCATTTAACATAAATTCTCATCACTTACGAGTAAAAAATATGGTAAAAATGTACTCGTATTAAAACTTGCAAAAAATATTAGTGAAAGAAAATTGTAGAGTTTAGGTGGAGCACGTCATATCTATAGTTATCCACAAGTTATAATTAAAAACACACAGAAGAACATAGCTCATTTATTACCTCCAAGCTCCGACCCATCATCACCGAACAACCTTTATCTATTACAAAATATATTTTGCGAGTGAACAAATTTATGGTATATTCAACCCATTCAAACTGTAAACAGTTATCACAAATCAATTGTGCTGGCGACAAAAGACAGTAAACTAGAGAATCAATCTAATAGAATTGAATAAAAGTTTCAACCGGTACCTGTGAAGAAGAAGGTGACATATATTTTGAGGGTAATATGATAACTTGACATTGAATAATCAGTGTTTTTTTCATAAATGCGTTAGGGGTGAGGTTGCTTTTCAAAAACGTCGTTTTAGAGTGGTCTAAATGGAGAAAAGTGATTATCAGACAATGATTGCCAAACACTTAAAGATGGATTATTGCGTTTTGCAATCGGAATAAGTAGATAATTTGTGCCCAAACGCACTCCCAAATACCCTCGAAATTCAATTATCCAAAATGGACGTTTTGGTATAACCGGGAAAATAAGCATGTACATATATGTGTGTTAATGTTTCACAACTTCCATTTCCATCACAGAAAGATACAAGCAATATAAATACATTGTGATGTGTATCGGTATTTTTATGCCACCACAAGCATATAGAATGAGAATGGCTATAATTACCGGTGTCAATAATCCTAAACTCTATCCGAACACGGTCTGAGTATACTTGAGTTGGGTTACTCGAATTGAAATTCTAACTCGAGTCAATCGGAAAAATCAGACTAACCCGAAATCAAAATCAAGTATAAAATTTTGTCTAAATTGTGTTCGGGTCAACCTAATTAATCCGAATAAGATTTCTTTTAATATAAATTTTATATAATGTTTATTTAAAAAATAATTTTTTTTATATTACCAATATTCGGGTTAGACCCGAATTCGAATTGGCACGACCTGACTTGGCCTGGGCTAAAAACAGCAGAAAATCAAACCATAACTGTAAGCACAAAAAACTAACACACAAACGTACTCTTAGAAAGATTTACAAACAACTCCGCCCAACATTTCGACCCGAATCCCGAATATGTACCGTAGCCGGAACCGTACCGATTCTCGCTACCCGAATCCCGTTCGGTACGGTACCGGGACTACGAAATAAGGTAAAAAAAATCAAGACCACTAATTCGGTACAGGACCGGTACCAAATTAAAAAATTCCCAGAAAAATGGGAAAGTCCTGATTTCCCGGTACCGGTACCGATACCCGTACCGGTATCGATATCCGAATCCCGTTTGGTACGAGATCGGTACATAACGTTTTTGATCGGGAAAAAATCGGAAGCCACTAAATCAGGATGAGTTCGAGACGGGATTGATATCGAGCTCATCCCTACTCAATTGTGTCTCTATTAATATTTTGGAACTCATCAATCATCACCTTCAAAAATTCCAGTAAACACAAAATTTAGCACAAAGATTCATTATTTACACAAATCACGACAAACTCATATGGTGAACACTCTAGAAAAACAATTTACCGATGGGTTCCTATTGGGCCATTACTTTTACGTAAATCAAATATGATCGGTATTTCACTAACATTTAACACTCATTTATTATCTTTAAGAAAAGTCATAGTTTTTTAATTTCATATATGGGTGATTTTTGCTTGATATATGTGGATGACTTTTTAAACGTGTTTATTAAGTAGTTTTAAAAATATATATATATATATATACAAACCAAACCCGCCTGTTGTTATGCCCATTTAATAAAAATGGTTAAATCACACAGAATATTATATGTCTAATTCAAACATTATAATTTATCAAGACATAATTAACATCATCAAAGTTTTTATAACATAAATATTTATATGTCCTACTTGAAACCACTGAATGAAAGATATATTTACAAACCAAAACCTACCCGTTTAAGTTTATATTTGTACCACCAAAAAATCACATTGGACAAATCACATCCGTTTGGT
The DNA here is from genome assembly GCA_025667525.1 of Glebionis coronaria. NCBI lineage: Eukaryota > Viridiplantae > Streptophyta > Magnoliopsida > Asterales > Asteraceae > Glebionis > Glebionis coronaria. The sequence goes on from CM046877.1 coordinate 326,053,007, forward strand.
GAGCTAATTCTAAAAATATCAAAGATCAATTTCCTTTTAATTGTTTTTAACAAACTTGGGTCACACTACCAACAAATATAACCGATACACAAACTTACTTTTAAAAATATTTACGAAACGACCCCGCCCGTTGGGCGGGTTACGACGCTAGTGTATATATATATATATATATATATATATATATATATATATATATATATATATATATATATATATATATATATATATATATATATATATATATATATATATATATATATATATATATATATATATATATATATATATATATATATATATATATATATATATATATATATATATATATATAGGTATAATTATGACTTGAAACCACAGTTTTGATCCCAGTCATATCCCAGTCACATCTTTTAACCAATAGGATTTGAGTATTTGCTAGAAAATATCACTTTTTTCCTTTTTTAACTCATTTTGGGCGGGCCACACTTTTTGAAGTGATTTGAAAACGCACTTTGTTTGAAAATCACGTTTTGAAAACGCAGCTTTGAAATTACTGTTTGGAAACTGAGTTTTTGAATCATAGGGTTTAAAAAATATTCTTTTGAAAGGGATTTGTAAGATTCGACCTCATGACCTTCGGGTTATTGGTTTTGGTGTTTTCCAGTTGAGCTATTGTATTGTTTTTGTTTAATGATGTTAAACCCATATATTTATTGTCCGGTTATTTAATTAATATGTTATATTTATCCAAATAATTATCCATATAATATATCATACAAATATTTTTTAAATTTTTAAAAATATATCAAAGATATATATGACATATCTGTACATAATACGTCTCCCTAAAGAAACCCTAATGAATCGTATCCCTCTCAGAAAAACGTAATGATTCATATCCTTAAAAACAACCACCTTTAGTATAAGGCACAGATCTTTTACTCAGGAACCCTTTTACATTGATGGAGGTCCCTTGCTACTGCTCGAGATGGTGTTTAATCACTTAGAATTACACAGACCCAAGATCATAGTTGATGTCTGACAAGCACTTTACGGAAAACATTCGGGCCTACAACCAAATGTTTGCAATAACATCATTTGGGGCCAAGATCAACGACTCTTCATAGTGATCTTTGGTACACACTCATAATATTAACTTCATCAGTTCATAAATGTCTATTCTGTTTAATTCCAAAGGTTTTTCATACTTTTTAAATTGTATGGTTCTGCACAGCTCCAGGTGTGCCTCAGTAGAAGAGAATTCAAATTGCAATCTACATGCCAAACGCTTTGGTATGAAAAATCACAGCCAACTAAAATTTCTATAAGAATTATCTTCTTAATTTTTGTTGTCGGAAAAAATCTCAAATTAAGATATATAATTTAGACATTTTATCTTATCACTTTTTAAGTTAAGATATATAATATGGTTGAAAGAATTTCTTTGATCTTGCAGGTTCACAACAGTCGTAAGAAATAAAATGTACGCCATATCAAGGGGTCAGCGAATTTGTAAGTATACATGTCACAATAGAGTCAACAACAAGCGACTAGATGCTGATCCAAGAACTGATCCTTAGGAACAAGCAAAGAATCATCAAGCCTTTGCTTATTTGGTTTAGTATCTTCAGGAAGTGGAGGAGGAGCGACGTCTGTACCACATGTTCAAGCTCAGCCCACATGAGTTTCACGAAACTTGAAAACAGTCATTCATGCTCAAGCTCAGCCCACATGTCTTCCTGGTCTTGAGCCTCCCCCTATCTTGATGGATCGTAAGCTGTTAACATTAGCATTTGTAGAAAAAACATAAATATTTATCGCGTTTTTTTGTCTTACCCTTGCTGATTTTTTTCATTTCTTTCTTTAAGGAAGTCTTGCAGGTGTTCATTATCGTTTTACTATGGCTGGAGTCGCTGGAATTCTTTTCATTGACGCGAGTTTTTATTTTATTTTATTTAAAATCAAGTGTAGTCATAACTTTTCCTCTCGCTGTTGCCTTTTATGTATTTGAATCATACTAAGTTGTCTTGATCTTCTGAGTTTGCCAGTTTGGCAAATTATCATAAATTCAGCTGTCATGGCAATAATGATGAAACTCTTTTATTTGGTTTATTGATGATGTTATTCACCGATCCATCAATCCAAACATACAAGTAAGTGAAAATTAACCTTTCAAAATTTTTTATACATGCGCATTATCAAAACAAAACTCCAGAACTTATTTCTAATTTTTGCAGGAGAGTCTTCTTCTTATGGTTATGGGAGGGTCACTGAATTTATCTGTCTCATTATGTTAAATATTAGGTTTGGGTTTACATCCATTTCCTTAAGTATTACATGATATGTTTTGGTTTATTTTTTTTAATATTTTTCTGTTTCTAAAAGCTCGCATATGTTCAAGGAATAGTGTTTGACCTATAAATGTATGAATTATTGCAGGGAGCAGGACAAGTACACGTATCACCCAGTGTAGATGTTGCCAAGTGGCTGCTGAAATAGGCTATCCAAACAACCCTTAATTAACGTGACAAGCCACCTAAAGGGTTGCTGAAAATAAGCTATCCAAACAGCCCTTCAACATTTTTGAGCCGAACAACCCTTAATTTTGGTGTGGCAAATACTTTTAAAAACGCGATGGTTTCATTACTGGAATTTGATTTCCAGTGGTTTGTCAAACATTTTAGAACCACTTGCAGTAGGCGAGAAAGGTAACTGGCCTCCACTTGGTGTAGACAGTATATAGCCTCCTAATTTAAGTGATGATGCTTTTACAGGAATAAAATATGTGTATGCACAGGACACAGCTGAGAGCAGTTCCACTCATCAAACTCACAGTGCAGAACAAAGGACAGTGTAGAATTGAAGCCCACTTTTATATGGAATGCATTGTATATACATGATTTGATTGAGGTGTGATTTTATTTTTAATTGCACCAACCCGTAACTACAAATGAATCACAAATTCCAATATAAATCTTTTGCATCTCTATGTTATGCAGTTCAACTGCCTTCTATAATCTTTGAGATTTCATATGTGCTAATACAATCCTTGCAGACATTAAGGTATATGTGTGCTTAATATTTATGAAAACCAGTTGAGTTCTTGATCTTTTTACTGTGTGTTTAGGGTTGTGAAAACTCTCAGTGAAAGGAGAAGATGTTGTTAATGGGTGAGAATCTTTATTGGAGAAGCTGATCAAGTTTTGGCATCGATTTCGGGAAAAACGGAAGAGAACCCTTCTTCAGATTCCAACAATCTGAAACCAACAACCACTAATGGTCCTCATGAAATTCTGCTATACACACCAAGTACACCTAACCATCACAACATATTTTCAGATAACATCACAGTGTCCGCGAACGAGTTGCAACGTGGTGATGGCGAGTCAAGTTCCTCGATGGCAGGTACTGTAAATCCAAAGCGAACATACCCTTTGCAGCAGAAGGAGTGTTTGGCTACTGTTTTAACATCAACCAAACACACCCTTTGCATTTGATATCAATAGAACCCGACATTAGCTATACTTCTATATCCTGCAACTTAGATTTTTTTCGATCATAAAATCTTTTGACAGGATTTATATCAGGTATATACTATGCATACTCATAAGAGATGACTGTTTCTTAATTGGTTTGTACCATAAATTAAAAATTCATATATTTATCTATTTTTCGTCACACGTGTAGCAGATCACTGGTATTGAACTGTTTTTGTAGCTTTGTAGCCTAATGCATAGCCCGTTAACCAGGTGTTTGTAAATAGAAGTGCGTATGTAAAGAAAATCCATACACCAATAAGAGAGACCTTTGTCCAAGCACTCTCACTTCCAATGGAAGCTCTGTAATTGCCTAAGAAGGGCGCATCATACCAATCTCACATTCAAACTTCACAAACACAAAAATTGCCGCAAAATTTGAAGAATTCTACAACGTTTATCGTTTGCTGGAAGCGGTAAACTTTATTTATTAGCCAATATTGCATCTGACATGACAACCTTAACTATAATATTTCATTGAATGTTGTGTTACAGTAAACCTTTTGGTGGGAAAGATACTATTTAAGATCATTATATTAGAACCATTACAACAGAACCAAAACACCATCAGCTCATTATTGTTGCTTCAGGGACTATTGTTATATGTCAGGGAGCATATTAGTATTTAATATTCTTTTTGACTCCATCAACTCATTAATCATGAAGTGTGTATATTGACACTAATGACACGCTTTTTGTAATACAGAAAGAATTAGTAGCAGCTTTAAAACAGTAAGATGAAGGATGGGAAGAACAGGAACAAGTGGTGAAGGAAATAATAAAGGGGAAATCGTCCCTGCTGTGTGCAACAGATAATTTATCTGATGTCAAGGTATAAAAAAGATTTATATTTACATTTTTTACCCTCCAAATATTCAAGGTATAGTAAAAGATCTAACGAATTTGATTAGCAACTAAAGTGACTGATAAAAATTGGTATTCTTAGGTTAATGTGATCATCATACTATCATATAGGGAGTAAATGGCCGTGACCTGGTGAATTAATGCTTTTAATTTATCAACAGGTGGTTCAGAGTTTGTTGCATTCTCAACTTCTGAGGAAGCGTCTAAAGCAGTAAGAAGCATATTTTAATAGATCTACTTGTGCATGGACAATGGTCATATCTTCAATTATGCAAGGTTTGTTTTCTTCAGTTCAGAAATATTTAGTTTGTATCTCCTACTTGCTCAATGCAAAGAAGATACATGGGTCAGGTTGCAGGTCTAACAATGTTATTTTACATTACTTCGTTGAGTATGAGATTTGTGGGTTTAAGGGATGTAGATTTGATGATTCAAATTTTTATCTACGTAGGCACAAATTTCACAGGTGCGCCCAATGGCAATGAACAGATCCAACAAGTGATGTATCTTTTTTCTGAAAACAAAGAAGTCATGGACCTACCATTATTCAGCTTCTCTCCAATAGCCAATGCCACTACAAATTTACAAAAGACAATAAAATTGGAGATGGTGGATTTGGACCTGTTTATAAGGTATTACCCAGGGAACTCGATCCAGTCATAAAATTCATGGTCACATGGAACCATGGTACAAACTGTATTGTATCCATCATTATACCCGCCTGTTTGAACCATTGTCCCATCTGCTAGAACCGCAACAGATGAGCACCATGTATCTGTTCATATGGACAATGGTCTAAACGTGTTGGTACATATATCATAAAGGTTCGAGTGCACGGTGCAGTTGGCATCATGATACCGAAAAAGATTTCATCCAATCTTCCCTCGTGAATTCACTTGCTTATTGTACTCGATATATGTAATTGATTGCTCCGGTGAAGTGTTGGACCAGACTATATTATAACAAGCATAGTGTAGATTTCTTAATTTACTGACTTACTGAGCTATGTATATCATAACCCAGTACGTGACTTCATCAATCATAATCCAGTCACTTTGGTCATGTGGCACTGTCTCTGACATTAATCAATTGGATCCATTATCAAGTTTTTCACTCTATGCATTCCTATTCTTGGCCCAAGTAGTTTGATCCCATCTAGGTGATTTGCACACTCCAACTTTTGATTGGGACACTCAAATTATTTGTCAACTCAAATATTAAGGGTATAAATGTCAACAAACAAATAATTTGAGTGTCCCAGTCAAAAGTTAGAGTGTGCAAATCATCTCCCTAACGTTAAGTTCCTATAAAACTTAGTATCCAATCACTATCTTAGTTTCATTCGATCTATTAAATTCTTACTGCAGGTCTGCAATCGTTGTTTGTTAGCATTTCCAAATTTTAGCTTATTGCGCATCTAAACAAGTAACATACAGTTACAAAGCGTATAATGATATTAGTAAAAAAACAATAATACACTTGTTCTAAATAAATAAAATTTAAAGATTTGTCTATAAATTTATCAAACCTTCATATTGTTAGAGTAAATAGACGTTCAATTCATTAATTTCTTTTTATTTATTTATCGGTATGATCTAACGGTAAATTTTTTTTAATTATATATTGGTATCAGCTTGTGTATAAAAAGTAAAAATAAAAATAATGAATAATTTATCACAATTCAAACCTCAAATTATTTTTATAAATTAACATGAAAATACATACGAAAATGAATCCTAAAGATAAGCATAATCTATCTGAATAACATAAAAATAAGATAGACTTTAAAATGATAATATCCTAAAGATAAACCTAATCCATTTAGATAACATAAACATAAGATGGCTTTAAAATGAAAAATCTGAAAGGCAATAAAAAAATTGGAATTATATAGTTTAAAAAATATACGTAGTAATAATGTAAGAGGGAATTATATAGTGATGTAGAAATCGTCTTCAACTTATCGTCACATTACTTTTCTCTTTTTTGTTTCACAGATCACATTTCGGTTTAAAAGTGGTATTAAAAAGCTACATTTTTATGTTTTAGAAACATGTACATTCATAAATTAATATGACACTAAAAACAGCCGTTGGATGTCCCAATATTTAACACTATCAAAGGTTAGTGTACGTTTAACAAAGAAAATAATAAAAAAGTACACACCATATTTCTACAACCAAAGATTCATATTGAACAAAAAAACAATTGTTGGGTGGGTAAAGGCCTATAATTATAAAAGATTGGTTTCCGTTTAGTTTTCTTTAACGAAAACGGGTGCAACTACAACAAATATAATCAAGACACAAAATGCTTTAAAAAAGATTTACGAAACAAACCCGCCCATTGGGCTTTAATGTTAACGTATAACATCATTTTTTTTACAAGTATATTATATAACATTAATTTAACTACATTTTACTTTTATTTATAATCAAAAAAAACTTAAAAGTTAGCATGTCAAACAGACGTAAATTATATTTTATACACAATGTAAAAAAAACATATTTATGTAACACATTGATATTTTGTTTACTATTTTTAATGCAAAAAAATAATAAACGTTGTTGGAATAATGCGAGGATTTATACTTATAAAAATATAATGCAAAGTAGAGATTTCAAATTTGCTTATATACATGCATGAAAATCTTTATTTTCGGATTGGCATTGTCTCCATAATGACGATTACTAAAATCTAGGGTTAGACACCATCAAAGGTTGGTTTGATTTTTACAAAAGTAATGTTCTCACTCGGACAACTATATGCCCTACTATCAAGAGAGGAATGAAGATTATATGTTTACACAAACACGGGAACCGTAATTAAAGAGACGCCACCACCTATAACAAGTTTTTTTCCAATTAATCCGGATTTAATCTTTAAAATATATCGCTCATTGAATGGTGGTACTACAGTTCAATCATTGATCACATATTATCTTATATATAATGCCTACATATGCTACATTTTACCACCTAAGTCACTTATTTTTAAAGTTTTTATATTATGTAATAAATTAAAAAGACCCAATTAAGAAAAAAAACAAACCACAAACCCTCTGCATCAAGAAAAAAATGACCCCGCCCGTTGGGCGGGTTACGACGCTAGTATATATATATATATATATATATATATATATATATATATATATATATATATATATATATATATATATATATATATATATATATATATATATATATATAGATATATATATATATATATATAGATATATATATATATATATATATATATATATATATATATATATATATATATATATATATATATATACATATATATATATATAGGGGAGAGTTAAAATAAAAAGACTTTTTTTTGTGAGAAGGATAAGAAGAATTTTCAGCCATTGATTTAAAATCAATGGATGAGATCAATCCATATTTCTAACTAACTAACTAACTAATTAACCATATAAACATGATTTTAAAAAAGTTCTCGAAAAATTCTGAAAAAATTCCATAATATCGGATATGTTGGTGCATAAAAAAGTTGTGAAGAAAGTTTTCTTAATTTTGAGTTTCTTGCGTTTTTTTAATGCACAAAAAACGAAATTTGATGCACAAAAAGATGAAATTTTGTGTACAAATTTTTTTCATGCACAAAATTTTCAAGTTGTTTTAGTTTGATGCGGCATCAAATTTTAAAGCAAAAAGTTAAAAGAAGTTGGGTATAAAAATGAATTCTTGATGCATAAAAAACGTAAAAAGCCTAAATATTATCGTTTTTGTGCATCAAAATTTCGTTTTTGTGCATTAAAAAAACGTCAAAATCTTCGAATTAAAAAAACTTTTTTCACAAAAGTTTTTTGCACCAACATACCCGATCTACTCAAATTTTTTCAGAAATTTTGAAAAACTTTTTAAAAGTTATATTTAAATGGTTAGTTAGTTAGTTGGTTAGTTAGTTATGATTATGGTTTAATCTTATCCATTGATTTTAAAATCAATGGCTGAAGATCCTTCTTATCCTTCTCACCAAAAAAAGTTTTTTTATTTGATCTCTCCCCTATATATATATATATATATATATATATATATATATATATATATATATATATATATATATATATATATATATATATATATATATATATATATATATATATATATATATATATATATATATATATATATATATATATATATATACATACATATATATACATACATACATATATATATATATATATATATATATATATATATATATATATACATACATATATATACATACATACATATATATATATATATATATATGTATGTATATATATATATATATATATATATATATATATATATATATATATATATATATATATATATATATATATATATATATGTATGTATATATATATATATATATATATATATATATATATATATATATATATATATATATATATATATATATATATATATATATATATATATATATATATATATATATATATATATATATATATATATATATATATATATATATATATATATATATATATATATATATATATATATCGAGGCCTTAACAGTAGCTTTAAGGTTGGGGAAAATTGTGAGAGTAAGCAAACACATGTAAGGGTATAGGGTTTATTTTACAGAAGATGTTATTTAGTTTAAGGGGGAATTCGACCCATAGTTTGGGGTATGAAATGGGGACTGTTTTGGGTAAAATGATAACGGGGTAGGTTATGAACTTAACTAGGGTAAGGGGCTTAAATAAGGGTGTAATGTGATACTTATAGCCATAAAATAAGTTTAGGATGTAGTAGAGAGTTATACATCCATCATAGATTGATGATCCATTTTAGTTTATTGGTTCATGTCTTGATTGTATGTATTGTTATGTTTAGATTTTGCTAGTGTGTGGGAATTTAGAGAAGTTCTTACAGGTGAGTTTCATAGTCCCATATTCTTGAACTATATTTGAGTTTACTTCTAGATAGGATGGAAGAGACACATACTATGTTTTGTAAATAAATGTTGTCAATGTTTTTATGTTTTATGATTGGACCTGTGTGATTTACTTATGCACTTAACTGCTATGTGATTTACTTAATTATTTTAAGTATAGCTTGGTACCAAGGGAGGATGACAAGGCGGAGCCTTGAGGATTGATTCTTAGGTGTATGGGCGCCTATGAAATTAGAGAGGTAGGTAAGGCTTGGAGCCTATGGAGGGAATAAGGCACTTAATGTTGAATGTTTAATTGTTAATGCATACTTGTAGCACCTTGTCCATATGTTTAATGGTTTTTGGTTACTCATAGCTATTATAACTTGTTTTGTGTTGGAATCTAACCCTATGACTCTCACCAACTTTATGTTGACGTGTTTTAGTGTCCCTTTCAGTTGAGAATGTGGTTAAGCTTGAGAATATAAGTGGCTAGAATTGGAGGCTTAGGAATGCATTTGGAGGAACCTCCTTTCCTCTTAGTTTTTCATTTGTTATTTGAATAAGTGATAGTTTATACACCTATATGTTAGAATGTTTGTTTTATTGTCTTTGGTAAGAGGTGGGAGTTTTACCTACTTACCTAGACTCCTGCATCCGTTTGAGATATTGTCATGACATTGTGTCACCATTATGACATTTCTATTTAATAACTTATTTTTAATAAGAAAAATGTTCTCTCGTTCTCGATTCGTTCTCGGTGTCTTATCAAATTGATCTCCGGTTTAAGGTTGGACTTAATTGTTTTTGGTTAATAAAAAGGTAACTGGATTCTAAAACTACTTAAAAAGTAAACGAGACATATATTAAAAATAAAGCTTTCAGGAAAAATAAAACTAAAATGACTTTCAGATAAAAAACTAAAATGACTTTCGGATAAAAAACTAAAATGACTTTCGGATAAAAAAACTAAAACTAAACTTTCGCAATAAAAATAAAAACGACTTTTGGATAAAAAACTAAAATGACTTTCAGATAAAAAACTAAAATGACTTTCGGAAAAAAATGGGTTTCAGAAAATTTAACGTCACTTTCGGAAAAATAGTATAAGCATCCACTTTCGAAATATTATATTTATTGAAACTCTCGCAATATATATTGTTTCCAATATGATGACTTTCGGAGTTTTTTTTGCAACCTGTCACTTTCGGAGGTTTTTTATCCACTTTCAGATGTTTAGGCGGGAAACAATATGGGTAACTCACTTTATGGATTTGTGGAGTTTGGGAATAATGTTGCTATTTTTTTAAGTTTCGGAATAAAAAATGTGGCAAAAAAGGTTTCGGAAAAAAGCAAGAAAAATGGGTTTCGCAATATTAAAAAAAACGACTTTCAGAATAATATATACTAAATGACTTTCGGTTAAATGTAAAAAACTGACTTTCAGGGAATTGTCAAAACCCTTTTCTAAAACTCAAATATAACCAGACTATGCAAGATCTAAAAAGCCGGTACCCAAAATAAGCTAAAATAAGCCAGACTAATAAAAGCAAATAAGCAAAAATTAAGCTAAATTAATCTATGAAATAAGCCAAACACGACACGAATTAAAACTCTAAAAGCACCAAATAAGCAAAACAGTTAAATCTAATCTAAAAACATTAAGCTATCAAACCCACTCAATTAAAAAAACCTAAAACATAAAAAAAAACAATAAGATCAATAAGCTATAAAAATCAACCACATAAAAAGTAATTAAAGCAAGAAATAAACAACTCAATCAAATAAGCAATAAGCACTAATAAGCTAAAAGATTAATCAACTCAAACACAAATTAAACAAGAAAGGAAGAATGAGATTAATAAAAAGCTTGAAATTAAAGATTCGAAAAATGAAGATTAAAGAAAGATTAAGAGTTTGCAAGATGAAAAGCTTAAAGAAAATTAGAGAATATTCTACTCCTAATTACCTAAAAAAAAACTAAAAACTAACTAACTATTACAAATGAAGGAGATGAGGTCTTTATATAGGTGGAGAGTGGTTGGTGTTGTGCTTCTTTCTTTCTTTTTTCCTCTCGTCTTGACAATAAATTTGTCATTCTCGACTTTGTCTTTGGGATTTGTCGATAAATAAAACCGAACCCGTCTTCTAATTTCTTCTTTTATTAGATTTGGTTCTTCGACTCGTTAAAGTTCCGTCTTTGGTCTTTTTCTTCAATAATTCTTCAGAATAGGCCTTTGACTTCCGTTCTTTTTGCACTTTTGATCTTTTGACTTGTCTTTTGTCTTTATCTTCGATAAAAGCCCGTGAAATCCCTATTTTTCTTCCTTTTTCATCTTTTGGTCCTAAAACACAACAAAAATACAAACCACGCGTAATTCCGACTTTAACGACATTAAACACACGTTTTGGTCTCGTTTTTATTTGTTTTAAGTGGTAAAAGGATAAGTGTTTTCACACTTATTAAATCCCCTACACTTGACCATTGCTATGTCCCCATGCAATGCATTAATTTCAAAGCAAGATTAACATTCTTCATCATAATTAACCCACCTTGTCCCTTATTACATACACTATTACTACTACAATAAAAGAAAACTTAAAACGATAAAAAGATAAAAACTTTATTGAAGGAAACAAAAGATACAACAATTTCCAATTTATTTATTTATTTGAAATTGTTTGATGGAAGAAACTCGTAAAGAAATCAAAGACTTAAATTAGGGCTTTGGTGTCATGAGTATTTATCATCCTCAAGTTTCACGTTCCCCATACCAAGCATAAAAAACGAGATCATTGTTATTACAAGTTAGTAAAACTAACACTTACTCATGTGGTTTAATTATTCACTTAGACCCCCTTATTCCTACGGTGTATCTCTTATATTTTATTTATGTCTTGAATGATCACGAGGATTCATTTTTTACTTATTTCAATAATTTATTAAGGCCGAAAATAAAGTAGGACGATTTAATCAATAGTTATCTGAAGGAAAAAATCTTTTAAAACGGCTTCTCAAAATCTCATAAAGTTCATATCTTGGCATAACTCGTTTCACGATTTGAGACTTTTCTCGGACCGATATTTGGCATTTACTTCATACTTCGAATCTTGAGAGACGTTCTTGAAATAATGGTCTTCTCTTCATATATGGAATTTCTTCACTTGAAGTTTATGAGAGATTCTTCAAACTTGGACCACGACTTCTTTATTTTTCTTCAATCTTTATTTGGGATTTTGATATACAACGATCTGCCTCCTTTTCGGACTTGGGTCTATTTATCCTCATACCTTGTTAGGGTCTTTTTGGATATTTTTCTCCATGATATTTATGGGAGTAAATTGCTTTTCGTCGTGTGTCTTGATCCGTCATATTAATTTTGGAATAATGATTCTTCACATCATCTTGGATCTTTAGAAAATAAATGGAGCCCTCATGCCTTGTTAGGGCCTTTTTGGATTCGCCAATCTTCGCGTCCTGTTTCAATAAGTTATGCCTTGGCTATGAACTCTAATTAATCCCGAGCAACTTTTAAACGATCTTGGGCTAGAAGCTAAGTAATTTTTCAAGTCGTACGACCTTATTTATTGCATTTATTTATTGACAAGTGATGGGAGAAAAAGCTTATAATTAACTCACATAAGTTCATGAAAGAATACAAAACTTATAATCGACTCTATCATTTCTCGTTCTCCACAATTTAAAATCTCAAGTAATGAGACTCGTGGATGCTTAGCCTAATAAACCAATTAAGGTTCATATGGTTAAGGATACTAGCTAGAGTAAACTCAAATAAGTAAACTCGGGTTGAGTCAAAATATTCACGACGGGCCTAATATATCAAAGACGGCTAAACTTGTTAAAACCATTTTATTTATTCATTGTTTTTCCTTATTGACTTTATTCTAGAAATGGAATATATACATATAATGGTGATGACAAAATGAAAAGAGATAAAAGAAAATAAATGAAAAATACTACTAGCCCAAAATAGATCAAAAAAATTGAAAAACGTCGAAAAAATTAATTTTCCGGTTAAATGAGGACAAATTCATGGCAAAGCCCACTTAACTTCGATAGAAGTCTCCCCTACACTTAATATAAACATTGTCCTCAATGTTCAAGCACGTGGAAGTAAACTCCCCTACACTTAGGACATTGTGCACTTTGTTTAAATCTTGCTAAGGAAGAGACAACTAAAATGAGTTCAATGTCAATATTTTTGATATGAAATATTGAATCAAAAAGTTTAGGATAGAACCGGGAAGACGAGTATACGGGATCACGGGTCGTCAAAAGTCACCAAAAGTGGATCTTTGAAAGCGCCAATCCCTGCACATCATAAGAAACAACAAAACAACAAACACCTATGTGGCTCCCCTACACTTATTATGGAAAACGAGTGAAAGGGTGGAAAAAGTAGAATCTATCCTAGTTAAACGATTCTTGATTTATTACAAGAGTCTCTAGCTCGAATCGGCTCCCGCATACTATGGTGAAAAGCTCATAATAAACCTTGAAGAAAATCCGCCGGGGTCAAATACATGGTTCTCATCCAACAAGTAACATAACCCTAAGGTGAAAAGCACAAGCCAGAGTAGATTAGGCGAGGTTCCCTTAAGCAGATAGTGAGCACGGTGATAGTAGAAAGTATGGTAAGGTGAAAGCGTAGCTCCGAATTTTCCAAAATCTTTCCTTTTATTTCATCAGATGGATACTGAGATGACTCAAAAACTTTGATACCAGGATCGAACACCTTTTCCTTTAGGGGAAAAGAAGAAAGACACTCAGTGGAACTTAAAGAAGATTCACCCATATACCTCACAATCTCTTCCGAAGAAGGTGGAAATAGAGGTGTCAAAACATAAGTACTCTGAATGTTGGTGTCGTCCGGTTTCTTTTCCTTTGAAGCGGGTTTCTTAATTTCCAAAGGAGGGTAAAGGCCATAATCGAAATCCAAAGTAGGAGAATCAGGCTCATTAGGAAAGTAAGTATTGAGAAAAGTGTCGAAATCTTCCTCAAAAGAGTAATCCTCTAAAGTAGTATCACATGTTGTTGGTGGAGGATCTGCATCAAAGATAAGAGCAAAAACATCATCAGAAGACACAACAGTTGAAGAATCACTCGAAAGAGTGTCATCATCATCAAAATCATCATAAATTGGCATGTCTTCATAAGCTGAAGTAGAGTCATCCTAATCATCATAAATTGGTGGATCATCTAAATCGAAAAGAGAATCTTCAGAATCTTCCACATGTTCTTGAAAAAGTGGATTATCATAGAAAGGCTCGAAAAGAGGATTGTTGTATACTACAAAATCATTGACATCAAGCTTTGGAGTTTCCAAAGGAGTTGTAACAATCTCGTCATGAAGCACATCAATCATTTTCGCCGATTCTTTACCATTAGATTTGCTCGTAATCTTTTCTATATTAAAAACTTGTTGATCATTCCCGACCCTAAGAATTAGCTCACCTTCAGCAACATCGACTAAAGCTTTTCCGGTTCGCAAGAATGGGCGTCCAAGTATTAAGGGAATACGAGGATCCATCTTATAATCAACAATAACAAAATCAACCGGAAAAGTGAAAGTACCAACTTTAACAAAAACATCTTCAGCAATACCAACAGCGTATGCGAGAGTTTGATTAGCTAGCTCAAGAGTCATACGGGTTGTTATAAGATCGGGTAATGATAACCTTTTCCAAACACTTAACGACCTTAAATTGATACTAGCCCCGAGATTAGCTATAGCAGTGCAATCTTCGATTTGGGAAAATGAACAAGGTAACACAAAACGACCGGGATCTCCAAGTTTCTCCGGAAGTTCTTTGAGAAGGACTGCAGAACAATTTTCATTTAATCGAGTATTAACAAGCTCATCCATCTTCTCCTTCTTACTAAGCAAGTCCTTGAATATTTTGACAAATTTCGACATTAGGACAAGTGCTTCAACAAGACTAAGGTTAACATTCACTTGGGAAATCTTTTTCAAAAAGTTTGAAACATGAACGCCATCTTTGGTGAGCACATTGCACTTGTATAACCATGAAGGATAAGGAATTTTTGGCGTAGGAGGTGTAGGTTGAGAAGGTGAAGGTGGAGAAGCAGAAGGGGTGAAGGTGAAGGGTTTTCCTTGTGTACAACTTCCGAAAGAGGTGGAGACGGTAATGGAGAACTAGTATGAGGCGTGGTAGTAGGATGGATAAATGGGGGTGAAGGAGGTGAAACTGGAGTAACTGGGGGAGGGATAGAAGGTTCTACTAAAGTTGCTCCACTGCGTGTAGTAATAGCACTCACATTAGCTCTAGGATTGGGTTCGGTTGTTGAAGGAAGAGCACCTTGGGGACGAAGGGCTTGAAGCATTTGAACGAATTTCCTATCCGTGGACTCTTGCATGTCCTTTAATTTCTTATCTTGCTCCATAATCTTTTTAAGAACTAAGTTCATTTGTGGATTAGATACATTGAACCCTTGTTGTGGAAAACCTTGGTTTGGGTATTGGTTGTATGGTGGAAAACCTTGAGTATTAAAACCTTGGTGTGGATAGCCTTGATTTTGCACTTGATAAGTTCCTTGATTGGCATTGTATCCCCGGACATTTGCATTTCCTTGAAAATTAGCTCGTGGTGGACCTTGGTTGTTTTGGGTGGGTGGGGGTGGTCTTTGTTGAAAACCAGGTGGAGCCAAATAGTTAGCTGAATTATAGGAAAATGATTAACATCGACATTCGGCTTGAAATAAACCCTCTCAGTGATGTTATAAGCATACACTTCCCCATGAGATTGGTCATAAGCCTTATCACAATTAACGTACAAGTGCAGCCCACCACATGTTTCACAAGTCGCATTAAGGGCATGCACGTGTGGAATGGGTGTGTTTTTAACATGTAAGGCAAGTTTTGTCACTATTGAAGTAAGTGCTTGAATTTGATTATTACTCTCACTATCACTAGTACTAGCCATAGTAGCCCTTACACTTTTAGTTTGAACTTTGGCCTTGTTTTCAATGATATCCCAAGCGACTTGTGTTGTTTTAACGAGAATGTTACCCCCACCCCCCACGAAGCACTATTTAGTGAATCTTGGTCATTCAAACTTAATCCATTGTAAAAAGTATTTATTTGATGCACTTTAGTAAAACCGTGTTATGGACACTTTCTCAAAATTCCTTAAAACGATCCCAAGATTCACTAAACGTCTCACCGTACTTTTGTTCAAAATTGATGATATCATTCCGCAAAGCGGTAGTACGTGAGGGTGGAAAGAAGTAATTTATGAATTTAGTCTCTAAGTCCGCCCATGTGGCAATACTTTGGGGTGGTTCCTTATCAAGCCAAGTCCGGGCTTGTCCCTCGAGAGAGAAAGGAAAGAGAAGCAAACGAATTGCCTCTTGTGAGACCCCATTATATTTCACAATATTAGTTAAATGTAAAAACCTCTTGATGTGATCGTGAGGATCATCATGAGTGCTTCCCAAAAAGGTGTAGCAGAAACCATTTGAATAAAACCGGTTTTGATCTCAAAGTTATTTGCTCCAATATCTGGCACCACAATAGCATCGTCATTGCTTTAAGCGTGTGATTGCAAGAGCTCGATCATTGATCGGTTATCCATGGTATCAATAGAACGAGTCTCGATAGCGGTTTGAGTGGCTTTCCTCTTGCGTGAACGAGTAAGCATAGACCTACAAAAGAAAAATATGCACAACAAATAGAAAAAGAAACAAAGTTAATGTAAAAAGAAATATTTTTGGTATAACACTTAGGAAAGAATCACTTTTGTGATTTTTTAATCTTTTTGGTTGCAAAACTTAGGAAAGAATTGCTTTTTGTGAAATTTATTATATTTTTGGATTTTTATCTTTTTCTATTTTTTTTGGATTTGTATGTTTTTTTATTTTTTTGGATTTTTTAAATTTGAGATTTGCAAGAAAAATAACATTCACAAAGGAACGGATCCCAAAATCCAACTCGTCTCACAAAAACCGTTAATCTTTACGAAAAGAGTCGGCATCAGCGCCATTTTAATAACTGATTTTTAATAAGAAAAATGTTCTCTCGTTCTCGATTCGTTCTCGGTGTCTTATCGAATTGATCTACGGTTTAAGGTTGGACTTAATTGTTTTTTGTTAATTAAAAGGTAATTGGATTCTAAAACTACTTAAAAGTAAACGAGACAAATATTAATGATAAAAGTTTCAGGAAAAATAAAACTAAAATGACTTTCGGATAAAAAACTAAAATGACTTTCGGATAAAAAAACTAAAACTAAACTTTCGCAATAAAAATAAAAACGAATTTCGGATAAAAAACTAAAATGACTTTAGGATAAAAACACTAAAATGACTTTCGGATAAAAAATGGTTTTCGGAAAATTTAAAACATAAAATGGGTTTCGGAAAATTTAACGTCACTTTCGGAAAAATGTATAAGCATCCACTTTCGGAATATTATATTTATTGAAACTCTCGCAATATATATTGTTTCTAATATGATGACTTTCGGAGTTTTTTTTGCAACCTGTCACTTTCGGAGGTTTGTTTATTCACTTTCAGATGTTTAGGCGGGAAACAATATGGCTAACTCACTTTCGGGATTTGTGGAGTTTCAGAATAATGTTGCTATTTTCTTTTATTTATTTTAAGTTTTGGAATAAAAAAAATGTGGCAAAAAAGTTTCGGAAAAAAGCAAGAAAAATGGGTTTCGCAATATTAAAAAAACGACTTTTGGAATAATTTATACTAAATGACTTTTGGTTAAATGTAAAAAACTGACTTTCGGGGAATTGTTAAAACCCTTTTCCGAAACTCAAATATAACCAGACTATGCAAGATCTAAAAAGCCGGTACCCAAAATAAGCTAAAATAAGACAAAATAATAAAAGCAAATAAGCAAAAATTAAGCTAAATTAATCTATGAAATAAGCCAAACACGACACGAGTTAAAACTCTAAAAAGCACCAAATAAGCAAAACAATTAAATCTAATCTAAAAACATTAAGCTATCAAACCCACTCATCTAAAAAAACTAAAACATAAAAAAAACAATAAGATCAATAAGCTATAAAAAAATAAGCTATAAAAATCAACCACGTAAATATTAATTAAAGCAAGAAATAAACAACTCAATCAAATAAGCAATAAGCACTAATAAGCAAAAAGATTAATCAACTCAAACACAAATTAAACAAGAAAGGAATAATGAGTTTAATGAAAAGCTTGAAATTAAAGGTTCAAAAAATGAAGATTAAAGAAAGATTAAGAGTTTGCAAGATGAAAAGTTTAAAGAAAATGAGAAATTATTCTACTCCTAATTATCTAAAAAATGAAAACTACTAAAAAACTAACTAACTATTACAAATGAAGGAGATGAGGTCTTTATATAGGTGGAGAGTGGTTGGTGTTG
Organism: Glebionis coronaria; assembly: GCA_025667525.1. Taxonomy (NCBI): domain Eukaryota; kingdom Viridiplantae; phylum Streptophyta; class Magnoliopsida; order Asterales; family Asteraceae; genus Glebionis; species Glebionis coronaria. The sequence continues at coordinate 326,071,712 of CM046877.1, forward strand.
TGCTTCTTTCTTTCTTTTGTCTTCTCGTCTTGACAATAAATTTGTCATTCTCGACTTTGTCTTTGGGATTTTTCGCTAAATAAAACTGAACCTGTCTTCTAATTTCTTCTTGTTGGGCTAATGAAAGTTTATATAACCTTTTATAAAAAAAAATCATTTAATTTTATAAAAAGTTTATATAACCTTTTATAAAAAATTTATAAAAAGTTTATATAAGTTATATAAAAATATTTATATAAATCTTATAAAATTTCTTAAGAATTAAAAATCGAATTTTAACTTTTTATATATATTTTATAAAAAAATTTATATAGTTTTTTAAAAAAAAAAATTATAAATTTTTTTATAAATTTTATAAAAAATTTATTTAAAGTTCATAAAAAATTTATAAAAAGTTTATATAAAGTTTATAAAAATTTTATATAAATTTTATAAAAAAAATAAATAAACTTTATAAAAACTTATATAAATTTTTTAAAAAAATTAATAATTTTATAAAAAATTTCAATAGTTTTTTTATAGAATTATAAAAAAATTTGTAAAAAAATCCTATAAATTTTATTAAAAATTTATATAAATTTTATAAAAAAAATTTTATAAATTTTTAATATAAATTTTATTTTTGCTATTTAAAAGAGTAAAAACCGAAAAATTAATTTTTGTATAAATTTTTTAAATTTTATAATTTTTTATATAAACATAAAAACCCGAATAAAAATTATTAGAAAAAAAGTTTATAAAATAAAATTTTCAAGTAAATTAAAATTCCTCACTTTTTGGAGTAATTTCAATATCCTTCATTTTGGGAATTCGGGGAATTTTAAATTCTTTCCTTAGTCATACCAAACACAATATTTGGAGGAAATTAAAATGTCAAAATTTTGAATATCCCCCAATATCCTCCAATATGCCCCAACCAAACGGCACCTAAGTGTTACTGGTCGCTGTGAGGACCGACGACAAAGACCAGACCAGTGGAAAGCAAAGCCTCAGCAGGCATAGCAGGAACATTCAAGTCAAAGACAACGTCAGAGAAGTCGAAGATTATCTGAAGTCATACTCACCAGCGATTATGGATAGCTAGGATGTAGAAGGGATGTGCTGGTGTTCAAGGATCTCTGAGTTAACAATACTCAGAGATCACTTTGAACCCTATGAAGTCTTGGACAAGCAAAGCGTGTCCTATCCTTATAGTTTAGGCGGGAGAATCTACAAAGTGTTTTGAGCGGGACAAAACAAGAGATTCAAGATAAGCCTAGTACGACCTAGTGGGACAAAGGTGAACAGTTGGCAGAACTGTTCACCTAAAGTAGTTTAAAGGCATGTCTCGATTTGGACATGCATTTAATACGTTGTACTCTTCCACTCAGAAGATGACACATATCAACTACCCCCACTAAGGATACAACCTCGTACCACTATAAATAGGAGAGAAAGAAGTTACATTCAACCCTTGTGCTTGGATATACTATCTAAGTTATTTCTCCCCTTTGGAACCACTGAGCCCTCAGTTGTCCACCAGTTACTCATTGGTTCTCTTGTAAAATTGAGGCTCGAATCAAGTTTACTTGTTCTAGGGTTCATTTCTTATTGTCATTCAACGGGTGTATTCATAGCACTTTGTAATACTTTGTTTATAACAGTTAATAAAGCATTACTCATTTGAAAAGTATTTCGTTGTGTATTATTGTTTATACGAGACTTGGTTTCAACAAATGTTGTATTTTGGGACTTTCAATTGGTATCAGAGCGGTTTGATTTATAAAACTTTCTTAAAACCGTTCTTGTTTTTAAAATCAAGATCCAAATATGACTGAAACTATGCCTCCGATGCCACCACCTTTTGGCCAAACTAGTCAAGCTAATACTTCAACAAACGTACCGGCCACCACATCTACTACCATGCCTACACCTGTTGTAAGTACTGGTATTAATGAGGATGACCTTCCCCAACTTCTTGATGTTCGTGGAGGATCACATGTGTCCAATGTTCCAGCGTTTGATGAAGAAGACTTCTCAAATTCCTTATATATTTAGATGGCTTAGAACCCTTCTTAATTGAAATATTAGAGGATGGACCTTATGTACCATTGGTTGTTTCCTCTACCCCTGAGAGACCCATTAAGAAGCCCGTTAAGCAATGGTCTCTAGTGGATAGATGTCTGGCTAACCACGATAAGAGACTAAAAAGTATCATAGTCTCTTGCCTATCCAAGAACATTATGAAGTCCATAATCAAATGCAACTCTGCACAAGAAATATGGACTGAGTTGGTTCTAGGGTTTGACAACCCTAGGTTTTGGATTTGTCACTTGGTCTTACTTTTAAGTTATTTTATGTGTGCTTACTTGAATTGTGTGTTTACGTGTTCATTTTGTGCGAACGAGGTTGGTGTGGTTATCATTAATGAGTATAGAAGTACTCATAAGTAAATTGAGGAACGGTTATTTCATGTTCATGAGCTCACAATTAGTGACTATGAAATGAAATGGTGATATTTTGGTGTTTACGTATACGTATAAGTATTATCGTAATAGTGTATTTTTTTAGGATTTACGGTTTAGCATTTAGAGGTCTCGGGTGAGGTAATTATCCATATGAATATTTTTCGGGATGGTTTTAAGTCATTTAGGACTTAGTTATAAAGTTTATTTCAAAATTTGAGATTTTTTTAAAGTGTATATTTTACGTCTTTTACGGTAAAACGCGTAAATTTGACTAGTTTTACGGTTTTGAGGTTTTGGAGGCTTTAGGAGCTGAAATAAATTAAGGAAAATTAAGGTAATATTATTATTACATATATTAATAATAAACATAAATAAAAAACGAATTTTAGGGGTGTTAGGTCGGTTTGGAAAAGAAAAAGAGGGAAAAAAAAGGAAACAAGTGTTATAATTGGACTAGGATTCTTGTGTACACTATATAATGTTTTACTAAAAAAAAATAAAAACATAAATCCCTGGAGCTAATAAAATTCGTGGGTTTCACTAAAAAAAGTTAGGGTTCTTCATAATTTTGGGGGTTTTTCATCTTTCATTAATCATAAGGTAAAACCTTCAAATCCCTTTTTAATTAAATTGTTTTTATGTTTATTTAATCATTCTTATGATGGATTAAGGGTTAGGGTTTATATAAAATCAGTAAATTAATGATGTTATAATCATAATATGATGATCATATAATCTAGGGCTTGTATTAGATGGGGTTATGGGTAATTAATTAGTTCAATTTGTTTAAACCCGTTTTTAAAAAACTGGGCAGATTTTGAGTCAATTGTTTTGATCATATCGGGAGTTCTATAAACTCTTATTTTATGATCCAAGTACCCCTGGAAAGATATTTTAAGTGGCTTTCCAATGCAAGAAACTAGAACTAACTTGGAGGTCGGGAAGTGGGTCAAAAACAGGTTACAACAGTCGGAGGTCAAAACAGTTTTGAATTCAGCCTGTTTTCTTTTTAAGTTTTGGGTTGTTTGGGGTACTTAGGGTTGCATTGGGATCTTCTCACGAACGTGAGAGATGGTTTATATATTGTAGTAAGTATCTGCACTTGGGCTAAGGTTGTGGTTTAGGGTAAGACCCCTTAATGGTAACAAACTTTTAGTACGTTTAAAATCAGGAAATCTGGAATGACAAAAGTAGATATATGTATATTGGGGCCTTAACAGTAGCTTTAAGGTTAGATCAAGTGGGAGGTGTTAGCCAACATATGTAAGGGTATGAATATTCCTTTTACAGAAACCATGGGTATGTTTAAGTGGACTTTTGACTTAAAGTTTTGAGACTTAAAAACTGGGACTGATTTGTGTAAAATATGAACGGGATAGTTATTAAACTTAACCAAGTTAAGGACTTATTAGGGATGGTTAATGGGGTGATTAGAGCTTATCAATGAGTTAGTTATGTGGAAATAGGTTAGATGTCCATCATAGGTTGATGAGCCATCTTAGTGATTGGTTGTGTATTGATTTCGTGTTTTTGGTTTGTTAGCTTGTTGCTAGTGCGAGGACTTGTGAAGAAGCTATAAGGTGAGTTTCATAGTCCCATGTTTACTTTTGATTTTGACTTCCAGATGGGATGGAAGAGACACTGTGTTAAGTTATTTTCTAAATTGATGCTGTGAATGTGTTTGTGATTTGAGATGGACTTGTGTGTACATTATGTGATTAACTGCTATGTGATTTTTGATTGTGTATGATTTGGATCGGGGGACACGTGCCGTCTCAGTTATTGTGGTTTGACAAGGTAGTGGCCTTGGGATAGGTACATAGTGTGATCATCTATGGTACCATTTTGTTTGGCAAGGTAGGAGCCTTGGATTTTGGTTTGGAATGATTGATCTTGAATGCTAGTTGTTAATACATTATTGTAGCACATTGTCCATATGTTATTGTATTGGTGTTTGTTATTCACAGCTTGTAACTGATTTGGCGTTGGAGTCTAAACCTATGACTCTCACCAACTTTATGTTGACGTGTTTTAGTGTCTCTTTCAGGTGTGAATATGGTTAAGCTTGAGGATAGAAGTGGCTAGACTTGGATGCCTTAGGATTGCATATAGAAGGAGATCCCCATTCCTTCTTAGTTTTTATTTGTTCATTTAAATAAGTGATACTGTTGGCACCTATATGTTTGTTTTGTTTGTGTTACTTGTTTGTCTTGGGTAACAGGTAGGACTGTTACCTACTTACCTAGACTCCCGCATGTTGAGATATTGTCATGACATTTGTGTCGCCATTTATGACATTTCTTATATCATTTAGTTATCTCTATAGACACGCTATTGTTGTGATGATATCCATACGTCGTGCCTCATATTCCGCCATGGTGGGGTGTGACAGAATGGTATCAGAGACAATGGTTATAGAGAATTAGGTTGCCTAGTCGTGTAGCCTAGTCTATAGCTTAAGGGTCCCTGCATATAGGCGTCATAGGAGTATGTGTGCATTTTATTATAATTGATGTGTTTGAATGTTATTTATTGTGATGTTTTGACTAGTATGAATTGAACCATAGTAAGTTCATACTTAGCCACATGTTATTTTCTTTTTGGGTTGTGACTAGTGCGGGTTGAACCATAATCGTCCACACTAGTCATTGTCGTATTTTGCTTAAATTGTACATTATAGTACATAATTTGGTATATGGTAGTTCTATCTTTTGTTGGGTTATTTTATATACCTGAGGTACAATATTTTTCTTTTGATGTTTAAGTCATGTTCCCTAAGAATCGTGTGGTGGTTCGAGTTACTAGGAGTACATGGGTAGGAAGGATTTTAAGCCGTTTCCACTCTTATGGGCGACATGACTTATAACTGATTATGTTTTCGTTTTGGATTTAGCCTATGTTGTTTTAGCTAGACTATGGATTTCTGTATTCCAAGAGTATTACTATGTTATTTTAATAGATGGAGTTTTGGACTTTATTGGTTATGTGGTTATGAGCTTATGTGAGTAGATAGATTTATGTGTTATATGTTGTATTGATTCTTATAAGTGTCATCATAGGAGGGAGTGCATTGGGGAAAGGGTAATTGTATAAGTATGGTGGCCAACATAGTTATACAAGTACCACAACTTCAATGGGTTCCCAAGTATGGTTGCATGAAAGAGGGTTAGTACATGCTTGTATACGATGAGATGTAGAATTTCGGTATACGTATTTTATATGGGTATATGTAATGGCTACCTACGATATGGCTATTGTTTTTTTGTGTTATATGTTTTGGGTTATAGTTGTGTTGTGTGATTTGGGGTCACACGATATGGTTTGGTTTTGGAGGTGGGCTTTATGCCTTGTTGTGGCACGATGAGATGGTGATTACTCGTATGGAAAAACGAGTGTATGACGTGATTGGTTGATCCGACATGTATGGTAACGAGTATGTTTTGGGTGATTTAATAGGTATATATATATGCGGATGTATATATACTACTATGTGTTAAGTTATGGTATATGGTCGTTCACTAGTTATTATAACTTGAACGTACCTTGTGTTTGTTCGTGTTTTATGGTGCTGGAGTTGATGGAGTTTCAACAACGTTTCGAATTTTTTTGAACTGTGTCTTGTAGCGTATTCTTTGAGTTCATATTTCACGTGTACGTTTTAAAATGTTGTTCTGGGTTTTAAGTCCGTTGAAATAAATGGAGATTTCTTTTGGGATAATGAAATCTTTTGGGTTGAGTCTTACATTTCTTTTGGTTGGTATATGGAAAAAGGGGGGACTTGGAAATCTACTATAGAGTTAGATAGTTGGTTGTATTCGGTAAAATAAGGGTAAGGTGTTGGAGTCATGTTTGAAACAAGATGTAACATAAGTTTTTTTTTTATCAACACTTATTTAATTCAAATTCTAAAAGACTTTCTTTAAAATAAAGCGAAGTAAAATTTCTTTCTACTTACATAGTTTATATAATTGGATTTAACTGATTCATGTCATTTATAGTTATTAATACAAGGTTAAAAGGAGTTTATGAATATTTCACATACAATTATATCTTTCATTGAAAAGGATTGCATTGATCACTAAGTCTATTCTTTAGTTTTTAAAACAACTAGCATAAAATTGTTTTGGTCATAACTTGTTCGTTTTTAAAGATTTTTGGGTGATTAAAAAGCCTAAAATTATGTACTCGGAACGTACTTTTCAAATATTCAGAATGTATAGTCATGGGAGGTCAGTGGACTGGTCGGAATTGTTGTACAAGTGTCGGGTTCAAGGTTGAGTTTGAATAGTAGTTTTATTTTTATGATTTGGGATGCACGGGATACCTAGTCTTTGAGTTGAGTTTTGAGATCGTCTAGAAGGTTGTTTGTAGATGGCTTGAGTCACATAGATGTGGGGAGGTAAAAAAATTTTTTTAAAATATATATATATATATATATATATATATATATATATATATATATATATATATATATATATATATATATATATATATATATATATATATATATATATATATATATATATATATATATATATATATATATATATATATATATATATATATATATATATATATATATATATATATATATATATATATATATATATATATATATTCTTCTGGAAAGTCGATCTTTTGCACGGTTTAAATAATATGTCTCGGGGCGTAATATGTTTTGGTTGCCATTGGGTGTTTCTTGGATTATTTTTCGTTGTCATGGGTCATTTGGAATTGATACATGTTTTGGGTTTGAGTTTTCTTTGGAGTCTCGTGGTTTTTGATTTGTTTTAATTGGTGCACGTGAAATGTCGTTAGTTATCCGTGGGTTTAATTCGTCGATCGTATCTGGTGTATTCAGGATGTAGTTTTGGTTTTGTATGGTTTAGGAGCGTTGAGGTAGAACTATGAATAGAGCAAGTAAGAGAAGTGAGAGGAGTTGTAGTTAGTGTCTTCCAAGGCAAATCGTGTGAATTAAGAACAAGAGCTGTTAGAAATTGCAAGGAATTTATTCGTATTGCCGCTAAGAGAGGGTGTGAGGAGGACATAGTTGAAATTGTTAAGGATGTTGTATGAACGCTTTGGGTTTACGGTTATGCATTTGGCTTCGCCAAAGCACTAGCGGTTTTCATGGAGTCAATGAACCGAGTGTGCATGAATGTATATAAACGAGTTGTCATCGGGAGCATCGACGACATCTTGATCTACTCAAATCTTATAAGGAGGATGAGGCGAATTATGTGTTGGTTTTGGAGTTGTTAGTAAAGGGAATGAAACGTGAGATTTTCAAGTGTGAGTTTTAGGATTTAGTTGGCCAGGACTAGTAGTCAGAGATGATGGCATATCGTGGAACCAGCAAGGGGCGAAGTGGAGAAGGATGAGGAAGCATTTTGGAGGCTGAAGAGGTGGATTTGATGATGAGCAGATCTTGGCATTATCGGAAGGACTGGATGAATTCGCGAAGCATGACGATACGTGGAGCAGGGATTTGGACGCGTACGAGGACGACAAAGAAAGGCGATCGCTTATACGTTGCAGGAACTGAAGATTTGGAAGAACTGGATAGACTTAGTTAGTGGAGCTGGACTGTTATATCTGCCTAGGATGCTAGAGGCATTTGGTGTACGAGACGTGGAGAATGATCTATACGGATCATGAACGTCTCCAACACATATTCAATCATCTTGATTGAACATTTGGCAAAGGTGATGGGTGGAGTTAATTGATGAAAGAAAATTGCAAGGCCAAGTACCATCTGGGAAAGGCAAGCATGGTTGATGAGACATGGAATAAGAAGAATGAAGTGAAGCTGAGACGAACTTGAACTATATGGATGACGTATTAGGGTGGTTTGGATGAAGGATGTAGGTTGCACGAGTTGAGTTGTCTAAAGCAGAGAACGCGTCAACATGTATGTTGCGTGGCTTGGATAATCATATGGAGAAAAGGGACGTAGACTATACTTCCTACATAGATAGGAGTAGCTTAGAAAGGGCGATGTAAGGACGAAGTTGGTGAAAGGGATGCATAATTGGGTGGAGGAATAAGTACGATGAGAGTAGGGTGATAGTCGATAGACTGCCTAATTCATCACATATTTCAAGAGGGATGAGAAGTCACATAGTTGAGAATTTGTAAGGATTGCGTACAGATGCGATGGGATAGGAAGTTTTGTGTAAAAGTTAGCCTAATATGTATGGAATGCCTTATGAAGGATTATGGCAAGGGAAGAAACGATGGAAAGCAAGCGTAGTATACCGTTGATAGACTAATGGTTGGTATGAGTATATTATAGGGGTAATTGAGAAAGACGCCTAGAGCATTGGCGTGAGGTTTGAAGATAGTTGGAGAACGCGTTACATCAGCAAGAAGTCTCCTACAAGGAGAGAGTCACCGGTGAGAGGGGCATGTTCCCTATTAATGAGGATGTAGGGAATAAAGGAGGAAACCACTAGAGTTAGTGACAGAGTTACGTATGAAGTTTCACCCATAGTAACGGGTGGTATGTTTTGGTAAAATAGAAGAGTTGATGTAGAGTTTTGTAGGTCCATATAAGATCTTTGGAAAGATCGGACCATTAGCTTATGAGCATAGAATTACCTGGGGGAAATGAGTTGTATACATGATACATTTCATGTATTGGGATTGGTAAATGCTGTTTGAGGATGCATATTTGCATGTCCGGTTATTCGGGTTTTGTGCTAATAAGAGTCTCTATTTTATCGAAGAGTCATTTGCGAGTTTTGTTGACTGTGAGGTCAAGAGTTTGGCAATGGGTTTAATTATTTTTGTTTTGTACATGTGGTATCTTGAAACTTGAACTGAAGTTCACGTGGAAATGAGAGGAGTTCATTTAGAACAAGTATCCTTGTGTGATTTGTTGTCTGTGTGTTGATCCTAAGGAGTAAATCTCGGGACGATATTTCTATTAGGAGGGAGTGATGTGACAACCCTAGGTTTTGGATTTGTCACTTGGTCTTACTTTTAAGTTATTTTATGTGTGCTTACTTGAATTGTGTGTTTACGTGTTTATTTTGTGCGAACGAGGTTGGTGTGGTTATCATTTATGAGTATAGAAGTACTCATAAGTAAATCGAGGAACGGTTATTTCATGTTCATGAGCTCACAATTAGTGACTATGAAATGAAATGGTGATATTTTGGTGTTTACGTATACGTATAAGTATTATCGTAATAGTGTATTTTTTTAGGATTTATGGTTTAGCATTTAGAGGTCTCGGGTGAGGTAATTATCCATATGAATGTTTTTCGGGATGGTTTTAAGTCATTTAGGACTTATTTATAAAGTTTATTTCAAAATTTGAGATTTTTTTTAAAGTGTATATTTTACGTCTTTTACGGTAAAACGCGTAAATTTGACTAGTTTTACGGTTTTGAGGTTTTGGAGGCTTTAGGAGCTGAAATAAATTAAGGAAAATTAAGGTAATATTATTATTACATATATTAATAATAAAAATAAATAAAAAACGAATTTGAGGGGTGTTAGGTCGGTTTGGAAAAAAAAAAGAAAAAGAGGGAAAAAAAGGAAACACGTGTTATAATTGGACTAGGATTCTTGTGTACACTATATAATGTTTTACTAAACAAAAAATAAAAACATAAATCCCTGGAGCTAATAAAATTCGTGGGTTTCACTAAAAAAAGTTAGGGTTCTTCATAATTTTGGGGGTATTTCATCTTTAATTAATCATAAGGTAAAACCTTCAAATCCCTTTTTAATTAAATTGTTTTTATGTTTATTTAATCATTCTTATGATGGATTAAGGGTTAGGGTTTATATAAAATCAGTAAATTAATGATGTTATAATCATAATATGATGATCATATAATCTAGGGCTTGTATTAGATGGGGTTATGGGTAATTAATTAGTTCAATTTGTTTAAACCCGTTTTTAAAAAACTGGGCAGATTTTGAGTCAATTGTTTTGATCATATCGGGAGTTCTATAAACTCTTATTTTATGATCCAAGTACCCCTGGAAAGATATTTGAAGTGGCTTTCCAATGCAAGAAACTAGAACTAAATTGGAGGTCGGGAAGTAGGTCAAAAATAGGTTACAACAGTCGGAGGTCAAAACAGTTTTGAATTCAGCCTGTTTTCTTTTTAAGTTTTGGGTTGTTTGGGGTACTTAGGGTTGCATTGGGATCTTCTCACGAACGTAAGAGATGGTTTATATATTGTAGTAAGTATCTGCACTTGGGCTAAGGTTTTGGTTTAGGGTAAGACCCCTTAATGGTAACAAACTTTTAGTACGTTTAAAATCAGGAAATCTGGAATGACAAAAGTAGATATATGTATATCGGGGCCTTAATAGTAGCTTTAAGGTTAGGGCAAGTGGGAGGTGTTAGCCAACATATGTAAGGGTATGAATAGTTCTTTTACAGAAACCATGGGTATGTTTAAGTGGACTTTTGACTTAAAGTTTTGAGACTTAAAAACTGGGACTGATTTGTGTAAAATATGAACGGGATAGTTATTAAACTTAACCAAGTTAAGGACTTGTTAGGGATGGTTAATGGGGTGATTAGAGCTTATCAATGAGTTAGTTATGTGGAAATAGGTTAGATGTCCATCATAGGTTGATGAGCCATCTTAGTGATTGGTTGTGTATTGATTTCATGTTTTTGGTTTGTTAGCTTGTTGCTAGTGCGAGGACTTGTGAAGAAGCTATAAGGTGAGTTTCATAGTCCCATGTTTACTTTTGATTTTGACTTCCAGATGGGATGGAAGAGACATTGTGTTGAGTTATTTTCTAAATTGATGCTATGAATGTGTTTGTGATTTGAGATGGACTTGTGTGTACATTATGTGATTAACTGCTATGTGATTTTTGATTGTGTATGATTTGGATCGTGGGACACGTGCCGTCTCAGTTATTGTGGTTTGACAAGGTAGTGGCCTTGTGGTTTGACAAGGTAGTGGCCTTGGGATAGGTACATAGTGTGATCATCTATGGTAACATGTTGTTTGGCAAGGTAGGAGCCTTGGATTTTGGTTTGGAATGATTGATCTTGAATGCTAGTTGTTAATACATTATTGTAGCACATTGTCCATATGTTATTGTATTGGTGTTTGTTATTCACAGCTTGTAACTGATTTGGCGTTGGAGTCGACTCTCACCAACTTTATGTTGACGTGTTTTAGTGTCTCTTTCAGGTGTGAATATGGTTAAGCTTGAGGATAGAAGTGGCTAGACTTGGATGCCTTAGGATTGCATATAGAAGGAGATCCCCATTCCTTCTTAGTTTTTATTTGTTCATTTAAATAAGTGATACTGTTGGCACCTATATGTTTGTTTTGTTTGTGTTACTTGTTTGTCTTGGGTACGAGGTAGGACTGTTACCTACTTACCTAGACTCCTGCATGTTGAGATATTGGCATGACATTTGTGTCACCATTTATGACATTTCTTATATCATTTAGTTATCTCTATAGACACGCTATTGTTGTGATGATATCCATACGTCGTGCCCCATATTCCGCCATGGTGGGGTGTGACATAGGGTATGAAGGTCTAGAATAAACAAAAGAAACCAAAATCCAAGCCCTAAGACTTAAGTTTAACGCATTTAAAGCTTTGGAAACAAAAACTGTTGCTCAAACGTACACTAGGCTTAAGATTTTGTTGAATGATATAGGAAACAATGGAGTTGTTCTACCTAAGGCTGAGGTTAATGCTACTTTTGTTAACAGTTTACCTAGAAAATGGCTTAGCCTTAATCAGACCTTAAGAGCAAATAATGCTATCAAGAATGATACTCTGGCTCAACTGTTTGGTAGATACAATTATGAAGAAGGGCTGATTGACTACATTTACAAACCAGAGACTGATAGGTTTACCTCACAGATATCTGGGTCAAAAGCTCTTGTTGCTAACCATTCTTTTAGGACAATAACTCTGACATAGAAGAGGACACAAGAAGCAGTCAAGAATTTCTTGATGAATTGCATGCTGAGTTCCATGACAGAGCTCTTCTGGCTGACCAAAATAGATATTACAAGAGATCAGGTAGGGTTGGAGCTGCCAAAGTAGAAAAATACAAGGCGTCATGTTACACTTGTGGAAAAACTAGTCACTTTCAGAAATATTGTTGGTCAAACAAAACCTCTTCCTCGAACTTCCCATCATCCAGCAATAATCATAGCAGCAAAAAGAAGTTTACTCAATCAACTCTCGAGCAAACTTCCCTCTCTGACTCAGAGGGAAAGAAGGACTAGAAAGTCAAATACAATACCTTGAAAGCTGAGCTGGTGAAACTCAACCAAAAGGCTGAAGATGCAGCTAAGAAAAAGCACAACAAAAAGACTGAAAAAGGTCTAATCGCTGCCTCTTTTGACTGGGATGATGAAGCCCTTACATCTGAGGATGAAGGAACCACGACCGTCAGAGCTTTTATGGTTGTGGTTGATGAAGAACCTGCTGTTGGAAAGGGTGAAGCTAGATCAGGCCAATGGGTTGACATTACAATGAAAAAGGTACAAAGATTACTTTCCATGCCTGAGGGTCCTGATAGAGACCATGTCGGTGACTACACCTTAGTTGACCTCCATTTTGTGGAAGAACAAAGGAAAAACTTGTTAAATAAGTTTCTAAATCTTAAAATTGAGTTAAGTCTTTGTCAATTTGAGTTAACTAATCTCAAACCTTTTGTGAACCTCGCAAACCAACTTCAAAATGAGGTTAGCAAATTTTGCATTGAAAATGAGTCTTTAACTGATGAAAATGTTGAACTCAGAAAGACCATAGAAAAATGGAACCTTGGTCAGTCCACAATGGAAGAAATTGTTGCTGAATCCATTCCAGGGGATGTGTTTCAGGCAATAGGGGGCAAGGGTAAGTTTAAAAATCACATACCAGTACCCAAAGTAAAATTTGTCCCTTCAGATGTTCTTTCTCCCTCTTCCACCTCTATGGCTGAGAAAGACTCTGACAAGGAATCTGATGTACCAGCATTACCTAAACTTGCTGGTGCTAACCCGTCTGATTCCTTGCTTGGCCCAAAACCTGCCACCAAAACCTCTGGGACATCAAATCTCAAGTTGCTGATAAAGCACACAAAAAGGTTTTTGTGGCCAAAGATACTACGAAACCCACTCCTCCCCCGAAGAGATTTCACCCACCAAGAAACTTCTCCTCGCCCTGATGGAAGAAGTAAAGGGGTTGAAAGAGAAAATCAACCCTAGAGCCAACAGTCCATCTGTCAACTCTCTTGGTGAGGTGATAGGTGTGAAAACACCCATCCTTTTACCACTTAAAACAATTACAAACGAGACCATAATGTGTATTTTATGTCGTAAATGTCGGAATTATGCGTGGTTTGTGTATTTATTATGTTTTAGGACCAATAGATGAAAAACGAAGAAAACACGGGCTTTCACGGGCTCTTTTATCAAAGAAAAGACAAAAGACGAAGTCAAAAGATCAAGAGTACAAAAAGAACAGAAGTCAAAGGCCTATTCTGAAGATTCATCGAAGAAAAAAGTCTAAAGACGGAAGTTTAACGAAGTCGAAGAACCAAGTATAATAAAAAAACAAAATTAGAAGACGTGTTCAAATTATTTATCGACAAATCCCGAGACAAAGTCGAGAATGACGCGTTTATTGTCAAAGACGTGAAGACTAAAGAAAGAAATAAAGAAAGTAGCATCCAACCACCTACCTTCCACTCCTCCTATAAATACCCCCCTTAACCTCATTTTTGAGGTGTTCGCTAAAATTTATTTTTTAGTTCTCCACTTTATTTTTCTAGCACTTTTCATATTGTCATTTACTTTATTGTCTTTCTTTTCAAGTAATCCATGTAAGTTTTTAATCTTTAGTATTGTCTTTAATCTTTAATCTTTAATCTTTAATCTTTAATCTTTTGAATTCATGCTTTTTAATCATCTCATTCTACCTTTCTTGTTTGTTTAATCTTAATCTTTTTCATCATCTTTGTTGGTGTTGATTTCGTGTTATTATTCTTCATCCTTTTCGTCATCTTTTTACATAAATTTCTTAGCTTTTGCGTTTCTTGGTTCGTGTTTAAAAGTTTTACAAGTTTTATCATTCATCTAGAATTTGTGGTTAGCTTTTTGGTGTTTTTGTTAGCTTATTGTCTTTGAAAAGTTACAAAAATAGTGCTTAAATTCGTCCCTTTTCCTAGATCCATTTTTTAGGAAAGTTGCTTCAATTTCGCAATGTTTTCAAACATTGTGGAATTGTGACTATTACATACTTTGCGGAATTCTTCATTTTCAGACATTGCAGAATTGTCCCATCGCAAGGATTGCGGAATTGTGTGTAATATGCATTGCGAAATTATAACAATCAAGGAATTGCAGAATCGAAACAATCTGCCATAATTCCGCAATGTCTTGATGATTGCGGAATTTTTTATTTTCACTATTGCGGAATCTTACTTATTTTGCTTTGCGGAATCTTTAATTTCTTCACTATTGCGGATTTGATTCAATTAAAGAATTGCGGAATTAATACATTTAGATATTGCGAAATTATTTACTTTTATTATTGCGGAATTATGTCTTATCTCCTTATTGCGGAATTATGTGTTTTAAGATATTGCGGAATTATTACCCCTTTTTTAGCATTGCGAAATTATTTCATCTTTTTAGTATTGCGGAATTAATTCATTTTTGTCTAATTTAATTTTCAGATTTATTTTTCCCGCCAATTTCTTAAGTCTCGTTTTTACTCATTTTGTCTTATTTTTCTTAAGCGTTATATTAACTTGTCTTTTCTTAGTTTCTTTTTAAAAGTGTTTTATTTTCAAGGTTGCATTTTTATTACGTTTTAATTTCTCGTCATTTATTTTTAGAGTCATTTAATTCTAACTTTCAAGTTTGTGTTTTTATTTAGTTACTCAACGACACCTTTTCTTTTAATTAGTTGTACACAACGACAAAACCTTTTATTTTATCCACCAAAGACGACTGAGTCGCACATTAATCCTTTTTTAAATTCGAATCGAGTCGAGACGATATCAACTTTAATTAACTTTAATCCAAAATTTAGTTATTAAAATGGCGCCGCTGCCGGCTCTTTTCGTAAAGATTAACGGTTTTTTGTGAGAGACGCGTTGGATTTTGGGATCTGTTCACTCGTGAACGTTATTTTTCTTGCACGTTTTTCAAAAAAAATTCAAAAATCCAAAAAAATAAAAAAACCAAAAACCCAAAAATATTTAAAAAATCATAAAAGCATTTCTTTTTCAAAAGTTTGCACCAAAAATATTTTTACGTTCACTTTATTTCTTCTATTTCTTTGCTATCTTTTCTTTTTAGTGTATGCGTACTCGATCTTCGTCTAATCTTGAGCCCGAGATTCGTGAAGAACTAGATATGGCCGGTGTGCATAATAATAACAATCCACCGCACCCCGGTGTGAATAATAACAACCCTCAACCCGATCTTCGTACGATGGAGGAGCTATGCCAACCTACTATGAATGGACGTGGAGGACCGATTGCACCGATGTGAATCATGGCTCCCGAATTTTCGTTGAAGCATCACATGATCCAACAAGTTCAGAACGCTTGTCCTTTTCGCGGATTACCGAATGATGATGCCAACAAACACCTCGATAAATTCATTACCGTCACTCAAAGCATGAAATTGCCCGATGTTACCATGGATTTTATTCGCCTTCATTTATTTCCACACACTTTATCCCAGTGATAGGTGTAGTAACGCGTCTTTTAGGAAAAAGAACGTATAATCGCGGAAAAGTATTAATCGACACGATTTAGGAAAACCGTGAAGACGAAAAATTCCAAGTTCGTTCTCGGAGGAGGTGTGTGTATTAGGTGCCAAAAATAAATAACAAGTTTGGATTAATGTCATTTTTGGATGAGAAAAAGAGAAAATAAAGACGACTTACACTAAAAATTACCCTACGACGCGAAAAACGCGAAATCGTAAAATTCGACAAAACGAAAAAGTGGTCTAAAAATTACCAAAATTTAAACTTAACTAAAGAAAAATGTAAGAATTACAAATTTGAAAACCAAAAAGTCTAAAATCTATTTAATAATTTTATATTAATTTTTAAAGTTAATGAAAAACCTTAAAATCAAATAAAATTAAAAATAAACTAAAATTGAAATTTTAAAGGCTGTAAACCTCAAAATATTTAATTATAGCCTAAAAATATTTTTTATAAAATTTAAAAACTAATTTAACTATTTTTTAGCTAATTTCTAAAAACCGTACATAAAAGTAATGATAAAAAGTAAATAAGAGACGGGAAAAATATTAACTTTTTGCTAAAAAGTCCTAAAGTATGCTAGAAACACAAGAAAAATACAAAGTGGAAAATGGCTTATAAAATACGTTGTAATCTAGCTTATAAGGTACGGCTTCTTATTTATAAGCCCAGCCCAAAAACCCCTTAAACACGTTTTGTTTCCACCCTTGGTCAGTAAAAGACCCACGGGCAGGATGGTTAACGCGTATGTGTGTGGGAGAGATGGCGCAGGTTCGAGTCCTAGCCAGTCTCTTTTTGGCAATTTATTTTTTTTTCTTTTTTTCTTTTAAACACTAGACCCTGACACTTATCTAATCACAAAAATGAAATAAAAACTGAAAAAGACCCAGATTAAGACCTAAATAGAACCAAAACGTGAAACGAAAAAATGGAATTTTGCTACAGTACTAAAAAAGAAAACAAAGAGAGTTGTTTCTTCACTGGTGCAAATAGAACTAGATGTGCACTTTCTTGGTGATTACTTGGTTTTGATGGCACAAAGGGGCACCCCCACGACCAGTTGGGTTGTGGGGAGTCACAATGAACAAGAAAAAAAACCACAATAACACAAAAATATCACAAATAAGCACCAATCCAGTCACTGATGTGAACTGGTGGTCTGTGGGTGAGTATGTTGAACTTATGGGCACTAGGGTGAGTTTTATTTGCTAATCACTTGATCAACTCATAACCAAAACACAGATAAACTAAAATCACCCCTAGATAATCACTAATTCTAACAGCTTATAAGATTTGGTGATCAAAAATTACTTCAACAAGCAGTTAAGTGGCCTACTGGTTTTTACCCAATTTTTGCCAAGAATGAGCATGCAATTTCTAAAAATCCTACCAAACTATGAAAACCAAATACTGATATAACTAAAATACCCTATTAAAGTGTGTCTAGGTGGATTTTAAACCAAAAACGTGTTACTTTTTTCAGTAATAACCCTAATCCCAAACACCCATTTAATTTTTGCAAATGAAAATTTTGCAAATCAAATCTATAGAATCCTAACCAAACTAATTAATTAGCACTCTAATCATACCTATAAAGCATCAGAAAGCATAATCAAACAAGGAAAACAACAATTAACAGGTTATGCTCAAAATCATACAAGATCACAAGTAAAACTACAAACTTCTATTTCTAGGAGGGTTCAAGCCCATTACCTAGTATGGTTAACTTCCAACCATACAAAGGCCAGCTGAGGCCTTCTCCTATAAGCTGGAGCTTATGCTTGTGGCTTTGTGAGATGACTGATGTAGAGAAAGGAACTAATGTCTTCAAACAGAAAAAATCAAAGGAGAGTGGAATGGAGATTTCTCTTTGTTCTTGGAACCTACAAAACACCACCTAGACCAAAAGCAAACTTCAAGTAGATAATAGGCCATAAGCTGCAAGCTTGTGGCTTATGCTACAGTAACATGTGAGTAATAAAAAGGGTGAATAAAACTGATTTTACTCAAAATCCTTGGGATACTTTTTTAATACAAACTTTAAACTACTATGAGATCAACAAATCAGACTCAACAACTAAGACTCATGATTCCACTTTCACTTCCACATAAGTTTAGTTGTGAGGTTTTGAAAATCTAAATAAAGAAATTTTCTTTATAAAAAACTTTTACTCCAAAACGTACAACCTTTTGAAACCTTAAACTAATTTGCTTAAAATTAAAATTACACTAGAAAAAACAATTAAATTAGAATTCAGTTATTTGTACAAAACTCAACTTTCATTTCATTAATCATTAATGATTTTTACAAAAAAAACTGGAACAAAGAAAAAGAGGTACAAGTCACCCCTTTTTATACTACTTAACAGAAAATACTAGAACATGAATAAAATATTACAATGGTTGTAAACCCTAAACCCTATTTCTTATGAAAATCCGTTTTTGCCCTTTTGAAGAACTTGGTCAAATCACTCCCATGTGATGAGACAGCCGGATTGATGATCTTGGCTGTTGATTGTACTCCGTAGGGGCCAAGAAATGCTTGTATTCGTTGATTGGTATGCAAGATTCGTTTTTCTCTATTTTGGGTTGAGCAGGGGAAGGACGTGTGGGGTCCAGGGTCACATGTGAGCAAGGTTTTAGAGGTGGGTTAAGGTGAGGGTAAAGTAAATCAATGATCTGGATGGTTTGGGGGTTAATTATTGGATAATTAGGGAGAACCAAATTAGGGTTCTTGGTATTTAGGTTGATGAACAGGATAGGTTTAATTCGTTTTTGTGTTTAAACTTTATGTTACCCACCAAAAATTAAGTTTAAACAGGTTAATTAAAACCTGTTATAAAAAATTAGGGTAGTGGGATATGAGGTGGTGTTTTTGTGTAATGTGATTAGTTGGGGGTGAGTGGGAGGGTGATGTGGCATGATGTGATTGGGTGTTGGAGGTTTGGATGTTTCCCACAAATGGCCCTTGTATTCCTAAAATGTTGCTAAATAAAGTTTTAACAGCCAATACTTGCTTTCCCGTTTATAACATAGTTTTGGTTTTTTCAAATTGGCCACCAAAACTTTCTAAAACATTTTCCAAGGGTTAAATGTGTATATTGACCGATCTTCAAGGTCATATCTTGTACATTCTTGAAATATTAGGGACCCTAATGTAATAAATGAGATTTTCAAGGGTATAATATGACAAGTCTTCAAAAGATGAGGGACCAATCTTGCCAAATCTTCAAACTTCAAGGACTTCTTTGGAAAATCATGATTCGGGTCCGGTTCTTTGTGCGGCTTCGTTTCCCGTGTTCGTTTTTGCTTGATTCCTTTGATCTTTTGGTGAATTCACGATATCCGTACCTAAAATACACAATGAACAAACACAAGCATATATTTTGGTATTTTGATGATATTTTAAGTGTTTTAAGCCTGATTTGGACGATGAGACTATGTATAATTGCAGTCTCATCACTCCCCCATACTAAACCATTGCCGTGTCCCCACGCAATGCTAGAATTAAGTATCTTAGCACTTCTAAAATTCATTTTATGATGACATTTATTAAAGACGTAAACTTAAATAAACTACTACACGCGTTTTAGACATAATGTAATGTTTTCATCACGAAAAAGTGACTTTTAGGATCATAGAATAAGAACACGTGAATGCCTGATGAGATGGCATTTATACATGATCTCATCATTCTTTTCGGGCTTTAAATGCATAAATATGTCATAAAATACCATATATATGCTTGTGTTTGTTTACTTGTGTATTTTAGGTATGGATATCGTGAAAAAGACAAAAGATCACAAGAAACAAGGAAAAACGGACACGAGAAACGAAGCCGTACAAAGAACCGGGCCCTAGTTCATGAATTATCCAACATTTACCTTTGAAGACTTGAAGATATGCAAGATTGATCCTCAATGAATGAAGAAATGACACTTAGAACCCTTGTGAAATCATAATTACAAGTTTGGTCCCTTAAGTTTGTCAAAATTACACAAAAGGTCCTTCAACTTTGAAGAAATGGCAAGATTAGTCCCTCATCAAATCTAATTTGTCAATTATGGTCCCTCATGAAGTTAAAGTTACATTGAAGACCTTTGAAGATCAACAATGTCCAAGATCAGTCCCTCAAATATCCAAAAATGGCAAAAACAACCCTTTTAAACCTTTTTGACAAAGTTTTGTGCCAAAAGTGTGAAGTTGGAAAAATTATTAACAAAGGAAACGAGTTTGTTTGGAAAATAAACTTGCTATACATGTTTTGCCAAAAACAAAGGACCATAGTTGCCAAGTTCAAACATTCAAACCAAGAAATGCGCCAAACACCTTTTCTCCCCCAAAATCGGATCAAAAAGGTTACTGTTTACCTTTCTTCACCCCAGAAATTACTCCACTTAAACAAAGGGTAATTTTCAATTACCCTGGCACATGTGTGATTCACACATGCAGAAACACATCCCACACCAAAAACCCTCATCCCCACTCACCAAGAGGCCCCACCATTCAACACGTCAACCAATCAAAACACAACTTCCTCTCCAAGTAAGCTGACGTGTCAAGATCAACAGCCCACACTCATTGCTTCATCACAAA
Source organism: Glebionis coronaria (assembly GCA_025667525.1). Taxonomy (NCBI): domain Eukaryota; kingdom Viridiplantae; phylum Streptophyta; class Magnoliopsida; order Asterales; family Asteraceae; genus Glebionis; species Glebionis coronaria. The sequence continues at coordinate 326,092,480 of CM046877.1, forward strand.
GCTAAAATAAACACTCAGGATCATTTTGGACAGCTCATATCCAAGAATTCGTCTAGAAGCATTTGGGGACAAAATAAGAAATTTACTTCTTGGGTTTGTGAACAGTGTAGGCTTAGCATTTGTCTATAAAAGGAGACCTCAGCCTGTGAGAGTCCCTTTGTTCCAGTTTTAGGCTATCAATCTTTGTAATCCCTTTTTAAGTTAATAAAATTTGATTTTCTGAATTTTGAGAAATCTCTTTTATATTTGTTAAAAGTTGGTGTTAGAATAGCCTAATTCTGAGTTCCACTTTGATATTTGAAGGTTTTTGAGGCAAGGTTTTAAGTGATAAAACTTGGGTTTCAAAAATCAGAAAAGTGCTTGTTTATTGTGCATCACTTTTGTTTGTTCATCTTAGCAGGTACTTGGAAGCTGGTACTTGTTCTGCTAGTACCTCAGCTCAAACAATCCAGGGCCTGGATGTAGGTCTTGGAGGTTTGCACCTTCTCCCTTTTCATTTTTCTCCTTTATTTTCTGAATTTTGGTGATTATGCATAATTGTTCTTGAATCTGTGTTATTGTTGTTGATTATTGTTCATCTGGCATTGTTTGATGTTTATGACGTGTTGTTAGTTTGATTTGTGGGTTAAAACTGGATTATCCTTTGAAAATTTGTCAAAACAGGTTTTTAAGGGGTGTTTGGGATAACTGCATAAGCAGGTGTTAAGGCTTGTTGATTGGGTATATTGTGCTTTTGGTTGTTGGTACTTGTTAATCTGATATACTTGGTCATTTGTATGCAAGTTTTGTGGATTGAAACACCTAGATTCATAATAGGGCTATAAAATCTTGTTTACTTGATATTTTTGGCTGTGGTTTAAGGGACACCTAGATCTAATCATAGACTAGGGTTAACAAGTGATTAAACTAGGCTAATAACACTAGGGAAAGAGATTTGAATGCTTGAAATTGGATTTAGTGTCAATTAGATCAGCAAAAGTTTCTGCATATTCACCTTGTTCTTATCAGTAATTGTTTATGCTTGTTTCTGCTTATTTACTTTGATTCAGTGTTCAATTTAAGTTTGTTTGTGCTTATTCATAGTTTATATAGCTTGTGTATGCATCCTGTTGAATTTGGTTGGCTTATTCATGCTATATCTGCTTATTTGTGCATAACTGCTTATTTCACATGTCTGAGCAATATCTGGTGACTGTTTGATTATTTCTGGATTATTGTGTGAACCAAATTGTGATTTTCTTGTTGATATTGACTCCTTGTGGTTCACTAGTCACAAGGGTGCCCTTGTTTCCAATTGAATCCAACTAAATCTCTCTAAAAATCTTGGTCAAATAGTCAAAGCAGTGGGAACCAGTTCCTACTGAAAGTTCCCCCTGTTAGTGTTAATTGGGTTTCAGCTTATCAATAAGCTATAATAGCTTATTTTAACCAGAAACAACTTGGATTTTGTAATAGGTGCTCATCATTTGACCCATTTGTTCATACTGGAGCATTTGGTGGGTTGACTTTAGGGTTTGACTAGAAAACCAACTTAATTGACTTTTTCATAAGTACTTATTGGTTCATTCTGGCTTATTGGTTTTGCTTATTGGAATTTTGTTGATTGATTTGGCTTATTGAGTTAATTTGTGACATTTTGCAAGTTGAATCAAGTTCTGAGGTGCCCTAAATCTTAAACCCAACTATTTTGTCTTTTAGTAAAATAATACATTGCTTATTTCTGGCTTATTGAGTGTGCTTTTTCAAAATTTATTTTTACAGATCTCTTAAGCATCCCAAAAGAAGGTTGTGTGTCAAATTAGAGCTTATGACATTAGCTTATATCTTAATGGGCTAAAAAGCCCAATAAGGATAAGCTGTTTGCTTAATAAGCTGTGATAAGCTCACTTTCAGCTTTTGGGCCTTTAGAGTTTTGTGTTTATAATCAAATTTTGAGTCAGATTGGGCTTTTCCAAGTCAATTGGGCCAAGTTTGACTTTTTGGGCTAAAAAGCCCATTAGTATTGGCTGTTTTTGGTTTTGGACCATTTGGAGGCCTAATAGGGGTATTCTGGTCATTTCACTTTCATTTTCTGTTTATTTAGGTTAAAAAAAACTAGTTTGCAAGTTTTTAGAATTTTTTATAATTTTTGAATTTTTAATATTATTTTATTATTATTTTTCAAATTTCACATTTTTCAACTTTTTACATTTTTCTTAGCTTAACTACATTAAAATAGGATTTTTGCAACTTTTAGAATAATTTTATCACTTCTAGATTAATTTTTATAATTATTTTAAGTTTTAATAATTTTTAAATCATTTTAAATAGTTTGTATTAGTTTAAAAATTTCTAAAAATAGTTTTTGATCTTTTTAGGTCATTTTAGAGGTTTACCAATTGAAAAATATTTATTTGGGCTTTTTGATAATTTATTTGATTTTTAGGGCTTTAATTAGCATTTAAAAATTGAATATTTAAATATTTAAAAGGTTTGAAAAAGCTTTGATCATTGGTAAACTCTTAGTTTATTTATTTTGATTTTTGGTGAATTTTTGGTAATTTTTAGAATTAATTTTTATTTTTGAGCTTTTTACGGTTTTACGTTTTGTCGTCGTAGTAAGTAATTTCACGTCGTCGTCATCCTCTTTTCTCATCCCCTTCTAAACCAATATTAATCTCAAATCATTTACATCTTAGTCACACACATATACCTCCTTGGGAAACGAACTTCATTGGGTCATTAGTGCTTGATTTTCCTAAATCATCACTTAATACTTTTACCGCTCATTTACCCTCTTTTGTTTTCCTAAACAAGAGGTGTAAATTACCACAATCATTTTGGTGCCGCTGCCGGGGAGGTGTGTCATGATTAATTTGTTTTGTTGTTTTTAATATTAACCATATATAGTATTTGTATTAGTATAAATCTACTAATACGTATTATCGGTTTTTTTTTGTTTTTCTTGTGAAATTATTATTACTATATTGTATTAAGTATCACAATAAATACAAAATATCTCCAAAAGTGTGAAAACACAACCTTAATTGGGATTTGATCTCCTAATTATTGTATTCGAATCTCAAACAAAAATAAAAAGGCAAAAATAGATAAATACTTTCGTGAAGCTCGATTTTGAAAAATACGAACTATAAGGTGGGTATAAGGCGGGTATTATAAAATATACCCTAAGGAAAAAGGCTCTTAAGTGCTTCGTGCCGCCTCGTTTCCCCGCTTGCTTGTGGGTATTTTGAGATTGAAGGCTAATCGAGGGTTTTGCCGCCCAAAGTATTATTACGTATAATATATTTGCTTGTTTTCTTTGTGATTAAACCCTCTTGAACAATTTGGTTTTCACCAAAGTTCTAAAGTCATTCGAAGGCGTTCACTCCACGTGATCGTTTTCATTCCTTTGAGGCTTCTTTAATCAAGAGTTTGATTCGAGGAGAGATTTGGTAGATTGTTGTCTACGAAGATACACCAAAATCCAAAAAAAAAATTAAAAACAATAAAAAACACACAAAAAAATTGAAAATTCACAATACACCCAAAAAGAATCTTCTTTGCTCACCTCCCATTCTTCGTGAAGTTTATGATCACTCGTAATCAAGCAAAACGAGCTCGTAAACGACTTCAAAAGCAAGCAAATCAAGAGACGTTGATTGAAGAACAAACTCTAATTGTTGAACCTATTGTAGAACAAGAAGTCGTCATGGCTAATCGTACTATGATGGAGTTTCTACAAGCACCCACCGAGGGTTTTGGAGAGGCCATTGTGATTCCCGCTATCCTTGCGGAGAATTTCGAGATTAAGACGGGTTTAATGTCGATGTTGCAAGCTAATAAGTTTAGAGGTCATGAGAAAGACAACCCGCATTACCACATTAGGAATTTTAATCGTCTTACCGCTACTAGCAAGTTTAAGGATGTTCCACATGACGCCATTAAGATGATGTTGTTTCCATACTCGTTAGATGGACCCGCTAAAATTTGGCTTGAGAAAGAACCGCCAAATTCGATTTTGACATGGGGTGATCTCGTTTCTAAGTTTGTGAACAAGTTTTTTCCACCATCTAAAACAACACATTTGAAAAATGAGATTTCAAGATTTGTGCAAAGAAACAATGAAAGTTTTTCAATGGCATGGGAACGCTTTAAAGAAATGTTACATGAATGTCCACACCATGATTTTTCGGAATTGCATCAAATTGATACTTTTTATAATGGTCTTAATGATCATGAACGAGATTACTTGAATGCCGCGGCGGGTGGTAAATTTTTGTGCAAAACGACCGATGAAGCTTTAAAGATTATCGAGAATAGATCTAAGGTTTATAGCCCTCGTAACACACCGAGTGTTGCCAATTTGGGTTCGTCATCGTCGTCATCGTCTCGTAGCATTAATGCCTTACATGATGAAGCTAATGAGGAAAATCGGTTTTTCGATAGATTTGCTAATCTTATGTCTCATTGGAAAGCTCAAGAAGCTTCAAATTCCGCTTCGGTTAAAGCGGTTGCTAAGAGTTGTTTGTCTTGTGGTGGATCTCATGATCATTCCGAGTGCATTACCACGGATGGTAACACTTCGAGTGCTTATGTAGCAACGGGAACTTACAACCAAAACGGTCAGGGTTCCCGCCCAAATCAAGCTCCACCAAATCAAAATGCTAATAACTATCGAAACAACAACCAAGGTGGTAATTACCAAGGCAATTCACGTAATTACAACAAGGGGAATTATCAAAGTGGGAATGGACAAGTCACTAATCAAAACCAAAACCGTGATTTTCAAAACACTACACAAGGTTTTCAAAATGCTCACACTAAAAATCTTCAAGGGGAATTTTTGGATTATGCTAAAGCAAATGATGCTAAGTTTGATAACATGCAACGTGAGATGATTAGCTTAAGATCCGAGTTGAAAAACGAGCTTAAAAACGAACTTGCTAATGAACTTAAAACTCATGCAAATAAAATGGAAGGAAATGTTCAACGTCTTCAACAAAATCAACAAAAGATGGAACAAGGACAACATGAGATTAAGCAAGAATTGTTAAAAGCGGATGCTAGGCAATCAAAATTTGAGGACCGAATGGCAAAAATATTTGAAGCAATCATGTGTAAACCCTCTTCCTCGGGTGGTCTTCCTAGTGATACCTTTGCAAACCCGAAGGGAGAAATGAAGGTTATTACTACACGAAGTGGAAAAACTTTCAAGGAACCAATCTCTCGTTCAAGTTTTCTACGGAGAAGGAAATCGAGAAAGAGCCCGAGGTGATGGTCGAAAAGGAGCACATTACAATCCCACGAAGTACCGCTCAAACCACACCTACGGTTGAACCAATACCAATTGTGGAACCCGAGTTTCCAAGGCCGTTGCCTAATGTCCAACCCACACCACCCTTACTTTACCCTTCGAGACGAAACAAAGAGAAATTGCAAGAACGTAACAAACAACAAATCGATCTTTTTATAAAAATGTTTCAACAAGTGCATTTTGATGTGAGTTTTGCCGACGCGTTGTTGTATATGCCTCGTTTCGCTTCCACTTTTAAAAGTATGATGAGCGATAAGGAAAAGCTTTCAAAGCTTGCTAATTGTTCTTCGGTTTATCTTAACCGCATACCAGAAAAAGTTGGTGACCCCGGAAAGTTTCTCATTCCTTGTGACATACAAGATATGAAAGAATGCCTCGCCTTGGCCGATCTTGGTGCGAGCATTAATTTGATGCCATTTTCCATTTGGAAATCGCTTTCGCTTCCGGCTCTTATTCCTTCGAACATGTCTATCGAGATGGCCGATCATTCTACGATTTTAGCATGTGGAGTAGCCGAAGATGTTTTCGTGAAAGTGGGGAAGTTATACTATCCCATTGATTTTATAGTAGTTGACATCCCCGCGGATCCTCAAGTTCCTCTAATTTTAGGTCGTTCATTTTTAGACACCTCGAGATCGCTTATCGACGTTCATGCAAGAACTATCACTTTGAGATTCAACGAAGAGGAACTTGTTATAAATGCTACTCAAAACTCGAAACCTTCTCATGTTTATGCAATCGCTACCATCAATCACATTGACATAGTTGATGTGGTTTGCGATGAGTTTTCACAAGAAGTGTTAGGTTTTTCCGATAGCTCATCAAGTGGCAGTCCCACTATTTTGGATCCGATTCTTGCTAATTCTACACCAAATCTCACTCCATTCCAAGGAGGCGATTTCACTTCAAATGAAATCGACAATGAAGATGAGGTGTTGATTAGTAATGATACTTCTATTCCACCATTTCTTCCGCCGATGGAAGTTATGAGTGTTGAACCAAAATCTTCAATCGAGGAACCACCTATCCTTGAATTGAAAGATCTTCCATCTCACCTTGAATATGCATTCTTGGAAGGTGATGACAAGTTGCCGGTTATTATTGCAAGAGGTCTTGCTAATGATGAAAAAACCGAGCTCTTGAAAGTTCTTAAAGCTCATAAAGGGGCAATTGCGTGGAAAATTTCCGACATTAAGGGTATTGACCCAAAATTTTGTACTCACAAGATTCTAATGGAGGAGGACTACAAACCCGCAATTCAAAGTCAAAGAAGGGTGAATCCCAAAATTCACGATGTCATTAAAAAGGAAGTGTTAAAACTCCTTGACGCGGGAATGATTTATCCTATCTCCGATAGCCCATGGGTGAGCCCAATCCATTGCGTACCTAAAAAGGGAGGAATGACCGTTGTGCCTAATGAAAACAACGAGTTAATTCCCACTCGTGTTGTGACCGGTTGGAGGGTGTGTATTGACTACCGAAAGTTAAATGACGCCACTCGTAAAGACCACTTTCCTTTGCCCTTCATGGATCAAATGTTGGAGCGACTCGCGGGAAATGAGTTCTATTGCTTTTTAGATGGTTTTTCCGGTTACTTTCAAATCCCTATCGACCCTCGTGATCAAGAGAAGACTACATTTACGTGTCCTTATGGAACGTTCGCTTATCGCAGGATTCCTTTCGGACTTTGTAATGCACCGGGTACGTTTCAACGGTGTATGATGGCGATTTTTCACGTTATGATCGAGAAGTCGATGGAAGTGTTTATGGATGACTTTTCGGTGTTTGGCAATTCGTTCACGTCGTGTTTATCTAATCTCGAGCAAATGTTAAAACGTTGCGAAGAAACCAATCTTGTGCTTAATTGGGAAAAATGTCATTTTATGTGTAAACAAGGAATCGTCTTAGGACATAAGGTGTCGAATGCGGGGATTGAGGTCGATAAAGCTAAGGTAGACGTCATCGCCAAGTTACCTCATCCCAAAACCATTAAGGGAGTTAGGAGTTTCCTAGGCCACGCGGGCTTTTATCGTCGTTTCATCAAGGACTTTTCGAAAATCTCTCGACCTATGACACACCTTCTCGAGAAGGATGCTCCTTTTAATTTCAATGAGGATTGTGTTAGAGCTTTCGAAACTCTCAAAAGGAAACTTACCGAAGCTCCCATTCTTGTTGCTCCTAATTAGGAATTACCCTTTGAAATCATGTGCGATGCAAGTGATTATGCTATAGGGGCCGTCTTAGGGCAACGTTATGAAAAGCATTTCCGTCCCATCCATTATGCTAGTAAGACGATGACCGAGGCTCAATTAAAGTACACCACAACGGAAAAGGAATTCCTTGCCGTGGTCTATGCTTTTGAGAAATTCCGACCTTATCTCGTCTTAACTAAAAGCATCGTGTATACCGACCATTCGGCTATCAAGTATCTCTTAGCTAAGCAAGATGCTAAGCCGAGATTGCTTCGTTGGATGCTCCTCCTCCAAGAATTTGATGTCACCGTGCTTGACAAAAAAGGAGCCGAGAATCTAGCGGCCGATCATCTCTCTCGTCTAGAAGATCCTCACAAAGATGTTTTCGAGAACAAGGAAATCACCGAAACATTTCCTCTCGAGACTCTCGGTGTAGTGAATTCTAAAGACACCACCCCATGGTTTGCCGACATTGCAAATTACCATGCGGGCAATTTCATAATCAAGGGTATGATGACACAACAAAAGCGAAAATTCTTTCGTGACGTCAAGTTCTATTTTTGGGACGATCCTTATCTCTTTCGGGTTTGTGTGGATCAACTCGTTCGACGTTGTGTTTTTGGTGCCGAAGCTTCTAACATCCTTAGAGCTTGTCACGAGGGACCCACGGGTGTTCACCACGGTGCTAATCTCACGGCTAAGAAAGTGTTCGATGCCGGCTTCTTTTGGCCTTCTATCTATCGTGATGCACACGCACTTGTGAAGTCGTGTGATTCGTGCCAACGTCAAGAAAAATCGTCTCAACGTGATGAAATGCCGCAAAACATATTCAAGTGTGTGAGATTTTCGACATATGGGGAATAGACTTTATGGGGCCGTTCACATCGTCTCATGGTAACAAGTATATCCTCGTCGCGGTAGACTACCTTTCTAAGTGGGTGGAAGCTAAGGCTTTACCTACTAATGATGCTCGTGTGGTAGTGAAGTTTTTGAAGCAACTATTCTCTCGGTTCGGAACCCCTCGTGCTATTATAAGCGATCGTGGAACCCATTTTTGTAATGACCAATTCGAGAAGGTCTTAAAGAAATATGGAGTTACTCATCGTCTTTCTACGGCTTATCACCCGCAAACGAGTGGGAAAGTCGAGGTTTCGAACCGAGCTTTGAAGAGGATTTTAGAGAGGTCAATTGGAGAAAACCGTGCTTCATGGTCCGACAAACTTGATGACGCTTTATGGGCCTTTAGGACCGCTTATAAGACACCTATCGATTGCACTCCTTATAAGTTAGTCTATGGGAAGAATTGTCATTTGCCCATTGAATTGGAGCATAAGGTGTGAGACCCCCAAAATCAGGCAAGGTAACAACAAGGCAGCAAGGGGGTAACACATCATGGTACAAGTAACAATAAATTATAAAATGACTTGAAAATGATGTAATAAAAGACATATACATTACATCATAAACATAAGAGTTTTTGAACAAAGGGTCCCAGAGTTTTATAAGCGGATAAATCTATTATTTAACCTTGGTTTTGTAACATATACTTACCAAGAATATAGGATAAACTTTTGACAGTTTTTATCAAAACCAAAGTTTAAATATAACACAGAAATCTCCAAGCTGCGATAATATCTTGCGGGCTCCCATACTAGCAAAATTAAGTATTATTACCTGAGATTAAACATGTAAAATTGTCAACATAAAATTGAGTGATATTCATAGGTTTAGCAGTAAAGGTGTGGAACACAAGCATTCATTTGTAAAACAAGAAATATGGAAAATGGTTACGTACGATAAACATAGTCCGAAACTATTATTATTGCTATTTAGCTCATGAAACCGAAGCTTACCAAATGGTAAGTTCCCCTAGTGAGTATTCAGCCTAAATACTAAAGTATAAACAAATGTAATGCATCAAAGTAATACGAGACATGGATTGTCAATCCCGATGGATCCACCCACAACATTCGTGCTTAGTAACACAAGTAAATTAACGGTGCATGAAATGGTAGGGAAACTTAGTGGCTATATAAACTAAAAGCAATAATAATAATGGTAATCTGTTCTGGAAAGCATACAAGTTCTCGAAAGCGTACAAGATCTGGTAGCATACAAGTTCTGGATAGCATACAAGTTCTGGATAGCATACAGTTTTAAATAAATGTATTCCACCATGTAAAATCTCACCCCGCGTTCTGAAACAATGTATAAGTAGTAAAAAGGGGCTATGAACTCACCTTTAAGTAGTAGCAACGGTTAAAATAGTATAACGTAGACATGGAGAAATAATAGCTCGAAACAACCCGTAGCCTAAATTAAACAAAGTACGTATTACTATAAAAACATAACGACAATAAATGTAGCATTTAGTCCCCTAGTATGTGCTTGAGTTTATTTAAATAAATCGATAGTTTTTAACACTTGCGAAGGTTTAACGATTTAATAAAGTGTAGTCATTTAATCGGAATATATTTTAGCAATATTGGTCACTTTGGAGTCGAGACAGTCTATTTTGGTAGGTTATTGAGTGGGTCAAATATCCTAAATATGTATTATATTTTGATTATTTAAAAATATATTAAATAAATAATATTAATAATTTTAATTAAAAGAATGTTTCAAAAAGGGATACATGTTTCATGTCGGGGAACATGAAACATATACCGTATTTCTAATTCAAATGAAATGCGTTTCTGACATACAGGAAATCGTTTTAAAAACATGTAATATCGTCAATTTTTCGTAGAGATTAACGGGCTCGTTATTAGCTCGCGGAGTAAACTGTAAGCACCATTGGGTAGCTAGCCGAGTGGTCGATAAGTATGAGTTTTAAGTCCCATAAACTGAGGTCGTTTGATGAGTTAAAATCGTGTCCGAAGTAAGGGTCGTGAAACTGTTTCGAGTGTTACGAGGTGTACCGGGTCAGTTTCGAACTCGTCTACGGTTCTCGATTGTGACCTTCGGGTCGAACCGAAAGTAGTCTCGTGTAGATAGCATGACCGTCTACAACTTTCGTTATTTCTCATCTCGGGGCAAGGGCAATTCGAGGCTGAAATATGGGTCGTAAAAGGTCATGTCACATCATTTAACAAAAAGTATATTTTGACTAAAATAAGTCATATTCGGCTATTTTCGGCGACTGATATCTCACTCATTACTTAACCAATTTTCGTCATTCGAGTTCCTGTGTGCTCTTAGCTAGCTTGACTATCATTTTCTCCCATGACCCGAACCAGTCCTAAAGTCAAACCTGGTCAAACTGGGCTCTAAAGTCAGCCCTGTTGCTTCTTTTTGAATCTTTTAAAGTATGTTTATCACATTCTTTTTAACTAGCTATTTGGATGTTTGAAACTTGGTTTCAATTAAACCGTGTTGTTAAAAGTTAGCTCAAAAGTGAGTTTTACAAAAGCCGAGGTAAACGTTAGTAGAGATAAAGGAAAACAGTGAGATGGCATGTTCACGTAAGTTTCTAACTAAAAGATTACTCAAGCACAACTACGTATGGGACTTATATGCATACCAAAACGGAAGAGTAGCGAAAAATAACTCACAAAGCTTGGAACCATGGCATATATAGTTATCGCTAGATGCATCAAAACCCTTCTCGAAATCGATGCGAACGAAATCAAACTTCAAACCAACGTCTACTAAAACCGACTCCTTGTAGTATCGTGAAAATATCAGCCCCAAAACTCTCCATAAAATGATGTTGATAATGAATTTATGAAAGTAGTAATCCGAGCTGCTACTAGTAATATGACACTTACAATCCTTGATCATTAAATTAGCTAGAAGGAGAATCAAATGGGCGTTTTTATGAGATACTAGAAACGGCAAAGTTGGATAGGATAAGAGAGATACAAGTCTTCTGTTTGAGAAGAGAATATGGTTATGCGATATTTAGTTTGACAAAAACATGAACATATTTGACACCTGTCCTCCTCTAATAACAAGTGTCTTGCATACTTATGTATGTTTGGTGACGCAAGATACACACACGGTGTGTTTATTAGTCACATTTCTTTTTCCTATTATATGATATATCGGGTATTATCGAAACCCGATATTTTAAAAGTTACGCGATTTGAAAGGTACGCGTTAAACACAAAAAATAAACGACCAATATAAAATTAAAACGTTGACATTCAGAGAACATTGATATCTGATATATAAATGAGGGCTTATGATTTAATAAAATTTAACACGTCGTATAAACGAATAACGCTTAAAGGCTTAACGTAAATTATAAGAATGCTCGTAAAATGAGAAATTAAAAACGACGACAAAAGAAAATATTTCTATGTCATAACGAGGAAATTTACGGTTGATGACAGACATAGAATTTGTCGATAAATAATAAATGACAAGTATTCGATACGTTAAAACCTTAACCTTGTCGGTTAGCTAAGAATTCAATATTATTCATAGAAGGAACACGAAAAATTAAAAGTCGATTAATAATTATTGGTCCGAACATTAGGTATAGATTAGAGCTCGGTCTAAATGTTAATATTAAATTTCGGGTTATTACAGTGAATAAATATGGAAAAATAAAAATAATTTTTTTATAATTTCTAATAAAATGTTATCAATGATCAGAAAAATAATTAAAAAATAATTTAATTAAAATTAACAAGATCTCAGGATTTATATATGAATAATACAAGAAAATGTAACATAGTGGAAAATTCAAGAACATGAATAAAAGAATAAAATAATACCGGAAAAATAGGAGTTCTCACAGTCGGCCCCCCTAAAGGAACTCTGGTCCCACAGAGTTCAATTGGAGACGGATGAAGATGCGAACAAATGGAGATCCAAAGTGTAGAACTAATTCTCTGATTTGCCAGGGAATTTCTGCACCACGGCGAACCTTAACAATTGGAATTCAACTACACTTTAGCTTCTTAACTCCTTTTCAAATTTATTTCAAACTAAGAATATAATAATAACCATTCAGTACGAAGAAGTATAAAGAGATTGAATGAAAAAGAGAATTGCTTAAATGGACAAGGTGCGCTAAAACGAGTTAAGATTGATAATCGACAAGGAATCGCAAATCGCGCAAACTGTAAAACATGACAATTTTAAAACGTAACAATCTACTTACTAGAGAAATAGAGAAGAAATATGAATTACATATAGACATTTAAAATAAGATTTGCCACAGTTTTCTGTCTCGGATTTGGTATTAATTTAAAATTAAGCTTAGGTGTTTGCTTGATTTTAAAACTTCAATGTTTGTTTGTTTATGGCTTTAAAATGTTATGACACTTTCAAAATAGTGTCAATATAGCTACAGTTGCTTATCAAGGTGTTTGGTGATTTGAAATCAAAACTATATATTTAGTGAGTAAACAGTCGCTAAATATTTTTCTTGATAAAGATTTCAAAGTACAAGTAAAATACTTCAAAATAATTATTTTGTTCGACTTAAGAGCTTTTGGATGACTGCATGAAATTATTGTTATGATCTGAGAAAATTAAATTTCCAAATAATTTAGAAGCATTGATAGAAATATAAATTACATAGGTTTGTTATAATCAAATAGTTTAAAAGATAGGGCATGACGTCCTTTTATACACTGGTTACAAATTTACCAAGGATGATGTATGAATCCGACATTTAACTTGAAACAGATATTTTGGTAATTTAAATACTTGGTAAAGTGTGTAAAACGTTCTTAAAAATTAAGAGTAATTTATAGAATCCATAAAGGCATTTAATGCATCAAATGGTAAACATGGGACATATCCGAGTTTTCAAAATGTGACAAGATAGCAAATAATAGTCAAAAATTAGTATGCAAGCAATCACAAGAGGATATAAAACGAAATCCGTACAAATTCTTAACGAACATGATATAATAGATGCATCGATAATAAGGACAATAAGAAACAAATGATTTAGCAAGTGACTAATTCATGACTGTGGTTGGTGTCACCAATATTGGCTTATAAATTTCAAGGTGACCGATACACGATCAAAAGAGAAAAGTCACACAACAATTTTCGAATCAAAGAAAAAAAATTCTTAAATAGTCACTTGTGTATGATTCAAGTAAAATGAACAACATTGTCTATTTGAGAGTGAAGTCAACGCATGGTTTACACGAGCGAATTTCGAGGAATAGAGTCTGACACACATCATGACAAATATACGATATCACTATTCATGTACAGTCATAAATCATCATTCTCTTCTGGAGACATTTTGAAGGTATACCAAAATTTACTCAAAGAAAGTTGGTCGAGGAGAAAGTATAAAAACGCTAGAACTTCCAAGTACGATATCAATAGTCAGTAACTAGACGAGCGGTAAAACGAATTGTATCATGAGAGAAAATGAGGTTACAAGTAGAGCAAAACTCGTTGAGTAAAGAAGAATAGATTGTACTCGCAGGAACGTAATTCGTTCAAGAAAAGATAAAGAAACATATGCATTTGTCATGAACTTGTACTACTTGCATAACGCATAAAAGTTTTCATAATTTATTTTATCAAGATTTTTAGGTGACTACTATTCAGCCTCGCATGGCTCCTTCTAAGTAGGCATAGGTGATCAGACCATGCATAATTTAGGACTAGCAATGCGATGCTCAGTTTCGTCAAGCTAGTGTTACAATTCTTATATTTATATATATAAAGCAACATGCCATTGGTAAAACAGAATTTAATATGATTTATGAAATTTTTCGCAAGTAAGTAATTCGTTTGATACTTAAATCAACAACTTTAATGTTACAAGAATTTTTATAAGACCAAAGTAAAACAATTGGTGAACATACATCGTAAAAAAATGTCAATTAACTTTATAAGGTATTTTTCAAGTATTTTATAGAGCCCAGTAGTATAAATTGGTAAAATTATTCGTAAAAACAGTAACAATTTAATATGTATGGTGGCATGATGATATCTTATAAAATAGCAAGTAGGTTACACCGGAGTAGTAAAGAGTAATTAATTAGAAAATCAATGAAATGCTTACATGATAATAGAGTTTCAAAAGGTTTAGCCGGAATCGTCATGAGACATGTGTTAAAAATGATGACGAAATATGTGAAAATAAGAACTGCAAGTCTCGATCCAAATCATTGGTACCATAGAGGAAAAGAAAGATAAAATATAATGACAAATAAGTGACGTACAAAATAAAGGATAAAGGAATCCATATGCGTGCACATCGAAAATTATTCGACATAAGTGTGCTTTTAAGAAAGTATAATATCAGTTTCAACACTAGTTCCTTTGCGGTAGACGTAAACGACATCCAGACAACTTTCGTGTTTCGAAAGACAGTTGAATCAGCACCAAGTTTTCTTATATGCAGAAAATTAATTCTTAAATTTTACAAAATTCATATGAGCGTAACTTGCTCGTTTTTTAGAGTTATAGGTCGAATTGTATGTCCAAACGACCGCCTCGACAAGTAGAAACATATTTTTAAGTCTAATGGTTATAAAAATATTTTCTCGACATCGTTAAATTACCTGTAAATTTTCTGCAAAAATATATTTTTGACACACCTCGAAATTTAATCAAACTTCATAACGACCTGGAAATTATGTACACACATGACTTGTAGATCTCATAAAAACGAAAAATAGATTGTATAATTGAGCATATACAGAAAAATATAGGATAGAAAATGGTTTAAAGATACCAACGAGAATCTAAGAAACCAAAACAGCACATGACATCCATGTATTAGATTTCGAGATGCAAGGTAGGCAGGTCTCCTTGACGACAAGATTCCCCAAATACACAAGATATCCAGGGAAAAGGATGAATTTTTAATGAGTTGTGTTCCCAGAGCGGGGCGGTATTATGAAAAAGTATGATAGAAGTTTATACAAGTAAAATTGTATTCCAATCAACCGCCATAATCTAGACGATGAGTTACAAGATAACGATGTCGTTCCCGACGTATAAGCAAACAATACAGTTCGGGGTCGATACGTATAATAGTCAATGAAATAATTCTTTACATGTCGTGTAAAACGGTGATATATAGAAAATCGACAAAGGATTATGAAAACCCATGACATTGTTCAACACGATTTCAAGAAATGTTTCGAGACGTGTGACTCACACGATGTCCTTCATTCTTTTTCGGGGACACACTGAGCTACACGTTGGTCTGTAGACTAGACATCCAATCACAAACGATCGGAAGGCAATTTGGATATCTAAATAAAGAGTTAAACAATGAAAGTAACACGTACGGTAGTAAAATGATAATGTTTCATCGGACACAACACTTAGTTAATCCCAAACAATGGTATCACAAGAGTATGTACAACATATAAACATGAGTCGAAAAAAACAAGCGGTTCAAAACGAACGAGTATATGAGGTCAGCCATAACACGCATAAACGAAATAGAAATAATACTCAGAAAAGTGAGTATGAAAAGTCGGCAGCATACGCGCTCCGAATACAAGTATGTAGCGTTATAACAAGATAAAATCACGGTAACAAGATCAAGATGACATGAACAAGAATTGAAGAAATATAGTAAGAGCATATGTAATCAAGTAATATTCAATGATAATTCATGAAGCACGAAAGCTTTGAAATGACATAGTAATTATCGTCATTAGGGTAAAGTAATATTTCAAAATGTAATCAGAAGATGGAATATTATAACGATAATTAAAAGTAAATAATAAGGATTAAAGAGTTACCCGCGCAGATATCGAACAAGAATGGCAGATTCTGTGTTTGACAACTTTGAAACATGAAACATTTGAACTTTCGGTTATAGACTAAGTTTTGAAAAACGACTCAGTTCCCTATAACCATCGCTCTGATACCAATCTGTGAGACCCCCAAAATCAGGCAAGGGAACAACTAGGCAGCAAGGGGGTAACACATCATGGTACAAGTAACAATAAATTATAAAATGACTTGAAAATGATGTAATAAAAGACATATACATTACATCATAAACATAAGAGTTTTTAAACAAAGGGTCCCAGAGTTTTATAAGCGGATAAATGTATTATTTAACCTTGGTTTTGTAACATATACTTACCAAGAATATAGGATAAACTTTTGACAGTTTTTATCAAAACCAAAGTTTAAATATAACACAGAAATCTCCAAGCTGCGATAATATCTTGCGGGCTCCCATACTAGCAAAATTAAGTATTATTACCTGAGATTAAACATGTAAAATTGTCAACACAAAATTGAGTGATATTCATAGGTTTAGCAGTAAAGGTGTGGAACACAAGCATTCATTTGTAAAACAAGAAATATGGAAAATGGTTACGTACGATAATCATAGTCCGAAACTATTATTATTGCTATTTAGCTCATGAAACCGAAGCTTAACAAATGGTAATGCATCAAAGTAATACGAGACATGGATTGTCAATCCCGATGGATCCACCCACAACATTCGCGCTTAGTAACACAAGCAAATTAACGGTGCATGAAATGGTAGGGAAACTTAGTGGCTATATAAACTAAAAGCAATAATAATAATGGTAATCTGTTCTGGATAGCATACAAGTTCTGGATAGCATACAATTTTAAATAAATGTGTTCCACCATGTAAAATCTCACCCCGCGTTTTGAAACAATGTATAAGTAGTAAAAAGGGGCTATGAACTCACCTTTAAGTAGTAGCAACGGTTAAAATAGTATAACGTAGACATGGAGAAATAATAGCTCGAAACAACCCGTAGCCTAAATTAAACAAAGTATGTATTACTATAAAAACATAACGACAATAAATGTAGCATTTAGTCCCCTAGTATGTGCTTGAGTTTATTTAAATAAATCGATAATTTTTAACACTTGCGAAGGTTTAACGTTTTAATAAAGTGTAGTCATTTAATCGGAATATATTTTAGCAATATTGGTCACTTTGGAGTCGAGACAGTCTATTTTGGTAGGTTATTTAGTGGGTCAAATATCCTAAATTTATATTATATTTCGATTATTTAAAAATATATTAAATAAATAATATTAATAATTTTAATTAAAAGAATGTTTCAAAAAGGGATACATGTTTCATGTCGGGGAACATGAAACATATACCATATTTCTAATTCAAATGAAATGCGTTTCTGATATACAAGAAATCGTTTTAAAAACATGTAATATCGTCAATTTTTCGTAGAGATTAACGAGCTCGTTATTAGCTCGCGGAGTAAACTGTAAGCACCATTGGGTAGCTAGCCGAGTGGTCGATAAGTAGGAGTTTTAAGTTCCATAAACTGAGGTCGTTTGATGAGTTAAAATCGTGTCCGAAGTAAGGGTCGTGAAACTGTTTCGAGTGTTACGATGTGTACCGGGTCAGTTTCGAACTCGTCTACGGTTCTCGATTGTGACCTTCGGGTCGAACCGAAAGTAGTCTCGTGTAGATAGCATGACCGTCTACAACTTCCGTTATTTCTCATCTCGGGGCAAGGGCAATTCGAGGCTGAAATATGGGTCCTAAAAGGTCATGTCACATCATTTAACAAAACTATATTTTGACTAAAATAAGTCATATTCGGCTATTTTCGGCGAATGATATCTCACTCATTACTTAACCAATTTTCGTCATTCGAGTTCCTGTGTGCTCTTAGCTAGCTTGACTATCATTTTCTCCCATGACCCGAACCAGTCCTAAAGTCAAACCTGGTCAAACTGGGCTCTAAAGTCAGCCTTGTTGCTTCTTTTTGAATCTTTTAAAGTGTGTTTATCACATTCTTTTTAACTAGCTATTTGGATGTTTGAAACTTGGTTTCAATTAAACCGTGTTGTTAAAAGTTAGCTCAAAAGTGAGTTTTACAAAAGCCGAGGTAAACGTTAGTAGAGATAAAGGAAAACAGTGAGATGGCATGTTCACGTAAGTTTCTAACTAAAAGATTACTCAAGCACAACTACGTATGGGACTTATATGCATACCAAAACGAAAGAGTAGCGAAAAGTAACTCACAAAGCTTGGAACTATGGCATATATAGTTATCGCTAGATGCATGAAAACCCTTCTCGAAATCGATGCGAACGAAATCGAACTTCAAACCAACGTCTACTAAAACCGACTCCTTGTAGTATCGTGAAAATATCAGCCCCAAAACTCTCCATAAAATGATGTTGATAATGAATTTATGAAAGTAGTAATCCGAGCTGCTACTAGTAATATGACACTTACAATCCTTGATCATTAAATTGGCTAGAAGGAGAATCAAATGGGCATTTTTATGAGATACTAGAAACGGCAAAGTTGGATAGGATAAGAGAGATACAAGTCTTCTGTTTGAGAAGAGAATATGGTTATGCGATATTTAGTTTGACAAAAACATGAACATATTTGAAACCTGTCCTCCTCTAATAACAAGTGTCTTGCATACTTATGTATGTTTGGTGACGCAAGATACACACACGGTATGTTTATTAGTTACATTTCTTTTTCCTATTATATGATATATCGGGTATTATCGAAACCCGATATTTTAAAAGTTACGCGATTTAAAAGGTACGCGTTAAACACAAAAAATAAACGAACAATATAAAATAAAAACGTTGACATTCAGAGAACAATTATATTTGATATATAAATGAGGGCTTATGATTTAATAAAATTTAACACGTCGTATAAACGAATAACGCTTAAAGGCTTAACGTAAATTATAAGAATGCTCGTAAAATGAGAAATTAAAAACGACGACAATAGAAAATATTTCTATGTCATAACCAGGAAATTTACGGTTGATGACAGACATAGAATTTGTCGATAAATAATAAATGACAAGTATTCAATACGTTAAAACCTTAACCTTGTCGGTTAGCTAAGAATTCAATATTATTCATAAAAGGAACACGAAAAATTAAAAGTCGATTAATAATTATTGGTCCGAACATTAGGTATAGATTAGAGCTCGGTCTAAATGTTAATATTAAATTTCGGGTTATTACAGTGAATAAATATGGAAAAATAAAAATAAATTTTTTATAATTTCTAATAAAATGTTATCAATGATCAGAAAAATAATTAAAAAATAATTTAATTAAAATTATCAAGATCTCAGGATTTATGTATGAATAATACAAGAAAATGTAACATAGTGGAAAATTCAAGAACATGAATAAAAGAATAAAATAATACCGGGAAAATACGAGTTCTCACATAAGGCATATTGGACCCTTAAGCATGCAAACTTTGACTTGAAGACCGTGGGAGATCACCGGAAAATACAATTGAATGAATTGGATGAATTAAGAGATAATGCTTATGAAAATTCATTAATTTTCAAAGAAAAGACTAAAAAGTTTCATGATTCAAAAATTAAAAACCGGGTTTTTAACATTGGTGATCAAGTGTTACTTTTTAACTCTCGACTTAAGATATTTTCCAGGAAATTGAAATCTCATTGGTCGGGTCCTTTCACCGTTACACAAGTGTTTCCTTATGGGACCATCGAGATAGCTCAAGATGATGGTCCTAACTTCAAGGTGAATGGACATAGGCTTAAGCACTACTTTGGTGGGCAAATTCCTTCAATGGTTGACCTCGACCAAGTCACCTTCCCCAATGATAATTATCATTGAGGGGATCGATTCGAGCTCATGACTCGGTAATAAAAAACGAGGTGCCTCGTGGGGGAGATCCCATGCTTATCCTTTTATGCTTACTATTCACTAATAAGGGGACTTTTACCCTTCCAACTCGTTGTCTCGTGGTTGTTTGTGATTGTGTTATCTAGATCATCATCATCTACGATTGAAGACTCTCGTGTTCGTTTACGTGAGCCTCCATCGTTTGATTGAAGAAGTTTTTCACGAATCCATTGACATATCCTTTATTGTTCTAACAATTATCTTTTAGCATACTTAATAAACGGCTTTAGATATATTGTTGATCACCCTTTCCATGCTAGATCCTAAGCATTCAATTCTTCGTCTCTAGTATGGGGGTGCTCCACCTTTAGACTCGAAACATTGAGGACAATGTTTACTTTTAGTATGGGGGGTGAATAGGTACTTGCTTTGCATGCCCTCACGCTTTACAACTTTCAATATTTTGTTTTGTTGCTAATAAGGCTAAAAATGGCCAAATTTTAAAAAATTTCTTAGTTTTCATAAGTGTTTTTAAGACACGAATGTATATTTTCTGATGGGTAGAATAAGAGCTAATTTTTGACTTGATGGGCATTCGGAGCCATTTACATTCCTTAACCCGCTCAATTCAAGTTTTGCTAGACTTTTATATAGGGAGCTTTAAAATGCCAAAGTCTTAGCTCATTCGGGTTAAGAACAAGAACTTTTCGCAAGTTCCTATAATTGATCCTAGAAAGTCACTTATCAAAGGAACTATAAAACGCATTCTCTAAACTTGAAAAAGTCCAAGAAAGTGCAAGATCCTATAGGTGGCTTGAAAACCCAAAACTTTGATTTGATATAGTCTTAATGAAAGCTAATCCAAATTTGGCTTAATTCTGACTTGCATGGCTAAGTATTCACGAGTCTCTTTAATTAGAGGTCTTTATATAGTGAAGAACGAGAGATGATAGAGTTAGACAAGTGATCATGCTAAACGTAGAACATGAAAATGTTCTTTCAAAAACTCATATGTTTTTAATTGTGGCTTTTTCTTCCCATAAGATCAATGCATTAGGAATAAATAATAATTGTAATAAGTAAGGTCGTACGATTTGAAAGGTTACTTAGCCTCTAGCGCAAGACCGTTTAAAAGTTGCTCGGGGTTGAATAGAGTTCATAGCCAAGTCATAACTTATTGAAGCGGGACTCGAAGATTGGTGATCATCCAAAAAGGCCCTAACAAGGCATGAGGAGCCCTATTTTGTTGCTAAAGATCCAAGATGATGTGAAGTATCATTATTCCAAAATCAATATGAAGGATCGAGACACACGACGAAAAGCAATTACTCCCCTAAAGATCATGGAGAAAGTCTATCCAAAAAGACCCTTACAAGGTATGAGGATAAATATATCCAAGTCCGAAAAGGAGGCGGATCGTTGTACATCAAAATCCAATGTAAATATTGAAGAAAAATGATGAAGTCGTGGTCCAAATATGAAGAATCTCTCAAAAACGTCAAGTGAAGAAATTCCAAATATATGAAGAGAAGACCATAATTTCAAGAACGTCTTCCCAAGATTTGAAGTATGAAGTACATGCCAAATATCGGTCCAAGAAAGGTCTCAAATCGTGAAACGAGTTATGCCAAGATATGAACTTAAGGAGATACACGAGAAGCCGTTTTACAAGATTTTTTCCTTAGGCTAACTATCGATTAAATCGTGCTACTTTGCTTTCGGACTAATAACTACTCAAATAAGTCAATATGAATCACTTGTGATCCATGACAAATAGATAAAAAAATGCTAGTAACCCATTTCCTTTTATAATAACTAGGATTGCGGGGAGAAAAAGTATTACACAATTTGGACGTATGAGTAGTGTTAGCATTGTGACTTGTACCAACAATGATCTCGTTTTTGCACTTAGCATGGAATGTATGACAATCAAGGATGACGGAGTTTACTCTAAGGGACATTTACTTGTTTCTATTCTTTGACCCTAAAAGTCACACTCGTGATGAAAATCATACATTATGTCTTTACACATCTTCGTAATATTGTTGCAAGTCTTTTACTTTTCAATAAAGGTTAATGAAATTGAACTTTGGTGATGCTTAGATACTTTATTCTGGCATTGCGTGAGGGCACGGCAATGGCTTAGTATGGGGGGAGTGATGAGATGGCATTTATACATGATCTCATCGTTCTTTTCGGGCTTTAAATGCATAAATATGTCATAAAATACCATATATATGCTTGTGTTTGTTTACTTGTGTATTTTAGGTATGGATATCATGAAAAAGACAAAAGATCACAAGAAACAAGGAAAAACGGACACGAGAAACGAAGCCGTACAAAGAACCGGGCCCTAGTTCATGAATTATCCAACATTTACCCTTGAAGACTTGAAGATATGCAAGATTGATCCTCAATGAATGAAGAAATGACACTTAAAACCCTTGTGAAATCATAATTACAAGTTTGGTCCCTTAAGTTTGTCAAAATTACACAAAAGGTCCTTCAACTTTGAAGAAATGGCAAGATTAGTCCCTCATCAAATCTAATTTGTCAATTATGGTCCCTCATGAAGTTAAAGTTACATTGAAGACCTTTGAAGATCAAAAATGTCCAAGGTCAGTCCCTCAAATATCCAAAAATGGCAAAAACAACCCTTTTAAACCTTTTTGACAAAGTTTTGTGCCAAAAGTGTGAAGTTGGAAAAGTTATTAACAAAGGAAACGAGTTTGTTTGGAAAATAAACTTGCTATACATGTTTTGCCAAAAACAAAGGACCATAGTTGCCAAGTTCAAACATTCAAACCAAGAAATGCGCCAAACACCTTTTCTCCCCCAAAATCGGATCAAAAAGGTTACTGTTTACCTTTCTTCACCCCCAAAAATTACTCCACTTAAACAAAGGGTAATTTTCAATTACCCTGGCACATGTGTGATTCACACATGCAGAAACACATCCCACACCAAAAACCCTCATCCCCACTCACCAAGAGGCCCTACCATTCAACACGTCAACCAATCAAAACACAACTTCCTCTCCAAGTAAGCTGACGTGTCAAGATCAACAGCCCACACTCATTGCTTCTTCACAAATCTAAAATAAACACTCAGGATCATTTTGGACAGCTCATATCCAAGAATTCGTCTAGAAGCATTTGGGGACAAAATAGGAAATTCACTTCTAGGGTTTATGAACAATGTAGGCTTAGCATTTGTCTATAAATGGAGACCTCAACCTGTGAGAGTCCCTTTGTTCCAGTTTTAGGCTATCAATCTTTGTAATCCCTTTTTAAATTAATAAAATTTGATTTTCTGAATTTTGAGAAATCTCTTTTATATTTGTTAAAAGTTGGTGTTAGAATAGCCTAATTCTAAGTTCCACTTTGATATTTGAAGGTTTTTGAGGCAAGGTTTTAAGTGATAAAACTTGGGTTTCAAAAATCAGAAAAGTGCTTGTTTATTGTCCATCACTTTTGTTTGTTCATCTTAGCAGGTACTTGGAAGTTGGTACTTGTTCTGCTAGTACCTCAGCTCAAACAATCCAGGGCCTGGATGTAGGTCTTGGAGGTTTGCACCTTCTCCCTTTTCATTTTTCTCCTTTATTTTCTGAATTTTGGTGATTATGCATGATTGTTCTTGAATCTGTGTTATTGTTGTTGAATATTGTTCATCTGGCATTGTTTGATGTTTATGAGGTGTTGTTAGTTTGATTTGTGGGTTAAAACTGGATTATCCTTTGAAAATTTGTCAAAACAGGTTTTAAGGGGTGTTTGGGATAACTGCATAAGCAGGTGTTAAGGCTTGTTGATTGGGTATATTGTGCTTTTGGTTGGTGGTACTTGTTAATCTGATATACTTGGTCATTTGTATGCAAGTTTTGTGGATTGAAACACCTAGATTCATAATAGGGCTATAAAATCTTGTTTACTTGATATTTTTTGCTGTGGTTTAAGGGACACCTAGATCTAATCATAGACTATGGTTAACAAGTGATTAAACTAGGCTAATAACACCAGGGAAAGAGATTTGAATGCTTGAAATTAGATTTAGTGTCAATTAGATCAGCAAACGTTTCTACATATTCACCTTGTTCTTATCAGTAACTTTTTATGCTTGTTTCTGCTTATTTACTTTGATTCAGTGTTTGATTTAAGTTTGTTTGTGCTTATTCATAGTTTATATAGCTTGTGTATGCATCCTGTTGAATTTGGTTGGCTTATTCATGCTATATCTGCTTATTTGTGCATAACTGCTTATTTCACATGTCTGAGCAATATCTGGTGACTGTTTGATTATTTCTGGCTTATTGTGTGAACCAAATTGTGATTTTCTTGTTGATATTGACTCCTTGTGATTCACTGATCACAAGGGTTCCCTTGTTTCCAATTGAATCTAACTAAATCTCTCTTAAAAGCTTGGTCAAATAGTCAAAGCAGTGGGAACCAGTTCCTACTGAAAGTTCCCCCTGTTAGTGTTAATTGGGTTTCAGCTTATCAATAAGCTATAATAGCCTATTTTAACCAGTAACAACTTGGATTTTGTAATAGGTGCTAATCATTTGACCCATTTGTTCATACTGGAGCATTTGGTGGGTTGACTTTAGGGTTTGACTAGAAAACCAACTTAATTGACTTTTTTATAAGTGCTTATTGGTTCATTCTGGCTTATTAGTTTTGCTTATTGGAATTTTGTTTATTGATTTGGCTTATTGAGTTAATTTGTGACATTTTGCAAGTTGAATCAAGTTGTGAGGTGCCCTAAATCTCAAACCCGACTATTTTGTCTTTTAGTGAAATTGTACTTTGCTTATTTCTGGCTTATTGATTGTGCTTTTTCAAAAATTCTTTTTACACATCTCTTAAGCATCCCAAAAGAAGGTTGTGTGTCAAATTAGAGCTTATGGCATTAGCTTATATCTTAATGGGCTAAAAAGCCCAATAAGGATAAGTTGTTTGCTTAATAAGCTGTGATAAGCTCACTTTCAACTTTTGGGCCTTTAGAGTTTTGTGTTTAGAATAAAATTTTGAGTCAGATTGGGCTTTTCCAAGTCAATTGGGCCAAGTTTGACTTTTTGGGCTAAAAAGCCCATTAGTGTTGGTTGTTTTTGGTTTTGGACCATTTGGAGGCCCAATAGGGGTATTCTGGTCATTTCACTTTCATTTTCTGTTTATTTAGGTTAAAATAAACTAGTTTGCAAGTTTTTAGAATTTTTTATAATTTTTGAATTTTTAACATTATTTTATTATTATTTTATTATTATTTTTCAAATTTCACATTTTTCAACTTTTTACATTTTTCTTAGCTTAAATACATTAAAATAGGATTTTTACAACTTTTAGAATAATTTTATCACTTCTAGATTAATTTTTATAATTATTTTAAGTTTTAATAGTTTTTAAATCATTTTAAATAGTTTTTTTTAGTTTAAAAATTTCTAAAAATAGTTTTTAATCTTTTTAGGTTATTTTAGAGGTTTACCAATTAAAAAATATTTATTTGGGCTTTTTGATAATTTATTTGATTTTTAGGGCTTTAATTAGCATTTAAAAATTGAATATTTAATTATTTAAAAGGTTTGAAAAAGCTTTGATCATTGGTAAACTCTTAGTTTGTTTATTTTGATTTTTGGTGAATTTTTGGTAGTTTTTAGAATTAATTTTTATTTTTGAGCTTTTTACGGTTTTACGTTTTGTCGTCGTAGTAAGTAATTTCACGTCGTCGTCATCCTCTTTTCTCATCCCCTTCTAAACCAATATTAATCTCAAATCATTTACATCTTAGTCACACACATATACCTCCTTGGGAAACGAACTTCATTGGGTCATTAGTGCTTGATTTTCCTAAATCATCACTTAATACTTTTACCGCTCATTTACCCTCTTTTGTTTTCCTAAACAAGAGGTGTAATTTACCACAATCATTTTGATTGTCAATGCCTCATAGAAATAATTTCGTCATCCTCGATTTTCACTCGATTCCATGCTAAGCGTGTAACGAGATCATTGTTATTATAAGATAGCAACACAATCATTACTCATGAGTGTTAATTACGTACCTAAACTCCCTTATTCGTAATTGGTATCTCTTATATTTTATTTTGTCTTAATGATCACGAGGATACATCATTGACTTATGCGTGAATAGAGATTAAGTCCAAAATAGAGTCTTAACGGTGTAACCTAAATCATCAAATTAATAATTCATCCTAATAGACAACGATGTCAAAAAATTAAGTCAACAAAGAAGATCGACAAACACGGTTTTAGAACGGTTTTGAACATGAGACTTATTACCATGACTTTTATTATCCGCCTCATCAACGGTGGTTTTATTATCTTGGTTTACCTCCATCTTTTATTCAACTTCGCCATGAAGCTTTTATTATGACTTCGGTCTTGCCCTTGTCTTTTATTATCCGCCATCATCGGTGGTTTTATTATGACTTGACGTATATCCTCACGCTAGAGCGAATTTTGGATCTTTAAGGCTTCAAAGATTAAGGCTTGATTCACTTTCAACTTTGCATAGATTCTTCGGCCTTGTGAGCTTCAAATTTTTGCTTAATTTAGGTGAGCACTTGAAATCTTTTTATTGGGTGAAACCTTTGATTATTCGGGTGCCAATACTTCAAAACCGTGACGCTGGCGAATCCTCAATGTTTTCCCAATTTAATTACATGGAAGCTATTAAAACATATTAGAAACCAACAATTGAGACTAAACCGCTAAATCAATATTTATTAACAATTTTATTTATATACAAGCGTGGGGAGAATAAGCAATAATTACTACACATAAGATCGTGAAGATTACATAACTTATAAATAACTCTATCATTTCTCGTCCTCATTTAAGAGACTTAGCCTAAAAAGTTAAGGAATCGAAGCTAAGTGCTCAACACGCACGGTCGAGTAAAAAATTACTCTTATTCTGACCATCGGAAAACCTACAATCGTGTCTTAAACACTTATGAAAAATACGAAAAAATTAAAATTTGGCCATTTTTAGCCTTATTTTGCAACAAAACGATGAATATTGGATTACGTGTTGACGTGAGTAAGGTGAAGTATCTACTCACCCCCCATACTAAAACTAAACATTGTCCTCAATGTTTCGAGTCTAGGGGTGAAACACCCCCATACTAGAGACGTAGTCGAATGCTTAATCTCGAGCATGGAAAGGGTAAAACGAATAACCTAAAAGCCGTTTATGAATTATGCTAATAAGATAAACGTTAGAACATAAAAGGATATCATCGGATATCGGAATCTCCAAAGGCAACAATCGAAGCTCGAGTGATACGTAAAACGAACACGAGAGGCTTCAATGATGTCGATGTACCTAATGAATCACAATCACAAACAACCACGGAACAAAGGTTGGAAGAGCACAAGTCCCCTCGTTACGTTAACTACGAAAGTGATAATATGTACAAGGATAAACATGGTAACTCCCCCATGAGGCACCTCGTTTTTTATAACCGAGTCAAGAGCTCGAATCGAATTCTCACAAATGTGATCATTTAGGGATTATCATGGTATGGTCAATTTGGTGGGGCTTACATGATAAACAATGCCCAAAAGTACGTGGAGTACTTTAAAAACCCGATATACGTATACCGGAGTCAAAGATAGCGTCTTCGTTTTCGTGGGATAAACAACCAACGCCACTTCAACATGTGCCAAAACCCCAAAGGGGTAGAAGAAAAAAGATAAGAAGTAGAAGGGTGGGGCAATGGGTAAGGCAAACTTATGAGCTACTCGAGGTAGACTCACACCAAGCAAATAGATATGATTTCCATTTATTGCATTAGTGGAAGACTGAGATTTCCCTTTACAAGCAATTCCGGGATCGTAGATCTCGTCCTCGGTGGAGAAACGTGAGGAAACATAAGGGGCTTCCCCCACACTAAAACCACACACACCATCGTCAAAAGGAGTAGACGAGGTGGTAGTACTCATAAAACGTAGTGATGACGGAGTTAGACATGTAGAAAAATCTTTTATATTAAATTTAAAATCCTTTCCTTTTTCATCGTTTAAAAACTCTCTATGAAAACCCGATTTAATGATTTCGAAAATATTTGGCGTTTCTAAGACGAGGTTAGGCACACTAAAAAGTCTCACATTAACGTCATGGGTAAGGGGTGGTGGATTGTATAAGTTCTATAAACGTTGGTCAACAAAGAACACCGCCGCCTCGGGGTCTACATATTCGTCATCCTCGTGATCGTGAATCTCATCGATTTCTTCATCAAAGATAGGCTTGTCAAACCAAGGTTTGTCATTCCCCTCATTGAGTATTTTAGAAACTCTCTCGAAAAGATCAGGATCAAGCACGAAACCATCATTCCTTTGTGGGGATCGTTGATAAGTTAGATCCTCACGAATGTGGTGAACGTAATTCGCGTTTGAGGAGTGTTGATTAGGTAACTCCTCTAGAATTGGATTATGAAGTACGTGAGTTGGTTCGTAATCATGAAAAATTAGACGTTCCAACTCATCAAGTTCGGCCTCGACGTTGGAAAAATCGACCTCACTCGTGGGTGGTAGTGGAGGTAAAAGAGCTAGCTCTCGTGCGATTATTTCCTCGATCTCGGGCTCGAAGACGAAATCATCATACTCACTACATGTTGAATTCTTAGGAGAATCAAATATCGCTTGTGGATTTTGGAGTATGTGATTGAGTTCGGTAAAATCGTTCTCGTCTTCCTCGTCAAAGAAAGTGTCGATGTGAGAACTCACAACCATGGTCTTACAAGTCAAGTGACTATGCTTAGGTGACCTTCCTATGACGATTGGATCGAGATCGATAAAACCTTTAGCCTCAATGGTCTTTGGGTTAGGTGATGGAGGCACTTCAAAAGATTTTGAAGTCGAAGCCTCAAAGACATGGTCCTTCGAAGGTGGTGAAGACGAGTCCATATTGGTCATTGTCGTGATGGCACTAATGTCGCCCTTCGGAATTGGTGTTTCACTTGTTTCACCGAATAGATCCCACAAAGATTTTTCGTCCATAAATTTACGCATACCCTTTTGAATTAAGTACACGTATTCTTTATCATTAAAATCATCGTCTTTAAAACCGTTCCTTTTAATTCTTTCAAA